>OX439238.1:22940282-24140282 GCA_949319165.1 Sialis lutaria
GTTTCTATCGATTCAATGGAATTAATTTTATTTAAATAAAATCCATGTATCTTTGCACCGAAAACAGTACAGCTCGTAAATAATATGTAATTTTAAAATTTTAAATGTTTGTAACCTAAAATTGACTATTTTTTAAATATTTTTGAAACGGTTAGTATAAAAGCTGCCATGGGTGCCACGGGACTTTCTTATACGTAATAATGACAGTGAACAGTATACGTGATTTTTATTTTATTGAAGGATATTTCTGACAAACTAATAAAATAAACTACAGATATATAAACTACAGAAATATTATTTTATACATTATGTATCGAATGAATTTTGTTTAAGGTACCTAATATCAAAGACAGAAAATGATAAAAGACAAAAATGTTTCGGATAAAAAATGTCGAGTATGTTATTATCTATAATTTATTCAACATGAATTTTTTCCAACACTTATGATTGAGCCAGAAAGAAATTTTTAAAAACATTATTTAGAATAATCCACAGGGTTTATTCTCAGTATTACGTATAAGAAAGACCCATGCTACCGATGGTAAACACGTATACTGTTCAATCTCTGTAATACGTATAAGAAAGTCCCATGACACTCATGGCAGATATTTCTTCTCTGTTATGAACCATTTTAAATGTACTTAAAAACGGATACTTATTAAAAAAATTGTTTTTTTTCGAAAAAAAATGAATAGAACATAAATTATAGGTTATAATTGTATGTACAATCATTTTTCTCTAATATGCAGCGTTTCAAAAATAATTCGAAAAAATCAAAAATTGACGTCTGTAAACATCCGTTTCCAGTTCAAAGGTCGTTTTCAAAAATAGGAGGTTTTCTTCCCAGACAATAATTAATCTTAAGTATAAAATTTCAACCTTCTACGATCTGTCGTATTTGAGTAACAGGGTCTACAGACTGACAGACAGACGGACACACAGATATCATGGTGTAAATAGTCAGAATGGATTCAGGGAAGGTCAAATGGATATTTCCATCAAAATCCGGATTTCGAAAAAAATCGGTTTTACTATACTTTATTATTATATCATTATTATTATATCGTACACTGGTAGAAAGGATTTCTCAAATCAAGTAAACCTTGTTTTGTATATAACGAAAACAATATTTTCTTAAGATAAGCAATAATCTCTTAAACCAACTATAGTCTTGAACGAAGGAATAACGTAGTTGGATTAAGAGTATGTTTCTTATATTAAGAAAATATTGTTTTCGTTATATACAAAACAAGGTTTTCTTGGTCCAATACAGTTTTTTTTCTGTGTAAGTATAAGAATGTAAAAATCTTTTGAATAAAAGTTCTATCCAAAATTCTGTACTACAAACAGTACAAACTGTTTTCAATGTAGATTTTGTATAATATAGTATATAAAAAGAACATATTTATTTTATTTGTTGGCAACATTGTAGTTCTAGAACTTACTATCTTATAATACCAACCCATAATAATTTAACTTCACTAGTAACATAGTAACATTAACAACACAAACTAGAAAATACATACCTCCTTGTTACTTACGGTTGGCTGAGAATTTTCATTACAATAATAAATGTCGTATGTGAACTACTTCTATTTGTTTAAAACAAACAACGAAACAGGAAACAATTTTAGTGAATTTTACGCAAACGTTAATTAATGCCTGATAAAATATTTGTTAAAGTTGATTACCACCACATAGTTTTCATAATTTGAAACGGAACACAATTTCACCTGCTGTATGTACACTGTTAATCAGAAATGCACCGACAAACAAACTCTATTTATTTGTTCTCATACGTCCTAATTAATTTTACATTATAATGTTATACTTGATGAATTGAGTAGTCAGTTGCCAAACTGATTATTTTAAATTTAAATCGATTTACTAATTTTAGTCCGGTGTAGTTAGCCGTAAAATGGATTTTCATGGGACTTTTTTCATAAAGTTTCTAATCGTAAGGCCTTTAATCTTTTAAATTCAAAAAATATTGCTAATAATTATTTAACTAATTACGGATCATTCCATATCAGTGGTCCAGCACTGGTTACTTGACCATTCTAAAAAAATTTAAATTTTGTGTACATTTACCCTAACATGCTGGTAGTTATAGTTAAAATGACCATAATTTTTATTTTATTGTTTTTTGTTTTCGCGTAACGAGCATATTTGTTCTACAGGACGCAGCATTTTTTGCACTTTCAAGGGTTTGCGGAAACTGTAATATCACAGCATCTCTTTATCATATCGACATGAAACTAAAACAAAATTATTCAAAAAAGAATTAGCTACAAGATAATATAGACATTTTCTTCGAAATGAAGTCTTAAAAGGTTACATTTCAGCTTGAACTCGTATATCTATTTTTGTTTAAAATCCCATTTTCAAGGCGTGTTTTTGCAAAACTGGGTAGAGTTAACAAGTAAATTTTATTAGTACATAATAGTAGTACTATTATGGGTTGAAATTTTAGATTTTTATCTGGTCCCCCACCAGAATTATTGAGCTTTAAAAAATGCTATTTTTTTCAAATTTTCAAACATTGAAAATTTTCAGTCTTAGGGTTCAACTATGATGTGTGAACATAACTCGCCTTGTAAAAAAAATTACTTGTAAACTTTACCCCTTCTTGCAAAAGCATCCCCTTGAAAATGGGATTTTAAGCAAAAATAGAGATACGAGTTCAACCTGAAATGTAACCCTTTAAAACTATTTTGTTAGAAATTAATTTATAAATAAATTACAGCCCACTAGTTGTAATGATTGATATAAATGATCTTGACGCATGCTCGCTAACAATAAGTAAAAAACCAGCTATCTAAAAGTAGTATTGACATTGTTTACATTATTAAAAAGTTATTACTCTAAAATCTCGAACAAATTCATAACGGTTTGACACCTCGCACATAGCGTTACCTTAGCTTTTGCTCTAGAGCCGACATATGTAAGTGGACGCTATTATTGACTATTGAATGCTCACAACCGTTCGACTTTTTATGAATCTCATTCCAGCATTCCCATAGTCGGTTAGGTTATATAGGTAAGGTTGATAAAACCAATAATAATTCTATATTTATGTATTTTCTTATGACTATGCGATAAAAACGTATTTAAAGCTGTTCTTTTATTCTGTGTTGTAACAACCTCTTTGAGTTATTAACTGACAATGAGTGAAATAATTAGTTTTCTGTACAATCTAAAGTTACCAGAAGCATGGACATGTGAAGCATTCAACGGCCAATAAATTAATTACTGCAGATTATTACGTTATCAATTTTCGTTAAATTACATTCATCGGACACACTCATCCCTTTCCGCTTTTACCATTTCAATTATAATTTATAATTATTGTAGTTTGTGTAAATTTTGACATAATACTAATTATAAATCTAATCACTGGAAAATAAAAATGTAATATCGATTCTGTGGTGATATAATGTAAACGAGAATCAATATATACTCAACATTAATTAAGGGGACACCTAAAAAATAGCCTGTTTTCAAATGCTTGTAACTTGGTCAAAAATTAACTTTTTTCAAAACTTTTTTATTGTTCAATGGAGCAAATTTACTCTACTTAATGATGGTCTAATTCGTTCCTTAACATCTTTTCATTTTTTAACTTTTTATGTAATTATATAAATCTTGATGCGTGGAGTGCATTTATGTAGGAAATGAAATTTAAAAATAACCTTTCTGTAGAGAATTTTAATACCTTGAAATTAATATTGGCGGGAAAAAAATGTGACAAAAATTCGCAAAGTTCGTATAACAGTTTTAGTGAAAATCAGGAAAAAATAATTCAAATGAATATAGCCGGAGTAATTTTGATGGTACAGAAAATAAAAATAAATGAAAATGTAGCCAGCTTAACATCTTTTAGATTATCTATTGTAATGAAAGACTTTGATGAATTTCATAAAAAAATTCTAACATTAAACAGAGTGTAAAAGTCAAGCCAGAGTGTAAAAGTGGCCCGAGCTAAAGTTCATATTGACAAAACATACTCTTTAAAATGCATTTTTATTTTTTCTAATCGGATCATATTACGCGAAGATATTCAACTTTGAAGTCTCAACATCAGAACTTTCAGAACACCCAAAAAAATTACATTAGGTATTAAAATTCTCTACAAAAAGGTTATTTTAAAATTTCATTTTCTACATAAATGCACTCTACGTCAAATGTCAAAATATGCAGTTCTTTCAAGATTTATACAATTACATAAAAAAGTTGAAAAATGGAAAGATGTTGAGGAACAAATTAGACCATCATAAAGTAGAGTAAATTTGCTCCATTGAATATTCTTCAAAAATGTTTTGAAAAAAGTTAATTTTGACCAAGTTACAAGCATTTGAAAACAGGCTATTTTTTAGGTGTTTTTAAATGTATTGAGTGTACATTGTACATACATATATAATTATATATATATTATATATAAATGGAAAATTTGCTTTTATAATAAACAAATAAGAGTTACCTAATAGGGAAATTTTATAGGGTTTTGTTAGTTCAGAAAAAATCGACAAAGTTGAAGAAATCGATCGAACAAATTGACAAAAGGTTAACTAACAGTAAGTCTTTCTAGCCACTAGAACCTACAAAAAATATAAAGTGTGGTACCAGTACCAGTACAACTTTTTACTTTTTCATTCATAACAACAAAAATTGTCCAATACCTCTGTTGAAATTTTTTCACAAGATACAGCTCTGATGAAATATTAATACAAATAATTTTCTACCTTCAAAGATATACAACTTGTTCATTTATAAACATTTCAACGACTATCCTGGCTCATTCTCTCTCAGTGAAAAACTATGATTTTAATTAGAATAATTATCAAAAAATAACTTATATTATTTTCGTCACTTCGACCAGATCTTTGTCTCACTGGCACGGGAACATTGTGTAAAGAAAGATCTTTCCACAGTTCGATGAATAGCGAGCACACTAGACCGATTATGACGACCATAAATTGGAAGAAATGCACGATAAGTTGCAATAAAAGAACAATTATTTTGAAAAAAAATGGATAATTTGCAAGCATTGTGTAGGCGTATATCTTTCCATGATTAAATTGCAAACCTTATTGAAAATAATTGACAGTTACAGAATGTTTTGACATTTCAAATATGGCCACACATAACAAATGAAAACATATCACTCTTATTGAAAAACCCTGTATAACGATAAACTTGTAACAAACTAAAAAAAAAAAAAAAAAAACTTTTTTTCTAGCATTAAACTTTTTAGACTATTGATTCGCTATTTCTGATGGATACACACATAGTGACATTGTGGTCGCTTACAGACACGCTACACACACACACACACACACACACACACACACACACACACACACACACACACACACACACACACACACACACACACACACACACACACACACACAGAGTTAAACAAGCGTAGCTTGCTGCAATCAATATGTACTTGAGTACTTAGCCGCGGCACCAGCACTCAACATAAATTGGATTCGACGCCAAAATTGCATTTGGTTATTTGAAGTGAGCGGAAATCAAGCCCAGACCAATCAGCGATCATCAAAAATACCGACCTAACCAAACACACAAGTTGTAGGTGGGTGTTTCAACCGGTAGATGGAGTTACGAGTTTAGAAGTAGATAGTTCCGATTGGTCACTGTAGGTCAGGAGTCACTTTTCAAGGGGGGAGGGGGGTAAGATATTTTAATTTTATTTGCATTTTTGTTTTATAATTTTTTAATGAATGAATAATATCTCCAGAATATTGTGTCAAAATTTCAAGTTCATCGAAGCAAAACTGACGAACTTAGACGTCCGTTGCTCCAAGCCTTTAAAAGGTTTTTAAAAAACTTTAAAGCGTTTTTCTGAAACTTGTTATTTTTGAAGCCCGTGTACGCCAAAACTGAAAATCTACAGGACCAATCGTTTTGAAATTTTGCACAGTACTTCTTCACATCATTCACCATGTATCCCTGGAAGCTTTTTTATTTTTTTTTTTAATAATTATTACTTTTACATTAACAAATTAGCCGATTTTTTAGTAAAAAAACAGTTTTTTGGATTCCAAGTGCTACGAAAAATTAAAAAATAGAAAAAAATCCTCCCAGGGTTACCTCGAGAAACATCTCCTTTAACAATTGCATTTTGATTTTTTTGTTTCAAAATAACAAATGAATATTTGAAATCAATGAACTATTTAAAAAAATACATTATAATTTTTTTTCGATAATAAGTATGGCAAGTGACATATCGTTGTAAAGTAGAGTGAAAAACATGTTCAAATATGCTATAGTCAACTAAGTGGCCTATAAGAAAAACTAAAGTTAGGGCTCGTAACTCGGAAACTAAAAGTGATATAAAAAAATCTAAATACACCAATCAATTCTACACAAAAAAGTGCTTTAAGAAACCGCCTACAAAACAAACTACTTTGACAAAAAAGTTATAGCCATTTAAAGAAATTCCGAATTTTCAGTTTATTGGATATACCGCCTAAACCACATAAAGTTATGAATATTTTTTGGTGTAGTAATACTCGCTCCTTTCTTACAAATAGTTCATTTCATTTAACCAAACCTGTATCTCTTATAGATACTGAGATCCCCATGCTAGAAAAGTTATCTGGGACACCCGGTATATGCGTCTACACTACACACACACACACACACACACACACACACACACACACACACACACACACACACACACACACACACACACACACAGACACATACTAACACACATACACTCACATACACATAGTATTAAAATTCACAATGAAAACTTTGCCACCTCCTCACGAACGACATATTATTTACCTACATACAATATGAAAGTAAATCGTATACCGATAATCTAGTGAGGCGCGTTTATAACAGTTTAATCGAGTTTGTTTAACTCCAACTCGGGAAATTTGGGGCGCAATCGAGTGAAGATTAACTACTCTATAAATTCTATTATAGGAACTTGATGGAACAAGTTATGTGTGTTCGAACCGTGAAGAAGTAAACTCCTTCTTTCTAGCAACTTCGCGAAACTCGACCGTCTATTAGAATCGCCGCTGGTATACCACTGTCTTGTTCTTTGTATGTATATGTATAATAGATACAGGGCTGGTTTTAGTTAAATCATTATTATAGTGCACTAAAAAAGGCAATCTTTTAAATATAGTATATACAGGATGTGCTGTAAACATACTAACAAACTTTAAGGAGTTGTATAAGACATTAAAACAATCGCTTTTTGTTTTTAAACCCGCATGTCCGCAAACGAACTACTTAAGCGGTAAAGGAAAAGAAATGACCCACAAAAGAACTTTTCTTTACTTTGGGAAATTATAGTTCAAAAGGTGCTGATCAAAAGTTATAAGGGCACAACCTATGAAAATCAATAATTTTTGCTTTTGTTCATTGTTCATGTTTAATTGTTGGTACGTTTTTGAAGGAACTGGGGAGAAAACAAATACTTACGAGAAAACTTGCTATCAAAATATTATAACATAAAAGTTCCTCTGTATAAGTATATACATTATTTTGTGTTAATATTTACCTATTTTGAATCTCCTAAAGGATCAACTTTTAAGAAAATTTGGAGAGAGTAAAAATACTTCGAATTAGTTAAAGAATATAATATTTTGGTGACATTTTTTTTTACTAAATAAATTGTCTTTAAATGAAAGAATTTTCACTGAAAACAAATAGTCACAATTTTTCTGGAAGCTCTAACGGCCACAAATCTGCAAAAGAGGATGGATAAGATTAAAAATAATTTCATTTTTAGCAAATTTACTTAGCCCTGTAATCTATTAAGTAACTGACATTCACATAAATATAATAACCCTCACATAAATCAGAATTTAGAATCCGCTTTCATATTTTCTTTAATTCAAGAGCCTGTGAGACACTACTGTTGAACAAACATGTACAAAATTTAGCTGTACCTGTCTTGTGTTTATGAATTATGCGTTCTATTACAACAGACGAAATAAAAAACAAAGAGAAAATAAAGGTGAAAAAGAAACGACACTAATTCAACGAAAAAGTACGAAGTTTCGGTACAGTTTAACCCTTGACTGGGTGTTCTTTGTTTTAAAATATATAATCCATTAACGTATTTATGGTTCTCAGTTTTTTATTATCAATTTTAATATATTTTTTTAAGAAAGTGGCTATTTGCACATGCAGTATGTGCAAGCAATTGGCTATTTGAACATACTGTATATGTACCAAATTAAGTTTGGTTGTTAAATTATGGTAGGTCATAGCCAATTGCATGCACAAACGGCATGTGCAAATAGCAAATAGCCAATTAAATGCATATATGGTATGTGCAAATAGCCAATTGCTTGCACATACTGCATGTGCAAATAGCCTTATCCTTTTTTTAATTATATTATTATATTACCTACTCTCATATTATAACGAACTGTTTTTATCCAATTTTGATCATTTCTATTCAACCAGCTTTGATTTTAAATTCTGAATATTTTTTCATCTTAGGCATCATTCTGAGCCTATATATTCTGTTAAATAAAAACTAACATTAAGGCTTAAGCATTTTATCTTTTCTGGAAATGGCATTTTCATTCGGATAAAAATATTGATTTTTTTATAAATGTTATAATGCTACTTACAGTTCCAAAAATTTCTTAATACTCATTTATTTAAGACTAAATCTAATCCGTAGATTGATCTACCCACGCAACTACCCTAGACAGAAACATCAAGCTTTATTAGAAATAATGTCAAACAATTGCTTCTGAAAAAAATAATTAAATATGTAGTGGTTGTCCGCAACTCAACTGCTGTAAAAACTTGAGAGCCAACCATGATGATATTTAATATTTTTTTTATTGCGTTGTCACTGGTTTATAACTAATTATTTATTTTCTTTATTTTCAGGTAAGCTGTCATTTACAACTGTTATGTTTATCCATCATAAAGGTTTGTAAAATAAATTCTTATAGTTAGAGTCGTATCAAATCGTTTCGGTTATTTTTTAGTTTACTCCGAACAAACAAAAGTCACAATGAATTATATTTCTTGTAAAATGAAGGTAGCTACGGGAAGAGTCTACAGATTTATACAGGTAGAGATAAAATATCTAACACACCGTGCGACTGCTACTGGATTAAAAGTGTTACGAATTCGAGAAATTCAGCACCGTGAAAACCTGTGATTGCAAAATAATTAAGTAATCGGAATTCGCTAGATGTTGGTTCGCTACCCCCCCCCCCCTCCCCCGCATCTCGCTACCTCTATTAAAGATACCTCAGTAATATTTTATTAACTTTCATCAATAATTAAAATACTATGGCTAGGCCATAAAATGCACACCCCTTAAACATAAAAAAATGTATTAATTTATAATATCAAATAAATACGATACAATATAATTGGTGAAACTTAAAAGGATGTTTGAAAAAAATATTGGAGGTAATTAATATTATATAAATATATAAAATGAAGTTTATCACTCATTAAGATTTTTTAGAAAATCAACAATGAATCTTGATATCAATCGATTATTACCTGTTTTTATTTAAATTTAGGATGTATAGTAATAAAACAACAATCATTTTAATTTACAATTTTTATATAAAATATTTTTTTTGTAAAATGTATAAAGTAAATAAATTAATTAATAATAATAATTAGAAAGATAAATACATCCACATATTGCAGCGATAACAGCTGTGTTCACCTGATGTCTAGCAGAGCATTTAAAATGAAACAACAATGTAACGTTTATAGGTTATATGTATATGTACATTATATATTTGTTTTAAAAATGCAAACTTACCAGACTTTATCTTGATTAAAAAGATTGATTGGCTTTGAATAAAATAATTAAAATACAGCACGTATCGATGTACATGTATTTATATATTAATTAACACAATATAATAATTGTAATACTTGGAATTTGAAGTGACGTATGAAGAAATAGCGCCTTACGGTAGTCTTATGAACTACCGAGCAACTACTCTATTGCACACCCCAAGCAGGCTCTGCTTGGAAGTGTGTTCTACTCTCGTCCTAAAATTTTTTTTCGTATATAAATTGATAAAATGAGTATTATATCTTAAATTTCTTCAGTAACCCACTTAAATTTTTACATTTTCTGATAGAAAACATTACAGTCTTCATTTTTACTTAGTTTAATATCGATCGGTTTTAATTTTCTGTTATAAAAATATAAATAAAGTTCAATTTGTCGATTTAACCCGCTTTTTTGATAAAAACGCCGAACTGTAGGCTACATTTCGAAATAAATTTGCACCAATCCTTTTGAATTCACTTCATATATTATCAGAATAGAACCCTATTAAAACTCAACAAAATTGGATAACTAGAAGTAACGAAATTTGCAGTTTATTTAAACAAAAATTCATATTTTGACAAGAATTATTTTTACAAATAGAGTAGTTGCTCGGTAGTTCATAAGATTACCGTAAGGCGCTATTTCTTCATACGTCACTTCAAATTCCAAGTATTACAATTATTATATTGTGTTAATTAATATATAAATACATGTACATCGATACGTGCTGTATTTTAATTATTTTATTCAAAGCCAATCAATCTTTTTAATCAAGATAAAGTCTGGTAAGTTTGCATTTCTTAAAACAAATATATAATGTACATATACATATAACCTATAAACGTTACATTGTTGTTTCATTTTAAATGCTCTGCTAGACATCAGGTGAACACAGCTGTTATCGCTGCAATATGTGGATGTATTTATCTTTCTAATTATTATTATTAATTAATTTATTTACTTTATACATTTTACAAAAAAAATATTTTATATAAAAATTGTAAATTAAAATGATTGTTGTTTTATTACTATTCATCCTAAATTTAAATAAAAACGGTAATAATCGATTGATATCAAGATTCATTGTTGATTTTCTAAAAAATCCTAATGAGTGATAAACTTCATTTTATATATTTATATAATTTAATTACCTCCAATATTTTAAGTTTCACCAATTATATTGTATCGTATTTATTTGATATTATAAATTAATACATTTTTTTATGTTTAAGGGGTGTGCATTTTATGGCCTAGCCATAGTATTTGTAAAAATAATTCTTGTCAAAATATGAATTTTTGTTTATATAAACTGCAAATTTCGTTACTTCTAGTTATCCAATTTTGTTGAGTTTTAATAGGGTTCTATTCTGATAATAGATGAAGTGAATTCAAAAGGATTGGTGCAAATTTATTTCGAAATGTAGCCTACAGTTCGGCGTTTTTATCAAAAAAGCGGGTTAAATCGACAAATTGAACTTTATTTATATTTTTATAACAGAAAATTAAAACCGATCGATATTAAACTAAGTAAAAATGAAGACTGTAATGTTTTCTATCAGAAAATGTAAAAATTTAAGTGGGTTACTGAAGAAATTTAAGATATAATACTCATTTTATCAATTTATATACGAAAAAAATTTTTAGGACGAGAGTAGAACACACTTCCAAGCAGAGCCTGCTTGGGGTGTGCAATTAACATATAGGTGGTACTATACTCAATAATTATATTCCAGTACACTTTTTACTTTTATAAGCATATTTATTAGGGTGGTCCTTATTTTTGAACTTTCGAATTCTGTTCGTTATCATGAGACTTGAATTTGTGTTAAATTTGGTCATGATCAACCAACCCCTTCCCGTGCCGACTTAGGGTTAAAAAAAAGTTCAAATAGGGTAGTTTTATTGATTTTGCATTTAATTAAAAAAATAAAGCAATTAGCATTAATATGTAAGTATATCAAATTTATTGTAGAGCATAAAATTGTCTATAAAAAGTGTTCTTCTAGAATATTTTACGAATATATATTATTTTCCATGAAAAATAATAAATTTTATTTGAAAAAAAATATTTGTTTACGGTAACGTAAATATATTATATGAATGGTAGTCCAGTAAAGGAAGTATTTTCACAATATCTTTTAAGAGACAAGCAATGTTATTGTTGATTATTATAGATCTTGGTGCGAAGAATTCGAAAAAAATAACCCGGACTAGAAAAAAGTGGTGCAACACCCTTAAAAATAGGGTTGAAGGGTGAAATCCCATTTCCATGTGTATTTTCAATTTATTTCAAAATCTAAAGCAACAATAGATTTTTTATGTTTGACATTTGTTGGGGACACTGAGATGAATCGATTGAGACCACATGTACTGAATTTGACCACAAATTACCCCTTCTAAAAGTTTATTTTTGGTGTTGGCACGGGAAGGGGTTGGTTGATCATGACCAAACTTAACACAAAGTCAAGTTTCATGATAACAAAAAAATTGGGGGGAGGGTCACGGCGTTCAAAATATCCACACACAAAAATTCCTTCACCTATAAATAAGGACCACCCTAATATTTATGTATTCATACTTTTAAAACAAATATACATTATATTACTATCAAATTTAATAGTACCTACTCGTTAAAAATAAATAAATTCATTGATATTTTTAAAAGATACATTTAAAATACCAATATACTACATTTGCTAACGATTTTGAACATTAAAATGTAATCTTCGACAAATTTACACGCTTGTTATAAAAAATCAGAATAACTCAGAACTAAATTATACGTGTAATTTTAGCTGCCAAGTAAATAATTATAAATACATTAGGATAACGCGAACAATTGTATATTGCTACGAACTTAAGGATTCTGCTGATACAATATTTATTATATCCACATCTCATCTACCACAGTGACGTTAACACTCAACAGCACCTCTGAATTATTGTCGGATAACTCGACAGAATAATACTTGGCCAAGAATTGGACCTTTTTCAAATACCTAGGGTAGGGTGGTGCTGGAGTGCGCACTTTCGCTGTTTCATTTTATGGAACTAAATAGAAAGATTTCAGAGAGGATGTTATAGTTTATTTATTATCTTAGGTAATCTAGCTACCAAAATAAAACATATTAATTAATTTATAAGTAACGCTTTAGGAACTATTTAAAATATTTAAGGCCTCCTGAATGCGCACTTTAGCACTACCAATGAGGATAAGAGTGCGCATCACTTACAAACGTCACATTTGTAGTGACTACGACTTGAGTACGCTGTGCATTTCTTGTATCACCAGTCTATGCAAGAAATACATTCTATCCAATATTCTACGATTCGTTCCTTGAAGATTTCTGAGCAGCCAGGACGTGCCCACATTTTTTTCTTTGGTGCAGTTTGAAGGATTGGGTTTAGCTTTATATTTTATTTTATTTTGTAAAAGTTTTTGGCTTCTTCTATTATGCTTGGATCCACATTTTTTCCTCTGTGTTACTCTTTGACTTATTGACAACGAAATGTTGAGCGCGCACTCTTGCACGTTTTGATACTGCGCACTCTTGCACTACTCTGACCAAACAACTTTGAAACGTCACTAGTACCACCTATTGAAAGGAATACACAAATCACTCGGACAACAAATAGTTCGATAGTAATGTAACTAAAATAAACAGGAAAAAGTAGCTTACCTTTACAATCTTTAATACAATTCTGTATATAAAAATTCTAAATATAACATCGCAGTGGTTAAAATCACTTTTTTTAAAACTAAATCTCTGTAAATGACTATAAAAACACCTAAAATTTATTGTTGGTGTACTTGTCATGACAGGAGACTTGGTAACTGAAACTAGCCGTAAAACACTGTGCTCTGTGATTAGATAATGGCCCTGCGTACTCTTGTACGCCGCGCACTCTTGCACCACCCTACCCTACATGATTTTTAGTGTTTCGTACAAATATCTGAAAAATTAAATCAACGCTTCTAAATTCCAAACCAAGCAACATATGGGGTATCAAATGAAAGCCATGAGAAATAATTCAATTTTTAATAAGATTAAACAAAAATTCTAAATACTATCAGAAAATATGGGGGAAGAAATGGGAACGTGTAAAATCATAACGTCACATGAAAACTATCACTATTTTATTTTTTTAATAATAAATAACAACTGCCATAGGTGGACATTAACTTGTTAATCCGTTAATCGTTAATTAACGAAGTTAACAAAATGCTTAACGGATTAATTTTTAAGTTCGCTCAAAAAAATGTTAACGCTTTTGTTAACTTCCGTTAACTTTAGTCCGTTACATTGGTTTTTTGATGACAAATACATAAGAAAGTTGTCGAAAAAAAAGGTCTTCAAACATTTTGGATGGTTAACTTTTAACGGTTAACTTCCGTTACATTTTCCGTTAACTTTAACTTCCGTTACATTTTCGGAATTTTAATGCTTTAACGATTAACCAAGTTAACATTTCGGTTAACTGTGCCCACCTATGACAACTACATACATTACATAGGTATTAATTATTTAACATATTCTCAAGTATTAAAATAAAAGATTAGGTCGTCAATATTGATATACTTTACAGACACGCCTTAGTAATGCGTGTGAAAAAGTTGTTGCAATATTTTTAGAAAGATTGTTTCTTGAGGATTCGATAAACGTTATATCGTGACAGAAGAATATCTTGATAAAAAAAACTCCTTCTTAATTTTATACGCGAATATTTTCATCACTTCTCGTCAATATTTCGTGAAAATGATGCACAATTTTTTGGATGCATCAATGAAATTTCGTGACAGAGATAGGTAACATAAAATTTAAATGTAAATATGTTTTTCGTATTTTTATTTGAAAAATAACATTGTAACCAGTGATCGAATTTGTTTTTTTAATCTACATAAATATACGAAGAAAAATATTTCATAACGATAACTCGATTTTTAAATAAATATTACTTTTTTACGAAATAATCTTGGAACGGTCCAGAATATTGTAATTCTTGCTAGGCTACGTGTGACTAAAGTTACTAAATGAATTATTAATTTTTGTGTGCAAAATCGAAATCTATATTATTGGTATAGTTTAATTTCTTACTTGAAAACCGGAGAAACTGTGGTTTCTTAGTCACTTAAACTGAAATTGTACCTTAACCACAAAAGTTATGTCATTCGACACGTGTTTCGGCTTCACAAGAAGTCCTCATCAGGAGCCTAACGATTCCAGACTGTGAAGTTGAAACACGTGTCGAATGACATAACTTTTGTGGTTAAGGTGCAATTTTAGTTTAAGTGATAGTTTAGTTTGTTTAATGTATGTGGTTTCATATGCATCATTTTTTTAATTCGTTTTGTATTAAGTTGATTAAGAATACTTTAGGTAAACATCCATGATCTTCGCAAATATGAAGATCATGGATGTTTAAATGAAATTAAATCGGTAATTTATTAAATTATCTTGTTATTTCAGGAACAATGTCGCGGAAAATAGTTCGGAAAACTACGCGTCAAAATTAGAGCGCAATCGCCATGATTAACGCATTAGAAGCTGTAAATCGTGGCATACAGAATAAAACAGACAGTAAACAATTACGTGTACCTATTATGGCTTTAAAAAGACGAGGGATCATTTTAGATACCCGGGTGTATAAAATGATCCCTTTACTACACCTTGATAAAAATGTACCATATATATAAAAAAACTCTTTGTAATATAATATTATTGTACGCTTACTAAATTATAGGCCAATAGACTAATAAGCTACCAGAAAAATTACCAATTTCACAAAATTTGTTGTCTAAGTATATTTTTAATATCTGTTTTACTTAAGGGGATCTTTTTGTACCACTCTCCTATTTTTGTAATTTTTAATTAAAAATTGGCTCCATTTTTCTCCGTTTATATATTTTAGTTACCATTCTTCGTTAGGTTTTATTTAAATCGCCTTCTACAATCCCACATAATATTTAAATATGTATATTAATTAACTATATCTTAATCCCGTCCCATACTAACCAATGAATTTACTCTACATCCGGTGTACAAAATGTTCATCAACATCCATAGAGAAAGTGTTTAAACAGATCGATGATAATAAATTCTTTATCAGTTGTCGTTTAACTGCGACCGTAAATATTTACGATATTTTGCAACGGACGGAATTATTAGTTTCCCAATTGTCGAAATCTTCTATGTTGCAGTATTGGCAGTTTTTGTAGTATCCAGTCGTCGGTATTTGCAAAAATAGATAACAATAATATGTTTACATTGGGGTGTTTACATACCAAAACGATTAATGTTCTAAGCGTTTTTTTTTATCTTCGGACCAAAAATTGTAACAGTTACCTTTCTGATGGTATTAAATTTCATTGGAATAAACTGTTTGATAATTGGTTTTTTCAAAATAGTTTGAAATTTCGGTCTTTCGATGACGATTACGGCCATATGAAAAAAATATATATTTGGCAAATTTATTTCTTGCGTTTGTTCAACAAATTTCGGGTTTACTGGAAATCGATTAGTAACGTTTTTAATTTTTATTATAGATTACAAACAAATTCAATTTATGGCGGTTGTATGTCTGTCCAATAAATAACCTAATAATCTTAAAAACAGCTGAATACAAAAATATAAAACTTGGTAGTCATAATAATTTGGCAGAATAATATTGTAATTTTGAATTCTCAAAATATTCACATTTACAATATTCTTTACGTAAATCTAGCAACGAAAAAAATATAAAATTACTAAAATGCTTTCAATTTTATCAAAATGAAATCTAATCATTCAACTAAGTATAAAACTATTGTAGAAAAGAAAGGATCTATCCTTTAAAATTTAGCATCAGTATGATCGTATTATTTTTCAGACTTAAACATTTTATTTTGTTTTTCCACAACAAATACTTTACGTCGTTTTGCATGATCCAAAAAGTACGCATACAAAAGAAACGATTCCTTTAAAATTCAACAATTTTTACGATGCATAAATCAATATTAAGGTGTCTTTTCAAATAAGCCATAAAACAGTTTCTTGACGTGCTACAGAAAAATACTCTCGCAATTTCTATCAAACTCTATACCCGAATTTTTTTAGTTTTATGAATATGTTTCTGGAAAAAATTACAATATTTTATGCGTATAGCAGAAGGTAATTCTTGAATTTTTTATACAATATATGTCGAAATGTTAGTCAAATAAATGACTAAAATAAAGTGGTTTGCACCATGATATCAATAATCACTTTAAAATCACCGCAAAAGCGTTAACTATTGTGTAGTATATGGCACGAAATATAATATGTTACTTGTACAGTTTCATACTCAGACGATACTTTTTTTTATGTTTTATCTCATCTACGAGACTGAGTATATCAACTATTCAAAAGTCTTGTTGACATTGTCACTATTACGGGGTTGTTAATAATTGAAGAGGTTCGTTTCAAAACTACACTTTTTCACATTTACTCTTATTGAATTTTTTGTGTTTTCTCACAAAAAAACATTGAATACAAAGACCCTGTCTATGAACAACTATTACTTATAATATAGTTTTGCATGATTGCACTAGCTCGGGTACCGCGAACATCTTATGATTGTTCTTGAAACTAGTAGGCGGTAAATAAGTTCACAGTGTAGAACGCAGCGAGTTTACATGTATGTATATCGGTTAACAGTAAGGAATGTTTTACTGTATCAGAGTATGTTACTGTATAAAAACACAGTTAAAGATTTGCTATGTTTCTACCAAACAACAATGTATATATGTATATCGGTTAACAGTAAGGAATGACTTACTGTATCGAAGTATCTTCCTTAATATATATAAAGCTCAACGTCTCTCTGTCTGTCTGTCTGCCTGTCCGTTAGTCCTTAATATATATAAAGCTCAACGTCTCT
Source organism: Sialis lutaria (assembly GCA_949319165.1). NCBI lineage: Eukaryota > Metazoa > Arthropoda > Insecta > Megaloptera > Sialidae > Sialis > Sialis lutaria. Next base: position 22,958,005 of record OX439238.1, read on the forward strand.
CTGTATGTCTGTCTGTCTGTCCGTTTGTGTGCTTATCACTCGAGAACCACTTATCCGATTTACGTGATTTCTTTTTTAATTCATAGGTACATTCTCTGGTCAGGTTATAGGCTATATTTTGTTACATTAGGTAACATAACAACTAAGCAGTGACGATAATAGTAAATAAAGTCGGAAAAAATTTTGTCGTCGGCGCGCTGTTTTGCAATATGCTGCCTAAACCGTTAAATATAGAACAAAATAATGTATTAAAGAACTGTGTAGAATCAAAAGTCCAACAATAAAACTGGTTTTATGTTACAAAGAAAATATTTGGGTTCTGTTCACATGGACTTATGACTTGCAAAACTTTAATCCTTATCAAAATAAATGATTTCATCGTCATAAATACTTAATTTAGATATAATTTGCCTTTTACAGAATCCAATTTGGTCTTTTGGTTTAGGAAATAACGTGTAATATACATACAATAACATATTATTCGTGATAATTCGCGCGAACTATGATAAAGTGTCGCGGGGAGAGGGAAGATACTGCGTTCGACCAGCAGTTGTTTATTTTGTTTTCAATTATTAACTTTTATGTTTGAACAGAACAAAAATTATTTGCAATTTTTGTTCTGATTTTTTTTATTTCATCGTCATAAGTACTTAATGTACCCATATATAATTTGCCCTTTACAGCATCCAATTAGGTCGTATAGTTTAGGAAATATCTTAAAATAAATTTATATACGGTAACATATTACATGTATGTAGACAAAGCGACGGACAACATACTGGATTCGCTTACACTCCGTAGATATTCGAATTCCCTTGACCGATCGTCTGATTGTGAGTGTATTTTATTTTCAATAATTAACATTTAAATTTAAACAGAACACAAATTATTTGTACTTTTTTCTTCTGATTCGTTTTTGTTAGATAATTTCGATGTTGATTAGTTATTATTATTATTGTTACTATTATTATTATTATACGAGAAATATTGTTAACAAAGAGGCACTGCGATAGAATATTTGTCTTTAGATAGAAAAAGAGAAAAGAACAGTAAATATCATGCAAAATATATTTAAATTCAAATATTTGTCTAATGATTATTATTTATCTCATAATTAGCACTAAGTATTCAACTATATTTTTCAAAAATCCTAAACAATAATTCCGTAGTCCACGCGAGCGAAGCCGCGGGCACAACAAGTACTGTATAAAAACACAGTTAAATATTTGCCCTGTTTCTACCAAACGACCTAAAAAATCAGTTTAATACATATATATTTTATTATTATATATATATATATATATATATAAACCTGCACAGCACATTATTTAATACGATCATAAATTTAACTTATAAATATCTTTTTAATTTGAAGAAACGCATCTACAGTCATAAAGCTACGTTTTACGTTAGACGTTTCAAGTGGCTGTCAAACACAGATTGAGATAAATCGAATAGAAAAAGGAAAGTCATATTTTAAATGAAACGTTTAATAAAAGTGTTCTTTGTTATAAGTTTTATTGAATCCATTTTCAATGAGAAACGTATAAATCATTTAATACGATCTTTTTTGTATTTTATAATTACAACATTTTTTATTTCAATTGCAATACTGTTCAATTGTAATGTAAGAAAAGTATAAAGCAAAAAAATCATAGTTAATCGTCCGTTTACAGTAATTATAGTAATCAAAAGGATAATTTACTAACCGTAATTCTTTTTTTACTTTATTCAATTCACCACAATTTTTTTAATACGGTTTTTACAATATTTAAAAAAATATATATTCTTGATTAAAAAACTAAAAACATTATCCAAAATTTTACTATGAATCCACTTTGTAGCTTATACTTCATAAAAAAATCATTGACCTTTTGCATCACAGTAATACTATCTAGTCATCGGACCACGATACAGCAGAATTTGGATCTCTAGACAGATGATTTTTCTAAATATATTCATTGAAAACTTCGTCGATAAAATGAAAAAATATTTATAATTCATTTAATTTTAATATCTAAATAAACGCAAACGATAAATTATTTTGTGACATATATTATTAAATATGGGACTTTCGACTTTATCGGACATGTACTCAGTTTTTTCGATGAATTTTGCTAAAAATGATAATAAAATCTACTATGAAAAATAAATTAAATGTATCAATCCTAAAGTAATAAACAAAGCTATTAAGTTTACGCCGTAAATTTTTCGAAGAGAAGTAAAATTTAATACAAATAATAACATCAACAAACATTTATGTATTTCATTTTTAAATTTTTACAAGCTTATTATAGAATACAGTATCATTTTTCTCGAATCCAGTGCCTTGTTTCCTTTCCTATGAAAACGCCCATCGATATACAGTGTGTTAAGTAAGAGTGTGTACGGCATTACTTGCAGTCGGTAAGTTATAAATCTTTTTTCATCAGGTTCAGGAAACCCTCTCCTATTGCGCTTTGATGAAAAATTGCAGTTCATGTCGATCTTTTAGAAACAATGTCACGATCAGTTTTTCCTCTTTTTTGGGCACTTTTCCTATTGAAGCACGATCTAGAAAGTCGACCACATTTTTCGGCTCTTTAAATCAATTCACCCACTTCTAAACAAATGTCTTCAACTTTTTAATGTACTTGGCCGCCACTGCATAAGACATTTTTAGCCCTTATGGGTGCGTGCTAAAAAACACTACTTCGAAACGTTTCGCGTACACGTTACTCACAACGCGGTTTCTGTGTTTTTTCTAACTAAAGGTCGACTTAGACTGAAATTTTTTCACCAAAGCGCAATAGGCGGGGGTTTCCTAAATCTGATGAAAAAAGATTTAGGTTTGTATAACTTACCGACTGCGAGTAATGCCGTACACGCTCTTACACAATGTATGTACATTTATATTAGGATATACATACATACCTTCCATAGATCAGTTTTCGATTCAAAACGACTCTTCATTACTACGAAATTATGATAGGACCAGTTATTTTTCTTCGATGTTAAAAATAAAACATAAAAATTAAATATCTATTTTTTCGAAATCAATATTATATATTCTAATACCCGAGCCTATATTTAACCATAAAATCAACTTGAAGGAACTGATTGCGAACATTTTTAAAACTGCTAGTTAACAATGAATGCGTAAATAAGCGAATGCATTGTATATTTTTCTCTGTCTACATATTTCATGCAAGTAACAATGGAGGTGAGACGTGAGAGGGAAATGAAAGTGGCGGAAACGCGGCGCACCAGACCAAGAAAACTGCTCCACATTTGCAGGGTTGGACTTGCGACAAAGAAGAATACAAAAAATACCATATCACATGATATTAATTAGAGGCAGCACTTACAATATGCAGGAATTCTTCTTCATCTTTTTTTGTAGAAGCTTCCTCTTTTACTAAATCAAACAAAAGTCGCTTTTTAAACACAAGAATTCAACGGTGGTTATAAAATAACTAGCTGATTTTAAAGTTCGTACATTTTGTGGTTTTTTAATATCTGAATAATTCGGGAGATGAATACTTGCAGAAAAAAAAGTCCCGAATATTTTTGGGTGAGCTGAAAATAAGACTCTCCCCCCCGTATTGCCCATACCTGGCTGAAATCGTTGCTACAATAAATATTTTCAATAATTTTCATGTATATATTACTAATTTTTATATTTATTTTCTTTCGATTTTCTTCATATTGAAATATGTTGTGAAAGGGGGGCCCTGATTACACATATACCCGGTTTTGGGCACAGACGGGTAATAGTTTAAAAATTATGACCCAAAATATATTTTAATGTTGCATGTATACTTGTATATCTATGTGTTAAGTCTATTTATACAAGCGTCTGTTGGCCTAGCGGTTATGAAAATAGACCGGTAACCAATGCACCCATGGTTCGAGTCCTCTTAAGTTTTTATTTTTATTTTTAATTGCAAACAGTGACGTTATTTAAATATATTATTCTTCTGTAAAATATCTTATGAATTAATTTGTTTTCAATGTTTATTTTTCAAAATGTGCAATTTAATTTAATTTTTTTAATTTTGTTGATAAACAATTAAAAACTCGGATTGTAAATAAAAAAATATATAATTTATGCTCAAGTAACTTATTTATTTATGAACGGTTGACAACATTTTGGAAGGTTTCTATCGTAAATATACTAACCATAAAAACATATTACACCAAAAACATTTTATAAATGATTGAATATTTAAACAATTTATACATTTATTTATTAATAATTCTTATGGCATAATCGTCCATATAACCACTAGCAACAATAATGGTTACCGGTCTACTATTATAACCGCTAGGCCAACAGACGCTTATATAAATAGACTTAACAGAAATGTAGGTATACATGCAACATTAAAATATATTTTGGGTTATAATTTTTAAACTATTACCCATCTGCGCCCAAAACCGGGTATATGTGTTATCAGGGGAGCCCTCTTCACAACATATTTCAATATGAAGAAAATCGAAAGCGGCTCTCAGAAGGGTTCCCCTTGTCAAGCAAAAAAGAGGAGTATTCGAATTAAATAGTTAGAAGCCGGTCCTGCTACTATATAAGTGCTAAAGTAAGATATATTCACGTTATAAGTACATTCTTATAGGCGTCCGTGAGACGCGCACTGTGCCCGAAAAAAGGGCAATATTCAAATTCTAGATACATCGAACAGCTAAAGATGCTTTCCATGTCGCGGCATTTATAGCTGGAGACAGCCAGAGTAGATTGTTTTTGCGGAATGCAGTTTTTACGACTTTATTTACAGTAAATTAGTTATATTGGTAGTAAACTGTGTTTTATAATATTGGCAGGAATATGTTCAAGAAAATATGCTGACGTTTGTTCAGTTTATAGTTACGTTCATTGAACGTTGATCTATAAAAATGGGCTTAAAAAAATCATTAGAAACTAATGTGATTTACTATTTATGTATATTAAAAGTATTAAAACTAAAAAATATTATGTTTTCAATTTTTTTGTAAATAAATAAAATTGCACGATGACGATTAGAGTCAACTAATATCCTCTTTTAATACCAAGCTAGTTATATGTATAGTTTAACTCTTTAATTATCGATATATATTTATTTTACTAATCAAAGTTTAAAAGTTTTGTCGGTATATTTATATTAACTTTATATCTTGTTTTTAATCATAGAACAAGAATATAAGTTTACTTTGTGTATTTTAAAGCATCCGTATTCCACAATAGTTTCTTTTTAACAATATTTGTCAAAAACGGTTGGTCTTATAATAAATGAACAAATATATGTTTGTGTATTTTATGTCACATAATCTTTTACAAGTACTCAACTCAGGAAAAAAATAAAGAACAAAAAAATACTTGATAAAAATCGGTGGGCCTACTGGCCCTACAAACCCCTGGACTAAATTATTATTGTTTGATAGGTACTGAAAATTAATAACACTTATTAATACTAAACTGGATATCAAATTTCATAACTGTACCACAATGGGTTCTCTAGTTATTAAATGAATACTAATTTTGAGCAAAATCTTTGGAAGGCTGTAGCTCCCTCACAAAGAATTTCCGGACACATGTTCACATAAAGTTTTTTGCCTAAAATAGCATCCTCGATCTACTATTAATTTTTTTTACACTAGTTGTAAATCAGCCTGTATATTTATTTTACTGATCAAAGTTTAACTGACAATTAATATAAATTACAATCTGAATTATCAATTAAGAACTTATATATTTAGATCAAATTTGTTCAAATTCACACTTATTCAAGTGTAAGTTATTTAAAGATAAGCAATAAATAACTATTCTTAATGAAGCCGAGCATTAAATAAATATTTATATAGAAATGCATGAGCGACACTTTATAATTAATAATTTTCTTTACAATTTCTTACCATGTGACCTTTAATAGAATATTATAAATTATAATTAAATATATTTGTCCAGCTTCTTTTCGAGAATACATTTATTTAATATTATTAGTCAAATAAGACCTTATATTAAACCGGTAACAACCCTTTATCCCCCCCAAAACTAATATATATAAAATCAATACAGTATACTTTAAATAGTGACACTATTATATTGCACATTGATGGTTTTATGCAATTAATTATTTGTTTCATACTGATTTCATACACATTTATTTTCAGTTTTAATCATTTTAAATTCACCGACTGCGACGTATTAAAATTAAATTAATATTATTTATATTCACAATGAATTATAAAATTAATAAAATAGAGGTGTTGGGTTTGATCAGTAAAACAATTTATTATGGAAAATTGTGAAGACTAATTACTCATACAAATGTAAATTTAATACCCAATCGGCCGTATATAATTATATTATTAATTTAATTACATTAAATAAAAGTGAATAAAAATTACACTTTGTGTGTACACTTGTATAAAAAAATAATGTTATTAAAAGGTTCGTAATAAAACTTCTATAGTTGCTACTTATTTATATTATAACATTTATATTTTTTTACATACAAATTTAATTTATTTCTCATTTTATTTAAAATTTTACGCGTAGAAAATTGTTCTGTACAAATAATAATCAATTCTAGAATTTAAATATTAAGATTGGATAATTGATCAAAAATACGACTTAATTGTCATATATTTTATTTATTTATAGATATATCTTTTATTTACATAGTTAAATTTGATTTCAAACATTCGTATCATGAATTAATTGGATCTCGATAAATAAACATTATACATCTGTCAATAATAATCAAAATGAAAAGTCGATATATCAGAATTATCACAAATAAAGTAAAGCAATACATCAATAAAATCGGTAATTTAAACTAACCCGTATTTGATCTGATGAAATATCGAAAAACATACATCGAAAATTCAAATTACGTTTATATCTTTAGCACTGGGATGATTTATGAGGAGGCAGGCAGTTTGAATTAACCCAAGTTGACAATCACAACGGGATACTGGTTTTTACGTTCATCATACGAAATAATAATTCAGATACAGCTTTTTCATCTTTATTTTTTTTATTAATTCATGAGAATTTTGATATTCAATAGATGTTTAGTAGTTGCAATTGAATAAAATCAGTGAAAAAGATTTACTAATAAATATATATATTATTTTTAATCTTGATTATCATTTAAAAAATCAGTGTTTTGCAGATTTTATTTTAAGCACATAACTAGTTTTAAAAAATCCCAAAAATCATTAAATAGGTGAAAGAATGTTTATTTATTTTTAAATAAATATTCGCTTAACCTTCCTATACCCGCGTATTGGTCTGTCAGACCGACAAATTACATTTTTTTCAATAATGGAGAATGCTAAGACAATGAGCTTACTGGTAGCTTCATGATTTGTTGCAATCTTCAATTTAGTGCAGTGCGATCATTCGTGCGAAAGGGACATGCACCAGTACCTACACGACATCAATTGGTCTGTAAGACCGACACGGGTATATGTTGTTACACTTTTGAGTATGCTCCGAATGCATGGTGAGATATTGGTTGAGAATAATGTATAATATTTTATTCCTCGTGTTGTTATCTTAAGGTTTTCAGAGTTATTTTTAGTTTTTGTTGTAAGTAAAAAATTTTTTTTTAAGTTTTCGTAGCTCGTTAAAAAATTACTTTTTTCAGTGGCTGTAATAAAAGACTGACTAATTAAATGAAAATATTGTCTATAACTTTGGTTTATTTATTTCAACACATCCTTTACTATACTAATAAAAATTAATTTTACTAGGCTGTCATAACAAAAAAGATAAAAAACAGGCTCTATAACTTTCGGTCCCAGAAACCGTGCGCGGGTAAGTATATGTGTTATTCTATTTGACACGGGTATAAGAAAGTTAATTAGATTTTCTACATACATAGGTATTCTTTTATATGAAGAATAAATGAACTAATTTATCAACCCACAAAAATATAAAAAATATCATATTTAAAAAAAAATAGATGATAAAAATATTTATTTTTGAGCCTTATAAAAGAGAATATCCACATAATTTATTGAAGCATTTTACTAAAGAAAACGTACAAAAAATACAAAAAGAAAGATATTCTACATAGTATAATTAAAATTCTATCTATGATGAATACCATTTAATTCTTCCTTTTAAAATGTTCTTTTTGATTAGTACACCATTCATTACAAAGCTAGTTAAATAATAGTCTCGTTTTTTATCGACGCTAATAAATCTACACTAGCACATTTCTGAATTGTCATTTCCTGATTTTATGCACATCATAATACCTTTTTGATTATACGGCAGGCGACCATTTTCGAATCATTAAATGGTTTCTGCTTTAATCTGGCAATTAAGTTGTCGCTGAAAACTGGCTCATTAATATGTTTTTATGAGTTGCCGTAATTGGAAAATATTGTCACAGGTTTTAACATTTTTAATTAATGCTGACGAGGTGCAAAGCCGATAACATTCACTAATTCGTCATCGGTACAATCAATGCTGACACTCTATATCACTTTTAAGGCAGAGGTTTTTAAACATTTGAAGAGAAGGGTCCAAAGTTGTTTTTGGAGTTACAGTAATAGATTATTAGAAAGACCTTAATAATATTAATCAAAGTTATGTTTGATTAAGGGTTAGCCAATATTGACAAGCGTATTGAACTATTTGAGGAAGATAGTAGCAATATACATATGTACAAATATTTGATTTATAATTTACCTTTACAGTATACCTAAATATACTGACAATGAAATTAATATAGACATCCCGGGAAAAAATGATAAGATATAACAAGATATTATAAGATATGTTCGCATCTCTTTATATATGGTAATATCTTAATTTTTGAGCCTAAAATATATTAATTTATATAGATATATCTGATAATATATAGTAATATCTTAATATATATTGGCCCTAAGATCCGAAAATATATTGTTATATATTTTGATATATAGTAACATCTTTAGATGTATTAGCCCTCAGATCCGAGAATATATTGTTATATATATTTATATATTTATATATCTGCTAATATATTATGATATCTTAAAAATATTATTTTGAAAAGAGTTCACTTAGCTTAGAATATATTGTAATATATTATTATATATAGATATATCTGCTAATGTATTATTATATCTTAATAAATTTTATTTTTTGAGTTATCATAGCCAAGAATATATTGTAATATATATTAATATATGGACATATCTGATAATATATAATCATATCTTAATATATATCAGCCCTCAGATGCGAAAATATATTGTTATATATATTTATATATTGTTATATCTGCTAACATATTATCATATCTTAAAAAAAATATTTTTTTATGTATTAGGTAAACGCCCGGTGGTAAAGTATTTGTAAATAAAGTGGCTGTTACTTTTTTAAATTAATAAATTTATTAAATGATTAACATTTGTTATAACAAAATATTACATTTGACCAATATCAATGGTGATAGGAATCCGGCAGTAAAAATTTGAGGATTGTAGCAGTTTGTATTAATTTTTTACTTATTAAATGTAGATGGTATTGACGCACAAACAACAGCATCCTAAGCGAAGAACCGCGTGTTTTTGAGAACATTAGTGATGCTACTGATGGAAGACATCTTGTCAAAAGAGCAAAATTAAAAAAATTACCAATAAAAATAAAATGTTCATATTCATCTTGCAATAAATCGGATAGCAAAAAAATTTTTTTGCACTTTTTTAGATTTATTTTAGTTAGTTTTTCTTTCTAATTTATTTCTTAATTTTTAGTTGGATTATTTAAAAAAAATCTTAGTTTCTCAAAAATAATACCTACCTACATAATATGAATTGGGCAAAAAAATTAATATAAAATCATCAAAATTCCCAAAAACTAGCTTTTTGTGGTGTATAAAATACACCACGTGAGTAACTGTGTTACGGTATTTCACACGAGTAATTAAGGGTTAAGAACAAATAAATACTGAATAAAAATCAAAAGGCCGCTGGCCCTACACTTCTTTAGTCTAAATAATCAGTACTTGATACTGTAAATCGATAGCACGTATTTATACTAAAACGATTATCAAATTTTATATTTATATCGCAATGAATTCTGAAGAAATGGAATAAAATTTTTTCGCGTTATTTGTATATGTAGTTTTGTATATATATTCTGATTTCACGAAATAAGTAAATCTTATTTAGAATTGCCCATATAATCAGGAATGATAAAGTTATAAGTAACATATATTTTTGTTTTAAAAATTCACAGTTGACATATCACCCAAATTTTCAGTATAATTTTATAAATTAAGAACAAAAATATTTAAACAAAATTTTGGACAGTGAAATATTTTTTAAAATAAATTTTATGCATTTCTCTACAAAATTAATATCTTTTAGTTTTACTCTATTTTTAATAGTTTTTGAGATATTTTGTTTTCAAAAAAGTACATTCATCATATTTTAAAATAGGTAGTGGATATTTTTGGTGAAACTTTTTTTTTTAAATGATGTTCCCACGCATTTATCTAAAAATTCTACAACTTGTGTTGACAATTTTTATACAAACATTGATGAATACATTTTTGAAATTATAATCACTGAATTCTATGATCACACCAGTCAGGTGTGATAATTTCTCAAAAAATACAATTTTTAGTGATATTAATAGACCGAAATTTAACTTGTAAGAGAAATATAAACTCCGTTACAGCCAAAATCTCAAAATTCGTACACGCACTTAGAGTGTTAAGCAACAAGCTTGTGCAAAATGTTTTGTTACATGTGTATTAGCTTATATACATTTAATTATTAGATATGGAATTTTTTTGCGCTTCTCTTCTCATACCTATAACATACTCAAAATACAAAATAAATTGCTTCGTATTATGGCCAGATATGACCCAGGGAACACTGCCGTCCACTGCTTATATAATACAATTTTTTAAATATAATCGATAGGTATTAATTTATTAGAAAATGAGTTATTCACAAAAAAAACAACTGATTTATGTAATATAAATGACCATAATTACAACATAGAAACAAACACAATATGAAATCTATTCAAACACGTAAACAAATTGTCAATAGAAATGTAGTTAACAATACAATTAAAATTTTCAATAAAATTCCTAAATCTATAATAGATCCGTCTGTTGAAGAACTGAAAATTACTTTAAAAGAATATTTAATAAGCAAATGTCACATGGTTTTCTTCATTTATTTACTATACATACATATATTTCGGATTTCTTTAATAGTCACAATATTTCTATACAGTTTTTGTATATATTTTTTTATTTTATTAATACGGGCCTCAAATATTACTTAATACGCATATGGATTATTTTTTTTAATTGATTAAATAATATTCGAGTATGTTGTATATATGTAATAGCTATACATACTATGTTCGTAAAAGTTGGTGTAACTTGCCTCTCACTAGCAGTGTGATTTCACTTTGAATCAGTATATAAGCAACCAACGAACTCTAATGTTTACATAGGTGCATTCAAGTAAGTTAATACGAACGTAAGTAAATGAAGCTGCTATATGTTTATTTAATTATATAATATATGTGACATTTGATTATAGATTCAGTACGAGTTTTCCCTGGTTGGACGATTCTGTAGAATTGGGATAGATAATAGATGGATACCCCCCCCCCTCTATGCATATATTATAAGATATTATAATATATTTTTAGATATGCCAAGATATACAAATATATTAACAGATATGCTAATATATTGTTATATATGTCGAGATATACTTGTATATTAACATATATACTAAAGTATGCTAATATATTGTAATATATGTCAAGATATGCTTGGAGCCTGAATTTGGCACGATCCAAGAAGGCATTAGTATATATTATAATATATAACTATATCTTGCAATATATTACAATATATTATAATGCGTTCTTGGATCGTGCCAAAATCAGGATCCAAGCATATCTTATCATATCTGACCAATTGGATCTTGTAATATATGCTAATATCTTATCATTTTTTCCCGGGATACCTACATATAGTGAATACAATACCGGACTAAAATTCTAATACCGGTATTTCGGTATTTTTGAAGTTCGAAACCGGAATACCGGTATTTAAAAAAATAATTCTTGCCGAATTATCATAAGCCTCAAAAATTTAGAGAGAGGTATTTTTTAGAAATACATACATACTTTCAGTTCTTTATTGAAGAAATATGGCAATTTTTAGCGAGTTTAAATCTTTAAATGTCGTCAACAATAAGTATTCAAAAATTAAAACAACTGACTAGGAACAAATATGTCAACATCAAATAATGTAAAAAAACGAAGAAGAAAAAAATAAAATATTAATTTTTTTTCTAACTTTTTAAAATTAACCTCGGGTTGCGCAAAGCAAAATAATTCACGCACCCAAAAAAGAAATTAGTAAGTATTACAGCGCGGCATAGTACAAAATCGCTTCGAACCGTCAAATTATAAAATTTACAAGAACTTAAGCAAAAATTACAACTTCGTCTTGTAAATCAAGTAAATACAAAATAAAATAAGCAGGAGATACTGTAAACATTGTAATTTTAGCTCATTTTCCTAGCACTTGGCCGGATTCATTAGTAATAGTTTGTAAGTTTTACAATTTGACGGTTCGAAGAGATTTTGTACTATGCCGCGCTGTAATACTTACTAATTTCTTTTTTGGGTGCGATTAGTTGATCAGTTGTTTTCAAAGCATTATTACGTCAATTCTAAAAAACAATCACGGCTATGATTCATATTATTAGGTAAAAAATGGTCATATTTAGTGAATTATTCATTTACAAATTCAGAATAAGTTTAGAATAAACATTAATCATGGATTTAAAACAACTGATTAACTAATCGTTAATTAATTTGCTTTGTGCAACTCGAGATTAATCTCAGGGTTGAAATAATTGACGACATTTGCGATACAAAACTCAATTTCAGAAAAATTTTCGCTTCTAATCTGGAGGTAAGGGCTCGATATTGCTTTTAAAAAAACAATTATTCGAGCTTCTATTATTGCCCTGAATTTAATATAATTTTTAACATTGACCTTGGGTTGCACAAAGCAAAATAATCCATTATTAGTTAATTGGTTGTTTATTACGATAATTCTAAAAAACAATCACGGTTATGATACATTTTATAAGGTAAACAATAATCATATTTAATGAATTGTTCATTTACAAATCGGCATTGAGTTCAGAATTAACATTAATCATTGGTTGAAAACAACCGATTAACTAATCGTGGTTTATTTTACTTTATGCAACCCAAGTTCTTACTTTTTTATTCAAAATAAAATATTTTCTAGGAAAATCTATCACATATCGGGAAAATATCGTAATTTGACACTACAATTACATATCAAAAAACAGTTTAGTTAATAATAAGACGATTTAAGTATAAAAATTAACTCTCTAACAATTATTTATACGTATTTTAGTACTAATTATAAATACCAAAATACCGGTATTATATGCACTAATACCGGTATTGAAATACCGGGGAAAAATGGCCGGGATTCCGGTTTTCGATATTTTGGGATGCCGGTATTGTATTCACTACCTACATATCATGATCGATAATATAGGTTAAAATAGAAGTCTTCAAAAGTTGTGAAGTAAATGAAATACTAAACAATGTAATTAAATTTATTAAATTAAACCAGAAAAATAAATAGATAGAACACATAAATATACACATTTAGTCAAAACATTTTTAGTACACATCTTATCAAAAATAATTAATTAAATCCAGGATTAGATACACATCTACTACATTATATGTAGTCGATGAGTGTAGAGCGATTCAGAGAACCATGTGTAAGGTGAGTGGACCATGGAAGGCCATGCTCCTTGTAGGACCAATTATTAAAAAGTCGTAGTTATTGCCATGCGATGACACATTCCTTCTACTCACACTAACATCCATCGAACTCAAGAACACAGACGTGGCGGCGAGTCATTCAGGCCGCTATTTTGTCTGTGCCGTCCCATCCTTTATTGATTTCGGTCGTCGAGGTTAAAATTATAATACGCGCTCACAGCAAAGCGTAAGTTTTCAAGTAAATAAACTATTATTTTCTTTATTTTTTTTTACTCTGAATTGATATATAAGGGTTTGCTATGGTACTAAAGAAAAAAATCATTACTTTATTTTCATTTTAGTTAAAATATCGGTAATGTTCTTAGGAAAGCCAATGGTTCATTGTAAGGCCAATCAAAAAATTGATAGTTGGCCATTCTAGGTAGGTTATATTTTTTTTATTATAAAGAATATTGGCAACTTATTTGATATCGATAATACTCATTAAAATTATTTTTAAAACATTTTCACGAATACATTCATAGTTTTACGAATACGTTTTTAGTTTTACGATAGTGTTCATGTAATGTTCATTGAGTATTTTTTATGTGAATTTAATATGGTAAGCCTTTAATGTTTCATTTTAATGAAATACCTTTTTATGTAGTTAGATATTAAGCAGATATTTTGATTATCACAACGTTAGTTTTAAGTTATACGACTGTTTTATTATATTGGCTTTGTGTGGAGCCTTGTTCTTTGCAAGGCCATTTGGAAGAGTTTAATAAAACTTAGAATTAATAAATGATCATTAACTCTGTAATAAAAAAAATGTTTTATAAGTTACATAATAAAACAAAGTGTTACTTAATACTTTGTTTGTTTCATTTATCCAGTAAATAAAGGAATAATAACTATAAGGTGGCCTTCCATGGTCCACCCACCTTATGTATAAAAAAGTTAACAAGTAAATCAACTAAAAATGGACAATCATTTTTACAACTGAATTCATATTTAACTTTTTTGTAACCATAAAAACTAAACTTATTACTCTCCCATAACCATTTTTTTATCAACCACAACCAACAACAACGATTACTGCCGAATAAAAACAAATAGAGGTTCCATCTTATTACTTCCAAACTAAAACTGTACACACTTTCAAATAATAAACCATTACCATATCACTAGATGGCCATGCATTAAAACAACAGAAAGCACTGTAGTCATAAAACGCGGAGCTTCTTTTCCCTGTCCCAACAAATCAGCTGTTTTTCCTGAAATAAAGAATTAGTACTAAGTGCCCACAGGATGACAGTTAGTTCCGCCTTTTTTGTGTCTGCTCAGCAAAACGGAAAGGGCCAGCTTCCGGAGAATAAAATGCATTCACATACATACAGGATTGTATTTAATTTCTGGCCACTTTAATTAGAACATAATTGATTTTCTTTGGCGGTTTGAGTGTCCTTAACCCTCGAATGGGCAACTGGGGTCGCACATATTATCTCAAAAGTTTTTATCTATCGATTTTAACACTCATTTGATATTAAGTTTACTATGCACAAAAACAAGTACAATTACCTTAAAAATATATTCTAAGGTAAAATCACAAGTTCATTATCAACAACAATAAAAATACATTTCTGTGTGATGTAAAAAAATTGATAATGTTTTTTTTATAGATTTTTAAGATTCCGTAGAAAACTAGGAACCCTTATAATTTCTCCATGTCCGTCCGTCTGTCCGGCTTGTAAAAATTTTGACATAATAAAGTGAAATTTGATATACGGTCGTAGATTGATGACCCAAAAACAGAAATGATAAGATTTTTTAGACCCCTCTTTCATAAAATGAAAATTCATCTATCCCATTCAGTGGGGTGTCGTTAGAAAGGTCTCCTAAAATGCCACTAAAATGTAACATAACCTTTTGATTTTATCCCTTCAATCACGATGTATTTTCTCTCCAAATTCATTATAAAAGCGTCACCCCTCCTCTATTTTCTAAACTATCAATTCAAAAAATCTGAAAAAATTCCAGAATGTACATTTTAATTAGTACTTTCACTGAAAGTTATAACGAACATTGTAAAACATATTTTTCATAGACTGAAAAGTGAACTCACATTTTTTTTATTTACCCCATTGAGTGGGGTGCCATTTGATAGGTATCCTAAATGCAATAATAAAAGTCTGATAACTTTTTGATTTTAACGTATCAGTCACGAAAATTTTGAAATAACTCTTTTTTTATAAATCGTAGTGAGAATGACTACGGAACCCTATCATGTGCGTGCCCAACATGCACTTACCCATTTTATTTATGTTACAAATACTAATGCTTGCTATTACTTACCGTGTCAAAATTTTACTTAAAATTTTTTTTTTCTGTATATGTATACCTAAATATGTATGTATGTTATCCAAGGGTTAAGATATAATAAAATTTATAAGATAAACAAAAAGTTTCATCAACACAGGTCAACAAACTAATCCTTAAAAGATTACCTTCTTTTTTTCTCGAAAAATTGATTAAAGAATTTTAAGTATTTTATGTTTTTTTTTTTATAAAACAATATAATTCAGCCTCTCTATTCAATAAATTCCAATTTAAGTCGTGTCCGAAATCGAAATTTAATTATTTTTTAATCGATACCCGAACTGCGAACATATAATTTATTACCATCGTTGTTTAAAATAAAGTTATTTTTACAGCCCCTGTATCGATTAGGCTATTTATTTGTATTGAATTGTCTTGTGATAATTGCTTCTACGCATTAGATTTACCGTTTTTTTATTTTATTTTTAATTTGCTTTTTTTTGTCTGTCTGCCGGTAGACCAATAATATACCTGGATTTAAAAATAAAATTTTAAGTTTTTAACGTTTTTTTTTTTGGGAGGGGGAGGATTTTTTTTGTTTATGGCTCATCAAAAACATTTTTATTCAGTTGAACTATATGTTTGATTTTTCGAAATATCCTCACCTGATGAAAAAAGTTAGACACGATTATACAAACATTTTTTTATGAATACTACTCAAAAACGTTAAAAATCTAAGAAATAAGGTACAAATACCTGAAATTATTGTTTTAAATTTTTTTATCTTTTGTTTATATTTTATTAAATCTTCATAGCACACTATTTTTCAATATTTTCTATTAATTTTATACTTGTTATAACTTGTTTTCTATCAATTTTACCATCATGCATGTATTAAACTTTTATAAAGAGAACATTCTCAGTTATAAAATCCAATAATAATATACAGGGTATTCCATTTAAAAAAATCATATTTCAATATATCTCTGAAATTCGACATTCAAATGTTTCTTTGACACAGCCATTATTCATCCCGGAAAAAATACTGCTTCTTTGCTCATTTAACCGATCTTCTAGCTCCAATAATAACAAAGTTAGCAATGATCACTCGATTCCCGCGAACATCCTGTGTATGATCGTTTACAACATTTTTCATCATTAGTTCGTGTGATCGACCTTCTATTATAATAAAAATAAACTTAAAAAAACTAGTCCTTGTGATCGGATGTCCATATAGCTTCCTTGCGGCAATAGTATAAAAGAGAGCAAAACATCAATGTTCGCAGCCTTAGTCCTCTACCATACGCTACAAAGTTAACGGGCCCATCTGGTACATCTAATACACTCATCTCACCCGCTCATAGCATACCAAGCAATGTTGATCGGTATTAACCCCAAGTACAGCTTATGTATTTTAACTGACCTCATTAATTTTTAATATGTAACTCAGCCGTGTGCGCTGCAAGTTCACTTTGGAATTTCAATATTATAGTCGAGGAGATGAGCGCCAAAATTTGCCACTACTTTCTAAAAGCTGATTTTTTGATATTACGTCACATTTGTGGTGTAGAGATACAGCATGCCGTCAGTCAGCTAGTTTCGTTAGCGTTTGGCGCGGGGGTGGTGTATTGGCTGCTGACAGCATTTGTTAAGGTAAATTTCGGAATGACTATTTTTTTTAATAATAATAATATTTCTAACTCTTATACCGAATTTTACATTTTAGAAAGTACTTCCACGATGTATAGATTTTTTACGAGTTGAACGCGCTGCTGACGCGCTCGGTTGCAAGATTTTGATGACTGACTATGATAAAAGGGGTTTTAAGTTAGTATACTGCTTACAAATAAATTTTCAATTTTTAGAAAGTAGTTGCAACGTGTATAGTTTTTTTTTACAAAGTTAAAGCCACTCCCGCGTCAAACGCTAACGAAACTAGCTGACTGACGGCAGGTTGTATATCTATACACCACAAATGTGACGCAATATCAAAAAATTAGCTTTTAGAAAGTAGTTGCAAATTTTGGCTCTCACCTCTTGGACTATAAGAGCGGCACATACACTATCTAAAGTTTTGTGTGTTCCGCGTTGCTTTCGATTCTGGTAGGAAATGTGCCGCTCTCATATTAAATACCCAAAATGAACTTGCAGCGCATACCGCTGAATGTAACTAATTGAATTACATGTTTAAATATTACTTACAATAGCTCTTTTAGTATAGTACTTTCATTATAATATAATCAAGTAATGTATAAAAATGTACTTATATTATTTTTATAAATAACTAGTCAATTATTTTATCTAGTTTATAATAGGTAAACTAAAATAAAAACAATATGTTATTAATGCTTTTAGGTATAGGACAAATTTTCCAAAAAATTGTAGGGAATTGAATGTTACATATAAGATTAAATATAATTTTTTTTATATCATAGCAGTAATTGTAGATTTGGAAACAGAACAGTTTAAAATTTGATCAGCTCCAAATTCCTGCTTGAAATCACAAAAACTTTAATATTCATTCAATGTTTTAATAATACGTAAACAAACGTTAAACTAGATTTATATAAATTGAAGCTAGGTACGGGATCGGTGTTGATGTCATAAACACTGTTAATCTTGCGCCACGCCGCGAATCTTAATACTTGTAATATAGGTTTGGTTATTGTCAAAACATCGCGACGAAAACTTCGCCAAACAAAAACCTTGTGAACAAAATTCAAAAATAAAATATCATTAATTATTACTTATTTATAATAATAATTACAAAACTCGCTCGTCTGGAACATCTTTTTATCTTTCTTAGGGTTAAATAATATAAATATTATAGAAGTGATTTTTATTGAAAAGTATTTCGCCAAAATTCATCATTATAATAAAATGAGTGCTTAAGGGGTTACATACAGTCAGAAGGCCAAAAAAAAGTGTTTTTTCAAGAATTTTTTAAGAGGAGACTTTTATAATGTATCAATATAAAAATTTGTACACATATTATGGTAACTTTCAATTGTATTTTAACATTTTTTATTTCTAAAAATAATAATTTCGAAAGCGGCTACAGCTGTTCTCCAGGAGGTCTTCTCAAAAAAGGCGCCTTGCGGTGACCACGATATCTCTGGACTGCATCTTTTAAAATAAAAACCCAAACAGATTTCTTTAAGGTAATGTATAATCTTGTACTTAATCGAAGGAATAAGCAAAATACATTTTTTTGGCAATATAGCGGCTTCTCAAAAAAAAAATCGATTTTCGACAAAAATTTGACCTTAAATTGTTTATAAAAAAATAAATATTAATCGGTGGGATAAAATCTTCGATTAATTACTAAAAAATATTCTTAAGAAACTTGTGTTAAAATTTGAGATTGATCGGTTCAACAGTTTCCGAGGAATAGTGGTCACCGACTTTAAAAAACATAGATTTGAGAAAAACGTGCTGCCGCTCCAACCTCCTACATTCAAACGCTCTGAGACATCTTTACAAATATGCGTGTAGCTTCGAAAATAATCGCCGGATTGACTTGAAATTTTCTGTGTGTGTATTTAAATATATACATTACGAAAATGATATAAAATAATCGATTTCTAACTGTATATAACCCCTTAACTCCGGCCTCCTACTTTCAAACGCTCTGAGACGTCTTTACAAATATGCGTGTAATTTCGAATATAATCGCCGGATTGACTTGAAATTTTCTGTGTGTGTATTTAAATATATGTACATTACGAAAATGAAATAAAAAAAATTAAATTTTTTGAAAATTCTAACTGTATGTAACCCCTTAAATTATAAAAGGAAAACACCTAGAAAAATTTTACCTTTCTTTGCGATCCGGCCTTGTCGTATGTGGAAGGTTCTACTTTCTTAAACTTTTGACAGAATTTACTTTGCTGCATTGTAAAAGTCAATTTGCTGATACAAAAACTAATTAGGTTTATTCAAAATGTCCACGAAAATGACTTGAATTCACAAATCACTTTAATAATATCTATCCAATTTTCTGTATTGAATGTCCGGTATTATAAAAGACCTAGCAAATTTGCAAGCGAGCAAGCACTCTCAAATGAGATAACAGATAGTTGCAGGCGCAGTAAGTTACCATTTTTTACGCAAGGTTAGTAAATACACTTTAGTAAATATACTTTACATACCTTTTTATAACTTCCTATGTATGAAACTATCTGTCAAAATCTTCAAGAGAACTGTCATATAAGTTTGATATCCCATTTGAGAGTGCTTGCAAGCTTGTAAATTTGCTAGGTCGTTTATAATACCGGACATAAGAATTACAGTAGTGGCTGCCGGGGATTCTACGGTACGATTCTCGATTCCTACCGTCAAATCCCCGGCAACCACTGCAAACTTAAATGAAACAGACTATAGGTGCATGTATTTTCATTCTCAATATTTCTTATAGAATATATTTACCCGCGGCATTTTCATCGCGATATTTCCACCGGTTACCGCTAAAGTTCAACTGTAGCACTGACCTGCAAAATCCTAATTAGTAATGCTAATTTGCATAGAGTCCGCTGCTGTTAGCCAACTTTATCTATAATATTTATGAGTCGAGAACAAAATACACATACACAAATTTTGTGACGACGCGATTTTAATGTTTATTTTGCGGCTAATATAAACACTTAGAAATGATTACAGTGATCTCAAGTAACGATATTCATAACTAAGTTATTTACTTGAATTTAGGGTTGCGAATATTTACCGTAAATTTAAGTATTGTAGGTGTTAGTTGAATATTTAAATTTCGCGCCGAGTACCAAACGCGGCTATCTTCCGACAGAGGGCAAATAAGTGCGCACCGGCATATGTATGTAATGTACACTGTACATTAGAGATGTGTAATTCATGAACGATTCGTTCTTTTTGAACGATTCTTTTCGGTGAACGAAACGACTCGAGTCAGTATTTTAAAAAAGATTCGTTCTTTTTTTTATTATATTGTAAAATATAAAAGAAAATGGATTCGTACACTATTTTTTGTGTTAGTTAAAATATTTAGAAAGAAAACAATCGTTATTATTGATATTAATAAAATAATCAATTAAAAAATATTTCTCGATAAATGTAATTATAGAAGTGTATTTTTCAACAACTAAACCAGAGACAACTTTTTAAATTCGAATTGTTGCAAGGAAAGAAACTGTTACAGTTTAGCTCTGAATGGCAGCGGCGTATCATTCGTGTATTTAAGATACATATGTATTATTTTGAATTGTAAAATTGTTTAATAAACAATTTAGATTTAGATTATATAGCCGTAGTTCTTAAAATGTGTGTTATTACACATTTATTATAGTACAGTAAAATTAGGTTTTAATAAAGAAAAATGGAAAGATTAGAAATTTCTTCTGAAATGGCTTCAGAAATATTTAATCTTTAAGAAACCAAAGAGTCCCTAGTCGGGACTGGTGAGCTTTAGACGGTATTTTGATTTAAAGTGGGGCGCGCCAAATTCGCGTCGAAGCTAGTCTTGTTTTTGATCATTTACCGGATTATCGTGTTCTATAAACTAATTTTATGAAAATCGGATAATATATGTCTCACAGAATGTAACAATGCTATTTTTTTTAATTTTGAAGGAGGGGAACCCCTCTATAAACAACTTTGAAAATCTGCGTATTGCCAATGCTTTAAAAAATTATTAGCTCTTTCTAGCGGGTTATATTTATTTTTAATCATATGGGAATATGTTAAGGTGATACTGTTGCACTCATAAAAAAATATTTTGGTTATAACAATCAGAGGTTTCCTGAATTATTCATTTATCATGAGAGATTTTGAGCTTTATAAATTGTGTATCTCAGTATCTTTGTTAATATTATTCAAAAACTAGGGGGTTTCAGACAAAAACTTTTTTATGAAAATTGTAGCAGATAGTCTATTTTAATAGTTTTATATATAAAAAGTGAAATAACTCAAAAGACAAAACGACTAACTCCATGACAAATAGTCGCGAATATTTAAGTTTTTATAAATAATGATTAATGGGATTAATTTATAGGTTCCCATTATGTTAGTGAGTATATATTACAAAATAATATTGTCATTATGAAAAATTATTAGATTTATAGAGATTTTTGAAAAGTTAGTCGCTTAGGCAAGTGAAATATTATAAAATTATTTATTTATTTTTGTACACTAATAAAGACACAATAAAACATTACGAAGGATTTATATTGCAGAATTGTTGTAGATACTTTAATAATCGATCATGTCGTATATAAATTATTTAGATCAAGTCTGTATTAAGGAAAATTTTAAGTCGGAAACGTATTTTCAAAATTAATTATATTTAAGATAAAGAAAATTTTAATA
This sequence comes from Sialis lutaria, assembly GCA_949319165.1. Taxonomy (NCBI): domain Eukaryota; kingdom Metazoa; phylum Arthropoda; class Insecta; order Megaloptera; family Sialidae; genus Sialis; species Sialis lutaria. The sequence goes on from OX439238.1 coordinate 22,980,440, forward strand.
TTTTATTAAATGCCTTAAAAGTGACATATAGGGACATAAATATCAGTAAAACCTTCTGAAATGGGGTTAGAAGTACATAATCTAAAAAAAAACGCAGAAACCCGTGCCTAATGTATTAATAAAAATACATATTTTAGTTAACTGGGAGTTGCATTATAATTAAAATTAATTTTATAAATACGTTTCCGACTTAAAATTTTCCTTAATACAGACCTGATCTAAATAATTTATATACGACATGATCGATTATTAAAGTATCTACAACAATTATGCAATATAAATCCTTCGTAATGTTTTATTGTGTCTTTATTAGTGTACAAAAATAAATAAATAATTTTATAATATTTCACTTGCCTAAGCGACTAACTTTTCAAAAATCTCTATAAATCTAATAATTTTTCATAATGACAACATTATTTTGTAAAATATACTCACTAACATAATGGGAACCTATAAATTAATCCCATTAATCATTATTTATAAAAACTTAAATATTCGCGACTTTTTGTCATGGAGTTAGTCGTTTTGTCTTTTGGGTTATTTCACTTTTTATATATAAAACAACAAAAGAGACTATCTGCTACAATTTTCATAAAAAAGTTTTTGTCTGAAAACCCCTAGTTTTTGAATAATATTAACAAAGATACTGAGATACACAATTTATAAACTTAAACTAAAAATACACCTTAACCACAAAATTTATGTCACTCGACACGTGTTTCGACTTCACAAGAAGTCCTCATCAGGAGCCTAACGATTCCAGACCGATACAGTCTTGGTCAGAACCTATATATATACTAAAAGGACCTATCACGCTTCAATGATTCAGACCAATCAACGGCAAGGTCTAGAAGGATTGAAGCCGGGATAGGTCCAGTACCTCCATTAAAAATACTATCCTTATCCCTCAAGATTTCTAAGCTTTCTGCTGCGTCTAATTGATTATTATTGCATGTTTTAATTAATTTTAAATTATTAATGTCCGTTTTATGATTTAATGTAGTCATATGATGAGCTACGCTAGATTTATCCACCCGATTGTATTTAAGGTGAGCCATGTGCTCTTTAAATCTAATGTTTATAGATCTCCTAGTTTGGCCTAAATAACTTTTTTCGCAATTTAAACAGCTAATTTTATAAATACCGGATTTATCATTTACTTCTATTTTATCTTTGGGGTTACCTAGGAGAGTTTTAATGTTATTATTATTAGAAAAAGTTAATTTAAAATCAAATTTCTTAAACATTCTGGACAACCCTTTGGTGGTCTTGTCAAACGGGAGTTTAATGTAGTTTTTAGGTTCTTCTTTAATTTCTTTAGTTAGAGTAATGTCTTGGAGACGATTTAGTTTAGAATGTTTTTTATTTAAAATGTTATTTATAATTTGTTTATTAAAACCATTGAATTCCGCAATCTCTTGGATGTATTTAAATTCTTTATTAAATCTTTCTTGAGTTAAAGGGATATTAATTAATCTATGGACCATCGTATTAAATGCCGCAATTTTATGTTGGTAGTGGTGATTAGAGTCAAAAGTTATGTATCGTTTAGTAGTAGTATCTTTCCGGTAGATATCAAATTCTAAAATATTATTATTTCTTATTATTAATGTGTCAAGAAAAGGTAGTTTCCCATCTTTTTCTATTTCACATGTAAATTTAATACTTTTAAATTGCGCGTTCATGTCGTTAATGAAATCATTTAAATTATTATTTTTATTATCAAAAATCGCGAAAATATCATCGACGTACCTGTACCAGATTTTAGGAAAATATTTAAATTTCTTTTTAAAACTGTGTTCGAGATTACCCATGAACAGATTAGCCAGAAACGGTGATAAACAATTGCCCATAGCCGTGCCTTCTGTTTGTTTATAAAATTTATTATTAAATTGAAAATAGTTTTGGTCCATGCACAGTTCAGTTAAATTAATGAGTTCTTCGATCTCTGTATTATTAAAATTGTTTTTAAGTAGGAGTTCTTTTAAATATTTAAGAGTTTCTTTAATGGGTACGCTAGGGAACAAAGCTGTGACGTCAAAGGAAACTAATATGTCTGAGTCATATAATTTAAGATCTTTAATTTGGTTTACGAAATCTATGCTGTTTTTAATCTCAAAGGATTCCGGTTTAATTTCTAGATTGCTGAATTTACTGTTAAGCCATTTGGATATTAAGTAGGTAGGTGAGTTAATGCCGGACACGATGGGACGTATAGTTTTACCTGGCTTGTGAATTTTAAAATTCACAAGCCAGGTAAAACTATACGTCCCATCGTGTCCGGCATTAACTCACCTACCTACTTAATATCCAAATGGCTTAACAGTAAATTCAGCAATCTAGAAATTAAACCGGAATCCTTTGAGATTAAAAACAGCATAGATTTCGTAAACCAAATTAAAGATCTTAAATTATATGACTCAGACATATTAGTTTCCTTTGACGTCACAGCTTTGTTCCCTAGCGTACCCATTAAAGAAACTCTTAAATATTTAAAAGAACTCCTACTTAAAAACAATTTTAATAATACAGAGATCGAAGAACTCATTAATTTAACTGAACTGTGCATGGACCAAAACTATTTTCAATTTAATAATAAATTTTATAAACAAACAGAAGGCACGGCTATGGGCAATTGTTTATCACCGTTTCTGGCTAATCTGTTCATGGGTAATCTCGAACACAGTTTTAAAAAGAAATTTAAATATTTTCCTAAAATCTGGTACAGGTACGTCGATGATATTTTCGCGATTTTTGATAATAAAAATAATAATTTAAATGATTTCATTAACGACATGAACGCGCAATTTAAAAGTATTAAATTTACATGTGAAATAGAAAAAGATGGGAAACTACCTTTTCTTGACACATTAATAATAAGAAATAATAATATTTTAGAATTTGATATCTACCGGAAAGATACTACTACTAAACGATACATAACTTTTGACTCTAATCACCACTACCAACATAAAATTGCGGCATTTAATACGATGGTCCATAGATTAATTAATATCCCTTTAACTCAAGAAAGATTTAATAAAGAATTTAAATACATCCAAGAGATTGCGGAATTCAATGGTTTTAATAAACAAATTATAAATAACATTTTAAATAAAAAACATTCTAAACTAAATCGTCTCCAAGACATTACTCTAACTAAAGAAATTAAAGAAGAACCTAAAAACTACATTAAACTCCCGTTTGACAAGACCACCAAAGGGTTGTCCAGAATGTTTAAGAAATTTGATTTTAAATTAACTTTTTCTAATAATAATAACATTAAAACTCTCCTAGGTAACCCCAAAGATAAAATAGAAGTAAATGATAAATCCGGTATTTATAAAATTAGCTGTTTAAATTGCGAAAAAAGTTATTTAGGCCAAACTAGGAGATCTATAAACATTAGATTTAAAGAGCACATGGCTCACCTTAAATACAATCGGGTGGATAAATCTAGCGTAGCTCATCATATGACTACATTAAATCATAAAACGGACATTAATAATTTAAAATTAATTAAAACATGCAATAATAATCAATTAGACGCAGCAGAAAGCTTAGAAATCTTGAGGGATAAGGATAGTATTTTTAATGGAGGTACTGGACCTATCCCGGCTTCAATCCTTCTAGACCTTGCCGTTGATTGGTCTGAATCATTGAAGCGTGATAGGTCCTTTTAGTATATATATAGGTTCTGACCAAGACTGTATCGGTCTGGAATCGTTAGGCTCCTGATGAGGACTTCTTGTGAAGTCGAAACACGTGTCGAGTGACATAAATTTTGTGGTTAAGGTGTATTTTTAGTTTAAGTGACTAAGAAACCACAGTTTCTCCGTTTTTCAAGTAACAATTTATAAAGCTCAAAATCTCTCATGATAAATGAATAATTCAGGAAACCTCTGATTGTTATAACCAAAATATTTTTTTATGAGTGCAACAGTATCACCTTAACATATTCCCATATGATTAAAAATAAATATAACCCGCTAGAAAGAGCTAATAATTTTTTAAAGCATTGTCAATACGCAGATTTTCAAAGTTGTTTATAGAGGGGTTCCCCTCCTTCAAAATTAAAAAAAATAGCATTGTTACATTCTGTGAGACATATATTATCCGATTTTCATAAAATTAGTTTATAGAACACGATAATCCGGTAAATGATCAAAAATCAAGACTAGCTTCGACGCGAATTTGGCGCGCCCCACTTTAAATCAAAATACCGTCTAAAGCTCACCAGTCCCGACTAGGAACTCTTTGGTTTCTTAAAGATTAAGTATTTCTGAAGCCATTTCTGAAGAAATTTCTAATCTTTCCATTTTTTCCTTATTAAGGGAATTTTATACCTAACTTTACTGTACTATTACCACTGCTTTAAAATCCCGAGAATATTAATGCATTTTAATTTTAGCATTTGTTTTCGAGCGAATTATTTATAATACCTGACATTATAAATCAATTTATCTATAAAGATTAGCATGATAAAACGTCTAAGAATAAAAGTTATATTAAATATCAAAGTCAAAATAAAACTATCAGCAACAGTTATTTTAAGTAATATGATAAATTTACACAATTATTATAATAATGAACAAAAGTAAACATAATTTGTACGCCACTGATATATCAAGCCACGTACGGCGGCCAAAAAGTAACAATGTATTTATTTATCCATTCTGTCAGTGATCGGATACGTTCGGATTTTGTCGTACCGACTTGCACTCACTGACTCACTTGTATACAAGTCCCATACGAACGATTCCTGTACTGAACGATTCAAAACACTCGTCACTCGCCAATTCATTTTTGTAAGTGAACGACTCATTGAACGAATCAGTTGGAACGAATCTTTTTACTGAATTGTTTCAAATGACTCGAGTCACTAAAAAGACTCATTTTTCCCATCTCTACTGTACATACAACAAAATCTTAAATGTACTTATTAGAATATTTCTTCCATGTACCTGTAATTTTAAAGCCTGGTTTACACGCTACGATAAATCGTAACGATCGAATTGTTACGATTTATCGTTGCATGTAAACAGGACATTGACGATTTATTGGAATTGGAATTGGATTGGATGGTTGATGCCGGCCGGCATCAATTTCTGCGAAACGTAACGACAAGTTGGAACGTGTAAACAAGTAGCAGCTATTCATTGCTACGATTTGGCTCAGTTTGCATTAGAAACTAACCTTAACAACTCAACATAAATGAGATAATGAGAAAATACTCTTTTCTTCAACAACCACTGACGGTTCCACTTCTTTCTTGGTCTTCGTGACCTTTTCACTTTTCTTGCTAAACAAACGATACATAACGACCACAACAGTACTTCCCCCATGGCAAAAGCTAACTGAGTGTACCGCGGTCTACAATGAATATTGGACAAGAAATCATTGCATGTAAACAGTACACACTCTTTCGATTTATCTTAACGATCGAATTGTTACGATTTATCGTAGCGTGTAAACCAGCCTTTAGACACATATAGCGTTCGATTTTGGGATTTTTTTTTTATAGTTTGGTATTAATTGCTAAAGAAGTTGAGTTGAAATTTTCACGTTGGTTTTTAACGATTTGTTAATGTTGTGAAAAAAATATTCCTGTTATTATGCAGTTAGAATGAAAACAACGAATTTAATAAAACATAAAACTGGTTTAAAATTAATAGTACTATTTACATCTTTGTATTAGATAAGGTATAATTTGTTAGGTTTTTATCGCTCCAAGGATAATACGTCGACATAAAAGGTTATTAAATTTGCATATTTCGTGAATATGATAAACATTTTCTTACATTTTTCTTTTAACACATTCTTTCCGCATTTATTACTAATAGTAAGAGCGCCAATTTAAAATTTAAAAGCCGTTTTTAAAATTAACTATTAACAATTTATTTTAAATCTGTGAGAGATTAAAATTAAATATATATATAATTATATAATTAATACTTATATATGTTACTGTAAAAGTCCGAATTGAGGTAAATCCTAGAATTTACCGGTAAAACCTAAGTTTTACCAATTGTTAATGGTAAAAGTCCGAACTGGTCTGTGATTATCGTTTATTTCGGACTTTTACCATCATACACTCGGTAAAACCTAGGTTTTACCAAGAGACACGGTATATATTGAAAAATAGAGTAGGTATCAAAAATATGTAAATATTATAATAATATGTAAAAAATATATAGAAAATCACAAATATTAAATTTTGCTAACAAAATATTGGGGCGAATGGGGATTAATCTAGTATAAAATACGAGGATTCAATCTCCACCTTTGTTAGGTTATAACCAAACCGGAGATTGAATTCCCGTTTTTTATACTAAATGAATCCCCTTTCGCCCCACTAGATTGCCCTAACCAAGGCGGAGATTGAATCCCCGTATTTTATACTAGATTAATCCTCAATATTTTGTTAGCAAAATTTAATATTAGTGATTTTCTATATATTTTTTAAACATATTTTTGATACCTACTCTATTTTTCAACATTTACCATCATACACTCGGTAAAGCCTAGGTTTTACCGAGTGTATGATGGTAAATGTTCGAAATTCGGACTTTTACCATTAACAGTTGGTAAAACCTAAGTTTTACCTCAGTTCGGGCTTTTACAGTAACATATATATCCATTAGAAATATAAGTGTTCTGTATAAAGACATCGATATAATTATTTCGATTTCGGTAGTTCGATTTATAGAAGAAATATTATGAACGATATTTATTTTTATTTCATATTAGTTTCATCTGACTGACTAGCAAATTGTTTATTATTAGTACATAACTTTATTTGATTTTCTATTTTTGTCATAAAGTTTGAAACTTCCAGTTTATATCACGCTAGTTAAATTTTTACAAGTTATAATAAAATATCTTTAGCTCAGATTCCAATTATCTAGAAAAATTAAATCTTTTTTGAAATATCAATGCAAGATTCAATAAAAATATAGTACTATATATTATGTTTAAAAAAACGGATATTTGCAAACAAAAATCTTTAATATAACACGAACTATGAATAAAAATGGTCTTATAACTTCTAAAAACCATTATAAAGTTAGAGATTATTAAAAAAGTTATAAACAATTTTTGAGTAAGATCATTTTTTATATGTATTTTAATTTAATTTTTTATTAAATGGATAAATAAAAAAACTTGTTAATTATATATTTTCTGATACTTACGAAATTCAAAAACATTGTTTGTAACTGTTACCAACACAATGATTCATTCAAAATATTTTGTAAATTATTTTATTAAATTTTCTATAAATATGTAAAATATTGCCGAGAACAAAAAAAAAACAATTATAAAAAAAGCAACAACTGTCAAAATAATTGTATTTTGATTAATGTGAGCTCTTGCTTACAAATAGTTACATACATTATTTAATATTTTTTTGAAAAGAAATTCACAATGATTTAGAACTGTAATAATATCAATGAAATATAAAATAAGGTAGATAATGCCATTATATTTTAAATTTTTAACAAATGAAATATCAGTTGCTAAAAATAGAAATTGTACCCATTTCCGGAAGTTATATTAGAATAATATACATTAATTTTCAGGGCACGAAATGGTAATTATAACGATAATTATTTTGATTAATACTCATTAATAACTACCATGATAAATTTATTTTAAAATATTAGCAAATCGAATCTGGGATAAATTTTATTTACGGGAGCAGACCCAGTTGGGCCTTCCAAAAAAAGCTCTCTTTTAGGATATTTTTAGCCACGCATTTAAATAATTAATAATAAACGTTTTTCCATATGAAAGATACGTATTTACAGAAAATATTATAATTTTTTATGGCAAAATATTAAAAAATAAGTGCGATACAGCAAATTTTGGAGGGATCAAAAAAAAGTATTTTGCTGTGATCACTGCTGCTCGTCACTGAATCATCAGAAATCAAAAACAAAACAAAAGTGATCATTAGTTAATGACATAATGCTCTGGTTGGTCGAACGGATTAGAAAACTTTTGAATTTTCACAAAATGGCGGATGTTGAAAGCCAAAGTTCTTTATTCGACAAAAATTTCACTCGCATTTTCGGCTATAAAAAATCTTTCGTCCATCCGGAGGACAATTATGTATAGAATAAGTGAGAAAAATTTCAAACCGATCGGCAAAGCCGTTCTCAAGTTACAGTGATCACCGACTTCGAAAACATGGTTTCGAGAAAAAGCGCACAGCTGTCGCTACCTGCCTACTTGAATGCATTAGAGATGGCTCCGTTCAAAGTTATATATCTCCATAAATAATGATCCGATTTGTCTGAATTTTTCAGATAATATTTTTGAAATATTCTACTTTGAGAAAATGCAACAAAAAATAGATTTTTTTCAAAATTTTAACTGGGTCTGCCCCCTTAAAAAATTAATGTATCTGTAAACTGTAAGGAAAAGTATAAGTAAAATAAAAATGTTTTTTTCCGATAGTTTGAAAATCGAGCTTAATTGCTTACAATCTCACACAAAAAAAAACAATCAAAATACTTCTATAAAATAAATTATAATTATATTATCTTTATCTTCCTTTCATTCTTCGTCAAACATTTTCTTCATATTATTTACAATATCTATTAACACACAACAAACAAGACTTTCGTATATTGTGTTCTTCCACACGAGTTACTATTTATTTGTAGTACAATAACACAACTGAGTAAATTTATAATTAAATAACAACAAAATATCTTAACGCAGCTGTAAGTTCCATATTTAAGCACATATTATGGGTATGCACACACGTATATATATATATGTTGTAAGTATTAATATAAATAACTTCGTAATGAGCTCGTACAGGCGTTAACATTTGAAACAATATTTATTCAAACATTTCGCGTACGACATTTTAATAACCAAAGTAAACATAAATGATTTCAATTTATATATTTGCTTTTAGCCTCCAGTTGTTAAATTTTTAATTTATTTCACATAAGTGTGTACTATTTTTGGAATTGTATTCAAAAAATGATTGATAGTAATTTTTAATATGTATGTTTCAGAAACAAACGCAAACTTTTTGAAAATTTGTTCTGAAAATACGATTTAAAGTTAAACAGCAGATATAATAACATTTAAATTACGAATGAAAGATATTGTAAAAAAATCACTTATTTTCTATTTCATTTTCATACATTTTTAATAAAAATTCACATATTCGTACATGAAAACAAAGATTAAAATACTGTTTTATGTGTATAAAATTGAAATAATTGGACCTAATTGGGGCAAAATTTGACCCTAGATTCAACCCTAAAATTAAATTCATAAAGAATAAAATCCTTACTCGACTTGCGCCAAATATTGTTATGAAATAAAGTTCCCATTCAATAATACAGTATGTCAAGTAAGAGCGTAGCGGCGATTGTTCGCAGGAAATAAATCGTAATCATGTATCTTTTTCCAACATAGAGGACACTTTTGCTGTTTCCGCAGTATGAAAAATAACAGCTGTTTCTTCGATTCAGTATAATTCTGGCAGGTAAAAGAAGATGAGTGCTATTTACACTAAGCGTAACGAGGCTGTGTTTTTGTGTACACACCCATAGGACCTAAAATGTCACATGCAAATGCCGCAAAATACATGAAAATGTCACAGTAATTATGTGATTACACCAGTTTTTGGAGGTTAGAAATGTCGATTACTTAACGAATCGTGGGAGTGTTGGCAAAGTGTCGGATAAAGTCGAAAAATGATTATTTCTCTGTTTTCGAAAAACCCTGCCTTGACTTTCCGTGAAGATGTCAAAAAATTAAACAAAAAAGGTGTAAGAATATTTCTCGAAACAATTTTTAGGCATTTGCTCGATAATAACCTCAAATATTGGAGCACAATGCTAAAACCATTGCTGAGTGAAAAACATGGAAATAGTACAAAGATGTCACATTGAATTGGCCGTCTCAATCACCCGTTGCAAATCTTATCGAACATGTTTGGGCTTTATTGATTAAAGCCCAAACATTGATTAAAACTTGATGCTTAAGCTTCGTAGAAACCGGCCCTGTAATTTGACTCAGCTCTCTCGACGAATCCAAAAAAATTGGAGGTCTTTTCCGAAGACTATGCCAAAAATCTTGTCGAAAGCATGCCGGATATGTCAGGTAATTATCGACGACGCTGAACATCTTATTAATAGGATTGCGAAAACGGCAAAGGTGCCCTCTATGTTTGAAAAAAAGATACATGCTTACGATTTATCTCCTACGAGTAATCGCCGCTACTTTCTTACTTGACATACTGTATATATATATACTGTATGTAGTATTTTTTTAGAAACCAAACAAAAATTAATTTTTAACCCAAGTATATAAAAATTAAAATCATTTTGCCCATTCGTACAATAAAACTATCGCATTTTTGTTTCTTAGGACTCAAGGGATGTACAAGATTAAAATACATGTGCTATTTGAAAAAATGAACTTGGGCCTTAGATGGTCCTAAATAGGGCCTTGGACAACTTTTGTTTTTAACATTTTCGAATCTTTCGAGTTATTTCTGGATCCCAGGCAATAATGTACATCCTGTATATTAGTATTGATTGTATATCAGTATTTTTTTGTTGGATGTCCTGCTGCTACAATAGATATGGGTCAGTTACCATTTGATCAAAAATTGATAGTAACCTCCCATTCATAATAAATATTGCCGATATCTTTGACGTGTTACAAATTCAAATCTAGTTTACGCGGAGTACAGAAGAGAATTATTATTGTATTATTTTCATTACAAATTTCCTCATGGGGTTCGTTATTTTTCAGAACGTTCACAATTCAAACGTTTATTAATATTCAATGATTTCCTGCTTATTACATATTCATTAAAAACATCCACTAAGCTAAAATAACTGCAAAAACCGCGTCGTTTACTTACACCCAACACTCTAGACACGTTTTACTACATTATCTAAACTAGCGTAGAGAAAATGGGATAGTAGAGTAGCTATTAGTCTATAGCACTAGTGCCACTGGCTTACTAACCAATGTAATTATGTCTAACACTGTGGCAATCACTATTTGCCGCTGGGATTACATGCAGGTAAATATTGGATAGAGATCGCTCTCTGCTCACTTACAGGAAGTGACTCATGGCATAAATATGAATACATTATGCGATTATTTAAAATTTTAACAGCAAGTGCTTCATGCATAAATATTTTTAACATTTACCGTGCGCAATTGTCTTTAGTGTATTAAATTGGGTCGTATAGAAGGGAACTATTTTTATTCCGAATTCAAATATTTATTGAGTAAAACTACATGACATACCTAAAAAATAGGAAATGCATAAATATTACCCACCTAGATAATCACATAACTGACATAACCCTGTAAGATAGCATTATATTTTACGTTATATGTTATAAATTATATACTATACATAATCTCAGCTAGATGACAATTCCATACTCAAGGTTAACTGCATCTAATTATTGAAATGAACTTGTCATAAACATGCATTACTTTGTATTGTGTTAGCTATGACGTTTTCCAAATGTATTTATTGTTAGGACTTACTGAACGTACAGCTTTTGAGTTGAAACATCCTCAGTTTGCAATTCCTAATAAGTGGACAATATCTCGTTGGATTAATAAGTTTCATAATACTGATAAGAACCCAGGTTGACTATCACTATTATCAGCTAATGTTTTTGATGATGTATCTACGATCATCTAAAAGAAAACTTCATGTTTGGAAAAACAACATGAATGCTTATTTGGAACTGGCTCCTGACAAGTTCATTTCAATGGCTAGAGGCAATTAACCTTGTGTACAGTATTGCATGGCAACCTTCTTGAAAGAACCTGTATATTTTATAGTTATTGCAGTTTCGCCATAATGTTTATTAAGAAGTACCTAATTTTTAAATACGTACACTTAAAGCCAGTATCACAAATTTATGTAACCAGTATCTTTGACTGGTACCAATTAGTTAAATAGCAAATACTTGATATTGATTGGTTTATTTGTAAATTTAAATAGCTGTTAAAATTAAAAGACATTGGTGAAACCGGAGGTAAATATATAAGTTTGTAAAACATTATTAACTTTAATAATTCGTCATTATTTGCAACAGATGTTATCAATAATTTCCATATCTAACACTGAGATCACAAAACTGGAGCTGAAACTTATCTCAAATCTACGCACTGATCGCGAAGTGTTCCCTCTCGTTTGCACATTCCATGATGTATCTATTTCGGTAGGAAATTGCCACATCAATAATTCAATATGAAGCACAAGAGACTGAGATAAACGTATGATGGATTGGGCGAGTGAAGCACACGAATGGATCCTCGAGGTTGAATATTTTATTTTTATTGTTATTTATGACGGATGAAATTATTTTCCGTTAATGGATACTTCATAAATGTACTCAGCGTGTGAAAGGGAAATATTTTTTGCAATAAATATTCGTTAAGTCGTGATTTTTTTATAATATCGATGCATATCAAATTTCTACCATATCAGTTCGTTTGAAGACCTTCTTATCTATCATTTATTTTAATATCTATATCTTTCAAATAAATAAAATAGTTTTTACAGACAATACAATATACTATTTAGTATAAAATAGAATAGAATAGGTTTTATTTCGTATAGACTGTTTATACAGTGTTAAATATGTATGTCATATATAAACAAGCTAAACATAAAAAAAATATTTAAACATAAAATATTGTACAAAATCATATATGTATATTGCATACATAGTATGTATACACATGGGTACACACTACACACATACATTCATATTAACAAAGAAAATACATTAATATTATTATTAGTCAGTCATCAAAATATTCGGCAAAGCTATAATAATTTTTAGATAAATATTTCTTAAATGAATTTTGAACTGACGATATGGTAAAGTTTTAATATGCATCGGTAGATGTTTGTATATTTTTATTATTTGTCTCAGAATCAGTGGGCCTTTTTGAAAAATATTCAGAGTCGCCAAAGGTGGAAGTAGATTATGTTTATTGCGTGTAAATAGATCATGGTTAAGTGTATTATTTTCAAAAATATTCGTATTTTTTAATAAAAATAGTACATTCTAAAATGTAGATATCAAAAACAGTTAGAATAAAAAAGTTTATTGTAAAAAGGGTGACACGATGTACTAAATATATATGCATACATGTATGTGTAATATAGTAATATGTAGATTATTTTATTATTACGCAACATTTAAAAATAATAAAGTTTAGTTTGGATATACATACTAGAATACTAATTGAACGAAAAAATATAGTACACGTACAAGTTTAATTTTTTTTTCAAGCACGGACATAACAAATCTATATTTGCGTTCATGTCACCGACCCTTATCAGTTATCCGGCAAAAATAGCGTTGTTTGCTGACATGCAGCGTGTATTTTTTGCATAATGAAACATGAATATCTGCCACTGCATTTTACTGAATGTGTCGCAGCTGATAATGGAAAAAAATGTACTGCGTAACTTACATGTTATGTTTGATTTTTTTTTTTATTTTTATACAACGACGAACGAATTTTCAGAGCTAATGATTTTATGCTATGTAGATGGTTTCAAAATTGATCCAAATTTTTATTTTTTTGGGGTTTATTTATTGTAATATGAAAATTGTTATCTATCAGTTTGATCAAATGAGTATTCTTATTGGTGAACAGAACTATATTAACAGTGATGGATATTTATTAAAACCACATTTGTTAATTGTTAACCCTTTGTAGCTCAAGATCTTAAAAATTTAAATTATGTTGATAAAGAGACAAGTTTAGGCATATAAAAAAACACGTATTTTTCAGAAATTTAAAAATATTTATTTTTAATTATTTATTTGACTTTTTGGGATTGACATATTGTGAGATAATAGTAAAAAAACACTTATGTCGTAATGCAGGATTTGAAACAATTATTTAGTTTGTTGTAGCATAATGCTACACCGCATTTTTTGCAAATTGTTTGTGAAACGCCATGCACTGGGGAAACTTACAACGTATTCTTTTTTCTACCTAAATCGGCCAATAACCTAATCTGGTCCTGTCTTACTGCCAATGTTTACGTAATAATACGTAAGTCAATAGGTTATGCCACCTGTGAATTTTACTTGATACTAAGTTATTCAGTGATATGTTACAGTAGTGTTACACATATTTGAATGAACTAAATATATTTAGTACGTATATTAGCGGGATTATTGAGGTTTGTTATAGAAATGTCACATAGGGCTACAAAGGGTTAAAAACAAAATGTTTTGAGAAAACATGAGTTACAACAGCCAAATATACTATATATATACTATGATTATATACCAATGGTCTACAGCAGTCTATCCCAAAGTATGGTCTGCGTGCCGGTACCGATACATTTTATGTAAATTTATGATATTAAATAAATATTTCTTAAAAACATTTACTGTAAAAATACATTAATTTAGGCGTTCGAAAGGCTAGTCTATAGTCTATAAAATAATAATTGTAAAAAGAATCGATGAAAAGGTTCAAATTATATAAAAAGATTATAATTTAAGAACTGAGAAAATTGTCAAAAAGCAAATAAACGGTGTAATTCCTTTTTGATTGTTTACAATAAATCAATATAATCATGTACACTAAACGTTAGTACATTTGAGAACTTTATCTGGAACATTTCTTGGAATGAAATATCTTTTATCCAGTTTAAAGGAAAATCAATAGAGTTCTTTCTCTAATACTCTGTGTTTTAGTTGAAATCAAACAAAGACTTTTTGTGAATGTCAGCGTTGTAGACTGACACAAGATGAAGATTAACTGTTTCTTAGGAGACATTAAAATATGGCGACTTTTTCTCATACATTTATACTTACAGGGGATAATTCATTTGTGGTCAAATTTGATTTTGATAATTGTCAAATTTAAAACCAATACAATTAATTAAAGAAAATTGTTTTCTTAAAATCTTTGAATTATACATAGGTAGTATACCTATTTAGAAAGTAACAATTCTTATTGCTACACTGAAAAAAAAATGTTGTGAACAAATAAATATTAATTGGCTCAAATAAATAAATTATTTCGTATTAGGGTCAAATAAATTTTTATTTGATCGAAATATTTTTCTTTAATAGAATCAAGTTCAAAATTATTTATTAGAATTACGAATTGTTCAAAGCAATAAATCGATTAGATGCATCAAATAAATAAATTCTTGAACCATGTCTTCCATTATTTCATTTAAAAAATTATTTTTTTCGTTCAACTCAATATTTGTTCGAATTTATCAAATGAGGGGGGAGGGAGCGGTAAACGGTGCGTCTCGAGCAAACCTCGTATACTTAAGTTATCTTTTCTAAAGGTATGGTTTGACTCTTCGCACAGCGGATTTCAAATCATGAAGAGGATGTCCACAAGTCACATCTGTACGAATAAGTTGGTATTTAAATGACTGAAGCTCCTCTCCAATTTACACGACTGGGTTTACCCCAAGTCGAATAAAATTTGTCTATCTTACACGTACCTATATACTAAGCAGAAACACACTTCCCTAGTGAGAGGTAACTTACGTGCTCTGAAGTCATTATAACAAATAATGTATTTTATTGGTCCAAGATACTATATTATTGGCATCAAATAATTTCTATTTGCATCAACAGATGCAAATAGAAACTATCCAGAGCTAATACTTCAATTAGTTGCATCGAATAATTTTAATTTATCATATTAAAAAAATATTTATTCGCAGCACATAATTTATATTGGAGTCAACTTAAAATATATTTTGGTCAAAAATATATTTATTTGTAATCAATCATTTGTTCTTTTTAATCAAAAAAATATTGTATTGATTGAAATTCCATTGATTTGTACTAATGAATTAGATTATTTGGTTCAAATAAGTTCCTTTAAATAACTCGGTTATTGGGCGCTATTTTATTAATTATTTAGTTCAAGTAAAATTTACTTGCTTTCAGTAAATACGACACAAGTAATTTGAGTTATTTGCATCAAATAAATTTTTTTCTCAGTGTAGTAATTTGCTATTACAGAACCTTTAAAACTAAGATCGCCAATTTAGAATGTTGAATTGTATACCACATGATAAAAAGTTAACGTTTTTGTGCACTAAACCATTATAATTTGTAACATGTATATTAAAAGAAGTTAAATATTTCAAAGAGACATTGAAAATTTACAGACTATTTAAAATCGTCAAAATGGAAGATTTTTAACAATAACACCAAAATAATATCCTAGCTGACCACAAGACGTGTTGTTATAGAAAAAATGTACGAATATTGAGTTAAGGTTATAAATAACTGCATGAAATGGATATAAACCTTTCGAGGGCTGAATCCAGCCCGCGGACCATAGTTTGATATTCTTTTATTATTTACAACGGATGAATATCTCAAATTTTGCAAAAGTGAATGTTCCATCAAAATCGGTTCAATAGTTTTCAAGTTTGGTTACGACTATAAGTATTGCTCGTAGGCGTATTATACTGCAAAAAGAAATACACCTAATAGATTAAAATCAAACTGGCTTCGCAAGCAATGTTTTATATGTGACCAGCTAGTTTTGATTATATTGTATATTTTCAGTAGATACTGCGAGTACAAGCAGTACGTGTGTCGCATCCTTTATTCAAAACAAACAAACAGACAGAAAAAATTATAAAAACTATCAAAATGAAATGAATTTTAAATGTAAAAAAAATTTACACGTTACAGATAGTTTATATCTAAACTTATTCGTAAGTTTATACATACATATAACTGAAATATTGTTTTTTTTTTTTAATAACTAAATGAAGAACAGTTAGCTAAATTGTTTTGGCAACTAAATTTTTTAATACATACAGGGTGGCCCAAGTAAAACGAAACGGGCGCGCTTTTGGTCATTTAAAATAAGATTTTGAAAAAAAGCTCGAACACGTCGATTTTGCTTTGAAGTAGGACATCTTTTGCTATAAAATTTTTGCAAGAATCTTTTCAACTCTCAGCGCTATGAGCAAAACCCTTAAAATTTTAAATAGCGATAGGGCAATTGATATCTCATTTGAAAAGTTTTTTCATTATTAATATAGTACTTTTTGTTTTTTTCAAATCTGTTTAGTTTCAGTCAAGTTATTTACATTTTAAATTCCATAAATGCAATGATTTTCTGATCAAAAAACAAATATTTACAACTAAAACTCCAAACAAAGTAGGCTTATTATCTTATCAAATAATTTTAAAAAAATTACCAACATCCTAAACTTTAATTAATTCAATAAATGTCTAAATTGGATGGTTTTGAATTATTTGATAAGATAATAAGCCTACTTTGTTTTGAATTTTAGTTGTAAATATTTGTTTTTTATGGAATTTAAAATGTAAATAACTTGACTAAAACTAAACAGATTTGAAAGAAAAAGCACCGTATTAATAATGAAAAACCTTTCAAATGAGATATCATGCTATTTAAAATTTTAAGGGATGTGCTCATAGCACTGAGGGTTGAAAAGATTCTTGCAAAAATTTTATAGCAAAAGATGTCTCCCTTGAAAGTAAAATCGACCTTTTTTCAAAATCTTATTTAAATAACCAAAACGCGCCCGTTTTGTTTTACTTGGGCCACCCTGTATATAAGGCTGAAACAAGAACTTCCCTGCATTTGTTTTATTTGAGCAGGCATTTTCGAGAAATAGTGACGTTAGTGTTAAAGGCGATTGTCACTTTCACTTGGCAGGGTTCAGGTAATATTGAAACCTGCAGACAGTTAGGGCGGCTGCTTTGAAGGAATTTCAAGCCGTTTTGTCGTCGATCGATACCTCCAATATGTGTTGTGGCTGCGCGTCCTTACAACTACAGGTTGTACTCCGAATCCTAAGTGTCCTTATAATATTTTTTTAATATATTGGCTTCAATTTTATACATAGTAAAATGATAATGTGTTATCTAAATCTGGATGATTTTGCGATTCTACGGTTTATTACAATAACATCTTTTTTAGAAGTAGATATTTAGTATTATGGAATAGGCATTTTGATTAATTTAAAAAATACTCTGCCTTGTAAATGCACGGTGCTTCCTCGTGCTAAATTCATCAAAGGTAGTTAATTATTGAACAATTTAAATAAAAACCGATAAAGTATTCAGATGAACTGCCTGTCATTGGTTAACCTTTTAATTTTCATAAGATTTTAATAAAAAAATTTAATTTTACATTTTTCTTAATACGCGCCTGGTTATTATGTCATATATTTTGAATTTTTTGACAATTTCAATCAAAATCATTATTTTTCTGCTATACGAATGTCAAAATGACATTTAAAACGTCAAAGTGACATTTAATATGTCAAAGTAAATAGCAGTTTTAAAAAACAAATGACGATTTTCTTAAGTCAAATTGAGATAGATCTTTGTAAGGGAATATTTTACAACAAAAGTAGGTGACCTATATTATAGAGAATTGAATGCTCTACAAAAAAGGTTCTATAAAATTTTCACGTAACATGTGTCTTTCTTGAGATATCTTCAAAAAATAAATCTTTTTGGATGTCACCCCTCCCCCTTACACACAATTTTAATTATTTTGAAATGGGACCGTCCTCAAGCCAGACCAAACCAACCAACCAAGTTTCATCAATATCGGTTCAGTGGTTCATGAGTTAAGCGTGTGACAAGGATTGGGGGACAGACAGACACACACACACACACACAGACAGACACACACACACACACACACACAGACAGACAGACACGGAACAAAAAGTGTTTGTCTTGACCTGAAACGGATAAAGAAAGTAAAATTTTTGAAATCGGAGAACAAATTTTTTTTCTCGTTTTAAAACGATAACGAAGCTTCTCGTATCTTCGATATTGCGAGGAAGCAAAAACTATTCTATGGTGATATTACGTGTCTCCTATTTCCAAAAAAATACTTATTTCTGCAGAAAATAAAGGTTTAATCGCAAAAATTGACTCTTTTAAAACTAATTTTGAATTTGACGCCAAAACGCTCCCAGATGACATATGAGGATTGTGACGTCACACTACTTGTCAACAATAATCAAACATTCAGAGTTAGACAATAATTTAATTATTTTGTGTGTTAAAAATAAATTCCAAAGTGCATATATAAGTTCTTATATAAGGTATGTAGGTACATAATAATCTTGTAAGAGTAATTGATATTTGTCTAAAATAAAAGTCAAACACTTCTGATGTTTAGTGGTCTGTGACGTCATACTGTCTGATTGGTGTTTCATTTAACATGACGGATTCCTGTATTCTGTATATTTATTTTAGCAAAAATTATATTAATCTCGCTTTTAATATAAAAATAAATACATTTTTTAGAATCTCTTCAACCTATTTTTTTATTTAAAATCATAATTTCAATGATATTATAGCAATCTATATTAATTACAAACAAATCCATAGAAAATACAATTCTGGATCGCCAAAAATTTTTATTTGTATTTTTTCAATCTCATTTATGTAAATAATTATCACTCTGTTTTGATAAATAAAAATGTATGAAATTAAACGGTGGTTGATAAACATAATAATGCGTGTGTTTTTGTGTAGCTTTCTGTAGGCATTGTTTTATGCAGAGAGAGGCACTCCGTCAAAGATCGGTCTAGCGTGAATATGCTGGGCCGGACATGTCGTAGATATATAATTGGACTTCAGGACGTGGCCAGTGTTTGAAACCCGTGACTGCCCCCGACTCCCTTCCACTTTGATTTGATCATGTTTTCCCTGACATCACGAAACAAATGTTTATCTCTGCAAAACACCGAGACAAATTTATGTTGCGAATCTTTTGCCAAAGATAATTTGATAGAAACTACTGCGACATTTCGTGAGTATTTTTGTTGAATAGATTTAATTGGTACCCAATTATCGTTTTTATTTGGATTATTATTGTTAGTGATGTTTTTCAAAAACAATTTCGCCGAAATATATCTGAGCAGAACTAATAACATTATTTTCAGTGGATTTTAACTTTGGTACCCAACAGAAAGTTTTCAAATGTTTCGATAATTTATTTTAATGTAGTTCTCGTGCAAATGCCATTTCGATAGAATTAAAAAAAAATCGCAGGATAAAAAGAACAATGATATCTATCCGAACGTGAAATTTTAAAAAGATCAATTGTTTTAAAATCGAGATAACTGTCATCAAAGTTTGCGATTTTTTAACGTATCCGTTATACTATACGTACTAGGGCCGTTTTGTTAATTTTCATGACTAAACGCTTCGACAGATTTTGATAAAAAACTTCCATATGTGACAAAAAATTCAAAATGATTGACCTTTTTGTTTTTGAAATACAACTTGTCTTTCAAAAAGAACCGTTTTTTTTTTAAATATAATTGTATTTCAAAAACAAAACAAACAGTCAATCTTTTTTAATTGTCACATATCAGGACAATAACTCTTTACTATTCAGTAGTTTTTTATTAAAATCTGTCGTAGCGTTTAGTCATAAAACTAAGAAAACGGCCATAATACATACGTACTGATACAACCATGGAAAATATTGAACTTTAACAAAGAATCGACATGTAGAGTGATTGAATAAAATAAACCTGGAAACACAGTGCGCAACTGATGTGTGTACAGAAGAAAATGAGTTTTCTTGAATTTTTATAATATCCGTTTGAAGATGCTCGCGGTTGATGGTTCTATTTGTTGATGTGTTTGTTTTTTGAGAAAATATATTCATAGTATTAGTTTGTAATAGTCAGTATAGATCAAAAATTGTCTGTAGCAACGCAATTTTTTCGACATTTTACCATGGTAATATTAACGTAACTTTTTGATCGTACCGTAGCACGAGAACTACCTTAATATAATTAAAACTATTTTAGGGTTCAAAAGCTTTTTTGTATTTCATACTTATTTTATATCAGAATATTTTTTTTCTAACGTTAGTTCCATTGGCTTTGGAATAACTAATATCGGTGATTATAGACATTTATTTGCTAAAATCCTGAATCTATAAAGTTGTTTATAAATGTGGCGAGAATGGCACGTTATATGTTATGTTATAACTTATAAATTATAATATTATATAGATCAATACAGCCACGAATGGTGGCAAAGAGGAACATTATACACAGTTGTGTTTAAATGTATAACAAACACAACTAC
The DNA here is from genome assembly GCA_949319165.1 of Sialis lutaria. Lineage (NCBI taxonomy): Eukaryota > Metazoa > Arthropoda > Insecta > Megaloptera > Sialidae > Sialis > Sialis lutaria. The sequence goes on from OX439238.1 coordinate 23,001,580, forward strand.
ATAAAATTACAAACTTAACTCTAACAAAAATATTATTCTAAATTTAAATTTTATCGCAACGCATTTAATATTAAATGAACTATTTTTTATCGAATAACGAATGTTAACAACTAAACTGGTATCTCACTAATGATACATGTTAAAACTAAAATTATGAATTTCAACTAACAATAAGTTATTTTAAAATGATGCGTCACCAATTTAGTTAGTTAAAATAATTTACATGATACCAAGAGTGTACTCGATCTTGATTTCGTCTGGGTCGCTGTCACGTGAACGAGACAAGACTGGATTCTTTTTTTTACATGAAAAGACGGCTTGAATTCAGACGAGCCTTACAATTCGTCTCGTCTCGTATGCAGTTTTAGTGAATATATTAACATATAAATCATATTTATAACTTGAGTGCTTTTCTAGATAAATCATATAAATAAATAGATTAAATAAAGTTTCGATATTTACAACAACATGTATAATAGCAAAGTTAAGCGAAACCATTACACTGTACTGAAAAGTCATCTTTTTGATGATGCATTAATATTTTGTGCACAGATAAATATCCTGGGGGATCGTTTTTGATTTATACTTGTATAAAAAGAATTTATGATTTCGTATATACAGGGTGATTCAGCACTGTCGTGCCAAACTTGAACAGTAGATTGAAAAAAATATTTTAAGCAAAAAACTTTCAATAAACATGTGTCCGGAAATTATTCCTTAAGGAACTACAGGCTTCCAAAGATTTTACTAAAAATGAGTTTTAATTTAATATCTAGAGAACCCTTTGTGATAGAATTATGAAATTTAGTATTTGGTTTAGTAATAATATGTGTGATCGATTTTTTTATATTAACCAATTATATTTTAGGCAAGGGCTGTATGAGGCCAGTGGGGCCATCGATTTTGATCTAGTAATTGTTTGTTCCTTAATTTTTTTTCTTGAGTTGGTACTTTTATACGATTATATGACACAAAATACACAAAAACATACTTTGCTTGTTTATCATAGGATAAACCGTTTTCGAGAAATATCGATGGAAAAGAAAGCATGCAGAATTAACCTTAGTACGGATGCTTGAAATTATAAAAAATAAATTTATATTCTTATTTCGTGATAAAAAATAAGACAAAAAGTTAATATAAATATACTTCCGAAAATGCATCCATATCAACAAATAGCCATTTTTAGTTTGTTTTTTAGTCATGTTAATAAAGTACATGTAACAGTAATAGAACTGGCTATAGATCTTAGAGGATTCATATTAGGAGGTTTATTTATATGAACTTTATTCTTACCTTTAATCATAAAAAAAGAATGTACATTTATTTTTTATAATTTCAAGCATCCGCATTAAGGTTAATTCTGCATGCTTTCTTTTCCATCGATATTTCTCAAAAACGGTTTATCCTATTATAAACAAGCAAAGTATGTTTTTGTGTATTTTGTGTCATATAATCTTATAAAAGTACCAACTTAGGAAAAAACTTAAGGAACAAACAATTACTAGATCAAAATCGATGGGCCCACTGGCCCCATACAGCCCTGGTCTAAAATATAATTGGTTAATATTAGAAATCGATAACACATATTATTACTAAACCAAATACTAAATTTCATAATTCTATCACAAAGGGTTCTCTAGATATTAAATTAAAACTCATTTTTCATATCCGGACATATATTTATTGGGAGTTTTTTGCTTAAAATATTTTTTTCAATCTAGTGTTCAATTTTGGAACGACAGTGCTGAATCACCCTGTATATTCATATCAACATGAGTCTATAAAAACGGGTGAATGTGAATTTAAGAATTTACTGTTTTGAATGTATTTTTTGCTGTGAACGATTTTTTTCAATTTTACAGCAATTACTTACAAGTCCGTTTTGAAACTTCTGTATCGTTGACAGAAATCGGTCATAGTGAACGTGAATAACTGTTAATTAATAAAGATGAGACAACATTAAATATGATAATACTCATAGGCAGGCCCAGATAGAGGGGGGGGGCTAGGAGGGCCATATGACCTGGGCCCCCTGTGTCTCAAGGACTTCGGCACCCTGAAAATTATTTATATTTTATATTTTTACATATTTTTTTGATACTTATACTATTTTTAATATTAAGATTATTTAAATATATATATATAAGTACCACAAAAAAGACACACCTTATATGGGTCCCCCAAAATGTGGGATGGCCCGAGCCCCGTTGAAGCTCTCTCAGGGCCTGCTCGTAGGCATAGTAAGCTTACAAATGAAACAAATTTTGCATTAAATATTTAAAAAAAACGCATATTTACCAACGAATGAACACTCAGGATTATTATAAATAATATAAAAATCCTTACAAACCTATGGCATAACTAGGGAGGGGTAGGTGGATCTGGTCGCCTCCCAGTGATGCGAATTGTATAGGAATCGTGCGTAATACTTAGTGATAAACACTGTCATAGGGAAAATGAAACAATTGTGTATATATTTTTACCCCCACAAAAAATGATTACGCTACTGTTACAAATGAATTGTTCTTTTTGTTTGGTTTATCTGTATAAGAAAGTTTGAAGGTCTTCTTTATGTATAATAAGTAGCAGATATTCACGGCTTCGCTTGTGTGGATTTCGAAACTAATTACAACTCTCCATACGTAACAGGGGGTAAAATATTAAAATTTTCTTTTATATATTGCTTTTTATTCATTATACAAAATCGCAAATATTTTGGTTCCAATGAAATTACCTAATAAAGTCTTGTTTAAATCACAAAATACATAGAAAATTATTGATTATATGTAAGTATAATAAAAGATTCTTCATCTTATTTCTGTGTGTGTTAATACATATTTCTATGAAAAATTGAAGACTGATGCATGAAATATAACTGAAAAATTTTGTTTGTTTTCGATTTCATTAAAAGTGTGTTATAATATAGAAAATAAAATGAAAAGTTGAAATTTTCAAACCGCAGGTCTGTACCATATCTCATAACGTTTTCGAGATATGGCCTCTCAAAGTTTATGTTTTGTTTTTTTTTGAGAAAAATGACTGTAACTTTTGAACGTGTGGTCGGATTTCATTTTTGTCGACGAATTTGGAATCAACGTATCAAAGTCTGACATGTTTCTTTAAATTAGAAGAAAAAAAATTTGCTGAAAATTGAAGGAGTATACCTAAAAAATTGCTGATTTTTGACCAACTTATTTTTGTCGAATTTTTAAGTGTTTTATATGTAATTATATAGATTTTGGCATGCTAATTCCAAATCCGTCGACAAAAATCAAATCCGACCACACTTCAAAAGTAACGAACATTTTTCTCCAAATAAAAAAAAACTTTGAAAGGCCATATCATGAAAACGATATGTCATTTTCTATAAAATAAACATACTTTAATCAAATCTAAAATTCACAAGTATGCACAAATTACAAACCTATCACTTTTATACAAAAATAAAATAATAAACATTCCTATTTGGGTACATTGATTTTTCCCTTTATTTTGATAAGCATATAACTTTTTGTATACCTAATAACCTTTCGTTTGAAGCTAGAATATCATTATATTTACAGTTATTATTGGTGCGACTGTACATATGTATATAGGCGTTTTTATGAAATTCTTACAAAATACGTCACATTTTTTATATTCATGTGCGAATGACATTTTGTCTTTGATGTTATATTTCTGCATGTTTGGTTACTAAACATCAAATATATCGTTAAAAAAGTTATTAGATATTGAAGCGGCACAATTTAAATTTGACAATCCATTTGACGTTATGCATCCTTATATAGCGGTATATTTTTTTAATTAAGATGATTAAAAATGAGTTTGTTGTCTTTTCACATATTTATCTCAATTACTAAGATGTCTATGTCATCTTTTTTTTATCAAATACAAATCCTTACACGTGTTTCAATAGCAATACTACCATCATCAGAGTCTTAGTATCTTAAGACATTGTTATTGAAATATTTTTATGGTTAGTGAATTTGTATTTTCAATACAATAATAACTATAACTATAGATTCTGTCTGTTATAAACTTTTTGTTGTTAATTTTCTAACGTTGGTACAAATAAATTTAAAGTGTCTCTCATTTAACCCTAATTTTCTTCTAAAATTTTCTATAAAAATATTAGTTGGCAACTAGGTAATTTCGGTTGTCACTCATAGAGACGTTCCTTATTTTTTTTTCTCGAATGACTTGTGTTAGTGATGTACTTTGTTTTTTGCCATTTGATATCAGTCACATTGAGGTAACTTTAGAAGCAAGTGGTGCGTGATTTTTTTATAGCTGTAAGTTGTAGGTCAATTTTAAAATGGAGTGCAGAAATGAAAATTTTCGACATATATTACTTTTTTATTTCCATAAAGGAAAGAAAGCTGCTGAGGCTCACAAAGAGATATGTGAAGGTTATAGTGTTGATTGCTTAACAGAGCACACGTGTCAGAATTGGTTTAAAAATTCCGTTCTGGAGATTTTTCCCTCAAATTTGAGCAATGTTCTGGTCGGACTACTGATGTTTTTGATGACCAAATCAAAGTCATAATTGAATAGGATCATCATATAACTATTCGAGAGATTGCAGAGAGGTGAAATATATTGCACACAACAATTGAAAAACGCTTAAAATGTCTTGGACTCGTTAAGAAGCTTGATATTTGAGTACCAATGCTATCAGTATGGTGAGACTACAACGATGTTGTGTAATTTTGAGCTGCTTTCAAGGAACTAGACGATCAATTCTGATTTTACTGTCAACAACTAATGAAACTGGATGAAGCAGTCCAAGAAAAACGACCAGAATTGGTCGGAAAGGATTAGTGTTTCACCATGATAATGCTAGGCCTCACACATCTTTGGCAACTCATAGGAAATTATTAGAGCTTGGTTGGGAAGTAATGCCACATCCCCCATACATCCCTGATATGGCACCATCTGACTACCATTTATTTCGAAGTTTGCAGAATTTTTGAATGGTAAAATTTTCACAAATGATGATGACCTTAAATCGCACCTGGTTCAGTTTTTTTGCTGATAAGAATCAGAAATCCTATGAGCGCGGAATCATGAAGCTGCAAGAATGATGGCAAAAGGTGATTGAACAAAATGGAAAATATGTAATTGATTAAAGATTATTCTTTGTATTAAAAAAATTAATTTTATTTCATACTACAAAACCGAAATTATTTAGTTGCCAACCCATAGTAAGCCATGAAAACGACCGTCACTTTTGATGACACCTCATTTAGGAAATTCACAAAACAGTTTTTCAAATATAACGGGTGTTTTTTTTGCTGCATACATTCTTTCAATAGAAATATCTGATAGATGGACTGATAGACGGTCCACCATTTTGGTTTATTTATGTTCAGAAAACTTGTACAAATTCAACAAGTCATTTAACCTGGCCTCACCCCCTCAAAATTGTGGAAATTTATTATCAAAATCAGTGTTCTCGTAAAAAAAAACTTTGCTTGCTTTGCGTGAATTTTATGGTCTAGTTAATCGCTTATGTGAATAGACATAGACATAGACATATTTATTATTCTGTAAAACTCTACATCGAGTATAGAACATGTCAATAAAGAACAAAATAAAGAATAAACAAAATAATAATAAAAAAATATAAAATATAAAATATAAAGAAAATAAAGAATAGGGGGAAAAAATATACAGTTTTAGAAATAACTTACAAAAAGTAAAAATAAAATTCATTCTTCAAGAAATTCTTCTATGTTGTAATAACATCGATCCAACAACAGTGACTTTAACTCTTTATTGAATTTATTTAGAGGTAATAATTTTAGTTCTTTAGGCAATTTATTGTAAATTTTAATAGCATAATTCAGAGGCCCTTTATAAACAGTAGATAAGGAAGTGGCAGTTTGTACATAGTAGTCTTTATTTCTAGTGTTATAATTGTGTAAACGCACATTATTATCAAATAAATGTGTTTCTTTTTTGATGAATAGTGAACATTCTAATATATAGAGACCTGTTATAGTTAATATTTTAAGTTCTTTGAAAAGGGGTCGACAAGGTTCATAAGGACTCTTTCCACAAATAATTCTTACACATCTTTTTTGAATGAGGAATAAGCTTTAGGTATAACTGAATATGCTATCATTGCTCTAATACGAAAATTAAGTGAAACCTATTCACTACATGACAATTTGCAACCAACACGAGCTCAGACAGTACGTACACCCGAAACATCATAGGTCCTTATTTTTGTTTTTAAATGAGGCCGAATCCAACGTTACCGTCAATGGTGAGCGCTATCGCGAGATGATCTAAGGCTGGATTTAATCGAATGTTGTCACCCATGATCTGGAACAACACTGTATACAATAAGACGGCACCAGACTGCACACAGCGAACGCAACAATCGATAAATTGAAAGATATATTCGATGGTCGCATTTTATCGAAAAATGGAAACGTCGATTGACCGCCTCGTTCGTGCGACTCGTTCGTCACACCATTGGACTATTTCCTTCGGGACCATATTAAGGCACTTGTTTACGCGGATAAACCAGCAACTATTGAGCACCTCGAAGACAACAATACACGCATTATTGGCGAGATTCAGCCCATTGTTCTTGAACGAGTGACCAAAAATTGGACTGATCAGCTGACCTTCCTAAAACGTAGCCGCGGTGGTCATATGTCAGATATTATCTTTGAACATAAATTGGTAAGGATTTTTCTACAAAATAAAATGGTCTGTATCGTCAAAATATCAAATTTTGTGTATTTTATTTAAAAAAAAACTTATGAAGGCTCTTAAAAAAACACCCATTATGTCAGTATAATCACATAATTTATAATAATTTTCTCTCTATATAGATTTAACGCGGAGTGCATGTGACCCGTGGGCCATAGTTTGGCCATCCCTACTCTAATGCATCCTAAATCAATAAACATGTAAATATAAATATGAATATCCACATGGAAGGGCATCTACTTCCACCACATCCACGCAAAAGTGAGAGCGTGTATTTTTAGCCCAACATCAGCTGTTTATACACAGATTACTAGCTTGGTACGCGCCCATGAACACCGACGACGTGGTAAAAAATTTATTATTATACTCCACTTTCATTTTTAGCCACAAATGCCCTAAATAATAACCTACAAAGTCCCTGGATGCGTATACACACATATACATAGTTCGGTTCACATACCCAAAGATAGCGTAACCATATTAGTACCATCGTAATGTGTCATACAGTGATTCTCAAAAGTGTTATGTTTGCGGTACAGTTATAAAGAATTAAAATATAATATAATTGATTATTGAAAATGATACTTCGAAATTACAACGTTATCAAAAAAGATAAATTCAAAATTAGGGTTAAAAGTTGACTGGAATTATCAAATATTTGTATTTGAGAAGATTTTCAATTATTCTGTCAAATAACAAAAAAAAGGTGCCATGGGTGCTACGGGACTTTCTTATACGTAATAATGACAGTGAATAGTGTACATGTTTTTTATTTTATTGAAGGATATTTCTGACAAGCTAATAAAAGATAGAATAAAATAAATGGGACCTTAACTATAGAAATACTTATAGTTAAATATAAATAAATATAGCGTTAAATCTGTATCGAACAAATTTTGTTTTAACGTTATTACCAAGCCGGAAACGGATATTTCCTCTTGTCATTTTTTTAAATTTTGGATTTATTTTTGAAATAAGAAAAATATTTTAGATAAAAAATGTCAAGTATGCTATTATCTATAATTTATTCCACATACATTTTTTCCAACATTTATGATTTAGCCAGAAAGTATTTTTTTAAATAATTATTTAGAATAACCTACAGTGTTTATTCTCAGTATTACGTATAAGAAAGACCCATGGTACCTATGGCAATCACTCACACAGTTCAGTCTCTGTAATACGTATAAGAAAGTCCCATGACACTCATGGCAAATATTTCTTCTCTATTATGAACCATTTGTTTGAAATGTAAACGGATACTTCTTAAAAAAAAAATTTTTTAGTTTGTTTTTTTGAAAAAAATGAATAGAACATAAACTATAGATAATAATATTACCTTCAATTTTTAACTTGGCCATTTTTCTCTAATTCGCACTGTGTCAATGTTATTGGAAAAATTCAAAAATCGATGTAGGTAAACATCGTTTTCATCATCGAATGATCGTTTTCAAAAATAGGAGGTTTTTATACCAGACAAAAACTAATCTTAAGTATAAAATTTCTATGATTTGTCGTATTTGAGTTGCAGCACTTACAGATAGACAGACAGACAGACAAAAAAGACATCATGGCGAAAATAGTGGATTCAGGGAAGGTCAAAATAGATAATTTCATCAAAATCCGGATTTCGAAAAAAATCGGCTTTACTATAGGTACTTACTTATACTTAATGTACCTATATTTCATATACATGGTATATAAGAAAGTAATCAAGATCTTGCTAAAATTTTATAATACCTACTTTACAAATACTTATTTTTATATAGCATAGTAAAAAGATAAAACTTAGAAAGAATCGAGTATCACTAAAAAATTCATAAAACATTAAATATTGAAAAAAAAATCTATTTCTTTCCCCAACATCCCGATAATGAAAACTTCTCGATAATTTGGAAACACTAATCATGCTTCAGTACAAATATTTAGAACAACTGGTATATTCACATACTGCTACTCACTAAACCAACGAACATGTTATGATTTCAGGCGGGAAGCAGTTACGAACAGGCTCTGTGTGATTTAGAGAGGGGCAACAAGGGGTTAGGTTTGGGAGAAGGGAGGAGACTGGGTCACGTGGTTTGGAGATAGCATATGGTCCCTACTGTATAATCAATTCGTTCCCACACTATCGCTATTGTGGCACCCACGGAAACCTTGTGTGGAGCTATTAATAAATTATAATTATCATCGGAATATTTTCTGTTATTTTGTGCACCTACATTTTACAAAATAAAATAAGATGCTACAACGATATTAATTTGATAAATTTCAAGCTATGATGATTTATAAGTTTGATAGTATCTTATGTAAAGAAAAACAGCTAAATTAACAATAAGAAAACTCAAATAATTAAATATCAAAATATTCATTAGGTACTTTTTTAGGGTAGATATAATTCGATAAATATTTTATTGTAATTAAATAAATTGATATCTACTTACACTATATGAAATAATAGTGGAATCCCGCAGCTTCGCTCGTGTAAACTTCAAAACTAATTAGAACCCTCCATACGTGATAGGGGATGAGATATTACATTTTTTTATATTGATTTTTATTCATTGCCTCAACGTAAATATCTCGGATCTTAGTTAAAAATTGTAAAAACTAACCCCCCTGTCTACCCTCGCCATTAGGGGTTGAACATCGATTTTTTTTATTGCAGATTATGTTGCCCGATCCTACTATTATAACGTAAACAGCTATGCAGATAAACATATTAAAAACACAGACCCTGTCTACCCCCGCCAGTAGGGGTTGAATGTCGAAATTTTTATTTTAATAGATGACTATTAAGCCTGAATTTTCGTAACTGATATTTGACTTGTAGAGTACCTACGTGTGCCATGTTTCATTCGATGAATACAAAAAAAAAATATTTTACAGATTTTTCAACCCCCTAAATCTTTAGGGGTTAAATTTTGGGAAATGCTTAAATAATCGTCCCATTATTTATATTGTAGAGTATGTTCGATAAGTTTCAATTAAATGCGAACAAAAAATAATAATTTTTTATATAAACTTTAACACCCTTTTTTTAATCTCGTAGGGGTTGAATTTCGAAAAATCCTTTCTTAGTGGGTGCTTACATCATAAAAGGAAGGCACCTACGAAATTTCACGTTTCTATATATGAATAAGTGAGTGGTTAAGAACAAACTCTTTTATATAATAGATATAGATTATCTGTCATACAATTTTCATTTAGACCAAAAACTCCATTTAAACCCATCTCTGTACTATGTCAATATATTAAATCTGTCACAGTGGAATTAATGATGGATTTCTGATATTAATTAGTTTTAATTTATTGGTAGGTATCTCAAATAAAAGCATTTGTATGCATACTATGTTAGCCGTTAAATCATTTAAACAATATAAATATTTATTACCCCAACGTACAGATATTTTTGAATTTCAAATTTATCTGTGCAGATATTTACACCGATTGGAAAAATGATACAAGAAATAATTAATTCATTTTAAATTAAATATTTTATGTATATTAAAATCAGTATCGATGTATATTAAATACCAAATAACGATTAAGGTTAAATAATTTAAAATATTTACATAATTAATTAATATTGAAATATTTATTCAATTGAAATGAAAATTCTTAGGTATGCAACTTTATCCTTTGCTGGTTCTTACTGGGGCAAGTTACATTTTAAAGAGTTTATCTACATATAATTTAAAATCACAATAAATAAAATTTAAAAAATACATAGATACATACAGGGTGGAGCATTTAAAGTGTTAAAGATTTAAAAAAAAAGCTTGACCAAAAAATGTATGCTTGTGAGGGAGTAATCGAATAGTAATATTTATTTCTTATTTTAGTGTGGCCTTCAAGAATATTTGAAGGTCAACATCATTTTTTTTAAATAGGAACCTTTAGTTTTATTTAATAATCTTATTTACGTGAACAAACACGACATTCTCATTGAAAAATTTTTTTTTGACAACCTAAGATATTTTCAAGATATCTAACAAAATATTTTCGAGATTTTGGACTATTTCAATGAAAGATTCGTCTTTTTTCACGTAGAATAAGATTATTAAATAAAAACTATAGGTTCCTATTTAAAAAAAATGATGTTGACCTTCAAATATCCTTGAAGGCTACACTAAAATAACAAATAAATATTACTATTCGATTACCCCCTTACAACCATACATTGTTTTTGGTTTAAATTTTTTTTTTCAAATATGCGGTGGTTCTAAGATAAAAATCTGTAACACTTTAAATGCTCCACCCTGTATAATAAAAAAAATTATGATAAATACCGATTCAATGCATCGTCAATTACAGGAATTATAATAAATATCTATTAACGTCGAATAGTGTAAGTTTGTATAAGAAAACAATTTCTTAAAATCGAAAATAAAAATGTTATGTTCGATCAAAAAAATAATATTAAAATAAAATCAACAGTTATAGTTGATAGGTACATAAAGTAAATTGAAGTTTTGTTTTTATAGATATGCATTCAGTGATTTGAAATTCTTTTATTTTCTTTAAAATATTTCGAATTTTCTTAGTAACATTTTTTTATCTTACAAAGAAATATATTATAATATAAATGGTATTTTTTATATTCGATATAACGAGTTTTTCTTTTTAATAATTCATTTTTATGAGTTTATTCAAAATTTCAGCTTTACTAATAACTATGTTATGTGTTTATAAATTGATCAGAAATATTACGACTAAAATATATCTTTGTACCGTATTAATATTTTTTTTTTCATTTCAGGTAAGCAGATATTTATTCAAAATTCTACAATTTTATTCCTAAAATGTAAGTTTTATATTTTACACATTATTTATTTTAATTTCATACAACTCGTGAATTTTTTTTTATATAACAAATCATTTGTTTAAATATTTATATTATATTATTATGTATATATTTCGTTATTCTTAGCAAAGTATAGTTAGCCTTATCTACTGTACATTTATATTAGGATATACATTTTTTTATTTCGACTAAGGGGAATTTTACATTCCCATTCCCTCTAAATTGAATAACAATGTTCCCAAATGGGGTGCCGCAGGTGTATCACAGGAGTATTACGCAGTGATGCGTTATATTGTAGGCAAATTAGACAACTGCCAAGGGTGCCGACTTAAATGGTCGGGTCCTATTTTTTTATTAATATGTTTAACGTTAAATTAGAAACAGGGAAACAAGTAAGTTCTTGTAACAGTTTGAAATATTTTTTAAATTTACATCGCCTACCGTTTATGATAATTTCAATTAAAACTTCTATGTAACGCAAGTTTTATACAAGCTTTTAAGCTTCCGCGTTTTTTTATAGATCTTGGCTTCTAGATACAAGCCATTCTATCGGCCAACGTTTCGTTGCACATTGCAATAGACATTTTCAATAGTTGTGAAGATGTCCACTGCAATGTTTAAAAAAAAGTTAACTGTTGTAAAGACCATCCCAACGCGTCTTATACCCAGAAGCTAAGAGCCATACAAACCTATATATGTACATCTTTAATAATTGCTACATTTTTATAGTTATAAAATGGTACTCAACTGTTTATTTTGTTTCGAGCCTTTATCGGCTATAGCGCACCACTGGTGTTATGAAATTTTAAATTTAACATATCTAATTGAATCGGTGAGTGAAAGAACGATATATCCATTTTGAGAAAAACGAAAAAAACTGTTTTAAAGGAGAACTATGGGTTATTTGGTCTAATTATGTATTGTGACATTATAGAACTTATGTTAACCGATAATAATACGTACATAAATAAATTTAAAAAAAAATTGCAAAAAAAGATATTTGAAAAAAAATGACCGGCAGTTATACTGTTCTTTCACTCAATTAAAAAAAATTGCAATTTTTTTTTATTGCTTTATTTTCGGCTTTAGTATTTTATTTTTTATTATTTTACAAAAAAAATTATTTGTAACTTTTACTCAGAATCTTCATTTTTGACTTTCCAAGAAATAATATGGTAGTAAAATTCGAGGATTTCGTCAGAAAAGTAAGGTAAAAGTAATTGTAAAAAAAATTGAACTACCCCCCGTCGCAGTACGATGTTGGTCGATGTATTATTATTTTTCTATGTGATAGAGCTATGAATTTTAAACATTTTGCCTATCTCAGTTAAAATTGCCATTTTTGGCACTTGTATTGTTCTTTCACTCACCGATTCAATTAGACTAGAAAGAAAATCCTCTATACATACATATTATAGTCGGGGAGGTGAGCGCCAAAATTTGCAACTACTTTCTAAAAGCTGATTTTTTTATATTACGTCACATTTGTGGTTTAGATATACAGCCTGCCGTCAGTTAGCTAGTTTCGTTAGCGTTTGGCGCGGGGGTGGTGTATCAGCCACTGCCGGCATTTGTTAAGATAAAATTCGGACTGACTATTTTCTTCTTAATAATAATAATATTCTTAACTTTTATACCGAATTTCATATTTTAGAAAGTACTTTCACGATGTATAAATTTTTTAATGAGTTAAACTTAACGCTGCTGACGCACCCGATTGCAAGATTTTGATGACTGACTATGATAAAAGGGGTTCTTACTTAGTATACTGCTTACAAAAATTTTCAGATTTTAGAAAGTAGTTGCAACGTGTATAGTTTTTTTACAAAGTTAAAGCCAAACGTTAACTACACCACAAATGTGACGTAATATAAAAAAATCAGCTGTTAGAAAATTTTGGCGCTCACTTCTTTGACTATTACTGGATATATGTAAAATATATATAATAGTATTAGGGTGCCTTTATCTGATAAACAAAGACCTAACATACATTTATATATAAACCAGGAATAATAATGAAACCATATTTATTGACCAAAGTAAAACATTAAAAATTAAAAATACGTTTAACCAAAAATATTTTCAGTTCCAAAGGATTATAATATACAACCACGTAACTTGAAATAACTGATCTGCATTGCAAAATGGGATTTTCAAAGGCTCTACATGAATTTCTCTTTATTATCTCAGTGTGGCTCCCAAAGTTGTCCTTTCTAGAAACATAATTTATAATATCAGAATATGTTTCATGTAAAATAGAATTTATATTTACATATGTGTGTATGTATAATATGCAAGGAAATATTAGTAGATTCCATAATAAATTATACGGCGTAATATTACGGAAATTTGGGACACAACTGAAATATAAAATCAACATTTTTTATCAGATTTACATAAAATTTAACCAGATGTTTTCATTGTGCATATTTTATCATGTTCATAATATTTTCCGCGGTTTCGCCCGCGTATAATAGATTATACTTTTAATTTTTTACTTTATTAGAACACTAGCTGCCCCGGCAAACGTTGTTTTGCCAAAAGATAATTTGCATGCTCTTTCTTTCTCATTGTTATGGTGTTAAATTTGTTAGGGTTATTTAGTGTATTTTGAGTATTTCGACCGATGTTTAAACGTCGTCGTGCATGCATTTTTGTATTATTTTCTATATTTTAAGAATAAAAATAAACTGTATCGTAAGTAAGGTTAAAAACACGTGTCCAAGGTACCGAATGAATAAAATAAAATAATAATATTACGTAGTATATCTGTTTAAATTGAACACAATAATTGAATTTAAGAAATACAACAAAACTAATCCTTTATCAATTCGTGTTTTGTTCCCTTGTCATATATTTCCTTATTTAAAAACATAGTAGCCATGGAATAACGAATTCTATAATTTACGGTTTCACATTTTCGTAAATATCTCGACCCCAGCGTCACCTACCGGGTTCAAAAAAGAGTGGTTTAGGCCTGATGATCGCATATACAAAAATACAGCGTTGGAAAAAGACATTTTTTGAAATATCTCTACCCCACAGTCACCTACCGGGTTCAAAAAAATCTATAAACCTTCCCAAGCACCAAACAAATATATGGTGTGAATATGGCTTCGATACATCCAGTGGTTTAGGCCTGATGATCATAGGTACATACGCACCAAGAGTTTTATATATTAAGAAGATTTAATTCAGTTGTCGTATAAACCAGAGGTATCAAACACGCGACGCGAAAGACACTAACAATCTTTTTAGATACGCTATAGAAAATATAAATGCCAAAAAATAATTTTCAAATAAAGTAAAATACATTTTTAGCTCGCTGAAAATTTCCTATTTTTGCTGGAAAAAATAATTTTTGTGAGACATTGGGATCTTTGTCATTTCTAATGTAAATCATATATTTAAAAACAGAATTAAATTCATAATTGCTTTAAATAACTGAAAATGTTGCCTTTCTTAGAAAGATTTTAAGGAACACTGCTTCGTAATATCCATGATACGGGTAACATAATTACAATAATTTATTATCATGTAAGGTGACATATATCCATAGCTAATTAAAGTTAAGTCTTTTAATGATTCATAAATTATTCTAGCAAGTAGTTTAATATTATATTCTAGCATACATATACCATTGCTTCACATTTACCCCCATAACTAACGTTATTTTAGTGTCATAGGCGGTCCAATAGTTTTTTGAAGATGGGAGTTATTTTTTGTTAAGAAATATATTACAGTAATATTCTAACTGGGGATAGAAGAATAAGAAAAACTGATATTACTTCAATTAAAGTCGTATAAATTTATAATAACTATACAACAAAATTATATTGAAAGTTATTCAAAATAAGAAATAATTTACAAGATATTCTAAAAATAATAAAATATAATATATTAACTAAAAAATCAAATTTTATCAAAGCTGTTCGATATATATGTATTTATGAAAATGTAAAAGTAAAAGTTTAATTTTTTATTTTGAATAACTTTTCTAAACAAACTTTTATATGAAAAACAGAAAAGGCCTTTTGCCTGAAGAAATATAACATTATTGACACTTCATGGAATACTTGGTTTTGAAAAAAAAATATATTTGTTTTCTGTATATTCTTAAATTGGTTAAGTTTTGCTCAATTAACTAATGGAAATAGATATACGTTAAGTAGCAAGCAAGAATATTTTTTCTGTAATTTATACTGAAAACATTCTCCTGTGGAAAAGATACGATTACTCCCACTCTCCTTTCTGTATCCGTTCTTGGTAAATGTACACTTTCTGAATCTAGGTATGTACATGAAGTTTAATCAATATATTTTGCAAAATTAGCGATTTGCTCGCGGAGATTACAAACCTCATTATATTACATACATGTACTAGTTGGGAAACCTGCCAAAAGACAATTAGCTATTAAACATGAGTGCTGGATACCCGACATAGTTTCTAGAAAACAAAATAATTAATTCAATTAATTAGGTCAAATTAAAAAAAAAAACATTGAGTGTGTGTATACTTATATACACGCGTTAGAAGTTACACTTATTTGGCGTGATTGAAAAACGACTACGAATAATTTTTATTTTAACTTGATTAAATGAATAAAATAATGTAATGCATATAAATTTATAAAGAACAGTAATTATTTATTTAATTATTTAATAATTCATAACATTATTTCATTATACTATTTAATCAAGTTAAAATTTAATTGTATACATATTATTTCAAAGTCCATATTTATAAATAATGAAATTTGAATATTAAATAATCAATGAAATGTCAGATGAAGTCACAATTTCCATAGAGTGTATGTAAAGATGGTTGCCAGTTTTTTAACATGAAGTGTCGCTTCTGTATCTTTATTCTGTGGTAATGTGTAAAATATTTAATTATGTCTATGAATGTCATGACGTCATCAATATTCCATGCCACCGCGTAACGCTCGTTACATTTTCGTTACATAACTTTTCATTTCCGTTACATTACTAAATTTCATTTCCGTTACTTTTTTTTTACCTTCAACGCGCCTAAAGAAATATAACTTCAATAATATTATTTCATAAAAATCTGAAAGTACTCTTCTGAATAATTTACTAGACAACGTTTCAGAATTTAGCCTAGCATGAAACCCTTAATCCTTGAATAGGGTATTTGACAGTATTAATAACTAAATACAAAATGTTATAAAAAGTATAGTATATATTGTAAAAATACACAATCAAGTATTTTTTTATGTAAGTTAAGTCAGTATTTTAATAATAAACCTTATTAAAAATTGGAAATTTTAACCTGTAACTCACGTGATTGCAAACGCGTCTCTCATTGGTGTGACGTCATTGTATGTGACATTTCACATTTGAGAATTCTATTATTGTATTGTATTATTGATAATTATTGTATTGTATACGTGAAAATGGTTTTAAATAAATACAAAATAAAAGAAAAACACTTGTGTAATAATGGAAGACGGTTTTATAAAAACTGGCAGTGCTAATTTACCTAGAATAGACATATAATGGTAGAATGCTTCAAGTCAAACTCTGATTTTTATTCTGCAGAGTTCAGGAACGCTAAAGTATATCTGTGTAAGTATAAATAAAATATAATATAATAGGTTACAAGTTGTTATAAAATAGGTTGCATGACTTATCAGAAAACTACAAATTGATTTTTATAGAATATATTGTAATATTTTTTACATCTACATAATGTTTTTATTTTTCTATTAATAGATCTTCAAGACAATCTAATGATGATGATCCTATAGTATATGAGCAGCTGAGACGATACATGGACGACACATAACGTATATTCAATATCCAATTCGGTTACGATGAAGCGTTCAGTGCCACGATTGCTGCGAGAAAAGGCTGCAAACATGCCATTTATTGAATTTATTCAATAAAATTACAAAATTTTATATTTATTTTTATTTACTTTGTACTGTACAATAAATACATATTGTTTGAACATATAAAATTTATTTAATAATTGAATTCTGTAAATTTAAAAGACACTAACCTATCGTGATAGCTTCGTAAAGATTAATCAGAATACAAATATAATTAAAATTATTCACAGTATGTGGTTTTAACATTGAAAACTTTCGTATTGTCCTTTCTACGTGAATTGTCAAACTAGTAATTTCTTTAGTTTGTCAAGCTTCTTATTTTTGATAATTTTAAACCAGTCGCAACACTTGAAGGCTTCGGTAACTTAATTTATTTTAAAATTTTGAAGGTAAACATCCCTTTATCATTTGGATTCTTTTGATGGAACTAATTATTGAGTATTGCATGTAATTCGCCATATCCTTTGGTAACTTAAATCATTAAATATATTTTTTTAAACAGATCACAAAATAAAGTAGTTTTACGATATCCTAACCTCAACTGTCAGTTTTTATTTACATTATAAGCATTATAAGTTTCACGTTTGTGACTTCAATGTATTTATGTAAAGTATTACTTACATTAAAATGATCTTCATAAAAGTAAAGCACTGATTTGGCTGATAACTTCTTTAGATCTCAACCATCTCAACTTTGCAAAATAAAACCATTTTTTTCGGATATTCTTCTTTATGTGGCACATGTATAAATAATTGTTCAGGAGTACTTATCAAAGTATTTGAACGAACTGAACATCCAGATACTACACAGCAGTTATAAGTGTTCATTTTATGGAATTTATTTGAGAAAATTAAATAAATAATGATTACATATTATGCATTACACTGTTTGATTATCATACAATGACGTCACGCATACTACGAGTTTTGGATGAGCGTTTTGGCAGGAAAATTTTCATTTGAATAAAAAAATATTATTTTCAGCGTCTTTTCGGCATTATTTTGAAAAAAAAAAACACACACAAGTCTATATTATATACATACGAACAATTTAGAATACAATTTAAAATTTAGTCAAATACCCTATTGAATCAATGAATGCATCTTTTCAGTTTTTATACAGGATGTTTCATAAATGGCACAACCTTGATGATAAGAGAGTAGAATTCATACCATAATATTAGTCAAATACCAACACTGTATATACTTTCTAGTATATAATAATTTATCAACCATTTAGTCTATATAACGTTTGCATTAAGGTGTGTATCGATTATTATCCCAAGAATTTACTGTACGTTTAATATAAAATGCAGAAACCGCAATGCAACTGGAAACCCTTTTCAATTCGGGATAAATTAAAAGTGGTCAAACTTTTGCATGCGACCGAAAACAAATGAACATGTTACACAAAACCATATGTCATTATTGTGTGCTTGTGTATCGGTGTGTGTGTGCGTGTTGGTGTGTGTGTGTGTGTGTGTGTGTGTGTGTGTGTGTGTGTGTGTGTGTGTGTGTGTGTATCCCGTTTGTTCTCGACTGTCAACAATAAAACGCGTTAGAAATATTTACCCGCGTTCGATTAAACGGGTGACGGGTGTAGGTAAAAAATATTACATACGAATATTTAGGTTTGGTCGATGATTGTAACAAAGATTTATCCTACCAGAAATAAGGATTCTTTACACCACGGATCATCAATGTTATTTTCAATTTTACTTTGTTTGTTTCTAATAACTATTCAACCAAAAAATATACTTTTGTTATATAACAGAGATCTGAATAGAAAATTTAGGAGGCTTTTGGCATGCCGAAACCGAATTTGTTGCCCAATTGGTTCAATCACGTCAGGGTTTTGAGATATTCTAACCTAAAAGTCCCAAAAATGACGATATTGGTAATGTTAAAGAATTTATTATCAAGTAAGTAATTTTTTTCTAAAGTTTTCGGTCACGGTAACAAATAGTATTATCTTTCCTCTTTAAAATGAGTTTTAACTTTTTACTGTACGATTTTTTTAGCCGAGATGTACTAGTTTGAAGATATGATATTTTTGTTAATAGAGTGTAGTATAGTAGATACAATGAACTTTACTACATATATATATATATATATATATATATATATATATATATATATATATATATATATATATATATATATATATATATATATATATATATATATATATATCAAAGTAGTATATTTCGGTAAAGAAAAATCGTATAGTCAAATGTAAAAAAATATTTTAAAGAGAAAAGGTAGTACTATTCGAAATCATGAAAAAAAACTTCAGAAAAAATTACCTACTTAGTAATAAATTCCCCAATATTGCCAAAATCGTCATTTTTGGGACTTTTAGGTTCGGATATCTAAAAAACCTGACGTGATGGAATCATTTGGGCAACGAATTCGGTTTCGGCATGATAAATACCTTCTAAATCATCTATTCAAATTTCTGTGAATTTTTTTGTTGCATAGTGTTATTTATCTAGAATAAAACTTGATTTGTTGATTGGAGTTGACTATAGTTTAAAACATTATTACATCTTATTTGCAGAGAATTAAAATACTCCATTTAGAAAATGTACAGAAACTAAATTAATTCTAATCATTATCAATTAGTTGGAAACACGTACTTTTTGCTTCACATTATAACTATGTCATTTTTGACCTGTATTTAGCAGAAAATATTAATGATCACGCACGTATTAAATGAAGTATAGCAATATTTTCTAAATATATTGTATAAAACTAAAAAGGTTAACCAATGATAGTTTATCTATCAAAATACTTTATCGGTATTTATTCTCCAGTTTTGAAGTATGTTAAAAAAGTCAATTACAGGGTCAGGCAGTAACTATTACCACCTTAAATATCTTCGAATCTATAAGGCTCAGAGAAAAATTTGTGGAACCAAAATTGTACGGTACGAAGGGGGCTATCATATAGCGATAATATTTTTTGTCCAGGAGGAGGCGCTTCGGAGATATCAAGGTCATCTCCATTTTTTAAATTGATTCGGTACATTTTTTTTCCAAAATATGATAGACGAACTGAAAACAAGTTCAGAACTCATCACACAAGATCATTAAACAAGATTTAAAATTAAGAAAAAACGATTAAAAAATACATTTTTAATGAAATTTACATTTAAAGATGTTCGAAGTGTTAATAACATATGATAGAGGAGCTCAAGTTCAGAACTCATCACACAACATGATTGAACAAGATTAAAAGTGAAGAAAAAACGATTACAAAATACATTTTTTTTAATAAATGAAATTTACCAGTGTTACATCGGTAATGATGGCCACTACTTCGAACATCTTTAAATGTAAATTTCATTTAATAAAAAAATGTATTTTTTAATCGTTTCTTCTTCACTTTAAATCTTGTTCAATGATCTTGTGTGATGAGATCTGAACTTGTTTTCAGCTCCTCTATCATATTATGGAATATAAATGTACCGAATCAATTTAAAAAAATGATGTTGACCTTGATATCTCCGAAATGCCCCCCTCCCCCTGGACAAAAATTATTATTGCTATATGATAGCCCTTTTCGTACAGTACAATTTTGGTTCCACAAATTTTTCTCTGGGCCTTATAGTTTCGAAGATATTTAACATATTAAATAAAATAATGTAGAAAATATAAAAAAAACAGTATATTTGATAATTAGATAAAAATAAAAATAAAATGATTTCAAAATAAACGCGAATGAAGCCGCGGAAAATTTCTAGTGTATATTATTTGTCTTCTCGCGGACCACGAAAATTTAAATAAATCTTCAAATACTTTTTCAATGCCACAATTTCTTTTTGTATCACCGTTAATTTTAACAAGTAATATGTACTTTTGCGCTCTTTGTTTTTCATGAACTGCTAAACAGCGTCGTTAAATTTATTATTGGCGCATTTGCGACGTCACAGTCCAACGGCATTACAATTTACGTTAGTAATTTATATTTACTATAGTGCGAATCCTGACGTTTAATTGGTTTGTCCATTGCGCTAATTTTGGCTGACGTATAGTCGTAGATCCTCTCTACCAGTGGTGCGTAAAATGTTTTAATTTGTACCGTTTTGTTTGACAATAAATTCAAAGTACCTACATAACAGGGTGTCCCAGGACTGTGTCAAAGCTCAATATTTCATTTATTATAAGAATTGGAAGAAAACTTTAAATGCAAAAGTTGTCAGGCTAGAGGAGCGGCATAATTTAAAAATAGTTACATTTATACAGAGTGTCCCATAACTGCGGTACAAACCAAAGTTATGTTTTTTTAAATACAAACTATATATTTTTATTTGATAATCTAAAAGCATTCATTTTTCTTAGTATTTTGATGTATCAAGTATGGGATTATACAGAGGGGTTTAGAAATAATGACCAATTTTGTATGAAAATAGGAACATTTTGAACACCTTGTAATTTTCTAATTACAACATAAAAAAATGTGTTCTCTGCTGAAAGTAGTTTTGGTATATTCTCTATTATTGCGATATTATGTCAAACATTAACAAAATTGTATTATTTGTACAGGGTGTGTCAAAACACTGAACCTAGTTTTTTTCAAAATTTTCAAATGGAACACCCTATATATTTTTACATTTTCGAATTGCCTGTTCAATTCTCAACACATTTTACAAACCATGTTCTATACCTAAATCCAGCCGTTAATAAGTTATTAATTTTATTTTAAAATCTTAAGATGTTTTATAAAAACAATACAACTTTATTATAATAAATAAAACAGTTCGTTTAAAAATAATTTAACAAATTAATAGAACGTACAAACTTTAACAACATAAAAATTTAATTATTTTATGGAATATAATAAAGTTGTATTGTTTTTAAAAAAATCTTAAGATTTTAATATAAAATTAATGACTTATTAACGGCTGGATTTAGGTATAGAACATGGTTTGTAAAATGTGTTGAGAATTGAACAGGCAATTCGAAAATGTAAAAATATATAGGGTGTTCCATTTGAAAATTTTGAAAAAAACTAGGTTCAGTGTTTTGACACACCCTGTACAAATAATACAATTTTGTTAATGTTTGACATAATATCGCAATAATAGAGAATATACCAAAACTACTTTCAGCAGAGAACAAATTTTTTATGTTGTAATTAGAAAATTACAAGGTGTTGAAAATGCTCCTATTTTCTTACAAAATTGGTCATTATTTCTAAACCCCTCTGTATAATCCCATACTTGATACATCAAAATACTAAGAAAAATGAATGCTTTTAGATTATCAAATAAAAATATATAGTTTGTATTTAAAAAAACATAACTTTGGTTTGTACCGCAGTTATGGGACACTCTGTATAAATGTAACTATTTTTAAATTATGCCGCTCCTCTAGCCTGACAACTTTTGCATTTAAAGTTTTCTTCTAATTCTTATTATAAATGAAATATTGAGCTTTGACACAGTCCTGGGACACCCTGTATATATCTAAAAAAAATTCACGATAGAATACACAAATATTTAGTTTATATTAAATTAAATTTATTTTTAAAAGTTTATTAATCGTAGAGTGAGAAAGAAAACTAATTTTTTCATCAGTCAAGAGAATTCGATTAAATGACATTTACTGACGTCGCGGTGGGTCAATGTTTATATTTGAAAATTCAAATTTTGTTCGAAAAATATTTTTTTTTATTAATCATGTATACCTTCTTAATAAAATGCCAAATGATAAGAAAAAATACTTTTTAAAAACAAGCTTTTATTAAAAATGCACTAAAAAGTAAAAAATAAATTTTCAGCTATCACAAAAATTTCAAGTTTTTATGACTAAAAACAATAAAAGCGCGGAGCGCTTACGAAGGCAAATGTATAGCTTTTAAGTAGTTAATTATTTCATTATTGTATATTTATTATTTATAAAATTGTTAAGTATTTTATCAAAAATTCTATATATTTATTTGATTTAAGGTGCAAATTTTCCACTCTTATCTTATATTTTTTACTTTTTAGTGCATTTTTAATAAAAGCTTATTTTTTTAAAAGTGTTTTTTTATATAATTTTATTTTAAAATTTTAGTTACTGATTGACTAGCTAACTAACATACGACAAACTCTTTCATTTGATACCCATATCAAGATGGTTATAAAGAAAAAGGTAATCCGCCATTTTAACTAATCGTATTCTACATATCAAAGCCTTTTATTTGATACCCATATCAAGATGATTACGAAAAAAAAGGTAATCCGTCATCTTGAGGCGTCCGCCATATTTGATTTAGACCGATATTAGATATAATATATTGAATTGTCACCGGACTCATACACGTATACAAAATTTCAAAGCTCTATCTTAATTAGAACTGGTCTAAATTTTGATTGCAATATTTGATCTTAACATACTAACTAACTAACAAACAAGTGAAGTTAAATAAAAGCGTTTAATTTAATAATAAAAAAATAGTACATTTATTTGGTGTGGTATAATTTGCAAGTATTGGGGCACTGAGAAATGCTTCCGCACACATTGCATTCTATTAGTGCAGACAACGTTGATTGGGCCAATATTATGATATGTACAATAAAAAAAATATAATTCACAAAGATACTATTAAGTAGGTAGGTACTACTAATTATTCAATAAGGTGTATTATTTAATTTTGTTTTTCTCGACTGTTTAATGTTTCTTATAATTTCCTTATATGCTTCTTATTTTTCAAAATTCAAAAAATCTCTTTAACTAATTCTAGCAAGCGAATCATTTTTAACAATGGTAAATTAAAGAACAAACAAATAATATACGCTAGTAAACCATCTGTCAAAAACGACACGTCGCCACCTAGTGAGCGCCGTTAGCAACTTTGGGTATATTACTTTTAAAAAAGGACAGCCGAAAGTAATGTTCCCAAGTTCCGATTTCGTTAATTTTTTTTCTTATCTATAAACCTATGTATGAAGAAGTACTTGACCAAGTTTTAATTAATTTTAATAATTATTTTAGCTGTAATTAATTAAAATTTGAAAATCGAAAACCTTTTTTTTTTCTACTTAATGGTTTGATATAATTAGATGATATTTTCAGTAAAACTTAAGGGTAATATAAGGTTTTGAAAAACATTAATTTTTTATTTTTATTAAATTTTTTCATAGCAAATTTTTATTTTTTATTTTCAAATGTCCGATATTACCCAATAAGTAAATTACGGGGTTAAAACACAAAGTTATGTGTGTTATATTAAAATCTGTATTGAAGAGTATCAATCTTTGCGGATTATAAGGATTCGACCCGCGAAATTTGTCTATTTTCGATCAACTCTATTACGATTTTTTCTTTTTTTCTTTTGAGTGGCGTATCTTTGAAACCATATATTTGATTATAATGAAATTTATATGGTATCAGCTCGATAGTATACTCTTTCAAACAAAGAAAAATCAACCGAATAGGTGCATATTTGTCGTAGATATACCCGAAAATACATAAAAAAATATATAAAAAAATAGAAAACTCTCTCCTTTTTTGAAGTCCATGGTCAGATTCTGATAAAATTTATATGAGACCACCTCGGGAGTATACTCTTTCAAACAAACAAAAATCAACCGAATAGGCGCATATTTGTCGAAGTTATGCTCGAACATACATAACAAAATATATTGATTGAATTGATAACCTCCTCTTTTTTAGAAGTCGGTTTAAAATAAGAAAATTTTGGGGTCAAATTCTAATAACATACAAAGGTTGATACTTATCAATACAAATTTTAATATAACATACATAATATAACGACAATTATCCATTTTTTTCCTTTCAATTATATGACAGATTGGTTTGACAGAAACCCAAAATTATTTATTTTTGCCACTTGGCGGCGCCAGGATCGATGGTTTCCTAGCGTATAGTATAATACATTTGCATTAACTATTATCAAGTAATTAAATAATAAATGATATAAATGTCGGCTACAAAAATATTAAATACTAGCCATAATTATAACGAGAACAAAAACAACGTTATACACATAAATTATATTATTAAATCTTAACTAACTAATGTGAAAGATTATATCATTTATGTACCAAGATAGCATAATAATTATAAATTTAATGAAAAATAAATATATTTAAAATTTCACTAAATTACAGTCATTACCCTTTCGCTGTTATGCGAGATAATTTTTATCCAGGATATAATTTATTTCTTTGCGTTATTAATATAATATACACTATAATACGATGTGAAACATAAATAAAATAATATTTTTATATTGTCTGGAAAAATATACAGTAAAATGTAATAGCTAACAATAATTTAAGTTATTGAATTGCTTTTAATTTTATTTATGAATGTTTATATTCTTTATATGACCGTGATATGACTGATAAATAACATTTTTAGCTAGCTACATCGATATTTTAATTAGTGAAAAATATTTTTTATATATATTTTTTCTATTAGTTAGCTTATTCAAATTATCAACCAGTAGGTATAGATTATTTTTTAAAGGTGTTGATTTTTAGAGTTCCAAATCAATAATATTTACAATCCCATCCTCATCAAAGATGAATTTTCAATGCTGATTTTTTTATTTTAAATTGTTATATTTGTCATGACATCAAACTTGCACGCTAGAAAATAATATCTGCCAATGAGCATTAGTTTATTGTTCAATTAATTAATCTTGTTAAACGCGTTACAATAAAACAGCCTACAACAAATGCATTTAGCAATATCGTAAATAATTAAATGTATTTACACGATAAGATGAGAAATATGAAACACTAGCGGAATCCCGCGGCTTCGCTCGCGTAAACTTCGAAACTAATTAGAACCTTTCATACGTCATAGAGGATGACATATTTTTTACATTGATTTTTATTAAAAATAATGTAAACTTCGCAACTATACGTAATAGCGGATGATATATTACATTTTTTTATTAATTCTTATTCATTACCTATAAAAAAACGTAAATATCTCGGATTTTAGTTAAAAATTGTAAAAACTAACCCCCTGTCTACCCTCGCCATTAGGGATTGAATATCGAATTTTTTTATTGCAGATTATTTTGCCCGACTCCACCAATATAACGTAAGCAGCTATATATATAGATAATCATATCAAAAACACAAACCCTGACTACCCCCGCCATTAGGGGTTGAATGTCTAAATTTTTATTTTAATAGAATACTATTTTGCCCGAATTTACCTTTATAAGTAAAGCAGGTATGCAGATAAACATATCTAAATCCATCCTCGTCCTCGTCCCATGCTATTAGAGCTTGAATATCGAACTTTAATCTTTAATTGAATATTGATTTGTCCGAATTTACTTTAATATCATCAACAATTATGAAGATATAATTTAATATAAAAAAAATTTACCCCCCCCCCCCCCATTCCCATAAGGGTTGAATTTTCGTAACTGATATTTATCTTGTATAGTACCTACTTGTGCCATGTTTCATTCGGTGAATACAAAAAAAAATATTTTATACATTTTTCCACCCCCTAACACCTTAGAGGTTAAATTTTGGGAAATGCTGAAATAATTGTTTCATTATTTATATTGTAGAGTATGTTCGATAAGTTTCAATTAAATGCGAACAAAAAAAAGTTTTTATAAAAACTTGACACCCTGTTTTAACCCCGTAGGGGTTGAATTTCGAAAAATCCTTTCTTAATGGGTGCTTACATCATAAAATGAAAACACCTACGAAATTTCACGTTTCTAGGTCCAGGGGCTTGGGCTGTACATTGATATATGAGTGAGTGATTAAGGACAAACTCTTTTATAGATATAATATAGATTTACATGGGTATCTTTGTTTTTTTTAGAGAACTTTTTCCACTGATCGACTCAAGATGAAGTAATAGACAAAACCCTCTAGTTTATGTTAAAATAAAACATCTGATGAACACCCGCCATATTTAACAACTGTTTAAGATTTTAATTGACTTGTTAAGTTATTCGGGCTTTGTAAGGGAAACGTGTTTTATGGAACAGAAAAACATATATTTAATTACACTTTATTTTCTGTTAATCACCGTTTGTGCGATCCAGCATAAATGATACACCGAAAACTCTCGCACCGATCCTTTATATATAGCCTTTATCCAACTCGCAGGTACGAACATATATGTATAACTTGTGAAATGTGTTGGCATTTCATCATAATCTAAAACCATGTATGATACGATCGTTAAATGGAATATTGTCTGAAATATTAAACAACCAACGCGTTGAAATTACGGAATTTAGATGGAAATTAGTGACATAGCGTGTGTAAGTGCAGGTAGAATTAATCAAACCACGCTCTGCGCCACACAAAATCAAAAAAAATAATGTGTTATTAGAATGGGTACCATTTACTCACTGGACTGAATTTGCATATTTTTCAGAACGATTTAAAACAATTTATATAGTTTTTTTATACATAATTAGTATAATAATATACTAGTAGTGACGTTAAAATATAATAAATAAAACAACTAATTGTCTAAACGTCAAAGATTTAATGAAAATTGTTGAGATAACGACACCGTTCTCGCATTCTCCCCTTTAAATAGCCTGACGATGATTCTGTGAATCGAAAGCTCGCTACGTTTCCTTGCTTATTAAATCTTTGACGTTTAGACAATTAGTTGTTTTATTTATCATAATTAGTATATATAGCAATTTGATCGTTTAGAGCTTTACATATATTGAAATTAATACAAGGTGGGGAGGTTCTAGGAATGGTGCTATCAGGATTTTATTTTAAATAATAAATTCTTCTTCATTTTAGTGTAAAAAAATAAATGATAAATTATAACATTCTTTACCTTAATTATTTTCAAAAGGAAACATTGTTTTTAATTAAATTTAATCAAAATTTATTACAGTATCTTTCATCATTAATTTTAACGTCTTAATTTCCTTTTATTTAGTATAAATACCTACCTCAAGCAATTTAAATAATAATCTATGAAATATAAATAAAAAATTGTCTATTAAGTCAACAAAAAATATCTGAAATTAATTTTACAATTCAGTGCTTCAACGGTATAAAAAATTTATTATTTTGTGTCTTACCGAATTCAGAAAGAACGCTAACGAGAAAAAACTTAATAAGTTTTGTTATATATAACCCCACACTCACGTGAATTGTAGTAGGTGAATGCCAGAACAAAAAACTGCATATAAATCAGCCCGTTCTCCAATCCACGCCCACTTTACATTGAAAATAGCGTTTCTTAAACTCGGCGCTGTAAAAAATAAATGTTCAGTATCATTGATTAAAAAATAAACAAAGACTGAAATTTATTTAATCGAATTTTTCGTTCGTAAAACAGTCTAATTGAAATATAGATTTTTAGGAATTTATATAAGTATATTATCTCTTATGTTACAACACGGAGAGAATATTCTTTTAAAAATTAACTTCTGAAAAAAATTAATAGAAAAGTCGGTAGAATTTAAAATAAAGTAAATTAAAATTTCATGTACATTCTCTATAATTTTACTATGTTTCTATATTACTTTTCATATCTGGCCTATCGCCGTCATAGAAACTGCTATACAGTATATTGAATTGTAGAAGACGTTCTTTTAAATTTTACCATGTCGGGTAAATTTTTTTCATCAATCTATGCAATTTTTCTCCCATTCCTACGCATCGTAAATAAATAAAAATGTTTATGAATTTTTTTTTATCTGACTATTAATAACTTTATAATTATTTCAGTTTTACAATAATAAATCTCATCTTTTCACATACAGTATTCGTTGGGTGCAAAGTAGGTAATGGGGGAAATGAAATCGATTACAGCGCACAACGTGGCAAAAAATAACACTTTGCGTAGACTAGACTAACTGTCATTTTTAATAGGCTCGTTTTTAACTGAAAATAGAAAGGTCAACATGGTTAATCCCACTATAGACTATGTGCAAGGGGGTGGAGTTAGAAATAATGTCGATGCGAGTGTTCGTGGTGAGCAATATTGTAAAATTATCGGCGCCAAAATTTGAGGTTATGCTGTCAATGTAAACGAATTAATTATTTCTCTATTATACGTCATAATTAAAGAGAAAAAGATACCCAATTTTCACGTACTTTTTATGCTATACTATTTATATTATATGCAAACAGCTAAATTAAATGATATTTGTTTAATAAAAAATTTCACGGTATTAAACATATTAAACAATGAAAAAAAGAGACTTGAATCCATTCAATCCTTCTCTATTACCCGCTAGCGGCGCTAATACACTTCGTGCACATAGCCAATAGTCATAAATAATCGTCTAAAATGTATATATTACGATATTTTATTGAAAATATTTGTTTGTTAGTACGTCAAAGTCCATTCAAGTTGCAACGTTAGTTAGCGCTGTCATCACGCACGCTGCGAATAATAATTTTTGATACTGTTGGTATGAAATATTACTACGTTACCGATTAATTTTTCATAGAATGAAATTTCGTCCTCCCATTAACATGTTTTTTATGTTAAAAATTAACATTAAATTTTTTCAGTGTACAGTTTAGTTCTTGAAAAAAATTTGCTTCGGTCAACATAAAACTTTTTATACATTTTTAAACCGAAGTAGATTATTCATAAAATTTAAATTTAATTTGATAGGTATGTGAGCATTGTACAGCCAAAATGAACATTTACAATGAAAAAGCAACTATGAACATTTGTATACCGATATAAGTATTACCATTTTTTAAAAGTATCATGAAAAAAGACAAAATGTCTTATCTCCCAGTTTGTAATAAGACAAAGAACAGAAAATCCCAAAAAGTATGCCCATTCCAAAAAAAGGTCAATTGGCAATCTTGATAGATTACCAACGCGACGCGACGTGGTGATAATAGGGTGAATAAGTACGTATTAAGAGTAAGAGCAATCAGTCGCACGGACATTTACCTACTAAGCTTAAAATACACACTTGTGAAGTCGGAAATTAGAAACAATATACAGGGTGTTCGCGGGAACCGAGTGATCATTGCTAACTTTGTTATTATTGGAGTTAGAAGATCGGTTAAATGGGCAAAGTATCAGTATTTTTTCCGGGATGAATAATGGCGGTGTCAAAAAAACAATTGAATGTCGAATTTCAGAGATATATTGAAATATAACATTTTTTTAAATGGAAACCTCTGTATAATATTATTGGATATTATAGCTGAGAATGTTCTCTTTATAAAAGTGTTGTACATGTATGATGGTAAAGTTGATAGAAAACAAGTTATAACAATTATAAAATTTAATAGAAAATACTCCTTCCCAGTCAACCCAACACCCCAATCCCGTCAATATGGCCACCCAGTACGTTTTATCCTGCGATGATCGGCCCATTAGCAACATCCTAAATCCATATTGTGTCCCCGTTAACCCCCCAAAAAAAATACACACACACACACACACATATCACACAAAACAATACACGAAGAGCTGTCGGAAGAGGAGAAGACCCAGCCGACATAGATGTCAAATAATAAAAAAAAAATAGAAAATATCTAAAAATAGTGTGCTATGCAGATTTAATAAAATGCAAACAAATGATTAAATTATATAAAACAATAGTTTCAGGTTTTTATGTCATTTGTTCGCAAATTTTTCATGTTTTTGAATTTAATTAACAAAAAAAAAATATTTATTATAATTTATTATTTTTCTTATGAATAATGCTCAAAAATGTTAAAAATCTGCGAAATAAGGCACAAATACCTGAAATTATTGTTTTAAAATGTTTTATCTTTTGTTTGTATTTTATTAATTCTACATAGCACACTATTTTCCAATATTTTCTATTAATTTTATACTTGTTATAACATGTTTTCTATCAATTTTACCATCATACATGTACAACACTTTTATAAAGAGAACATTCTCAGCTATAAAATCCAATAATAATATACAGGGGTTTCCATTTAAAAAAATGTTATATTTCAATATATCTCTGAAATTCGACATTCAATTGTTTTTTTGACATCGCCATTATTCATCCCGGAAAAAATACCAATACTTTGCCCATTTAACCGATCTTCTAGCTCCAATAATAACAAAGTTAGCAATGATCACTCGGTTCCCGCGAACAACCTGTATAGTTATAGTATCATTCACATTTTCTAATACTTAAATGAAATATAATAATATAAACATTTATTCAAACTGCTATATTTTAAAATTAAATCCAGTAACTAAAACTGAACATAATCCACATCTTCAAATAGTTTAGATATAACATGAGTTGACAAAAGACATTCACTTATCATTTCACAGATCACAATTACAACACGTTAAATAAAATCAAGTCTACTGGAAAATGTACCGTTGCTTTAGTTAGAGAGTCTGCCAACTTCAGAACAATCTGCGTTTGAACTGTGTAAAATAGTGAATTAGACTTTAAAGATTACTATACCTAAATAAAATTTGAGAAGCTCTTCTTTTTGTCCCACTGTCTTTTGAGGGTTGTGGATATAAAGAAATATTTATTTCATTCGTTTTATTATAAGATATTTAATTCTATTTTCTTTGGTTATTTAAATTTTTTAAGGAAGTTTTCACGTTACAATTAACTATCTCTGTCTTTTTGTCAGCCAAAAATAAGGTAGTTTATTTCACTAAAAAATCTGCTATCAGTGGAATGCATAAAAAGACAATATATTAAAAATTCAAAATTAGGCTTTTTTTAAACTGAACAAATTGACAGTCAATAAATTCAAAATTAAAAAAATATATATAGAATAATAATAATTGTATAAATTACATTAAGAGGGCAGACCCAGTTAGAATTTTTTTTTAAATCAATTTTTTTTTATTGCATTTTCTCAAAGTAGAATATTTCAAAAGTATTCTCTAAAAATTTCAGACAAATCGAACCATTATTTATGGAGATATATAACTTTGATCGGAGCCGTCTCTAATGCATTCAAGTAGGCAGGTAGCGGCAAATGTGCACTTTTCTCGAAACCATGTTTTCGAAGTCGGTGATCACTGTAACTTGAGAACGGCTTTTCCGATCGGTTTGAAATTTTTCTCACTTATTCTATACATAATTGGATTTTTTTATAGCCGAAAATGCGAGTGAAATTTTTGTCGAATAAAGAACTTTTACTTTCAACATCCGCCATTTTGTGAAAATTCAAAATATTTCAAATCCCTTCGCCCATCCGGAGCATTATGTCATTAACTAATGATCCCTTTCGTTTTTTTGATTTCTGATGATCCAGTGACGAACAGCAGTGATCACGGCAAAACACTTTTTTTTAGACCCCTCCCAAATCTGCTGCATTCCACTTATATTGCACACCCAAGCAGGCTCTGCTTGGAAGTGTGTTCTATTATCGTGCTAAAATTTTTTTTCGTATATAAATTGATAAAATGAGCATTATATCTTAAATTTCTTCAGTATTCCACTTACATTTTTACATTTTCTGATAGAAAACATTACAGTCTCCATTTATACTTAGTTTAATATCGATCGGTTTTAATTTTCTGTTATAAAAATATAAATAAAGTTCAATTTGTTGATTTAACCCCCTTTTTTGATAAAAACGCCGAACTGTAGGCTACATTTCGAAATAAATTTGCACCAATCCTTTTGAATTCACTTAATCTATTATCAGAATAGAACCTTATTAAAACTCAACAAAATTGGATAACTAGAAGTAACGAAATTTGCAGTTTATTTAAACAAAAATTCATATGTTGACAAGAATTATTTTTACAAATAGAGTAGTTGCTCGGTAGTTCATAAGATTACCGTAAGGCGCTATTTCTTCATACGTCACTTCAAATTCCAAGTATTACAATTATTATATTGTGTTAATTAATATATAAATACATGTACATCGATACGTGCTGTATTTTAATTATTTTATTCAAAGCCAATCAATCTTTTTAATCAAGATAAAGTCTGGTAAGTTTGCATTTTTAAAACAAATATATAATGTACATATACATATAACCTATAAACGTTACATTGTTGTTTCATTTTAAATGCTCTGCTAGACATCAGGTGAACACAGCTGTTATCGCTGCAATATGTGGATGTATTTATCTTTCTAATTATTATTATTAATTAATTTATTTACTTTATACATTTTACAAAAAAAATATTTTATATAAAAATTGTAAATTAAAATGATTGTTGTTTTATTATAGTCCAGTGCCAATCCGACTTTTTGAGGCCAAAAAACAGGAAAATTCTCTACAGGATAGCGATGGTGGGAATCGTTGCTTAAGATGATTACAAAAAGAGGGGAAAAAATGCACCTCTGCACATGTAGCGGTTTCGGAGGGGGGTGGTTTTTAAGGGTTGAAAATGGTTTTTTGCGATTTCCGACGAAGTGCGACTTTCTATCGAAAAATGGTCTACAGTAAAGTTGTAGATAAGAAACAAAACTACAATTTTGTTTCAAACCAATTTACAACATAACCTCAAATTTTCCGAGATAATGGCGAAATACCGTTTTTTAGAATTTTTGAGTTTTTTATATCAAAAAAAACTTCAAAATACTTGAAATTTTCATGAAATGTATGTTTTGAAGTCCTTTAATTTTACCGATCTGTTCGGAATTTTGAAGTTAAATATTACCTGAAATATTAACGTTTTCCGAAAAAAATGAAATCTTTTCAATCGAAAAATTGATCGTAGAAATTTTCGATTTTTTAACTTTTAGGGAGCTTAATTTTTTCGTATTGAGTCGAACTTTAAGATAGATAAAAAATTAAAATACCTTTATATTTAAAAATTTTGTGAAAAATTAAAAAAACCAAAAATAGCGATTTGTAAAAAACGCAATTATATTTTTAAATCACTATAAAAATTTTGTACTAATCATTCAATTTTTGTGCTAAAATACAAGAATAAAATATATTAAATTTTATAAATGGATAATTTACGAAAAAAATGTAATACAGTGTAAATTGATAGGAATAGGATGCTGTAAATAAGTAATTTTTCGGTAATAAATCGTAAAAGCATTATAAATTGACATTTTTTTACATATATTTAAAATTACTTTGTTCTAAAAAATAAAAGAAAGTTCCATTACATAGTACTTATATTAATTTTACAGAAAATTTATATACTATTATTTTATTTTAATAAAGTTATTTTATTATTATGTTAAAATTTTTTAATTAATTAATTATAGCATTCTTTTCCTATCAATTTACACTGTATTACATTTTTTTTAGTTAATTATCCTTTTATTAAATTGAATATATTTTATTCTTTTATTTTAGCACAAAAATTGAATGATTAGTACAACATTTTTATAGTGATTTAAAAATATAATTGCGTTTTTTACAAATCGCTATATTTGGTTTTTTTAATTTTTCACAAATTTTTTAAATGTAAAGGTATTTTAATTTTTTATCTATCTTAAAGTTCGACTCAATACGAAAAAATTGAGCCCCCTAAAAGTTAAAACATCGAAAATTTCTACGATCAATTTTTCGATTGAAATAATTTCATTTTTTTCGGAAAACGTTAATATTTCAGGTA
The DNA here is from genome assembly GCA_949319165.1 of Sialis lutaria. Classification (NCBI taxonomy): domain Eukaryota; kingdom Metazoa; phylum Arthropoda; class Insecta; order Megaloptera; family Sialidae; genus Sialis; species Sialis lutaria. The sequence continues at coordinate 23,036,453 of OX439238.1, forward strand.
ATATTTAACTTTAAAATTCCGAACAGATCGGTAAAATTAAAGGACTTCAAAACATACATTTCATGAAAATTTCAAGTATTTTGAAGTTTTTTTTGATATAAAAAACTCGAAAATTCAAAAAAACGGTATTTCGCCATTATCTCGGAAAATTTGAGGTTATGTTGTAAATTGGTTTGAAACAAAATTGTAGATTTATTTTTTATCTACAACTTTACTGTAGACCATTTTTCGATAGAAAGTCGTACATCGCCGAAAATCGCAAAAAAACATTTTCAACCCTTAAAAACCACCCCCCTTCGAAACCGCTACATGTGCAGAGGTGCATTTTTTTCCCTCTTTTTGTAATCATCTTTAGCAACGATTCCCACCATCGCTATCCTGTAGAGAATTTTTTTTCTCCTCAAAGGCTTTGGCACTGGACTATTACTATACATCCTAAATTTAAATAAAAACGGTAATAATCAATTGATATCAAGATTCATTGTTGATTTTCTAAAAAATCTTAATGAGTGATAAACTTCATTTTATATATTTATATAATACTAGCTGACCCGACAGACGTTGTCCTGTCTTAACTATGAATATTGAATTCGTTTACTACAAAAAAATGAAAGCGTCAGTCGAAAACTATATACAGGTTGACCCATTTTAAGTGCACACCTCTAATAACTTTTTATGGTGAAATGTTATCAAAGAACTTTTCAGATAAAAGTTACACGGTTTGGAGGGGTACATAGACGTACTCGGATGAAATTTTTTTAGGTGGTGTTTTAATGGTGATATGAAGGTCAACATCATTTTTTTAAATAGGAACCTATAGTTTTTATCAAGTTATTTTATTTTACGTGAAAAAACACGAATCTTTCATTGAAAACTTTTTTTGAAAAACTTATACCTTTCCAAGATATCTAACAAAATAATTCGAGATTTTGAACTTTAAATATTTTTTTACTCACAAACCATCAGGTTTAGGGAAAAAGTATAAAATGCAAAAACTGTTTATTTTGGTCTAATAAAACTTAAAGAATTATTCTAATTATTTTTAACATTTTTTTTTGTTTTTTGATTAAATAAAATAAATTGAAAAAGGTTTAAAATTTTAAAAATAATTCTTCAAGTCTTATTAGATCAAAGTAAAACATTTTTTGTATTTGGACTTTTTCTCTAAAGTTGATGGTTTCTGAGTAAAAATATATTGAAAGTTCAAAAGCTCGAATTATTTTGTTAGATATCTTGGAAAGGTTTAATTTATTAAAAAAAAGTTTTCAATGAAAGATACGTGTTTTTTCACGTAAAATAAAATAACTTGATAAAAACTATAGGTTCCTATTTAAAAAACTGATGTTGACCTTCATATCACCCTGAAAACACCACCTAAAAAAATTCATCCGAATACGTCTATGTCTCCCTCCAAACCGTGTAACTTTTACCTGAAAAGTTTTTTGATATCAATTCACCATAAAAAGTTATTAGAGGTGTGCACTTAAAATGGGTCACTCTGTATAAGCGTTAGAAGTGAAACTTTTTTTTATTACGGAATGCAAAAACTGTCAAAGAGGAAATAGACAGAAAATTTACTCACAACCAAAACAGAAATTATTTGTAATATAAATAAAACACCACAAATAGTTGCCTATAATTATACCCAAAATCTAAAAATGCATATGAAAATCACCGCGGAAGCTTTAAAATTATACCTAGAAGTCTAGATGCATACGAAAATTTACTCTAGCCATAGGAGGCTTTACAACCCCCCACCACCTCCCCGTAAAAAAGTGGGAACTCTCTTTAAAAAGGGGGGGAGGGGTTCGTCCCCCCCCATTTCCTAAAGGAGGCTTTACAGTCCCCCACCACTATCACCGTAAAAAAGTGGGAACTCTATTTTAAAAAGGAGGGGGGGGGCGAAAAAAGGGGGGGGGCAACACCCCCCCCTTTCCCATAGGAAGCTTTACAGCCCCCCACCACCACCACCGTAAAAACACTATCACCGTAAAAAAGTGGGAATTCTATTTTAAAAAAGGGGGGGCGAAAAAAAGGGGGGGCACCCCCCCCCCCTTTCCCATAGGAAGCTTTACAGCCCCCCACCACCACCACCGTAAAAACACTATCACCGTAAAAAAGTGGGAACTCTATTTTAAAAAAGGGGGGGCGAAAAAAAGGGGGGAGGCGAAAAAAGGGGGGGACAACCCCCCCCCCCCCTTTCCCATCGGAAGCTTTACAGCCCCCCACCACCGTAAAAACACTATCACCGTAAAAAAGTGGGAACTCTATTTTAAAAAAGGGGGGGCGAAAAAAAGGGGGGAGGCGAAAAAAGGGGGGGACAACCCCCCCCCCCTTTCCCATAGGAAGCTTTACAGCCCCCCACCACCACCAACGTAAAAACACTATCACCGTAAAAAAGTGGGAAATCTATTTTAAAAAAGGGGGAAAAGGGGGGGCAACATCCCCCCTTTTCCCATAGGAAGCTTTACAGTCCCCCACCACCACCACCGTAAAAAAATGGGAACTCTCTTTAAAAAAAGGGGCGGGGGGGGCAAACCCCCCCCCATTTCCCATAGGAGGCATCCTATGTTTCAAGTTAGATCAAACTGCACACGGTGTACAAATTTGATTAAAATCGGTTAAGTAGTTTAGGAGTCCATAGCGGAGGAACATGTGACACGTAATTTATATATATTAAGATTAATTACCTCCAATATTTTTTTCAAACATCCTTTTAAGTTTCACCAATTAAATTGTATCGTATTTATTTGATATTATAAATTAATACATTTTTTTATGTTTAAGGGGTGTGCATTTTATGACCTAGCCATAGTATTTTAATATTTTGCCATTAAAAAATTGCATTTTCTGTAAATACAAATCTTTCATATGGAAATATATTTGTTATTGTTTTAATACGTGGCCAAAAAAAATCTTAAAAAGGAGCTGGGTCTGCCCCCTTAAATTAAATAGTTCAATAAGAGGGTGGCCCAATAAAGACTAAACATTAATTGTAAATGTATTTGAATTATTATATTTTTTTACATTCGATTTCAAAATTTATTTAAAAATACAGATAGATATCTATAAACAAAACAAAAAACCTTTAGTATTTATTGGCTCACCCTATATATTATTTAAGTACTTTTTAGTTATTTATCAAAATGATGTATTTATTCCAACATTTTGATACATAACTAACTATATTATATAAAAATAAAATAAAACTTCTTCATAACAATTAATATTAATCTTTACTACCACATTAAATACATCATCACGTCATTTGGTAAACGATACCCTTCCACTACTGGTCCTTCCAACACTGTTCCTCCCGACAGAAGTCTTCAAAACACTGCTTCTTCCAACGCTATTCCTTCCAAGACTGTTTCTCACTACGCTACCATACTTCTTCCTCGTTGACATACCCTTAAAGCACTTCCACAGACCAAACCTCACTTCCATATCATCCAAAAACAAATCCGCCTTCTTCCACAAAATATGATGCGCACCAAACCTATGATGTATGCACAAAGGCGGATTTAAATACGGTGCTTTCGTACACCTCAAGTTTTTCACCATCTCGACATGCTTATAAAGATCTTCCGCTCCGTGTATCCAACAAATCAATGACATCAGACTTATGATTGTAGAATGTATCTGGTAGGAATTCATTAGAGTTATGTTATCATCTTTTAGTAACGATTCCTGGACATCCATTAATAAATGTGATACCATACATGCTGAATATGCACACGGTACTTCTATAATTAATAATGCAAGAGATGTGTATATTGTCTGCAAGTGCAGTCTATCTGAACTGTGCAGTTTAATACACATATTGAAGTTTTGATATATAAGTTCTCTGTATGTTTTTAAGAACAGTCTATCTTCTACAAAAAGTGGGGCACGATTTATACCGTATAATGAATTTTCGTTGAAATATTGAGGTATCAATAGGTTTTGGAGGTTTTCGTTTCGGTCAAATAAAAGCTGGAAAACGTGGTTTCCTAATAGACTTTGAAATGGATTCAATGATGTGATCATGGTAGCGATGAGTGGAAAGAAATCTGATGTAAGCTCACTGTAGTAGAATTTTATTTCAAATATTTTAGCTGCAAATACTATCAGGCCTCCGAATTCGTACAAGTTGTAATCAGTTATGTCATCGTCGAATAACCATATTGATAGTTCTCGAATAATGTATGACAAATCACTGTTCGTAGCGGATTGTATAAGTCTCCTCATGCAAGTGTCAAGTCCTTTTTTAAGGTAAGAATAAGCGCTGTGGTAGTCTGTACATAACATAGACCCTGCTTTGTATAGGTTAAATATGCGATTTAAAATTATAGCATCTACATCCTGTAGTTGGTGAGTAGTAAGCAAAATGCATAATATTTTTGAATACTGTCGAGCGTATTGGGTGTTATCAAGAATATTCTGGTCTAAATATTCAAGGATATAAAGAATAATATTGTTATTCAAATAAGGATACCTCATTGTAGCTTGAAACACTTCTGCACTTAAATATATTTCATCTATCATTTCCGAATCAATAACATACGTCATGACAGATATACAGAACGTATGAAAATCCAAATTTGTTGCTATTTTAACCAATTCTAAAAAGTTTGATTTGGATTTTTTCTTCATAGATCTTTCGGATTTTTTCACATGTATGAAAAATGTTGGATCCCAGAAGTACTGAACCCCAACCAATGTACACCAAGTTAAACTTGTTATATGATTTGGCGAGAATGTCGTTTTGCTCATTTTCGAGATCAAATACTCAGTTTTTTTGACAGCCTTAACCATAGTATCACTTCGCCTTGCAAATACAACCTCGGCAGATGTAGACGGTAAACATAATCTACATAATTCTAGAATTTTCCGATCTATTTCGTTACTCATAAATAATATTTTTTTATATACATAAGTTTCGTGTCGTCTATGTTCTTAATGTTTATATATTTATTCATCACATTGTTACGTAATTACATCAGCACGTTTTTGACATTTGACATCTGATCGGATTCTCGCCTGTTTTTTTTTGTATCGCATAGGTTACTCTGTGATGAAATTATTAAATGTCAAAAATAATATTTATTTTTATAAAGATACATAAAAAATATGCTTCTTTAATGTAATCCCAAAAATAACAATATGTACTTTAGAACTAAAAGAACTAAAAAATTTAAAAAAAAATTGATTAGTAACATATACAGGTTGATTTACAACTAGTGTAAAAAAAATTAACAGCAGATCGTGGATGTTATTTTCAGCAAAAAACCTTGTGTGAACATTGTCCGAAAATTCTTCGTAAGAGAGCTACAGCCTTTCAAAGATTTTGCTTAAAATTAGTGTTTATTTAATAACTAGAGAACCCACAGTGATACAGTTATGAAAATTGATAACCGGTTTAGTATTAATAAGTGTTATCGATTTTCACTATCAAACAATAGTAATTTAGACCAGGGGTGTATGAGGCCAGTAGGCCCACCCATTTTTATCAAGTATTTTTTTTGTTCTTTATTATTTTCCTGAGTTGGGTACTTGTGAAAGATTATATGACACAAAACACACAAAAATCATGGTCATTTATATTAGGACCAACCGTTTTCGAGAAATATTGATAAAAATAAAGTACTGCAGAATTGTACTAAATACGAATGCTTCAAAATACCCAAAATAAATTTATATTCTTGTTCTATGATTAAAAATAAGAAAAACAATAGTAAAAACAAACTTCAAATTCTTGTCATCATAGACTTATAGCAGGTTATAACCGTTAAAAAATCATGTTAAAAATGAAACTATAAATGACTATTTGTTAATAAAAATGCAGTTTTAGAAGTATATTTATATTAATTTTTTATCTTATTTTTAATCATAGAACAAGAATATATATTTACTTTGTATAATTTGAAGCATTCGTATTAAGTAAAATTCTGTAATACTTTCTTTTTCTCAATATTACTCAAAAACAGTAGGTCTTATAATAAATTAATAAAGTATATTTTTGTGTGTTTTGTGTCATATAATCTTCTACAAGTAACTAACTCAGGAAAATATTAAAGAACAAAAAAATACTTGATAAAAATCGGCGAGCCCATTGGGCCCATACACCCCTGGTCTAAATTATTATTGTTTGATACTGGAAATCGATGACACGTATTAATGCTAGACTGAGTATCAAATTTGATTACTGTAGTATAAAGAGCTCTCTAGTTGTTAAATAAACACTAATTTTGAGTAAAATCTTTGAATGGCTGTAGCTCTCTCACAAAGAATTTTCGGACACATACAAACTTTTTTGCTTAAAATAACGTCCTCGATCTACTGTTAATTTTTTTACACTAGTTGTATAGTCCACTGCAATTAGGCTGAAAAACATCGAAATGATAAAATCGGGCCTCTATGAACCGATTTTAATGAAACTTTTTGCATTTGGATTGTTTCGATGAATAGGTCAAAGTTTATATTTTCAAACTTTACGCTAGGCCCTAAATAATTTTTATTAATTCCATTAAAGAGTCACCAATGAGGTATACAGTGGCCTCTCAGATTTTGTTTAAATTTTCATATGTGATGTAGGCAATTAACAGGCAAATATATTCAGCAAAAGTTTTGCGATCGGACACGTCGTTTACCCGTTGTGAGTGACGAAAGTCGTCGCGTGATGCTTATATGACCATTTTAAGTCCGCTTTACTGCTGCCTTGCAGTTACACAATTAATTCTGAAAAGTACATGATTGTATTATTACACAAGGGCTAAACTAATAATATGAGTCATTAGATCCCGGTATTAAGAATTTAGAGTGCCCCTTAGACCCTGTAAACTGATAAAATTTTACTCAACTTTAGATCTGTAAATTTTCTAGGAAAAAAATATTTCTTGGGGTTGTTATTCATGTACGATAAAGTCCCAACATACTACAACATAATTCAGCAGGAATCATCTCCCGCAGTATTCTTAGCTCTGAGTATAGTACAATCAATCTGGCATAAATAAAATGGCTACTGTGCATTTTAGGTAGGCTACGATTTTCAAGATGGCGGCTAAACAAGAACACCCCAACTCAACTCAAGTGCCTAGCGTAAAGTTTCAAATTTTAACTTTGACCTTTCTATCGAAACAATCCAAATGCAAAAGGTTTCATTAAAATCGGTTCATAGAGGCCCGGTTTAGTGAAAATAGCTAATTGCAGTGAACTAATATTCAATATAAATTAAATAGGTAATCGTTTTTTGAGAATGTTGCCAAAATCATAAACTGTTTATATGCTTTACTTATTTCTAATAGACCACATTCCTTAATTATTCAATTAAACTGACAGAACGACATAACTTGTACCCGTGAGCCAAGAATCATTTATTACAACTCATAATTTATAATTTCAATATCACGTGCAAAAATCTTCAACATTCTGTTACCGTCTGAAAAAGTGTGTATAAAAGAGCGCAAGATCATTTAAAAGGAAACTGCAAGTGTACGTAGGTAATTTCTATCTCCCAGCTATGAAATTTATGTTACCACATAAAACTTAACAAGATAAAGTGAGAAAGACGTGTAAAAGATTGAAGACTTCTTGCCAAACGCTGGGGTGTCACGCGCGCCTGATAGACACCGATGTTTTTAAAATCAAAAACGTTTTATCTGTCTGAGAAATATTTTAACAACGTATTTATCTTCTCACGAAAGTAATTTAGTTAATATAATCTAACTAGAATTTTTTATATCAAGCGTTTTGGTTATAAGACACGTTCTTTTGGTACTTACTATTATGCAGTGCCTATACATACAGGGTGGCCCAAATAAAACGAAACGGGGGTGCTTTTAGTCATTTAAAATAAGATTTTGAAAAAAAGCTCGAACACATCGATTTTGCTTTCAAGGGGGAGATCGTTTGCTATAAAATTTTTGCAAGAATCTTTTCAACCCTCAGCGCTATGAGCACAACCCTTAAAATTTTCAATAGCATGATAGGGCAAGTGATACCTCATTTGAAAGGTTTTTTCATTCTAAATACGGTACTTTTTGTTTGCTTTTTTCAAACCTGTTTAGTTTTAGTCAAGTTATTTACATTTTGAATTCCATAAATGCAATGATTTTCTGATCAAATAACAAATAATATTTACAACTAAAATTTAAAAAAAGTAGGCTTATTTTCTTGTCAAATATTTCAAAAACATCCAATTTGGACATTTATTGAATTAATTAAAGTTTTGGATGTTGGTATTTTTTTTTAATTGTTTGATAAGAAAATAACCCTACTTTGTTTTGAATTTTAGTTGTAAATGTTTGTTTTGTTGATCAAAAAATCAATGGACTCATGGAACTAAAAATGTAAAATAACTTGACTAAAACTAAACAGATTTGAAAAAAAACCCAAAAAACACCGTATTAAGAATGAAAAAACCTTTCATTCTTAATACTTCAAATGAGGTATCACTTGCCCTATCATGCTATTTAAAATTTTAAGGGATGTGCTCATAGCGCTGAGGGTTGAAAAGATTCTTGCAAAATATTTTTTCAAAATCTTATTTTAAATGACTAAAAGCGCACCCGTTTTGTTTTACTTGGGCCACCCCTGTATATCGTTATCCAATAACTACAAATTTTTGTTGTACAAAATTGTATTATGTATAACTTTTTAACTTTAAAAAAATAGAATAATGCAAGAAGTTAGGTTTACTTTATTTTTAAAATGCAAGGAGACAAATAAATCTACCCATATAATATTATCATTGTTTTATTTTTAATAAAATATCTTGACTTCCAGCAAAATAAATGTCGGTTTTAAATAATATAATTTTTATTTATTTTTGGTAAAACTGGAAGTTGGTCAGCATTTTATTCTTATTGTCTTAAAATAAATACATTCGTTTTTGTTGTATATGTATTTGAATAGGAATCAAAATTAAACAGTCACTTTAAGGTGAAAACAGATCTTTTTCTTATCATTGTGAATTAAAGTAATTCTGTTATTTACAGCAATATTTAGCAACAAAAATTCCGAAATTTATAATAATATTTATTTACAATAAAATTCTTTCTAAATTCTCAAAATTTTACATTCCTGTATTTTCATTAGAACATAATAATATAATAACAAAAAAATAATTTATTTCACTAATAACAGTATTTACAAAATTTATGGAATTTATTTAGAATTCAGATTATATTGCAGAAATATGAACGTCTTTAATTGTTAAATTCTTTAAATTACTTATCGTTTCAAATAAAGAGGAACCGAATTATTATTAGTGCTTAAAGAAAATAATATTTATTTAGTACGAGTATAAATATGTTTTCTCTAAATATTTAGATTAAAAACGCATTAATATAACTGTAGATATGAAAGCTGATTGTGAAATGAAATTCTTAGTTTTTTATTTGTTCTACGTTTCTCACACATAAATATAAGTACAGCACCTACTAAATACTTTTATACAAATTAAATTCTAATTAATGCATATACAGGATGTTCGCGGGAACATTGCTTACTTTGTTATTATTGGAGCTAGAAGGTCGGTTAAATGGGCAAAGTATCAATATTTTTCCAGGTTGAATAATGGCGGTGTCAAAAAAACAATTGAATGTCAAATTTAATAGATGCATTGAAATACAACTTTTTTTTAAATAGAAAAGCTTATATATTATTATTGAATTTTATAGCCGAGGATGTTTTCTTTATAAAAGTTTAATACATGTATGATGATAAAATTGATAGAAAAAAAGTTATAATAAGTATAAAATTAATAGAAAATAATGAAAAGCAGTGTGCTATGAAGATTTAATAAATTACAAACAACTGATAAAAAAATTTAAAACAATTATTTTTAGGTATTTGTGACTTATTTCGCAGATTTTTAACATTTTTGAGCATTATTCATAAAAAATATAATTAATTATATTATAATAAATAATTTTATTCGTTATCAATAAAATTCAAAAACATTAAAAATTTGCGAACAAATGACATAAAAACCTTAAACTGTTGTTTTAAATGTTTTAATCATTTGTTTGCATTTTATTAAAACTTCATAGCTCACTGTTTTTCGATATTTTCTATTAATTTTATACTTGTTATAACTTGTTTCTATCAATTTTACTGCCCATTTAACCGACCTTCTAGCACAAAGTTAGCAATGATCACTCGGTCCCCGCGAACACCCTCTATAGGTTCCATATTTCAAGTACTTTTACTTACAACTTGACCCACACAACTGCAATGTCGCTGTCTTCAGCGAAACAATGTGCAAAGTTAAATAACATAAAGTACGGTAACGACCGCAAAGAGTATCAAATAAAAATAAGACCACGTTAAACGGTAACCGAATGAAAAATAGAGACAGGCTCGCCGAAACCGCGACATGCGGTATTTTATAATGTTTTTCAAAGCATCCGTACGTGTTCAAAGAACGAAGAACACAAAAAAACCACAGTCGTTTGTTTAACTACTGGTCTAAACGCTCTCTTTGGTTGGCAATTTACGGGACCATTACTGTAGCCCCTTCTCTGCAGGGGAGGTCAACCTTTGACCATTTGTTACCGTACCAATAATATCCCCTTTGTACCCGTCTATTGGTAAATATCTGTCTTATTACGTTCTGAAAAAGATGTTTGTTGTGACTTGGGTTTGAATTGATATAAAAGCACTTTGTTGTTATTTTCCGTTACGAATTTAGAAGTGAAACATGACGAATACAATAACTGTAATAATATCTCAAAATACTCTTTACGTATGTTGTATTACATCAAAGGAAGAGCAATACAGACGAATGTTTTTTGTATCGTGTTGATATACACAATTCTTAAAATTTTTATTGTTTGAGATATATTATTTATTTTTTAATTAAAAATTCATTTGATTTTTGTAAAACTTGTTTTATTATCTAAGTTGAGATGTTGAGCTTGTATATAAAAAAGGACCTAGAAATGTGAAATTATAAAGACATATTTATTTTATAATGAAAACACCCACTAGGAAGGGATTTTCCGAAATGATTAATACTAAAAATACACATGTTATACGATTTTTCATAAAATTGGTAAAATGCTGTTCCAGATTAACAACAAAAATTGCATTATTTTGATAAATTTTATAAGAAATATTTGAAAGGCACATTCAGAGAGTATCGAAAGAATAATATATATTGTTATAAAGAAAAAAACAATCATATTTCTAATATGTTTCAGATTCGATAATATAAGACCAATAAGAGAGCATTGTAGTGTAAAACAAAATCATTTAAAACTTAATAATTACTAAATCAATACAGAACGTAATTATAAAAGTTTTTGCAGCTTATTAACATTTTATTAGTTTTGAAAGTTTACTCATGAAACCAAATACATATACTCGGATTCAATTCTTTACACTGAAAATAAAATTTATAAAAAGAAAACAGTTGTTAAGTTTCATATAGTTCTATTTAACAAAGTTTCAGAACTTCCAATATTATTATACTTTTTATATTCCAATTAATTTTTCTACAAATATACTTGTTATGAATAGAATAAGAATCTTTTATAACTTCTTAAGAACGACATTTATTACATATTATATTATCTCCGTAAGAGACTACGTTTTAATTTGCTTCAAAGTATACTTAATTAATATCTTCTTATTAATAGCAATAAAATGTTGGATGATATAATAAATAAAAAAGTAATTTAAAGAATGGATAGAAAGTAGACAGAGAGTAATCCGTAAAGTGCAACAATTTCATTTTTATTTTAAAAGCATTACGTGAGAAAAATTCCTTCCGACATTTTAGAGTGAAATCAGAGAGCAGATACAAATCTCCCGACATTTTAGTCGACCCTTCTCCAGTTAAAACATTTATTCACTACTTTCGCATTTTAGTAGACACCAAGTAGCGGTTCGAGACTACCCAAGGTCATTAGACAGGCAGTGACATGACCGGTAGCCGCAGTGGAGACACCTGTCGGTGATAAATTACATGATCAGGGGTTCTGTACTTGGATACAATTCTACATTAAAACGATTGTTGGATTAATATGTATAATGTACAACAATTGTATTTGTTTCAGTTTGGGGAAACTGCACTATTTTAAATTAGCAATTGTTTGTATGTTTTATGTTAGTACCATAATTTTGGAAGAGTCTTATTACTTATTTATCAAAATTATCTACTGTTATTAGAATAAATATATTTTTAATCGAAAGTGCAAATTGATAGGGCACTATTCTTAACAGTTTTTTAAGAAAGATTCCACCAAATATTAGTTTTGAACCTCACCCCTACAGATTTTATTCATACATAACCAGAGGAATTAGAGTAATTCAAATTTTCAAAAAGATTATCCGGTATACAATCGTAAAGAGCAGTCTAATAAAAATAACCTCTAAGAAACTCTTTCTACATGTCAATCGAGAAATTTCCATCTCAACGTTTGACAAGATAAATACGCATATAAGACCTTTACATTAAAAAATAGCTATATATAGGGAATCCAATTTAAAAATACTTTTTTTATGAATTTATCACACAAAAACATTACTAATGGAGCTCAAGACAGTTATCTAGATTTGCCTAATACACTCACGGAAACAATTAAAGGACCATTTGATTTTGTCGAAAAAATTGCTCATTTTCAGAGTAGTGCCAATAGGTCAAATATTATTATTTTTTTACATATAGGGTATGAAAATTGAAGGAAATTTTATATTCTTTTCAAATTCAGGAGTATTTTTGTGTTATTAAACGTTTTTTTATGACCAAACCGCGGATGAATAAAAAATAAAAAAATTGATTTTTTTTTGCAAATTTGAAAGTTGCACACGGGGATGTTTAAATTTTTTTTTCAACTTTTATGATAGACATTTTTTTGGAAATTTCCTCAGTTTTAAAAAGCTGTTTTCAAAAAAAAAAAACATTTTTTAATGTTGCGATATCTGAGTTTGAATGAAAAAGTACCAAAATGTTTTAAATGACCATAAAAAGCCTAATTTGGTTCATACATAAAGAAAAAAAAAAAGAAAATTCAATCTTAAGCCATAACCTATTGTCTAGTGGCATTTAAAAAATGATTCATTTTAACTTAACCCTTCAAATACGGAAAACAAATTCATGTTCGAAATTAAATAATCCTGAAAAAATGACCCTTTTTAAATCTTAATTATAATGTTAAGAACATATTCAGAAATTAAGTTCTATGAAAGAACATGAAAATTAGACATGTTACCTTCAATGTAAATAAAGGTTCCAATAAAAATCTTTTAATTTGGCTGAGATATAACTGTTTGAACTTTTCGCATACGTTTAGGACTTGACCGTACTTTTTACAACAAATTTTTCTTTGAGATTTTTTATCGTAAAATAATCAATTTTTGAGAAAATTTGTAAGAGGGGAAAAGTTTTTGTGTTTTGTAAAAGAATATTCATAATTTTTTTCAGATGTTTTGTATTAATATTATGAGATCATGTTTATTTTTAATAGGGTGTTTTATTAATTCAAATTCGAATACCTCAGTATCAAAAAATGCGACAAACATTTTTTTAAAAGCATTTTAAAGCTGAGAAAATTTACTAAATGATGGCTATCTTGGAATTATGAAAAAAAATCAAGCCTACCCGTGTGCAACTTTCAAAATTGCCAAAAACAATCAAATTTTTTATTTTTTATTCAACCGCGGTTTGGTCATAGAAAAACGTTAAATAACACAAAAATATAAATTTTTTTTCGATAAAATCAAGTGGTCCTTTAATTGTTTCCGTGAGTGTAGTATAAAACAAATATTTAGTATTGTTTGTCGATTGTGTTTACTTCTTGTACAGAATTTGCTGTAATATTTTTTTCCAAATGTTAAAAAATGAAACTCGTAATTCTATAACCGTGTCGATATAGTTTAACATTTATAATATTTTCTTCATCTTTCTGTTTATATTAATAGCCATTTAATTGGTTAATGTTAATACATAGTAACTTTTCAATCACTCTATTCTCACACTGTTGAACTAAGAACGGTCTGAAGCAAAACCACTGTTAATAGTCCTGACCGAATTAGCACGTTCCTTAGAACATGCAACTGCCACTCAAAAGTTAATTCTATTTCTTACTTTCGTTCTCCTTCTTCGCACTATCCTCTTTCGTCAAGGGCGTGCGCAACAAATTGTCTCCAGGCGATGCGATGCAGGAAATATATATAATAAATATATAGAAAAAAGAAAAAACTATCAGATCCTGTTTAGCGATCATTTAATTCTAATATTTTCCATTCATCTGAAAGAATATTTCTATTATATTAGTATTTCCAAACAATTATCAAATATGTTATGTAGAACAAAATATGCATTTTAAGAATAATGTAAGTGAACACAATATTCTAGATAAATGCGAAGTGGTTAAACAAAAAGTTACATTTCTATCGTTTTATTCAATTTTTATACCTCATAAAAGCAAATTGAAAGAGGTTCTAAAACAGTATCGTACCCATTAAAAAGGGTCTACGACAAAAGGCAGGCACGGAAAAAGGCGGACATGGACAAAAGGCCGACAAGGACAAAAGGCAGACAGACAAAAGGCAGACATGAACAAAAGGCAGACATGAACAAAAGGAAGACTTGGATAGAAGGCAGACAAAATTTTTATAAAATTAATAATATCTTTGAGGGGTGAGGAGCTCATACAATACCCTCTAATTTCTTAAAAAAATAATATCGTTAAAGTAAATTAAATTACACAATATAATTTTTAGGGAGGGGGCATATTGCATAAGCCCTTCTCCCTCAAATATATTATTAATTTATATAAAAATTTTGTCTGCCTTTTGTCAATATCTGCGTTTTGGGAGTCTGCCTTATGACCGGGTCCCCATTTAAAATGCTTGATAATAATCAAGTTATTTAAGGTATTAATTCACTACATCTTGTAACTTCTTCTTATTCCACTATCTATCGATATAACAGTATTATACTCGACCATTATAAATTAAAGTGACGAATTTGACAGCTTTAATATAACTAACAAAGCTCAAAGTCATATAGACTTATTAAAATCATTAGAAATGTCAATTTTTGTATGAGAGTTTGATTTTTTAGATTCGTCTTTGGAGGATTATTTCTACTACGCCTCTGCTATCCGCTCATCTCTCTCTAACATACCCTCAATGTCTTGTACTCAAGACAAATCCTAATCAACTGACCCGTGTTCGAGATTGATGGAGACAACCTATAAGGTGTTTGTCTGTTAAAACCTCCAAATAGGTTTTTTGTTAATACCCTCGAATTGAGATAAGGTGTAAAAACACACTGCTGTTTTATTTATTTTTGTTTCTTTAATGCCTCCTATAGGAAATGTGTAACGACCCAAAATTGGTCGCTACGAAAGCGGTAGTGCCCTAGCTCAGTGGAGACGGGAGGGTTCAAGGACTTTATCAAATTAACAACGAAATTATTCCAATAATCATTAATCAATAAAATTAAATATTTGGGCGCCACCTGGTCTGCAAAATATACTAAAATAACCAAACGGAGCGACCATGGAACTCCTAATGCGGCTCTGTTGTTAGTTGTATATGTTAAGAATATTAGTGAAATAAAATATGTATTAATAAAATAAATTATGTATATTTCTACCCTATATCGGGTGTGTGTGCGGAAATGTCCAGTCAATACAAACAATGATAACATAAAAGATAATAATTAAATGATATAATTGCAAGAAAATAATAATGTAAAGAAACCCTATATAATCTATAAAATAACATACACACAATAGTTATAAGTTTTGGATTGAGTGCAAATATGAAAGATATAAAGTTTATAAACGGAATACAAAAAAAAATATAATAAGGTCTAACTATGCATTACTTGAAAATATGAAAACAGAATATACAAATATGATACTTAAGTATGCATAGGATATCTATAAATCCTACTTTGCACTATATATCTATGATCATGATATTTTGATACTTATCTAATATACATATAGTAAAAAGAGACAGTTATTTATTAGATATTTATTGTTGGTTGCAACCCTAGAAAAATAGAACGTAAGTAGGCCTCGCGACCGGCACTCGCGCTATTCAACGGACACACACAATATTAACACTTAGCTTTTAGGGGGCGTATATCCCTGATTTATCAGGACGGCAAGGCTGGACCTCCACTCCTCTGCCAAATCACTCCCTCGGACACAAAAAGAATAAATCCCCTTTCGGGAAAGGCCGGCTGGACCACCAAATTTCCGGACCTCTACACGTTCTTCTTCTGTCCCACTATATGTCGTCTATTGTTGTAGTATGTTTTTGTTGGCTGTTTTCACCAGACGCACGTATCTGTCTGTCTTCGGTTTTAGCTTGTTCCGTCCCTCGACAAGTTAGCGTTAGAATCAAGAGTGCACGCAAGGTCGTTGCAATTAAAGCGATAAGAAATTAATAAGTAATAACTACATGTACAAGATTGCAGCGAAAATAAAATGATTAAATTGAAGAATATAGAATTTAATATAAAAATTGAAAACCCAAAAAAATAAACATTACAAATGTATGAAATATGTCAGTATTTAAAGCGATTTGCTCGACAGAATGACGTCGAGCCATTCATGTTTTCGGTAAGAAAACTATGATAATATTATTTAAAATCAGTCCATTTCAGTGGACAGATAATTTAATCTTTTAATGAGTTCGAACAAGCAAAAATAGAATTCTTAAATGAAAACAAAATAAAAATAAAAAAACTAAAACAATCGAAAATCAACCTCAAAAAAATGAGCGTGTAATATGGACCAGAGTGGTCCATATTACATGCTGTTTATTTTAATATAGGATTATCTATATTAGTTGGTTGAAGCATTTGTTTTTAAAATTTAATTTGTTGTTTTTATTTCAAACTAATATGTTGTCACTGTAAAAAAATAACAGTGGCGTAACAAGGAGTACGCGGGCAGAACCTCTGTAATAGGTACCCCATATAGTGGACACCATCACTAAGATTTGTACTAAAAAAGAATTTTTGCGGAAGTGAATAATTGTGAGGTACTGGATGGTTAAAATAAGTTTCAAACTATTTGCCTCACCACGATTTTGGTTAATTATTACACTTCATAGCCATATTATATCCCATAATAGTCCATAATACTCGAAAACACATGTATTTAAAAAAATTGTTATCATCAAGCCAATAATTATAATTATTACGGGGTATAAAAGCACTGTACATACGGCCAACCCCTATACCTAAAATATTAAACGGTAATATAATTAATTTAAACAATTTAATACAAAAAAAAATTAACTACATTTTCTTAACAAAAATAATCAAAAATGACAAATTTCATTAAATTGCCCTCAATGACATATCGGTATTCCAAACACTATCATGTCAACTGTCGGAGTTATTTAGAGGTGTAAGCTTAGATATATATTAATATTAATATTGTATTTATAAAATGTAAATTGGATCAACAAAATGAGGTGTCCATACTACCCGCCTAGTCCATATATACTGACTTTCATCTATTATTATTCTTGATACTACCAATTTAGCAATATAATAACTGTTAAAAACATAAATTAAATGAAGTTAAATAAAAGCTTTTAAAAACACTAGATATCCAGTACAAATATTTCGATACTTAGGTAACTAATTTAAATCTGTTCAACTTATTTTATTTTCATTTTTTGACTAATAAATCGACACTTTTTCAAGTGGTTATGATATTAGAAACATCTGCAACGAAAACCTGCAAAGTAAATGATTTGGTTGAAAAGTTTGTTTATTTATAATTATGCAACATTCAAATAAAAATTACAGGAATTATATTGAAATTAATAATACAGTTTAGTACTTACGGAAAATTGTAGAAAAATAAACAAACGTGCGATTAAAATACGTGAATGTAACGACAACGATGCAGAGAGTCCGTTATAGCGCAAGTGCATGCGATATTTTTATTAAGAATTACAGAAGCAGGTAATGTACAATAGTGTCTATTATTTGTGAAAATAAATGTCGCGATATGTAAATTAATTTTTCTTGGTGGTTACATGAATTTCAATAAATTTATTTCTTTATGGCATGTGAATATATCAGTTTACAATGTCATTAAGTCAATTTTTACTTTCATGTTCCAAAGGAAATGAGGTGAAAACCACCTTCTATAGTTTTTGTAAAATAACATGAAAACTGTTCAGCCTAGAAAAATGTATATTAAAACATTATTTTTTTATAAACATTTTAATAATATAGCATATTTGTATTTTCGAGTACCTACATCGTAACAACTCTTGACATTTAAACTTCCAATTTAAATGCTAGTTTCTGTGTATATTCCCAGTGGCGTAACTATATAAGGGCCCCAGACAATTTTTCAGAAAGGGGCCCTTTATATTACTCCCCCTCCCACAATAACATTTATTGCTTAGAATTTTGAAGGAATGTATTTGAGGTATCGATACGGACACGTTCGAAAAAAATTGATTAATGTAAAAAAAAATATTTTGATGGTACAATACTAAAATGAAAAACAGTTAATAACATCCAAATTTTCAAGTTTTTGAGATTTTGATATTTAATTTTAGAATTTTAAAATAAAATATAAACGTTAAAATATGAAAGCCAGATAAACGAACATGAATAACTGAAAAATCAGCTTTTTTACTAAAAACATTTTATGATCGTTTCAATAAAAAAAAATCAACACAACAATTTAAAAAAAAAAAATTTTCCACCACTTTTGGGGCTCCCCTGATGCTCGGGACCCCGAACAATCAAACCGGCTAGACCGGCGGTAGTTACGTTACTGTATATTCCGCTATTTCTCATACATTCAGTATCCCTACCATCGATATGATTAAAGTATTTCAATTAATCTAAAATTAAGAACGTAAATATTTATTTAACTTATTTTTGTTCTTAAACTTTCGCGGTTATTTGATTTTATAATTGTTTCATTTTTTGGGTCTGTCCCGCGTCGCACTTGTTCATTGTTCGACGTTTCGACCATCTTCTCGTGGTCTTCTTCAGGTCATATATTTATAGTATAGCTGTTGTAAAAAACGTTGACATTTGCTATAATAAGTAATTATTTAAGTGTTGCTCGGCGACAGTACCGGTTTCCAAGCGCCGGGCAGATGTAAGCCAATGTCTCTATTATAATTATTGGGTTTTTTATTAATCTCTATAGCTTCTCTATAGAGCCTAGGCCAAAATTTATCGGACCGGGCTAAGACTTTTACATCACTGGTGTTTACTATATGGCCTTGTAGCACCGAATGTTCAGCTACTGCTGACTTAGCGGCATGTTGGTTCTTCATATCTCTTATGTGTTCGTTTGTTCTAGTTCGTATAGATCTGCCGGTTTGTCCTATATACACGCTGCCACAACTACATGAAATTTCGTAGACGCCTGCTGTGTCAAATATATCATTTTTATCTTTGATAGGCCTTAATGAGTTAATGATTTTTTGTTTTGCATTAAATATAGTACGGACTCCTTTTTTCTTAAAACTTCTCGCTATTTTGTCTGTACAACCTTTTATGTATGGTAGAAATATATGACCTGAAGAAGACCACGAGAAGATGGTCGAAACGTCGAACAATGAACAAGTGCGACGCGGGACAAACCCAAAAAATGAAACAATTATAAAATGTATTTAACTGTTCAAATTTTCTAGAAATAATACAAAATCTATATAAAACTATAGATTCAAATTCAAACATTCCAAATACTTAAATTGCTCTTAAACTTGTTTTCATAACCAAAAAAAAGAAAGTGTTTTTCGATATTTTTTCAACTGAAATACGATAAAGTGGTGATAGTTTTTCTAGACATTCCTCTTATAACAGACGCTGAAAAAGTTTAAACTACCTATAAGTTCTTTCTGACTTTAATGGCTCTATTTGGACACCCTCGCTGTTCAGATAGATAAATATTATCGAGTATTCGTATTTATATGTATATTTATTTATGAATCATTCATATATCAAGTAAAAACGATTTTATTATTTAAACTATGTTATAGTTGAATAAGTACTAGATTATAGAATGCTCGTTAAAATTAATTCTTTAGTTTTTAATTTATTTCAATTATCAAATCAACAAGAAGCGAACTTATTATAGGTGATTTTAGCCATTGAACCTCATATGTATGTGTCTAATATTTAACTTGGCTTTAATATTCTGTCTGACAGTGCCAGATAAAGCCAGCGAGGAGCCTGTAGCAAGTTCTGTCAAGAGGTCCTTGGTTTGTTTTAGATAGTCAAGTTTAGGGTATTAAATAAAACAAAACTGTTACAAATAAACTTTTCTGGATTTAATATGAGCAAATTCAGAGATAATACTTTCAATATCGACTTCTTTAAGTAAATCATGCTCTATATTCATCAAAGTGGGATGATTAAGACGTTCTTGGCCCATCGTGTTTCTTAACTCATTTTTAATACGTTTTAATGTTGAAAAAGAACGTTCGCCACTGCAATTAGTGATCATGAGAGACAAGTAAATGTGCAAGGCAATTTCTACGTTTGGGAAACACGATTCTAAAGAATTATTTAATAAAAGTTTATAAAATTGCAGTTCCAGAGGCTCCTGTTTCTTGATGTCAATGACTGAGTTAAAAAAATTTAAACAGTCCGCCTTTTCTCTCGAAATATAATCGATATTATATAGTAATCGATTAAAAAAGTATAATCTCGGCTATGTACACTCGCAAAATAAATGTATACCTATATAAAAAAATAAGCAAATTTGGGTGCGTGAAGGGTAGAAATGTAGTATAGATGCTAGTCTAAATATGTATATCGACTATAATTAAACCGAAAAAGAATGAATCGCAATTTTCAAAAGGGATCTGCTCAAAAGTATTACGATTTTTTTTTTAAATAAGCTAAAAAAATGTATTTATTGGGAGTTGTAGTGTTTCAAACACCATAAACATTAGGACATCTGTTAGAATCGTTTGGAACTAACAGATAAAGACAAATAATTTGCAATAAAATAATATTGCGATCATAAATTGAGATGTAAGCTATCCTATATTTCAAGTTGGATCAAACTGCACACGGTGTACAAATTTGATTAAAATCGGTTAAGTAGTTTAGGAGTCCATCGCGGAGGAACATGTGACACGTAATTTATATATATTAAGATATATATATATATATATAGTGACGTTAAAATATAATAAATAAAACAACTAATTGTCTAAACGTCAAAGATTTAATAAGCAAGGAAACGTAGCGAGCTTCCGATTCACAGAATCATCGTCAGGCTAAAATAATAAATAATAATTAAATACAATAAATATAATACAAAATATTGGTATTTTAAAAAATAAAAATTTAGAATATACCTATTTAAAGGGGAGAATGCGAGAACGGTGTCGTTATCTCAACAATATATATATATATATATATATATATATATATATATATATATATATATATATATATATATTTATACTATATAAATGTAAAATTATTAATTTCAGGTAAGATTTAACGTGTCAAAATCGAGTTTTAGATTTTCAAGTGGGAGTAAAACATAGCCTAAGCGCTTCGCGCTTAAGGCATGCAAAATATTTTTACGCTCCTATCTAAATTGATATTTTTTTACGGTCAGACAGGCGTAGGAGCGCGGGACTCCCCAATTCGCGAGGCCCGTAGCATTGCTATGTTGCTAATCTGGCACTGTCCTGTCACTAAATCTTATACAACCAAAAAATGTATCAATTATATAGAAAATCAATAGAAACAATTCACTTTAAAAATTGTAAATATGTAAAAACCAACAAAAACTATTGAATGCGTATTTTCGCAATACCTATTCAACAAAAAAAACGTGATACCAAGAGTTTTCTAAAAACTTTACAGTAACAAGTCACACTGTCATATGAAAACTTTCAACTAAATTAGACTTGATAAATAAATAACAAAAATATCGTGAAAGAAAAATTTGTCACCGAAAAAATATTGCAGAGGAATGAATATTTAAAGAAAACGATCATAACTTGGATCGAAGTTACTAAATTTCCCAAAAGACATATACATAATATCGTATCCCCTTCGGCGATAATACTTATGTACAGCCCTGAATGTTTATACAGAGTGTCCACTCCCACAAAGCTATAAGTACACAGGGCTGTACCTTCCTTTATCACAGCTCAATATTTAAACCACCCCACTTCACAATTTATTGAGTGACAAATAAATAAAATTATATAAATTTACTAAAAAGTAAAAAATAATTTTTCAGCTCTCACAAAAATTTCAGGTTTTTATGACTAAAACCAATAAAAACGCGGGGCGCTCACGAAGGCAAATGTATAGCTTTTAATGAATTAGTTATTTCATTATTGTATTTATAAAATTTTTAAGTAATTTTTCAAAAATTCTATATATTTATTTTATTTAATGTGCAAATTTTCTACTCTTATATCAATTTATAGTTCATTTCTTATTTTGTATAAAAATTTTTATTCATACATTTCTCTTGATAGCGCCCCACGCTTTTATTGGTTTTAGTGATAAAAACCTGAAATTTTTGTGATAGCTGAAAATTTATTTTTTACTTTTTAGTGCTTTTTTAATAAAAGCTTGTTTTTAAAAAGTATTTTTTTATATAATTTTATTTTCAAATTTTTAGTTACTGATTGACGAACTAACTAACATACTAACAGGTAAAGCTCGATAAACTCTTTCATTTGATAGCCATATCGAGGGGTTGTGACGAAAAAGATAATCCGCCATCTTGAGGCACCCGCCATATTAAGTTTAGAATGACGTCATATAACTTATCGCATTCTACTCATTAAGCACTTTCATTTGACCTATTTCAAGGGGATTTTGAAGAAAAAGTAATCTGTCATTTCGGGGCAATGACGTCACATAGCTAATCGTATTTTACTCGTCAAACCCTTTCATTTGATACTCATATCAAGATAGTTGTGAAGAAAAAGGTAATCCGCCATCTTGAGGTGTCCGCCATATTGGATTTAGAACGATACTAGATATACTATATTGCATTGTCATAGGACTTATACACGTATACAAAATTTCAAAGCTCTATCTTAATTAGAACTTGTCGAAATTTTGATTGCAATATTTGATCTTAACATACCTACAAACTAACTAACAAGTGAAGTTAAAGAAAAAGCTTGTAAAATCATTGAATTCATTAAATGGGTTATATTATAAATATTCTTATATTTAGCAATCCTACAATCTTAATTAATTTTACTGTTTATCTTTAATTGTCTAAAAGATAAACAGTATTGCTGAATGAAAACAAAATTTTTTTTTTAATATTTACATATGTAAGGTCTTATATTTTTTTATGAACAAATAAAAAATATCTTTAAATACATAAGAATCAATCAAGATATAAATTTTGTATAGCACATGAGAATTTTTCGAACGAAATATTCAACTCAATAAATAATTCTATATAAATATTTATTTTAAATTTTCCATGAAAAACTCATATATGGTGGTACATGTAATACAAACGTATGTATTTCTTTTTTGAGTTTATTTGAAATTCCAGAGTGTATATGGGTTAATGTAACCATTGATTATGAAATGTGCACACAAGAGTATTCCCGCAGCTCTGTTAAAACTGGGTCAGGATTGATGACGAGTCTTGAGAATGAGATATTATACGATATAAATACGAATATGCTGTAAGAATTTTCTGCGGTGTATGTTATTTCTTTTAAATCCAAAGCTAATTTTTATCTGTATTCAATAGTAATTAGCTTTACATTGACATAATGATTTTTTGTTTTCTTTATGATAAATGAACTTAATTGCATCATTCATGCTGAATAATTTAAGTAGAAAAAGAGGCATCGAACACAGGTTCCTCTTTTTCTAAAGAAGTGCTTCTAGGTTCTTTTTATATACAGTAGGAACCGGTTATAACCGATTGTCGTAATATCTGATAATTCGATTTTTTTTAAGGTATTTATCGGAAAAACTAAAAATTTCATGAGTATACTAAATTTTGTGAAATTCACCGTCTATCAGCGAAGATATCGTCAAAATAAAATCAAAATTTTAAGCCCAGAATAATAAATATTTACATACATATACGATATACAGAAGCGACACTCAACATTATTTTACTGGAAACATAATTTGACATTATGAGGTGCGATGCTGATTGGTTACTCTACACCAATCATGTACCGCATACGAATATTTGAAATCCACATCTGTTTTCCGTTTATTAGAATTAAACCTAACCTACAAAACATGATGTATTATGTAATATGTATTATGTCAAACAATATTTTTTATTGTACAAAAAATTAAATGTACAAATTATGTCAGACAAAATAAAACATCACGGATTATTAAAGGATAAACATAATATTCTTACGTTAAGATTAATGACATAAAAACACAAAATTGTTTTAATTAATGTTAAATAACAAAAGTGCAAAGAGTATTGCGTATATAAAAAATATTATATTTAAAAAAAATGGAAACAAAAGTCGGTCCGTCGTTAAACCGATAAAATTCTCCGAAAATATTGTAAATCCAAAATCGTTAAAAGCGGTATTTCGTTGTATGCGATATCGTTATAAACGGTATTTTATAAAAGTCAATCATATGGGATTCAGCCGAGACTTTTATTCTGAGTTGTTTTAACCGATACGTCGTATTAACCGATGTCGTTATAACCGGTTTCTACTGTATTTAAATTGGTAATATCAAACTTCATGACCTTGCGGTAATAGGTATACATAGATTAATAAAGTTGCAAAAATTCACGTACGAATTTTCGAATTCTGAACCACTAGCTCATGAATTACAATAAATACCACACCGATCATTACCGTTTTGTACAAGCATCTGTAATTAAAATGGCTGCCTCTGAATACCTGTGAAGAATGCACCAAGTAGTGCATCAACGAGGTATGTATGCGAACGTGATGGAAAGTGGTGAGGTGATAAGTTTGTCTCACTCGATGATTTGCAAATATATGTATATGGTATAAGGTTTGCTGTGAGATATGTCGTTCATTTTTAATAAACGTGTTTTTGCATTTCCATAAAAAGTAAAAAAAGTCTTTTAAATTGTCGGTGTCTATTTCTAAAAAATAAATCGATATGTCAAATTCCTTCAATTTTCAATATAATATACACATCTATATTAAAAATATGTATAGAAATAACTGGGAGTCCTTAAAAATACTATATACCAGCTCGACTTCATTTTCAAAAAAAACTACTTCTCATCTCTTATAAATGCATTTTTTTTAAATCTACAACATCGTATAAAGAAATAAATTCCCAAAAATAACGAAAGGTCAGCCAAAAAAGCTTACGGAATTTGTAAATAACTGATGAGAAAAGAATTTCACAATGATGGTTTTCACAAAACAGTGTTTTTTATCCTCGGACAGTTCTGAATTATTTAGGAGACACTGGCCACACTAGTGGCTATTTTGTGAACTAGAATCATTGAATAACAAATTTTATTTCAAAAATAGTCGTCAAATTTATGAGATAAAAATCGTTGTTTTTCAATAAAAGCGTGTATTCACATTTTTATAAATATTGGAAAAATTATACATGTGTCCATTCTTGATAGAAACTTCCCTAAAATTAAGTCACAATTTTAAAAATTTTTCCTTTAATTCATATTTCATAAATTTTACCTTCCCTTTCTCGCACCACGATTAACAGTACCACTCACTCCTCCGAGATACGTTCTTTTGATTTAAAAAAAACAAAAAAATACTATCGTATATGACGAAATAAAAATTGTACTTATTGTTAATTTAATTGGGTATCTCCTAAAAACAAACATGGCAAAGCAAAAAAAAATTATGGATGCATAACAACCAACCTATTCCACAACATTTACCAAAACTTTTTTTATTGCCCCGTACAGCCATGACTGGTTACCAAAACTTGATGGTAGTCAACTTTTACCAAATGTCATTTTCATTGAATATAATCATACATTAAACTACTAATATGTCTCATGAGGAGTTTCAAACTAAGTAATTACTAGACGGCACCATACATGTTTATTAAGATTCCTATCTATGATTAAGCTTACACAAAAACGACCTAGATGGCATTACATCTTTACATATAATTACAATATCTAATGTCAGAAAAAAATACATACATAAATGGCCTTGAAGGTTTGTTTACTAGCTAAATACAATATTTCATGCTAGTAGAGCCACCTACATTTCTTGGTGCGGAACCAAAAAAATCAGGATGGGTCATATTAGCAGTTTAATATATGATATATAATTCATAGTCGCCAGTTAAAAATGTTTAATATGAAAATATGTCTTAAATTAAAATTTAATTTTGTCTGTAAGGCGGCTATTACACTATCAAATAAATATGTCAAAGATCTTTGACAAAGATTTGATCATATATTTAATTATAACTAATTTCGTAGCCGAAACCGTCCACGAACACTTTTCAGTCGCCATTTTGATTTATCCGTCAAAAAACTTTGATTAAATATAAGAAACTGTCATTATCTATGATAAAAGAAATATTATGAAGGTAAATATAACGTAAATATTATAAAAGTTGACGTATTACACTGTCATATTTCTTTGATCAAAGAAATTTTATCACATTTCTTTGATAGTGTAATAGCCGCCTAAGAGAAATGATGGTTCCAAAGGGGCTTTCTCTGTTAATGATTTATACTTAAATACTTTTACAGGTAGTGTAAAAAAGACCAAACATTTGATATTTATTATTAAATCCGAGTTTGGAGTCGTTTATCTTTCCTTGTCTATTATATGAATTTATGAACTCGAAAACACAACATATTTTCATACAAACATCAAAAAATATTATTGCAAGCTAAAGTATTTTTTTTATTATTATTTAATCAATACACTCGTACACCACTGGCACAGTAGTATTAGAGCCACTGTAATACCACCACTCTTCTGTAGCGGAGCGGCGCAAAGTCTTATTGAACTATCTAGTCAGTAAACACCCGAGAAGGATCTAATGTCAAAGTTTGAAAGATTCCACGGATAATCTTAATGTTCTTTCAAACAAAACTCGAATTTTAGTGATCGATAATAAAGCGCGCGCACTTTTCACATTATCAAAGTTTTTATTGTCATACAGTCACGAAGAAGAGGTAAATAGTTTTTCTATGTTGTGATTGTTGAAGTATAAAAATTACTTGATAAATAAAATAATAAATAAGTACTACATCTTATATTGCATTATATTATATTTTTATGTTGATTTATTCCTCTCCGTATATAAAGTAGGTATATATAAAGCTATGATGTTATTTCTGAAAATATAAAAAATTTTAATCTCCGATTTCAAAATTTTCTATTTAGAAAAGTAGAAATAATGAACTTTGTAAAGATCTATGATTATTTGAGATTTTGATTGTTTAAAGTGTCATACACGACATACCAAAAATTCAAAAGTTCAATAAGGGATAGTTCAAAAATTTTAAACACAATGGTATATTAATTAGTACTTTATCTTATAGAAACTATGTAGGTAAAGAAACAACTTTTCTTAAGAAAATTTAATATAGAAAACAAAATAATAATTTTAAATTTTCTTAACAAAAGTTGTTTATTATGTACATATCTTCTTTAAGATAAAGTAATAATTGATATACCATTGTATTTGAAAATTTTGAATTATCCCTAGTTGAACTTTTGAATTTTTGATCTATCGCGTATGACACTTTAAACTATCAAAATCTCAAATAATCTACATCTTTACAAAGTTCATTATTTCTACTTTCTAAATTTAAAAAAAAAATAATAAAATTCCATTAATATTTAACGAAATTTGAGCACTTTTAGTAAAACCCTAAAATTTTAGAACAAGTCGCCATATTTTTTAACAATTAAAATATATACCATTCCATTTGATTTTGCTGAGAAACGGGTATGTACCCCTTAAACTGCCTCCCAAGGGGTAGGGGGTTGAAAATATTTTCCTGAAATTCTTTAGGGTTGATATTTATAATAAATTTTTATCCTAAAACTCTATCTTCAATAGCTTGGGCGTAAAACATAGTGGACGGGTGATCTGGAACATCCTGTATACTTTGTATTTGTGCACAGCTCTGCTTAAAAACAGCAGACCCGATTTTCATGTGACGTTCACCATTTAAAAACCTAAGACCTTAAAATTATACATACAATGGCTGTCAAATGAAACCATTGGGGGTAAATAAAAATAAATATAAAAACAAAATACATATATAAATAAAATAACTAACTGTGAGTTATAATATAAAAGTGGCTAAATGAACCACATTTTAAATTCCCATATCAGAGCAATCAAACCAGAGATAGAAAAAATAAACTAATGTAGGTACATTCTAAAATTTAAAATTAATTAAGCGTTTACAAATTCAAGCATATTTTTATCACAAAGAACAAATTGCTGACAACTATGAATTTCAATTTCACAGTGAATAAAAAAACGGATTTTAAAAATTAAATTATGTATATACTTACTTCCAACGTACATGGTAATGAAGATAATTAAATTTTTTTAAATCCAATTAAATGTAAAAGGACTTTATTGATCAGAGCTCTCAAAAATTGACAGCTCCATGAAATTCCGATATAACACAAGATATCGATTGCGTATTTTTAACAAGCTGTAATCGAGTCAATTTGTTTGATTTTTTATTTTTATTCAAAGCTTGATTTTTACAGTGGACATTTTAATCAACATTTTCTACTAAATATATGGAACTTAATATTTATTCAAAACCAGACACCTGAAACTGAATTTGTAGTTTATGTTTGATAATAATATATGTAGTTCAAAAACTATATTATTTTAATCTTATTTGGATTTGACTTCATATAAAATTTTTCAAAATTTCTGTAAAAATTACTTTACTAAATTATAACCTGAGCGATTGGCGCACTCAAAGGGGGGTTAGAGGTTAGCCCCCCCCTCCCCCCGAATTCGTTAATATACATTACTAATTTAGCAATTATGATAGATAAAAAATTAAGATGGTATATATGTAATTACAGAAAAAAGTTTACCCCCCTAGTTTTATTCTGTGGCCACAATAATACATTCCATTTCATATTTTACTATATTTTCATATAAAAATTTCAATGCCGATCTGTCCCTTGTTATTAAACTAATATAATATACAGTGATGCCTCGTTTAACGAACATAATTCGTTCCAGGAGTAAGTTCGTTATGTGAAACGCGTTTTCCCATAACAATGCATGTTAAAATTTTTAATTCGTTCTGTAGCATAAAATATGGCACTGTAACATAAAAAAGATTGTACACACGTTTTTATTTTTTATTCAGACTCAGATTTAGGAGAGTCTACCGAGGCTTGCGAGTCAAATCCTCACACACAAAATTACATTTATTAAAACAAACACGTGTGTGAGTTAAGCGCAGAAAAGAACGACTGACGCGCGTTGATGGATATTTGTACAAGTTTGAGCATCGACTGCGTGCGACCTTGGAAATTCGGGCGACTTCGTGATACGTAGGAGCGTTTGGGCGCGGGCAAAATGAAATACGATGCAGTTCGTTATGTGAGTCGCGTAATAAACGAAAAGAAAGTTCGTTGTGCGCAGCGTTCGTTATGCGAGGCGTTCGTCGAGCGAGGCATCACTGTAATTGTTATAATATGATTTTTCCGTGTATTTTTATCTAATTTCTGTCAAATTGATTAATTTTTATCTTATAATACAAATTAGTATTTAATTTTAAATTCTGACGAGAAGCCTGTTTAAAAAATAAAAAATAAAATAAGTGTTTGGAGGGTTCAGTATGAGTTTCTGGTCTTTGTCCTAAATATATTATTAATCGTATAATAACTCATATTATTACTATTTTTATTTTTACCACTTCAACGGTCAAACTAACAAAAAATAAATAAATATACTAGACAATCAACAAAGAAATTTTTATTTTAACACTTTTGCAAAAGCAAGCATTCGCATTGCCTCAGGGAATTCAAAAAGCATTTGTTCTCATTTAACTGAGGACGTGCCGGCTGTACATAATAATTTCTCATTCGTGCCCTCATCCTCCATATCGCTGCGGGGCAAACATGAGCGTGAATACATAAATACATTAAAAATAATGTTGTTTATTGTATAGCCCAAACGGCAGGATATAGAAACCTTTATAGGCAATGTTTAGTTTGCTCTCTTATACGCGATTTCAAGATTTTAATCTGTAGAATTATAATCCAGATTATGGGGTTTTGTTATTTAATTTCTCACCACGGTCTTCTATTTTCAGCACGTATGTATATGTGTGTGTTCTCTTTATTATTTATTGTAACATTTTATGTAGGTACATATTATAATCTATATAATGTAAAAAATATTATCCTTCGGTAAAATAATTGTAAAATCTCCTATTATAGTTTCTTAAGAAAGACAAATAACAATTAATATAAATATAATGAATGCTTAGTGCAATTTAAGTAGGATTCTACATAGTGAATACAATACCGGGATCCCAGCCATTTTTATCCGGTATTTCGATACCGGTATTAGTGCATATAATAACGGTATTTATAATTAGTACTAAAATACGTATAAATAACTGTTTAGGAGTTGATTTTTACACTTAAATCTTATTATTAGCTAAACTGTTTTGTGATATGTAATTGTAGTGTAAAATTATGATATTTTCCCGATATGTGATAGATTTTCCTAGGAAATATTTTATTTTTAATAAAAACGTAATTCAGGGCAATAATAGAAGCTCAAATAACTGTTTTTTAAAGCAATATTACATATCGAGCCCTTACCTCCCGATTATAAGCGACAATTTTTCCGAAATTGAATTTTGTATCGCAAATGACGTTAATTCTTTTAACCCTGAGATGTTAAAAAGTTAGAAAAAAATTAATATTTCAATTTTTTTTCGTTTTTTTTTTCACCTGTTTGATGTTGACATTCTTGTTCCTAGTTCCAATACTTATTGTTGACGACATCTATACAGAACTCGCGGTATTCATAAACACTAAAAATTTCCATATTTCTTCAATGAAGTAACTGAAAGCATTTCTAAAAAAAATCCTCTCTCTAACTTTTTGTAGCTTCCGGAAATTCGGTGATTTTTTTTTAAATACCGGTATTAATACCGGTATCCCGGTTTTGAACATAAAAAATACCTAAATACCGGTATTAGGATTTTGGTTCGGTATTGTATTCACTAGACTTCTACATTGGTCGGCTTTAAAAATAAACATTTTTTGGATTTTTTAGGAAAGGAACTATTAAAGACAGAACAATATAATTTCGTATTCATATTACTGAACGTTTGCTAAACAAAATAAAAAAGTTTTTAACTTCAGAAGAGGTGGGGTGGGGTGTTAATCAAGCAGAGTATGGACGATGGATTTTCCATAAACTCTTAAAATGCATTTTTAAACTGAATCACTACATTTTCAAATGTCAATAAGAGATATTATACATTTTTTTTTCTTATAATCTTATATATGCAAGGTAACAGAATGAATTTTCAATTTGCGTAAAAGGAATCGAAAGTAAAATTTTTCAATCTTTCAAATACTTTTCTTCTTTGTACGCACATTTCTACCATAGTTACAGCGTTTTAAATAACCCTATTCCTTTTTTATCCTTTATTGTCATAATGCGATTTGAAAATGGAAGATATGCTTAGTTTGTAAAAAATAATCGTATATCTAATCTTAAAAAAGTTGTTTTAATCCTTAGCCAAGTTAACAAAAAAGTTTTTGTATTTGTTCTTTTGTTAATACTATAACTGGGTCAGTCCGCGGTAAACGATACCAGATAGTTAAAAAAATATTTTTCGAAAATGAATACTAAAATATAAAATTAACAGGCTATTTAACATCAATTTTCATAAACCAAAAGAAAATTAGAAAAATGTTAGTTAATTTCCAAAAAATTTCAAAAACAACAACAAATAAGGTAAAATCACAATAACTTACTTAAGAATAAGTGACGATCGTGGCAAACTATTAAAAGTCTGACAATTACATATCAAACGTGACATTTGACCAAATTAAAAAAAAATTACCCTCACCAACAATAATGACTAAGGGTGACCGCATTTATTATAAATTTAATGAGTCTATTGATGCGAAAAATAAATTTGATAAATAATTGTTATAAGTATTAGTTAATAATATCAATAAGCAATTAAACACAGAAATAGTACTCTTATTGTATCCTTTTATTCAATGTGTCACACCCGTCACAATGTTTGTTGAGTAATAACCAAATAAATAGATTACGTATTTACCTGATGCTCTTGTGTTAGTAAAAAATAATTTATTCGTAACATATTAAAGTATGATTATTATAAAGTAACATATTTTGAATAGATGCTGCAAGACTTGCAATAGTTGGCGTCATACCCGTTACAGAACTTTGAACGCTGACATTTTTTTGTAAAATAACCGTAGACCTTTTATTCTTTCAATATACATGTATTACATTAAGATCTACAGAAAAATGGTAAAACCATGTTATTAACTAGTATTATTTAGAAATTATGAACTCCAATCCGAGTTGAAATGTCACACCCGTCACCGCGAACTGACCCAACTACAAAAATTAAATCATTTTTTTATTTGTGAAAACAAATCATTTTAAAGCAGATATAAAAGAACAATAAATAATTATCTAATCTATTTTATGTGTACAAAAATCTATATTTATCCTGTATAATTTCCTCCTTTTGAAAGTGTAACATTCATCTACTATACTACGTGTATTTTCGTACCATGTCAGTGTTTTCTAAAACGAAATATAATACCTAATCAAGTAACTCAGCCTAATATACATGGACAAACATTGTGAACAAAGCACTCATGTAGTCATTAAAAATTACGACCCATTTAATGAACCATTAAACTGTAAATATAAATTTTGGTATATGAAAATACATACTGTAGACCTGCGCAGCAAAAATGACCCTATTAACAAAAACTATTATTACTTGTCTTAAAATTATATTATTATTATTATAAACAGTTGTTTTCTAACAAACATTTAATAATTTTTATTTTTTATGAATAACTTAACATAACTATTTTTCCAAGATATAAACAATATTGCACAAAACTATCCAACAAAACTACCTATCTAAATAATATAAGAACATTTGTTTTCTAATTAAGATCATATGTGGTTTTCATAAGGCATCTAACCTTAAAAGTACCTCTTATTTTCGACATGAAGGCCTCATTAGTAGTAATTATCGCATACTAAATTTAGATATACCCCATCGTTTCCTTCTGACACTTTAGATTTCCCTCATGAAAAAATATAGAATAGTTTTTTTATACCTACATAGGGGAAACGGTATAATTATTAGCCGCTTAAGAAAAAAACTCGAAAGAAACAAACGTTATTCCTTTAATATAAGTGATAAATGGAATATAAATACATTAAATACAGTAATATGTTCATTATTTAGTCCATTATTATTGGTATATGTATTACTACCATAAGTATAAGGAAAAACGAAAACCAGCTTAAAATAGAAAATATTTCAAAAAAGTATAATGATTTTTTTAATGATTGGCATAGATTTTTTTAGAATTATTGGCCATAGTGATAGATGGTCAATTTCATAAAAGTTTTACAAAGGTAATAATTAGTCAGCAAATTTTGCATTTATTTGTAATTGCCAATTTCTATTTCATAACAGACTTGGGTTTTTACACAAATCTGTTACTCAAAAGAGAGGCAGCTCGTTTATTTGATCTATTTCAGTTATTTTTCTGTTACTCATTTTTTTATTTTATAAAAAAGCTGATTTTCTGTACTTCATATTCGTTTATCCAGTTTTCATATTTTTTCGTTTTTATTTTGTTTTAAATTCTAAAATTGAATATCAAAATCTCGAAAACTTGGCATGGCATGTAAACTGTTTTTTTATTTTAGTATTGTATCATCAAAAAAATTTATTTTTCATACATCAGTATTAAAATTTTAAGCAATAAATATTATTGTGGGTGGGCAGGAGGCTAAAATTGTCTGGGGCGCCCATTTCATAATTTTTTTTCTATATCTAATTTTTTTGTTCATAAGCTACGTTTTCATCATTTATGTTTTTAGTAACATTATTTTTAATATTTTTGTTTTTTAAGCATATTGTTTACCTATAAAAAATTATTAACCACCCGTGGCCAATCATTAGAAAAACTTGTTTGTGTTAACACAATGATTGTCCAGTAGAGTTTAAAAATAATATTTTTTAAATAATTAACAATTACTATCTGAAACATTTACATTTATTATCTTCAATATAAACTAATAGCTGTTTTTAAATATGTATTGCAAATTATTAACACACATTTTGTTTTTATCCACTCATTCATCCTTTTGTAGTCTTTAACAAAATGTCAAAATTACAATACGTTAAAATCTAAAATCAAAGTAATGTAATTATTTTTGAAAATATTAAGCGTATAGGTACTCAAAATATGCTTTTAAACAATCACAATAAATTAGGCTACCATTTTAGTTAGCATTTCGATTTTATTAAGTTACCATGTTTCTTATTTTCAACAAAAAATCTGAAAAGTGGCCAATCGTTGTCACCGTTTCTCCTTTATACAATTATACATATCTTTCACATAACTGAAGCAATTCAGCAAAGTAAATTGTAGAATATTTTTTATCATATTAATCATACGTACATAACTGTTCAATTAATAAAACGAATAAAGAACAAATAAACATGGATTCTGCGGCAACTTTAAATACAATAAGCATGCAAAAAAATCTAGTCATTATAATTTAAATGATTAATTAAATTATCTATACATTATACGTAGATACTAAATACTATACTAAATATCATAAAAATGAATGTCGGTAATTTAAAAAGTCCAATAATTTTAAACTAATAATGATTTTAGTTATTTCCAAACTTAACATAAAATGTTTATCATAATGATCCATAAAGAGAGAATATTAACTATAAAATGAACGTAGAAATGACAACAAAAATATTTCTAGAGAAATAAAGAATGAATAATATGCGTAATAAGTAGTATGTATTTTCACATAGCGAAACGAAAACAAGAAAAACTATCCAGAAGATTGATTACATTCATAATATTTTCCTCAATTTATCATTTCCCAAAGAGGAGGAAAATTCAATTTTCATTCGTACCAGGAAAAGAATGTCAACAAAAAAGACATGATTTTGTATTCAGCATAAGAACATAAAGATTTAAATCGTATGGGTAAATTATTTAAGATATAGAAAGGATGAATGCTATACAATTTGTTATGAATTACAGCTTTATCCTTTTTTTTGTTATGTTTATAAAATTTTATCAATGCAGAAGTATTTTTGATTTTTTCCTTCCGTATTGTTTCTTTGTCAAAACTTTTTATTATACCGAGTATTCAAAAAAAAAACGTAACGAATTTTTATCTAAGAAATTTTCTTACAAAAAATTTTTTCAGAGATAAGCAATATTTCATGGATTTTTAATGGTAATTTTGATTTTTTAATGAGACCCTATTTCTCCACGTAAAATATTTAAAAAAATTATTTGAAACATTTTTTATTCCAATGCGATTTTTTAATATTTTAGCAAATGAATGTGTCAAACGCGAGTTTTGTCTCCGAAAATAAATTAATTTAGGGAAAAGAGGTAGAACGAATATTGTTTTAAACAACAAGTGTACTGAATATTTTTTGAAAATGTTTTTTAACATTTTTTTAAACAGTTTTTCGTCTTAAATAAAATTGTATCAGATTAAAAAATGTACTGAGCTTTTTTCACGTTCCTATAAATAATAAAAATATGTTCTCATGAAAAAATTAGTTATTAAAAAAAACACATACCTAATTAAATATTAAAAATATAATATAATAGGGTCAGTCCGCGGTAATCGATACCAGATAGTTAAAAAAATATTTTACGAAAATGAATACTAAAATATAAAATTAACAGGCTATTTAACATCAATTTTCATAAACCAAAAGAAAATTAAAAACAATTTAATTAATTTTCAAAATATTACAAAAAATTTAAATTTTTTTTCGAAAAAGACAACAAATAATGTGAAATCGCAATAACTTACTCGACAATAAGTGACGCTCGTGGCAAACTATTAAAAGTCTTTGACAATTACATATCAAACGTGACGTTTGACCGAATTAAAAAAAATTAACCTCACCAACAATAATGACTAAGGGTAACCGCATTTATTATAAATTTAATGAGTCTTTTGATGTATTTGATAAATAATTGTTATAAGTATTAGTTCATAATATCAATAAGCAATTAAACACACAAATAGTACTCTTATTGTATCCTTTTATTCAACGTGTCACACTCGTCACAATTTTCTGTCACAACCGTCACAATGTTTATTGAGTAATAACCAGTTAAATAGATTACGTATTTACCTGATGCTCTTGTGTAACTAAAAAATAATTTATTCGTAACATATTAAAGTATGATTATTATAAAGTAACTTCAATATTTTCGCTAAATTTTTGAGATTTTGAATGGAGGTTGCAAAACTTGCAATAGTTGGCATCACAACCGTCACAGTGCTTTGAACGCTGGTATTTTTTTGTAAAATAACCGTAGACCTTTTATTATTTCAATATACATGTATTACATTAAGATCTACAAAAAAATGGTAAAACCATGGTATCAACTAGTATTATTTAGAAATTATGAACTCCAATCCGAGTTGAAATGTCACACCCGTCACCGCGGACTGACCCAATATTTTTCTCTTTAAACTATACGCTAGGAAACCATCTGTCAAAAACGACACGTCGCCACCTAGTGAGCGCCGTTAGCAACTTTGGGTATATTACTTTTAAAAAAGGACAGCCGAAAGTAATGTTCCCAAGTTCCGATTTCGTTAATTTTTTTTCTTATCTATAAACCTATGTATGAAGAAGTACTTGACCAAGTTTTAATTAATTTTAATAATTATTTTAGCTGTAATTAATTAAAATTTGAAAATCGAAAACCTTTTTTTTTCTTCTTAATGGGTTGATATAATTGGATGATATTTTCAGTAAAACGTAAGGGTAATATAAGGTCTTGAAAAACATTCATTTTTTATTTTTACTAAATTTTTTCATGGCAAATTTTTATTTTTTATTTTCAAATGTCCGATGTAACCCAATGAGTAAATTACGGGGTTAAAACACAAAGTTATGTGTGTTATATTAAAATCTGTATTGAAGAGTATCAATCTTTGCGGATTATAAGGATTCGACCCGCGAAATTTGTCTATTTTCGATCAACTCTATTACGATTTTTTCTTTTGAGTGGCGTATCTTTGAAACCATATATTTGATTATAATGAAATTTATATGGTATCAGCTCGATAGTATACTCTTTCAAACAAAGAAAAATCAACCGAATAGGTGCATATTTGTCGTAGTTATACCCGAAAATACATAAAAAAATATATAAAAAAATAGAAAACTCTCTCCTTTTTTGAAGTCCATAGTCAGATTCTGATAAAATTTATATGAGACCACCTCGGGAGTATACTCTTTCAAACAAACAAAAATCAACCGAATAGGCGCATATTTGTCGAAGTTATGCTCAAGCATACATAACAAAATATATTGATTGAATTGATAACCTCCTCTTTTTTAGAAGTCGGTTTAAAATAAGAAAATTTCGGGGTCAAATTCTAATAATATACAAAGGTTGATACTTATCAATACACATTTTAATATAACATACATAATATAACGGCAATTATCAATTTTTTCCTTTCAATTATATGACAGATTGGTTTGACAGAAACCCAAAATTATTTATTTTTGCCACTTGGCGGCGCCAGGATCGATAGTTTCCTAGCGTATAGTGCAGGTAATATCTGAAAAGTTTTTCTGTAAGCAGCCTAATTTTTGAAATAAAAATAAATTCGTAACATTTTATTATGAACATCCTGTATTTACCTATATTGAAAGTGATAAAAAATAGCACGTTGTGCTTTTTCCATTTGAAGCGGTAAACTTCAAAGAAAAAATAAGAGAACAAAGTAAAAAATTTTGCAGCTGAAATTGCAGTCGCGTCAGTGGAGACATCTGCTCAAAATATAAGCTTATTGCTTCATTACAAAACAGTGATTTTATCAACTCTTTGTTAAAACGACATAATCATATTGGCTTCAGAACAAATTGTACAGCTATTTCACTTTTTCGGATATTATAATTTAACAAAGAAACCACTTTTTAAAAGATTGTCTTTAATTACTTTCATTATGTATTTGTTAATTAGGGTTAATATATACCATACTTATTGTTAAATAAATATCTGGAATTATAACGTTTATTTAAAACCAATTGACAACTAGGTATATTTTACGACATAATTAATAAAATGCTGTATGCGCAAAACAAACAGAAAATTTTATGTAAATAATAATGATACAAAACATTAAAATCTTCGGCTCGAACGATTCGGTTTTTGTTCTGTTTCAGCAGTTCTTACGTTTCGAAATTCAAAATGTGAAAAAATTCACTCAAGAAACAATATTATAGTCATTAATTTTGTACCATACTTCTTAAATTAATGAACTATAAATATGTATAATTTAAACTTTGATTTTTCCGTATACAATACTAACAAGGGAAGACAATAACTTTTGGGTCAACGATCGCAATTAGCTTTTGTAGATGTATTCTATGTAACTTGAAGTTAATACTTCTTATACTTTTAATACTTTTTAAAAACAAGCTTTTATTAAAAATGCACTAAACGGTAAAAAATAAATTTTTGGTTATCAAAAAATTTCAGGTTTCTTATGACTAAAACTAATGAAAGCGCTGGGCGCTCACGAAGGCAAATTTATAGCTTAATTTTATTATATAATTCTTATTTTGCATAAGAATTTTTATTCATACATATGTCTTTATAGCGCCCCGCGCTTTTATTGGTTTTAGTCATAAAAACCTGAAATTTTTGTCATAGCTGAACATTTATTTTTTACTTTTTAGTGCATTTTTAATAAAAGCTTGTTTTTAAAAAGTATTTTTTTATATAATTTTATTTTAAAAATTTTAGTTACTGATTGTCTAACTAACTAACAAACAACAAACTTTTTCATTTGATACCCATATCAAGATGGTTATAAAGAAAAGGGTAATCCGCCATCTTGGGGCGTCGAGCATATTGGATTTAGAACGATATTAAATATACTACAATATATTGCATTGTCACCGGACAAAAATTCAAAGCTCTATCTTAATTAGAACTAGTCGAAATTTTTATTGCAATATTTAATCTTAACTAACTAACTAACAAGTGAAGTTAAATAAAAGCTTTTAAAAAAAAGGAGATATAACATTAATAAAAATATTATTTCTTAATACTTTCCGAACACTGTATATGTATAATGTATATATGTATGTCAGTGTGATATAATTGTGTCAATATGCATGTGTGTTAGTGTATTATGTGTCCAGTTCCCATACACTTATACATACACGCTACTGTATTGAGTAGAAGCGTTTATATACGATAGTTGTTTAGTTGCTAAGTTGCCATTAACAGCACTAGTTGGAAATATAGCCGACAGCGTGCAGCGCTGTTGATAAGCTTTAATCGTCTTACATAGCTTTCCGTTAGTCGCTGCAGGTTGGTCGCCCTGTCGTATAAAACTACTTTACATTACTTACTATTAATTTCATTATTACTAGCCGGGACATTACATCGATGCCCAACTTATACTATCTCGGAATCAGCAGTTTTTTTATATATGAGATCTATTAAATACTAGTTTTAGTTTGTACTCACCCACGCTGCTTTGCCCGAGTTTAATTCTACATATATCACCGGCTACTTAAAAACATAGCCACTATATATTTTATGGAAGTCGGTACGTTACTGATATATTAATTTTTTCTAACATACTGCCTCACCTTTCATGGAATAATGTGTTATATGTTACGGTAAGTGTGATTAATTGAAAGTTATTAATAATTGTCTATCATTATTAATAATTACCAAAAGTCGGGTTAAAAGTAAGAAAATAATCACATTTATCGGTGATTATTAATAATGTAAGCTTAGTACCAATTTTTAAAAATAACGTACTACGATGCTAATAGGGAAGAAATTATTATCGATTCGGAAAGGCAAAATATCGATACAGAAGCTATCTCACCACTTGCGAAAAAATTCAAGAATTGCGAGGTTTTGCAAGAAAGTCTCTTCAAAAGCAAGCAGAAAAAATATTAAAACGATCCAACACAAAATTTCCAGTTGCAAATTGTGTTAGAGTACGGGTTCCAGAAGTAGATCGAGTTAAGGCAGATAGCCTGAACATAATCGGTGTTATTATGTTTGTTATTGATAAAAACCTATACAAGCTGGGAACAAAGTATGGCGTTTTAAATCTACTGTATTCACGAAATGAGTTTACCATTTGCAAGGAAAAGTTTATTAGTACTGTTGACGAGGTTTCTAATACAACTTTCAGTCTGCGAGAATGTGCCCGCAAAGACTCAAATTTGGAAGGACAAGGCTTTCAACACTGCAATTGTACTGGCGAATGCAACTCAAACCGCTGTCAATGCAGAAAAATGCGTGTTATTTGCAATTCTAAAATGCCACAAAAATCTTTCTTGCAAAAACAAATAATACTTAATGATTGTTATAAGATTGTAGTGTTGATTTTGTGGTGAGTCTATAATTGTTTCATTTTAATTTTTTTTATTAGTATTCCAATTCAGAAAAGAATAAATGATTTAGCATGTAAGTTTCTATTAATTATGTAATTGTAAATCTGTGATATCACAAATAAACACCAGCTGAACAAATTACTTTAAGCCTAATTTTATTTTATAACTTTTACCGACGAGAGTAGTGAATTATTAATAACAACTGCTAAAAGTGATGAATTTCAATTTTATATTCACATTTACCAAATCACGAGGTAATTATTAATAATGATAGATAATTATTAATCATTTTTAATTAATCAAACTTACCGTAACATATATCTGGATGCACGGTAGTGCACCCCGCCAAGATATAGCTTACGTCATTTGGTAAATACTGTACAACAATGAAAAACCTACTAGAAATAGTTATTTTGTTCCTTTGAATTTCGCGGAATACTTGTATCAAGTTAAAGGAACACTGCTTAAAATAAATAGTCAGTAATTCGATAATAATAACTAAAAATATAAATTTTTAAGAGAAAAAATGGAATCCTCAATCCATGCATGTACATATATCATTAACTCCCATATGTTAGTCGTAATAATTACATTACAGTACGTACCAACAAAGATAACGTATAATTTCATCTTTATTATTGACTTATTTACTTACTAATTATATTATATAAATATCGATTGTCAGATAATTCTATTTATGTTAAATATAGATTCAGATTGATTTCCTTGAGTACAAGAATATATACATAATTTAGAAACTGCAATCCAATTCAAAAATAATTGAATTAAGAGAAAATCGAATTAATTTGTTGCTTTAATATTAGGCGATGTTACACAGTTTGTCCAAAATGTCGATAAAGGTACAACAAGGAGTAAGCACCTTATACTTACGAATCCTAACTAGAGAAGGAGGGTAACAAAAAATAATCTTACACACACAAAAAACTGTATTGGACCAAGAAAATTTTGTTTTGTATATAACGAAAACAATATTTTCTTAATATAAGAATAGTACTCTTAATCCAAGGTATATAAAGACAAGGTAGCCTGGTTAGCTCCTTGACCTATCAGCGATGGCACGGGAATTGACGTCACCACGAAGAGATATTCAAATGTCATAAATGTATAATTGACTATAAATTACTTTATTTATTCTTGTTTTCGTATTTTTGATATTTTATCAACACATACCATCAAAGAAGTACAAATTCGACATTGCAAAATCATAAAAAAAAGTTGTTTCAGACAATTTGGTCTTCTCGGGAAACGTCATGTTTACTATTCTTATGTTGGCAATACGTTCTATGATTCTGACAGCTTTTAATGATTTTGCAATGTCGAATGTATACTTCTTTGATGGCAGTGTTGATAAAATATCAAAAATACGAAAACAAGAATAAATAAAGTAAT
Organism: Sialis lutaria; assembly: GCA_949319165.1. Taxonomy (NCBI): domain Eukaryota; kingdom Metazoa; phylum Arthropoda; class Insecta; order Megaloptera; family Sialidae; genus Sialis; species Sialis lutaria. The sequence continues at coordinate 23,078,491 of OX439238.1, forward strand.
TTTTTGAAATTTATATTCAATTATACATTTATGTCATTTGAATATCTCTTCGTCGTGACGTCAATTTCCGCGCCATCGCTGATTGGTCAAGGAGCTAACCAGGCTACCTTGTCTTTATACATCTTGCTCTTAATCGAACTACATTATTTCTTCGTCCAAGAATACTATAGTTGGTTTAAGAATATATTTCTTATCTTAAGAAAATATTGTTTTCGCTATAAACAAAACAAGGTTTACTTGGCTCAAGTAAACCTTTCTACCTGTATACGTTATTAACATATACATACATTGGTCATTTCCATTTAGTTTTGTATATTTTTTCATTTGATGATATTTGTATTTATTCAAGTAATACGTTAAAAAATGTAAATGGCAATTTAATGATATCTGAACAAAACAGGTACACTTTAAACTTTCAAACCTCTCTCCTGAGAAATCACATTTTTTAAACACAAGACCATCGACATGTTTTTCTTTTTACATTAGTTGCAATGAGTTTTTTAGTAAAATAATGATAAAACAAATGTCTTGAAGTAGATTTGTATTTTAATAGCAGTGAAAATTGTACCAACATAGAAAATATTACGTTGGCATACTTGACATCCCTGTCACTTTCACTGAACTCAATATAGGAGTAAAACTACGAGACTTGACTCAATTTCAATGTCGTACTTTGTTACTAAATTGTGCTTTTCATCTTGTAAATTAATGGAGGAAATACTTGTCTATACACTTCTATATCTATACATATGTATTGTATGTATATACAAAATATACATTTACATACAGTATGTTTTGTAAATAACATAGTACATATTATATGCATATTGAATTATTTATTAAAGATAATTTGTTTTTTTGATACTGGGTCATTTCTTTAAAATTAATCTTGATTTTAACAAGTTTTCTCGGTACTTGAAATATACTTTACTTCTACCTACTTTAACAAGTTGGTACATATATATATATATATATATATATATATATATATATATATATATATATATATATATATATATATATATATATATATATATATATATATATATATATATATATATATACCGGGTGTTTTTTTAAAGACTTCCCAGCAGATTATTTCCATAATAACGAATTTTCAGAGAAAACAAAAGTTTTATGGCTTCGAAGGGGCTAAATATTGACATTAAGGGTTTACCTTGAAAAGGTCGCCATGATAGGTTTTCAGGTTCAAATTTTCTTTTTCAAATCCAAACCCATATTTTTTGTTGCAGATTCGTAATTAACTGGGGAAAATAAGTAACTTTTGTCTAAAACATTTTTTCTGAAAATTAAATTTTTTATGATATGGAGCAAAACAAAAAGTAATTTCTGGATTTTAAATAATTTTTTACTTGAAAACTATTTTTTTTAAATAATTACAGAGAAGCAAAAAGTGCTTAGATTTTAACAAGAATTGTCGGAGAATTTTTATTTATTTGTAATTCGTGTTTTTTTTTTTAATTTCGAAAAATTTCTTTAAAAACGTTTTTTTTATTTATAATAACTTTAAAAAAACTTTTCTGAAAATCCTTACCTAGATCTAAACACTTCTTTTCTCTTTTAATTTTTCTTATAAATTGGTAGTTTTGAAGTAAAAAATTATTTAAAATCCAGAAATTACTGTTTGTTTTGCTCCATATTAAAAATTGACATTTTCAGAAAAAAAGTTTCAGACAAAAGTTACTTACGAAGTTAATTACGAATCTGTAACAAAAAATATGGGTTTAGATTTGAAAAAGAAAAGTTGAACCTGAAAACCTATCATGGCGACCTTTTTAAGGTAAACCCTTAATGTCAATATTTAGCCCCCTCAAAGACATGAAACTTTTGTCTGAAATTTTTTTTCTGAAAATTCGTTATTTTGGAAATAATCCGCTGGAAAGTCTTTAAAAAAACACCCGGTTTATAAAAATACTAACATTAGTTCAAGGTACTTTTCAAATGATTTTTTACAAAAAAAAAGTTTTTTAATAAAATATTTAATATTTAATATAAATTAAACTGAATATACAGGATTACCGTAAACTGTTAACAATCACCAAAATGTGTGCGCATATAGCGAGCAAAAAATCTTAAAGCGTATTGCGTAGTGAAAGGGTTAAGTACTAAAATTTGGGATATCATATCATATATTTATTGCCACAAAATTAACTTTTATACAATTTTTAATAGATTACTAATAATTTAATCACACAAATATATATGAGTACTATAAACGAAGAGTACTTCTTTATCTTGCAAATGAGTTTCAAATATATGTCCTTGTTTGGTACATGGAAAAATGATTTAAATATTAGTGGAGCCTACTAAGTTTGTGATAAGCGAATTACAAAATAAAGTGAACGACCATTTACGAATGTTCCTGTACATGAAATTGTACTTAACTACAACATAAATAATAGTAATCATGAAAAAAAATTAAACTCGAAATTTCAACGGAGTACACGTTTTGAGGGCCCATAAATCAAGTACTCTGACTGTCAAAACTTAATATTATTGTATACCTTAAAGGTGCACTTCTTATTTTGAAGAGCATCACAAACCTGGAAACATTTTCGATGCGTAAAATTTCAAATAAAGTTTATTGTCTATAATTTATATTTGAAAATTTTTTCAGTAAAATGAAAAAAGTCTTGTAGTGGTCACTAGTGAATACAATACCGGGATCCCGAAATACCGAAAACCGGGATCCCCGCCATTTTTCTCCGGTATTACGATACCGGTATTAATGCATATTATACCGATATTTCGGTATTTATTAGTACTAAAATACGCAAAAATAACTGGTAGGGAGTTGATTTTTACACTTAAATCTTCTTATTATTAGCTAAATTGTTTTTTGATATGTAATTATAGTGTCAAATTATGACATTTTCCCGATATTTACCTCCAGACTATAAGCGATCAATTTTCCGAAATTGAGTTTTGTATCACAAATGACGTCAATTCTTTTAAACCTGAGATTTAATGTTAAAAAGTTAGGAAAAAAATTAATATTTCTTTTTCTTTCGTTTTTTTTTTTACATATTTGATGTTGACATTCTTGTTCCTAAATTAATATTTCATTTTTTTTCGTTTTTTTTACATATAATTTGATGCTGACATTCTTGTTCCTTATTGTTGACGACATCTAGAACTCGATAAAAACTGCTAATATTTCTTCAATAAAGTAACTGAATTATTTTTTTTAAATACCGGTATTAATACCGGTATCCCGGTTTTGAACATAAAAAATATCTAAATAACTGTATTAGGATTTTGGTCCGGTATTGTATTCACTAGTGGTCACACCAATTAATTTAAACAATATCATTTCATTCTCCTTAAAACTAAGTTTAATATATGGAGTCCTTGTACAAAAACCCTCACAATTTCTTTCATTTTTAAAGACACCACAACACAAATTGATACATTTCGAAAACAGATTTACTTTTTCTATTACCGTCAATTTATTGCAAGACATACCCACAAAACAAGCCGAACATCATGTGAAAGAAATGGATATTTCAAGCTGCTCGATATATACTGGGAAATACGAATACAGATTTGTCTGTGAGGCAAATCTCTCGGGATAGATATATCTTAAAAACCATACACATACATACGTCCACATGTGTGTGTATAACATGATTTATACATATATAAATATGTATCCGTTTATACGAATATATAAAGATGTAGATATTGTATACCTTTAGATCTTTGGGTTTGGTTAAAATAGGAAAAAAGAAATATCTGTTTTTAAGTTTATTGATTTTGATGAAGATTTACTTGTGGTTGTTATTTGGTATTATTAATATTCACAATTTAATTGATTGATTGGTTTAATTCTGTGTATTATTACTTTTTGTCAAAGTTTAGGGATTGTTTGATAAAAGTTTTTACAATAAAGTGATATAGGTACTCAGATTTTGATGTAACCTGGTATAAATGTGGGTAGATAAAAATGAAATATATTATTTTTTGCAAACTAAACACCTCATTTATCAAAGTTTTGGCAGTTATCACTTTTAATCAACGTCACATATCAAATATTCAGCCAGTTTTTTTGACACCAACTATTTTCCTTAATGTCTGTACGTGTGATTCGATGTTTAAAATTTAAATAATTGTTTTTGGTCGTAAATGACACGATTATTAAATGTAAAATAATGTAGGTACTAATTTGTCTCGTGTAGTAAACAATCTAGAAATGTTTCAAACATTCCCAATGTTTTTTTAAGATAGTTATTAACTACCACTACAGGTCATTGACCAATCAAAACTCGCAAAGAAGTTAATATTAAAATTTTACTATGGATCCCATAATCAAGTATGGATTTAACTTATTATTTTTGATATGGTGCGAATTTGAAAATAATACTTTGAGAATATATTGTATATACATATGTCGCAGCCGAATGAAAATTTACCACTTTACAAAGCGGCTAGCCACTTTATAAAATGGCGCCATTTTGAAATGCGACTAACTAACATCTAGCCACTTAACATAGTGGCTGAACTACCATCCGCCAGATTGTTTACCATGCGTTCTACAATACGGCTGCTCAACGTTTAGCCGCTTTACAAAATGGCTTCAATTGTAGCGGCAAGTCGTTTTGTAAAATGTTAATGCTCTAATAATACGTTAACTGTCCTTGGTTAGGGCAATCTTTTGGAGTGAAATAAGCAGGTTAGTTTCCATGTTAGGCTAAAAACGGGAATTCAATCTCCGCCTTGATTAGGGTAATCTATTAAGGCGAAAGGGTATTTACCATCCCCACTGCAATGAACTGTTTTCTAATAATTCTGTCAAATAAAATAAACGTTAAAATTCCTACAGTTTGTTGAAGCGGAGATTGAATCCCCGTTTTTAAACTATATTAATCCCCTTTCGCCCCAATAGATTGCCCTAACCAAAGCGGAGATTGAATTCCCGTTTTTAACATAACAGAGAGACAATGACAAACCTACTTATTTCAACCCCATTACAAAAGATCGCCCTAACAAAGAACAATTAACGTACCTATATATTATATTATTAGAGTATCGGCATTTTACAAAATGTAATTGTTCGGAGATTGAACCCCAATTTTTAACCTAACTAAAACTAACCAACCTTCTTTCGCCCCAATAGATTTCCTTAACCAAGGATAGTGAACGTGTACAGTACTGTCCACATTTCTATAAAGAGGCTGTCATAGGCGCCGTTTTATAAAACAGCTAAACGTCACCAGCCGCTTTATAAAACAGCTAAACGTGGCCAGCGCTTTATAAAACGGGTTTGATTTACAATCCGGCTGATGTTAACTAGCCGCTTTATAAAATGGCGCTACTTTGTAAAAGGGCTAGCAACCGCTTTGTTAAGTGGCTAAATTTACCATTCGGCTGCGACATATAGATAATACTAGCGGAATCCCGCGGCTTCGCTCGCTTAAACTTCGAAACTAATTAGAAATTAGAACCCTCCATACGTGATAGGGAATGACATATTACGTAAATATCTCAAATTTTAGTTAAAAATTGTAAAAACTAACCCCCTGTCTACCCTCGCAATTAGGGGTTGAATGTCAAAATTTTTATTTTAACAGATAACTATTTTGTCTGAATTTACCTTTATAATTAAAACAAGGTATGAAGATAAACATATCTAAATCCATCCTCGTACCCGTCCCATGCTATTAGGGTTTGAATATCGAACTTTCATTTTTAATTAGTATTTATTTATTTGAATTTACTTTAATATCAAGAACAATTATGAAGATAAATAAATCAAAATTTTACCCCTCCCCCATTTCCATAGGGGTTGAATTTTCCTAACTGATATTTGTCTTGTAAAGTACCTACTTGTGCCATGTTTCATTCGGTGAAAACAAAAAAAAATATTTTACAAATTTTTCCACCCCCCTAACACCTTAGGGGTTAAATTTTGGGAAATGCTGAAATAATTGTTTCATTATTTATATTGTAGAGTATGTTCGATTGTAAGTTTCAATTAAATGCGAACAAAAAAAAATATTTTTTAAAATAAACTTTGACACCCTGTTTTAGCCCCTTAGGAGTTGAATTCCCAAAATTATTTTCTTAGTGGGTGCTTACATTATAAAAGGAAGGCACCTACGAAATTTCACGTTTCTAGGTCTAGGGGTTTGGGCTGTACGTTGATATATGAGTGAGTGAGTGAGTGAGTGAATGAGTGAGTGAGTGGTTAAGGACAAACTCTTTTATAGATATAGATTATTATATACAATTTATGTCCTAATAATTTTTCAGTACCTATAACGAACCGTTTTCAAGATATTCGTTTATGTAAAATAAGGTATAAGGTATAAATGCGTTGGTCACATCAGTTTATTTTATTATTAATAATAATGTAAAATATTTCAACAATGAAATTTTGGAGTATAAGTAAATATTGAAATGTTTTGTTGATTTTTATCATCTCAAGAAAAATAACTCGATGTATTTCTGGAACCTAATCTTATTTTTGTTGAACTTTAAGATTTAATAAAAACTTCCTATACATTAAAATCATATGGATGTATGTACTTCGTTATTTTCATTTGTATACCATATAAGGTTGGATGTTTAAAGTTAAATTAAATTGATTTTGATTTGAATTGATACATGTATATTATTACACAAAATTCATCAGATTTCATTACATTTAAAGAATATGGGTGTTAGTATTTATATAAAAAATCCATTGCATGAAATATTCATATTGACGTTTATTTAAAAAATGTATTTAGCAAAATATAAGTACTTGAAAAACAGAGAAAACTGGAATCGTTAGGCTCCTAATGAGGAGTTATTGTGAAGTCGAAACACGTGTCGAGTGACATAACTTTCGTGGTTAAGGTGCAATTTCAGTTTAAGTGAAAATATAAGTAATTCAAAATACATTAAAACTAAAATAAGCGCAATGATTTTAGCCCAATGAACATAGTTGTTTGTATGTTTGTGTGTTAGTTTGTAAATGCGTGTAGAGGAGAAATCCATATCAACAGCAGTAACTTTTGAACTGCCAGTCATTATGTCAAGTAGCTGAGAAGTAAACGCTGTACACAATTCATTACAAACTCCGCGCTTTACGTGTTAACGTCACTTACTACGGTGATGTATGTGTTAATAAATAATTGTCTCACAATCTGATACATCTTCTACGACAACTTCCAAAAGTTTCAGTGGCGAACAAAGGCACCTAAAAAGGTTTCCAGACAGATTTAAATAAACTTCTTTTATCCTTATTTTTCTAATTTTCACTTCTTTCAAGATCGTGGTGTTTTATTTGACATAAGAAAATTGAGTGAATTTAAAGTGAAAAAGATGCTATCTATATCCGAATATCTTTCGATTTCCTTACCCGGGGTATTCGATGAATATATAAGTGTATATATGGACGTTGTCATAGGATTTTATCCTGTATATACATTGTCTGCGATATAAATAATGTTTGTGTTTTGTGAAATATTTATTTACTTGTATATACCGGGTGATTCATTTAACCTGGAATTTTGTATATTTCGAGAACTAAGCAAAATAATGAAAAATGGTTCAGATAATATTGCATATTCGTATTATGCGAAAAAAAATATGAAACTTTTGTTCGAAAAGTTTTTTTTTAATGTAAATTTTTTGTTTCTAACGAAATTTCTATGCACTTGCTATTTGTTTCGTAAATTTGAAATTACTAAATAATTTTAGTTCTTATACCGGGTGTCCCAGATAACTTTTCCAGCATAGGGATCTCAGTATCTATAAGAGATACAGGTTCGGTTAAATGAGATGAATTATTTGTAAGAAAGGAAAGTGAGTATTACTACACAAAAAAATATTCATAATTCTATGTGGTTTAGGTGGTATACCCAAAAAACTGAAAATTCGGAATTTCTTTAAATGGCTATAACTTTTTTGTTAAAGTAGATAGGTATTTTTTGTAGACGGTTTCTCAAAGCACTTCTTTGTGTAAAATCGATTGGTGTATTTAGATTTTTTATATCACTTTTAGTTTCCGAGTTATGAGCCCTAACTTTAGTTTTTCTTATGAACCACTAAGTTGGCTATGGCATATTTGAACGTGTTTTTTACTCTACAACGATATGTCACATGCCATACTTATTGTAAAAAAAATAATTATAATGTATTTTTTTAAAAGTTAATTGTTTTCAAATAGTCATTTGTTATTTTGATTGTTGTTATTGTGATTTTTGTTTACAATTTTTGTTTTTCATCGCTCACTTAAATGTTTGTAATAAAATACTTAATAAATATCACTGGCATTTAGTACATCGACTTATTTTCGATAATAAGTATAGCATGTGACACAACGTTGTAAAGTAGAGTAAAAAACACGTTCAAATATGCCATAGCCAACTTAGTGACCCATAAGAAAAACTTAAGTTAGGGCTCATAACTCGGAAACTAAAAGTTATATAAAAAATCTAAATACACCAATCGATTCTACACAAAAAAGTGCTTTGAGAAACCGTCTACAAAAAGTACCTATCTACTTTAACAAAAAAGTTATAGCTATTTAAAGAAATTCCGAATTTTCAGTTTTTTGGGTATACCGCCTAAACCACATAGAATTATGAATATTTTTTTGTGTAGTAATAATCACTCCTTCCTTACAAATAATTCATCTCATTTAACCAAACCTGTATCTCTTATAGATACTGATATCCCCATGCTGGAAAAGTTATCTGGGACACCCGGTATAGTCGAATAATAAACTTCTTCAGGAATTAATCTACCGTATAAAAAGTAAAATTTATTTTTTAGACTAAATAGTATAACACTAGATAATATCAACAATTTTAGTAAAAAATGCTTAGTATCAACATTTTAGTGATTTTACTTACTTCAAAACAAGTGTAGGTAACCGAACGGAATTACCGTATATTATTATTATTCAAAATACTAAAGAATTATATTTTAATAATATTACCTGTATGTACCATATATACAAAAATATATAGTTATTTATATTAAAATTATAGGTATTTGTTGTTTATCAAATTAATTCAATAATCAAAATAACGAATGGTAGAAAAAAAGTTTTCTAAAAAGCGCTAAATAATTTTAATAAAAAAAGTAGTAATCCAAAAATTCAGAAAAAACATAGTACCCTGAACATCCCTACCAAATTACAAGAAAATCTTATGAATCGATGATAAAATACCTATTCAAATTGAGTCTCCTAATGTTTTCATATTAATGTTTTACTATTTATGAGAATTAATTATTAAAATAAAAATACAACAAACAAAATTTCTAAAAATATCAACTTACAAGAATTTTAACGATAAATCTTTTGTACGTACTATATGTATCAAACAATTAATTTCTTAAAAATATATAAATAGTCCAGGAAAAATAGACATAAAGATATAGAAGATCGGACAAAATTTGTAACAGGCTAAATTTTTGCATACACCTTAGTATAAAGGTGTGAAAGTTCCTCATCGATTTGACATGTGCAAGTGTCAATTTTGTGGGGTCAAAGTTAAAAAAAAAACAATATTTTTCAAATATCACGAAAACGATGACCTTTTCGAGAAACAATGAATCTTACTTATTTGTAGCTGAGATAATTTACTACAAAAAAGGAACTTACGCGTTTTTATGTAGGAGAAACCATTCATGAATTGTAAAGAGTTATTTATAACTCCACGCACTTTTCCATAGCATACGATATTGCTTTATGTAAAATGTAATATAGAGCTGCAGCTTAAACATATATAATTCACATAACCAGCAAGATCGAGATAACTCTGTTTCATAAGAATCGCAAGTACTTTAGTTGACAATACTTTAGACAAAAATTAACCAAAATTACTACGTCGGAACAGAGCAAGATGGGGTCTTCAAGGTACGCGACCCTCGCGCGATGTTTCAAGCACATTTTCCACTTATCTATTTTTTAAAATCGAAATCTATTGCAATATAATCATTTGGCGGACATCCGTCTATAAGAATATGTACATTTATACATGAAAAATATTATTACAAATAAAAAAACGACTCTTAAAGGATGATTTCTGGAGATTTTTTATGATCTTTTAAAGAAAATCTTTATTATTAATTAATATTATGTGAAAAATGTGAACCTTATAAAAAAATAATTCAAGTAAAATTTGTAAAATACATAGTTTTGAAGAAAATGAGTGATAGCACACAATCATATGATAAAAATTATTGCACCTAGAGTAAATAAACTCAACCGTAAAACAAAATAATAAAAATAAAATCTCCAGAAATCATCCTTTAAGAGTCGTTTTCTTTATTTGTAATAATATTTTTTCTCGAAAAGGTCACCGTTTTCCTGATATTTGAAAAATATTGTTTTTTTTTTTAACTTTGACCCCACAAAATTGACACTTGCACATGTCAAATCGATGAGGAACTTTCACACATTATTAAGTACCTTTATACTAAGGTGTATGCAAAAATTTAGCCTGTTACATATTTTTTCCTTGTTGTACGTCTATTTTTCCTGGACTAAAAAAGAAGAACAAAAAAGCAATGTTTAACTCAAACTACTACGATACTTTTGAGTGATATCAATGCTCAATATAATCAATTAATCAATAGACGTATGCATTACCTATATTGGTGAAATACCTATATACATAATACATTTAATTTTTTTCATGCTTTAACACATTGACTGCCACATCGACCATATATGGGGGACACCACTTTGATCACTGTGCGCTCCGTTACCCATATACACACATATATCACCCATATACACATATATGTGCGACACGTTATCCACGTTGTTTTTCAGTTGAAGCCATGTCGGACAAATATGGTGGACACTTTATGCTATTTTACTGTAGTGTTTTAAAGCGTAGCCTCTGGCGAAACTTTTAGTATATTGGTTTTGGCCCTGCTCAAAAAATAAGAGAAATAACAACACATATGAGTGACATACAAACAAATTAATATCTACGTTTCTAAGATCATAAAAAATTACTTATGGGTACCTAACTACTTATTTTGAATTTATTAATAATTTTTCGAAAAAAAAAATGGCGTGGCCTCAGAGTAATTTTTTTCAAGTATCGTGGCAGTCAATGTGTTAAGAACGTTGTTGTAAATGTATGTAGGTAGAAGGTACATATCTATACCTATACTTAATGTATTTTTCTTTTGAAATCTGTATGCAGAAACGCAATAACAGTATCCGTCATATCGGAGTACACTCACAAAACGATGTACAATATTTCTATACAGTGGCGTCTCTCGGAAAAAAATAAACCTAAAGAATGACAGATTTTCTTTGTACATCCCGGATATTAAGCGAGAACCTATTATTATAAAATATATGTTTTACTCTCTGAAACTGTAATAATATAAGACTGTAATGCTTTATATTGAGTATCTGCAAACACTATTACAGTTTCAGGTTGTGAAAATATTAATGGTATAATGATTGATTGGCGTTTACTATACGAAATGTACAGGAAAAAAACTGTAATTCCTCAAGTTTCTTTATTTCCGTACTCAAATAAGAAATTTGAAAATTACCGTATTAGCCCGAATTTAACGCGACTCCGAAATTTTCATAAAGATATTTAGAAAAAAAAATACTCATAAAAGAATAAAAGAACTGTTTTCAGAATGAGAACTCATTGATGTCACATCGGTATCGTCAGTATTTTCATACATTACTTAAACCCCGAATTTAGCGCGAGTCGATTTTTTAATGGAAAATAAATGGTCGAAAAATGTCGGGTTATATTCGGGCTAATACGGTAATTAAATTTATTTTTATGCTGATTTACTAAGGCGGTGATAACACTATCAAATAAATATCATATTTCTTTGATCAAAGAAATATGTCAGTGTAATAAGTCATCTTTTATAATATTCACAATATTTCTCTGATCATAGATAATAACAGTCTCTATATTTGATCCAATTTTTGTCAAAGATCTTTGACAATTTAACATATTTATTTGATAGTGTAATAGCCGCTTTTATTAAGACAAGTGTAATCGGAATTACCGTTTATTATTATTTTTCAAAGCACTAAGAATTATACTTTTACAATATTACCTGTATGATAACCTAATCCATATAGAAAACCTAATCGAAAAAACAGACAAAAATATATAGGTATTTGTTGTTTATCAAATTAATTCAATTATTAAAATAACAAATGATAGAAAAACAGTTTTCTAAAAAGTGTTAAATAATTTTAATAAATATAGTTTCGTAGTATTCCGAATATTCAGAAACAACATAGTATCCTGAACATTCATTAGATTTTACAAGAAAATCTAATGAATCTATGATAATTTACCTATTCAAATTGATTAATCTCAATCAAGAATATTAATTATATTTAGTTATTAGACCGGGCGCTGGATGGAGTTGAGTGTGCAAAATATGAGGACCGCATTCTGTGCATAGTTTTGAATTCAGAAAAGCTTGCAGATTATGATTCTTGATGTTGCCAGGAGGTTTATTGGTCCATTTCTTATTTATTTATGGGCAATCAAAGATAACCCCCACCAGTGTTTTAAAATTAGCTTTATCTCAGCCCCTAGTTATCCGATTTCAATTTTCTTTAGTTTATTTTTAAGTTCTTATCGCGAAGATTATTTTTTGTCAGTATTCATTTTTCTCTAAATCTTAAGGGTCCCTCACAATTTTTGAAAATCTGAAAATTTCATTTTTCTCACGAACTTAATTGTTATATAATTTTTTTATCGTGCCCAATATCATTTTTTTACTTCATATAAAAAAGAAAGATCATTTTTTCAGCATTTCATTGATATCAAGATAATACTGTTTGAATGAACACATTCTTTGGAAATCGTCAATTAAACTTAAAAATATATTAATTTTGGATCATTGTATTCAATTTTATTTGAAAAAGTTCATAATAGAATATAATGTTTATAACAAAAATTACGTTATTTTCTACAGTTTATGTTCCATTCATTTTTTTGTATCTCTTACTAAATAAAATATATATATTTTTCAATTTGTTTAATTTTAAAAAAAAAAAAATTAAGTTCATAATAGAATGAATTATTAAAACAAAAGCTATAGAGATCATTATTATCTATAGTTTATGTTCTGTAATTTTTTTTATATATGTCATCTGTAAGCCAGAATAATTTGTTTTATATAAGGAGATATACGTACAATTTTTTATTGTATAAGAAAGTTCAGTGACATTCATGATAGATTTTACAATTTTTTAACTATCCCATATGAGAAATTTGACCCAAACAAAAAATTTCATATAATAAAAGATATACTTAATATACAATAATCCAAAATTAGTCCATTTTTCTTAGTTTAACTCGCGTTTTCAAAGAAGTTGTTCATTAAAATAGTATTATCTTAATATCAATGGAATGCTGAAAAAATTATCTTTCTTTTTTATTTGAAGTAAAAAAATGATATTAGGCACGATAAAAAAGTTATATAACAAATAGTTCGTAATAAAAGTGAAATTTTCAGATTTTCGAAAATTGTCGGGGACCCTTAAGATTTAGAGAAAAATTAATAATAATAAAAAATAATCTTCTAATTAAGAAGTCTAAAATAAATAAAAGAAAATTGAAATCAGATGACTAGTAGCTGAGATAAAGCTAATTTTATAACATCGGTGGGAGTTATATTTGATAGCCCATATAACAGTGTTCTACACGGATTTTAAAATGGCTTCCTATCTGGAAATCTTTCTTTTGACGTTATGAATGAACACAGAAAGTGGCATACCTCAATCAAAAAACGCAGCGTTTTGGCTTTATTTTCCACGTACCAGACGTACTAGAAGGGCGGGGAAAAGGGAAAGGGACCAACAATGCTGCCGGCAACATGTGTTTTTTTGTTGTTTGTTGTCATAGGTAAATGAATTTGAGCATAGTTGCCGGTCCTCACATTTTGCATACTCAACTTCCTTTGGCGCCTGCACTCTATCGTATAGTCCAGTCATTTGGTAGTTTTACCTGGAAAGTTTTCAGGGAGTTTTGAAATTGGTAATTTTATAGATTTCGATGTGCTCTTTCTGAATTTAAACTTTGCCACCTCGTATAATTTCTATAAAATTACCAATTTTCAAAAGTCCCTGAAAACTTTCCAAGTAACCTCTTTATTTCGAACCAAATGACTGTACTAGTAGTAAAAAAGAAAAACTAGACCACTTCAAAAATAATATTTCTCATCATTCAAAAGGACCCCGCAACTCTCCTTATGGAAAATGGGGTTCAGTCAAATGTTACAAAACTCTGCTGAATGATAGTTCTCAATGCGTAGATCAAAAAAGTCAATGGGACCTAGGTCTGAAAAACTACTGTTCTGAAGCTACAGCCTTCTGAACTTATCGAATACACGTGCCTGATGAACAAAAAATCATCTGATTCACGGACATGGAAAAAAAAAGTTCATTATAAATTGATCAAGCCACTTTTCTTATGTAGTTTCGTGCACCGAATACAAATCCGTGATCAAAAAAGGTGCATCATCCTTCAGTTTTCAAAAAACCGCTGAACCACATTAAGAAATCTGAAGAATGGCGATATCGGTACGTACTGATTGAGCGACATATGATATAAGGTGCTTCAGCGATTTTCTGAACACTGAGGGATGCTGCAGCCATTTTAGCGTCGGATAAATGTTCGACATGCGTCAAAACATGAGATATCTTATGTCGCTCTAGCACTACGTACTGATATCGCCATTCTTTAGATTTCTTAAGGTGGTTCAGCGATTTTCTGAAGACTAAAGAATGATGCATGGATTCGTATTCAGCGCACGAAAATACATAAAATAAAACGGGCAAGTGCGTGTTGGGCACGCACATGGTAGGGTTCCGTAGTCATTCTCATTACTATTTATAAAAAAATAGTTTTTTCAAAATTTTCGTGACCGAAGGGTTAAAATCAAAAAGTCATTTGGCTCTTATTATTGCAATTTAGGAGACCTATCAAATGACACCCCACTCAATGGGGCAAATAAACAAAAATGTGAGTTAACTTTTCAATCTATGATAGGGAGGTCCAAAATATTTTTGACAATGTTCGTTATAATTTTCAGTGAAAGTACTAATTAAAAGCTATATTCTGAATTTTTTTCAGATTTTGTGAATTGATAGTTTAGAAAATAGAGGGGGGGGGGCGCTTTTTTAACGACTTTGGAGAGCAAATACATCGTGATTAAAGGGTTAAAATCAAAAAGTTCTGATACATTTTTTTTTGCATTTTAGCAGACCTTTCTAACGACATCCCATTCAATGCGGTAGGTGAAATTTTTTTTGAAAACACTTTTCATTTTATGGAAAGGGGGCCCAAAAAAAATTTTATTTTTTTTTTTCAAAAATCTTATCATTTCTGTTTTTGGGTCATTAATATACGACCGTATACCAAATTTCATCTTATTATCTCAAAATTTTTGAAGACGGACGGATATGGAGAAACTATAAGGGTTCCTAGTTTTCTACGGAACCCTAAAAAGTGGCTTGATCATACCTGTGAATCAGTGGATTTTTTGTTCATCAAGCACTTGGATTCGATAACTTCAGAAGGCTGTAGTTTCAGAACAGTAGTTTTTGAGACCTAGGTCCCATTGACTTTTTTGATCTACAAATTAAGGACTATCATTCAATAGAGTTTCGTAACATTTGACCGAGAACGGTTTTCCATAAGGAGAGTTGCGGGGTCCTTTTAATACATTCAAAATTTAACATAAATTTTTTTTTCAGGTAAGCACCTTCTATATACAGCATACACAAACCATCCTCTTGATGACCGCAGTCAACTCCCTATGGAGAATAAGGTAAAAGCCGCCCCTGTCAAGGTGGAGACTTCAAAGAGTCGCGGTCACCATGTACAGACGTGTACAACAATCTACAAGGGTACTTGACTCAGCAGTGGCCTGTTTCTGTATGTTGCATATCTGTGTAACTAATTATTGTGCAAAAAATGTACCCCTTTATCTATTTATACATGCATGTAAGTATGTGTACATGAGTGGTGTGTTCTCCGTAAGTGCTACGAGTATATATCCGACTCAAAAAAAGTAAATAATATATAGAATTTTTGCACATGTCCCCTGACGGAAAAAATTCGTTAAATATTATGATCATTGATGGAGAAAGTATGACGAATATTAATAATTATTAGTTTTTCATAGAAAATCGTAGAATGCCTCGTTGAAAATCTCATCGAGTGTGTCAGTATTAAAATACTATCAAAAATAAGTGAAAATTAACAATTTTTAAATAATACAAATTTTTGTTTAAGAATAAACGAAAAAAAATTCATGGTCGCAAGACGAGATAGTTAACGTTTTACAAAGCGATACTTACCCGACTTTCATCTCGTCTCGTATGCATGAATTTAAAGAAGTAATGGATAATATTATCGAATGAAATTGTAATGAAATTATATCAAAAAACACTTTTTATAAACAAGCTTTTATTAAAAATGCACGAAAAAGTAAAAAATAAATTTTCAGTTATCAAAAAAATTTCAGGTTTTTATAACTAAAACCAATAAAAGCGCGGGGCGCTTACGAAAGCAAATGTATAGCTTTTAATTAATTAATTATTTCGTGTTATGTAGTTTATCAAAAATTCTATATATTTGTTTGATTCAATGTGCAAATTTTCAACCCTTATCTTATATCAATTTATTTCTTATTTTGCATAAGAATTTTTTATTCATACATGTCTTTATATAGCCCCGCGCTTTTATTGGTTTTAATCATAAAAACCTGAAAATTTTGTGATAGCAGAAAATTTATTTTTTACTTTTTAGTGAATTTTTAATAAAAGCTTGTTTATAAAAAGTATTTTTTATATAATTTTATTTTCAATTTTTTAGTTACTGATTGGCTAACTACAGTCCCTGGCCATATTATTAGACCAAAGCTGAAAAATCACATTTTCGCCATTTTAACTACAATACACCTTAATTTTTGACAGTTTTCGTTAAATTATGAAATAGCATATATAATATAATGAGTTTTTTATTATTATTGTTGTTACAAATCTCAAAAATTGTATAAAATTTTTATCAAAAAATGTTAAACCATCAACAAAGAACTTACTTTACACGTTTTTGAAGCACTATCACTTGTTTAATTAAGATGAACTATGTATTGTACAACAATTGAAACGATACACTTTGTTTGACGGTTATTTTATTATTTGACGTTTTCGTGTAAACACTGCTGCCATCTAAGTTTGAAAGTGGTAAGTCTTTCAAAAATGAGATTAAATGTTACCATAAGTATAAAACTACGAGTTCTGTTAAGGAATGGTAACAGTGTTTACAATAAAACAACAAAAATAATATGAAACACTTATTTCTTAGCTTTGGTCTAATAATATGGCCAGGGACTGTAACATACTAACAGGTAAAGCTCGACAAACTCTTTCATTTGATACCCATATCAAGATGGTTATAGTTATAAAGAAAAAGATAATCCGCCATATTGGATTTAGAACGATATATGATATACTATATTGCATTGTCACCGGACTTATACACGTATAACAAATTTCAAAGCTTTAGCTTAATTAGAACTAGTCGAAATTTTGATTGAAATATTTGATCTTAACATACTAATTAACAACTGAAGTTGAATAAAAGTCTATAAAAAAAATCTTAAAATGATGATTCATTTCACAAACAATTTCACGTATTTATTATTTATAATAAATAAATAATGAAACTGCAGTGAAAGCTTTCCAAGTACCTTTTATTCCCACCACTACAAATTCAAACATATCTAAATATTTTTATTATAAAATACGTCTTAAATTTCATACAAAGAGAACATATCGGATATCAAATAAAATCAAATTAGTTATCTCAACGAAAAAAAAAAATTCGAAAATAAACAAGCAGAAAATGAAAGTCAGTGTCACAGAAAATTGAAATCGCATAGTGTATATTATATCTAGTAATTCTCTATACCAGTGGTACATAACAACTAATTTGCATTTATTAAAAAAAATATAAAAAACATCAATAGCATTTTTTTAATAAGACTTACTCATCCATTCTTATTGAATTCCAATTAATATATTACTTATACACTTACAACTAACGTAATAAACATGAAAAAATTTTGATGTAACACTAGAACTAGAACTACATACTGAATGGTTGATCTTCCCATTTTTCTGTACAAGATTTTTTTTGTAGTCCTGTATTATGATAGTTTGGTGCGGATCACTGGCCCCGACTACGAGGCGCGAGGAGGACGATCGCCCCCCTAAATGTTATACCAGGGGGGCTTCGCACCCCCTGTTAAGCTGTCTTCTAGTTTCTTTTTAATTAAAAATTAAAATACATTTTTCAATAAATTTTTTTCTTTAAAAAAAAAGGTGCAATATTCAAATACTTGTCACATAAGTAAAAATGATACAATTACTTCAAAAAGGAAATAAATACTCGAACATCTTTGTTTCTTTTACAAAGCTTTGTTAGCCCATCAGCTTTAAAAAAAAATTCTACGATTTTTCAGTAAAATCATCGTTTTCGCTTCGTGAACCTCTATAAACTAAAAAAAACTACTGTACAAAAGAAAAAAAAAGATTTCAAAGATATAAAATTCCCCTTTTCAATTATTTCAAATAATTAAAGTTTGATCGATTTTTACCGAAACAACACTACAAATAATGAATGTTGTATCGTCGGCATTAGCGTTATCCATGTGGATATTGCATGGTTAGTTTTACGATGATTTTCGCTGATTTTTTTTTACACTAAAAAAAATTTAAAGTAACTTTTTAAGATGCAAATGAAAATAATTTTTTTAAAGAATCTTTTTAAAGAAGGTAGATTTTAAGCATTATTCCCTTTTTAGGGTTCCGAAGAAACTCTCACTTTGTCGTCCGTCCGTCCGTCCTTTTCACTCAAAGCTCAATAACTCGTAAACTATATAAGCTAGAACCTTGAAATTTTTACTGAATATGTAAAATGACACCCTCTAGTAAAATATGTACAAATATTTTGGAAAAATATTTTTTTAATGGGGTTCTAAGAAGCTAAAGACAGCAAAAAAAAATATTTTTTTATACCAAGGCAAGTGGCACATCAAAATATGTAACCAAGCTAGTGTAATTTGATCCTTATTCTTATTTTTTTATAAATCAAAAATGGCGCCTACAGGGGGCTTTAAAGCAAATTCAAAAAAACAAAAAAAATGTATTCCAAGTCGTGTGGGGTGTCAAAATGTAGATCTCAGTGAGTAGAATATGACACTATTTTTTATTTATTTTTTCTAAATTAAAAATGGCGCCTACAGGGGGCTTCAAGAAAACAAAAATGTGTCCACCCCCTCTCTAGCTCGGTTACTACTGACTCAAAAAATCTGAAAAAAATTGGTAATGGGGTTTTTATAAAACTAGTAACGATAAATACTAAAATCAACAATATCATTTCAAATTTTGAAAAAATAGGAAGGGGCGTCATGGATTTTTTTTTATTTTCATATCTAGGCTTGTGAATTAATAGAATATGATCCTATTTTTATGTTTATTTTTAACTCAAAAATGCACCTGAAAATGGCTCTAAATAATCCACGTAGTATATATTTCGGAACCCTTATGGCATACACTGGTGTGTCTTGACAAATTTTTTAAATTTCATTGTGATCATTTGGTCGTTATTACAAAAGTTAGATATTGCTATTTTTTTAAGAAAATTTTTTACCCCCCCCCCCCCCCCCAGATGAAATGAAAAGTCGGCGCCTACGGTGCGGATAATGCTTTATCCCAAAAATAAATAGAAACATTAATGTTTTCGGACTAGATCCCTCTCTTTACAGAGAGAATATAGAAGATACTGTACCTAGTAGGTATCTTACTTATAATGATTTTTTATACAGCATTTAAATATTGGAATGTTTAAGGAGCACTGAAATTTTCACTGTTCACTCGACAAGAATAAATAAATAATTCTTTCAATGATAATAGAATCATCTTTCATTCAGAATTCAATTTCAACATATTTTAATACGTAAACAAAAGAAAATCAATACCGAACATAAAAGAACTTCGGCAAAACGGAAAGAAGGAATCAAAAAAAAATGGAACGGAAAAGAAAGGGAACGCATTAAAAAATAATTTACCGTTTCTTGATAGAATTGACCTTCTGTTTCTGTTAGGGCTGGGTTGCAATATAATAAATACTAACACAAAATATATTTTTCATTTAATACATCTATAATACGCAGTAATATAAAGAACAAGTAAATGAATAGATATCCTAAATAAAATCATTTATTTTACATATTTCAGTATTTTATTACAAAAGGGGGTTATATACCAACTAAATATTATCACAAGGAAAGCATGCAATAAAATTTACCTTAAAATATAACATACATATATTCAGAAACCAAAATTCTAGTTAAAAAAAAATAAAAAACACGCTTATATAGCCTGCATTGGGGAGTTCCTAGGATCTCCTCGAACCTCCATCATCATACAAGCTCGATGATACCACATTATTATATTGGCAGAATTGCATAATTTTGCAAAGTTTCAAATCGATACGACAATTAGAAGTGGGTGAAAAGTAGGTTGTAACATAGACATAGAGAAATGGACAGCGCATTCGTATTTAACATAATGGTGTAATATGGGTGTAACATATGTTCTGTAAGTGAGAGAGAGATGCATGTCGTTTGGAAAATAACATATATGATTTCCAAACATCTTCTGTCTCTCTCATTTGACACGGCTCTTTTTACGAGTCAGATGCGCTGTCCATTTCTTTATGTCTATGGGTTGTAAGATATGCTTACAATGTTAAGATGTTTCAAGTCAAGTTAATAAATGTCTATTAGAATGTTAGAAATAATAAAATTGTATGGTTACCACAAAATAAGCATAATTTATATCTCTACATTTTATTTATATATGTATTAACCCTTTATAGCTCAAGATCTTAAAAATTTAAATTATGTTGGTAAAGAGACAAGTTTAGGCATATAAAAAAACACGTATTTTTCAGAAATTTAAAAATATTTATTTTTAATTATTTATTTGACATTTTTGAGATTGACATATTGTGAGATAATCGTAAAAAAACACTTATGTCGTAATGCAGGATTTGAAACAATTATTTAGTTTGTTGTAGCATAATGCTACACCGCATTTTTCGCAAATTGTTTGTGAAACGCCATACACTGGGGAAACTTACAACGTATTTTTTTTTCTACCTAAATCGGCCAATAACCGGATCTGCTCCTGTCTTACTGCCAATGTTTACATAATAATACGTAATTCAATAGGTTATGCCATCTATGAATTTTACTTGATACTAAGTTATTCAGTGGTATGTTACAGTAGTGTTACACATATTTGAATGAACTAAATATATTTAGTACGTATATTAGCGGGATTATTGGGGTTTGTTACAGAAATGTCACATGGGGCTACGAAGAGGTAACTTTTACAATTTTTAAATGTAGAAAATTGTGCAGAAATATAAGGAAGCATATAATATGGCGAAACGAAAATCTAAAAAAAATTCAAAATCTTTGAAAGGTAGTAGGTATGCGCAATATTTGCCTATTCATAGTTTAAAAACAACTGCCAAAGGAATAAATAATTATCCTCATTGGATATCACCTTCAGGTGTCTTGACGATCATCTGTGTAAGAAATAAAATTAGAAAGTGGTTATTTGCACTTACAGTATGTGCATGCGATTGGCTATTTGCACATACTGTATATGTACCAAATTCGAGTAGGTTAGTGTACTTAGGTTAGTGGTATGCCCAAATAGCCAATTGCATGCACATACTGTATGTGCAAATAGCCTTATCCATAAAATTAAGGCGTTTAGCTTGTTAATATGGAAAGATATTTAAATGAGCAATAATTTAAATTAAAGAACAATCAACTGGCTTTAAAATGATACTTATATAGCAGTTCATGATTTACTACAGTTAATCGTTTTAAAATGAACTATTTTTTTTAAAAACGCAAAAAATAAACGCCATTTTGAAAAACGATTAACATTATATTAAATATTTAACTGTTATACGAGTACATCATTTAAAAACGACTGAATTGCTCTTTAATTTAAATTACCGAGCATTCAAATATCTTTTCCCGTTACTGAGATGTAACGCCCATATAGTATTTATATTAATTTTATTAAATTAAAGTATCTACGTACATATTTGCAAATATATATCAATCTAATATATCCAAAAATTTATTAAAGCAACAAGTTAATCTTTTATATTTTACATACGTTCTAATACAATAGGAATGATGACTAATTTAAAAAAACTATTCTATGATGATCTTATTTCCAAAAAATACTTATTTCTGCAGAAAATAAAGGCTTAATCGCAAAAATTGACTCTTTCAAAACTAATTTTGAATTTGACGTCAAAACGCTCGCAGGTTACATTTCAGAGTTGTGACGTCATACTCCTTGTCAACAATAATCAAACATTCAGAGTTAGGCAATAATTTAATTATTTTGTTTGTTAAAAATGAATTCCAAAGTATATTCATAACTTCTTAAATAAGGTATGTACCTAATAATCTTGTAAGAGGAATTGATATTTGTCTGAAATAAAAGTCAACCACTTTGACGTTTACTGATGCGTGACGTCATTCTGTCTGTTTGGTGTTTTCATTTAACATGGTGGATTGCTGTATTTTGCATTTTTAATTTAGCAAAAATTAATTATTAATCTCGCTTTTAATATAAAAATAAATATATTTTTTAGAATATTTTTAACCTAATTCATTATTTAAAATCATAATTTCAATAATACTTTGTTATTGTCTTCATGCCTATTGTGGTTTTTATCGTAAAAAAGTTTTATGTTAGAAATACAGTAGAAACCGGTTATAATGACATCGAAGAAATCGGTCATATTGGTCGTAAAAAGCGGATTGTCGTAACAACCGGTAAAAATGCAATTATATGGGATTCAGTTGGACTTTAATTTATATTAAATAATATTAAATAATTAAATTATATATAATATAAATTAATATATAATATAATAATATTATATTATATTAATCTCCCTTTTAATATAAAAATAAATACATTTTTTAGAATCTTTTTAACCTATTTCATTATTTAAAATCATAATTTCAATTATACCCTGTTACTGGCATCATGTCTATTTAAAATTGATCACAAGAACATCACGTGATAAAATGCTATTTCTCCAACCCTCAGCGATGATGAACGCGGTTGTTCTGATGAGATTTGATGCTCTATTTGGCTGGTCGGTTAAGTAGAAAATATCACATCAGCCACAGTCCAAAACCTATGTACATTGAAACATCCATAAAACATGGCTTCAAAAATATTGATACAACATCGTCGTCACATTGGACGGAAATGAACGGATTTATTCTCGTAATAAAACGCGTATCAGCGAATGTGTTATATTTTATCTATAACAATCTTGTTTGTATGTCGTTCACTAGACAAATCGATTAACGTCATTTTTTATGATTTTCATTAAATATTTTCTACTTATAAAGAAGTATTGGACAAACAATCTTTTACCAGTACATTTTATGAAAAAAAAACATCAATTGTATGTTTTTTTATAATATGTATCTGACGTAATTGTTTTTATTTTATTTACGTCAATATCACAGCTTTTATAGGTTGGCCATTTCATTTATATACAATATTATTAGAAAATACATATTAATTAAAACTTTTTCAGTTGATATTGATGCCGTGAATCTTTCTTATACGTAATAATGTACAGTATAAGTGTGTCTACTTAAAAAAATCTTGCACGGTACATAAATTTTATAGACAATAACGTTTTCTACAATTGTATTATAAACATTTTTTTCTGTTATAAATTATGAACTTTCATTGTGCAGATAATAGGCCTACAGATTTATATTAATATTAGTATTGATTATTATTATTTATATATTAATATTTGTTTAAATATGTGCATGATGGATTTTTACATGATTCAAAAAATATCAATAAAAAACCAAACATGAGCAGTTATTTATATTATAACCACTCACTCACTCACTCATATATCAACGTACAGCCCAAACCCCTGGACCTAGAAACGTGAAATTTCGCAGGTGTCTTCCTTTTATGATGTAAGCACCCACTGAGAAAGGATTTTTCGAAATTCAACCCCTACAGGGTTAGAACAGGGTGTCAAAGTTTATATAAAAAATATTTTTTTTGTTGACATTTACATGAAACTTATCGAACATACTCTACAATATAAATAATGATAACAATTATTTCAACATTTTGCAAAATTTAACCTCTCAGGTGTTAGAGGGGTGGAAAAATTTGTAAAATATTTTTTTTGTATTCACCGAGTGAAACATGGAAACAATAACAAGACAAATATCAGTTACGAAAATTCAACTCCTATGGGAATAGGGAGGGTAAAATTTTGATATATTTATCTTCATAATTGATATTAATGAAAATTCGGATAAATTAATATTCAATTAAAAATGAATGTTCCATATACAAGCCCTAATAGCATGGGACGGGGACGAGGATGGATTTAGATATCTTTATCTGCATACCTGCTTTACTTATAAAGGTAAATTCGGGCAAAATAGTCATCTATTAACATAAAAATTTCGACATTCAATCCCTAATGGCGGAGGTAGACAGAGTCTGTGTTTTTGATATGTTAATCTGCATAGCTTCTTATGTTATAATGGTGGAATCGGGCAAAATAATCTGCCCTATCAACCCCTAATGGCGAGAGTACACAGGGGTTTAGTTCTTACAATGTTTAACTAAGATCCGAGAAATTTACGTTTCTTTATAGGTAATAAATAAAAATCAATATAAAAAATGTAATATGTCATCCCATATCACGTATGGAGGGTTCTAATTAGTTTCAAAGTTTACGCGAGCGAAGCCACGGGATGCCGCTAGTTTAATATATTGGTGTAATTCATGCAACAAAAATAATAACAATTACTTTATTGTCCGTTTTCAAACCTTGATTAACATTAATCCTGATTTAAATCACGGTTATAATACATACATATAATGAATTACATGAAACAAAACATAGTAAAACAAACGTACCTATAGAAATAATGTGGACCATGGTTTCAAAATATCATTATTTCAAATAAAATATCCCCTTCCAAAAATTCTGCTTTACGAATCTGTATGTAGTACCTATACGTATGTCAAATATTCAAATACTTTTAATTACATGAAGTTTAATTAAGTTTCATATACAAATAGCCATCATTCATGTATGATATAAGTTAATTTTAGCTCTGGAAAACGGCGATTTTCATCAATTACGAATACGTATTTTTAAACTCTTTTAAATGATAAATTTGCTATTTTTGATTTACGACGAGGGGCATTGCACGGTCTTATGCCCCAACGCCACTGACCGTGGGTTGCATAAAGCAAAATTAACCACGATTAGTTAATCAGTTGTTTTCAAACCATGATTAATGTTAATTCTAAACTTAATCTCAATTTTTAAATAAACATTTCACTAAATATGATACATTTTTACCTTATAATATGTATCTTAACCAGGGACCTGAACCTGAACTCGAACCATAAACCCGAAAAACCCGTATTTTTCATGAACCTGAACCCGAACCGAACCGCTATATATTTCAAAGTCAGCGAACCTGAATCTGAACCCGAACCTTTTTATGGATATCCGGTAACCATATTTTTTCAAAAAGTTCAAGAAATTATTTATAATATTTTATCAATTTTCCCCCATTGATTTTTAAAAGTGATTGTAAAATGTATAAATTGAAAATTTGTTTGAATTTCACTGTATGAAATGATGTGACTTCTCAAGTCCACTACTAAAATTTACATTTTTTTTTTTTTGATTGCTTTAAAATTATATAACTTTGTAAAAACGTTTTTTTTTTCAATTTGCAAAAAAACTGAAAAGTAGATATTTCAATCTTAAAATTTTTTATGTTTCGCTATTTTTTAGCAGTATCTTCGTCCCTTCATTGTTTTGACAAATGTATATTATTATATTTATAAACTATTAATATAATAATATACATTTGTTATAATATGATTGACAAAAATTAATTTTATCTCAAGAAATGGAGATTTGAATAACTTGAATTTTTAATACAGCTGAAAAATTAGAAAATTAAAAATATACCATTTTTAATGGATTTTTATTTTATACCGCATAGAGGTACATATTGTTTTATGAGCGCACCACACCAGGATAGCTTTTTTCTTGTCAAATAGTAATTTATTTTTATTTTCATATTTTAATTTGAACCCGAACCTGAACCTGAAAAAAGTAACGGTTTTTGAACCCAAAAATATTGCAACGTGCTGAACCTTAACCTAAACCCGAACCGAAAATTATTATTGAACCCGAGCCATAAATAAATTCCGGTTCAAGTCCCTGATCTTAACCGTGATTGTTTTTTAGAATCGAGATTGCTTTTAAAACAACTTTAATCAAGAATTAAATAATCGTGATTAATTTTGCTTTGTGCAACCCAAAGTGAGTATACTTATCTATAATAAAAAATAATCACATAACAACTGTCTTTGTTATATGATTATATTTTTTGTATTTTTACTTTTATATATCTACAAGCTCCAAGTCCGTCTATAGTAACAAATCGAATGTACAGTATAGAATCAAATCCATATTGCACTATTATGACATTGTCGACAGCTTAGAAGGACATACAGCAGCAGAGAACAAATCTTATTTCAGCAACAATGGATCCGCCGCTTACAATTGAAGCCCAAGGGTAATCGAGTGTTTAACAAAGGAATTATACAACTCACAGTCTAACCTTACCTCACGTTTAGACTGTGAGAGCACATATGATTAAAATTGAATAAGCAGTATCAAGGATTAGCCTGCTAGTTTCAAGATAATGTGTATATTGATTCGGTGCACTTTAAGTACATTATTTAAGGGCCTATTCAAATCTTGAGATGACAAAGACGTGTCCCAATACGATTCCGGTCCCTGCGTCTTGTAGTAACTCCTTCTGTTCAAGTTAATATTGCTATGTAATGTGTATTTTGTATGGAAGTATATTGTATTATGTTTTATTAATAATACAGAGAAAATGGATATTGTTCGTGGTATAATGGAGAATTGTTTGATATAATTATTTGTAGCATAATCTTCTTTTATTATATTTTTTATAAGATATGTTTTATTACATTTTCGTTGGATGGATTTTATACATCAAAAAGCTGCGATGGTGCCACGGGACTTTCTAATACGTATACTGACAATGAACTGTGCACGTGATTTTTATTTTATTAAAAGATATTGCTGACTAATAAAAGATAGATTAAAATGAATGGGACATAAACTATAGAAATATTATTTATATTAGGGGGAGGCCTATAGCCAGCAGTGGGTGACATGAGAAATTATTCAATTATTTACTTAATTTCACTTATACTTAACTAATATACTTTATAATATTTTTAATAAAAATTGCATTTAATTTAACACAATTATTTCATTAAATTAAAAGTTTTCTTTTGTAATACAAACTCATGATAATAAAAGGCTTTATTATTATTATTATTGCTGACTTATAAAAGAGAATAAAATGAATGGGACATAAACTATAGAAATATTATTTTATACATTATGTATCGAACGATTTTGTTTAACGTAATTACTAACAATAAGACGGAAACGGTTAGTTACTCTTGTAATTTTTTGAAATAAGACAAAAATATTTTAGATAAAAAATGTCGAGTATGTTATATCTATAATTTATTTATTTTTTATTTTTTTATTTCTAACATATTATTTAGAATAACCCACACTGTTTACTCTCAGTATTATTAGGTATAAGAAAGACCCATGGTAGTACCTATGGCAAACACGTACACTGTTTAGTCTTTGTAATATATAATAGAACCTCCCATTACACTCATGGCAGATATTTCTTCTCTGTTATGAACCATTTGAAATGTAATTAAAAACGGATACTTGTTAAAAAATAATTTTATTTTTGTTTTTTCAAATAGGACAAATAATATAGATAATAATTTTCTACGAATTTTCGTATTTGAGTTACAGCTTCTACAGACAGACACACAGACATCATGGCGAAAATAGTCAGAATGGATTCAGGGAAGATCAAAATGGATAATTCCATCAAAATACTATATGTATTTTTCATATACAATACATGTGTATAAGAAAGTAAAAATAACGAAATGTTATATTCAAGTTATGATTGCTTTTTTCTAAGCTTACACTTTTTATACTACATACATCTTTAAAATTCTAGTTCAGATTAGTAAACTGTAATTCAGAAATCGTCAATTAAAATTCATAGAAAATAGAGACGATTGTTTAAATGTTTGTAAAATTTTGATTTTAGAAGCGTTATGTGATTCTAATAAAATCAGTTTGTTAAAGCTGATACCTAATTGGTTATTTCCTTAATCCAACACTGCATAAAAGATTCTTCTAAAGAATATATTTATCTTCCTCATTTTTATTATCATCTTTTTAACTTTTTCTTCCATTCAAATGCATACAATTACAGTAAAACTAGGCCAGAGCATAAAGAATAACAAAAAATGTATCTTTAAAAGTATTTTCGCATAAGAAAAACAAAGTTTGAAGACAAATTAAATCTATATTACCAACGGAACTTAATCTAAATACAAAAGTACCCAAAACAAAACTTCTGGGGCCCATTGTAGCCGTGACAATAAGGCAACGAGTTTTGTGAAGGGCAACAATGGCTCAGGTCGAGAATTCAAAGCTTTTGTTGTTGTGTTTTGTTGATATAAGGTAAGTCCACAGTCGGCTTTACTCTTACAGGGCCGATTTAACGCTTCAGAGATTGCTCCAAGCACTAAATGTGTTTATGAATATATCATTTAATAAACAGTATGTTTGAAAACATAATATTTGCCCCACCAATGAGGTATTTACATATATAAATATGTACAAAATTTTCCATAATACATTTATCATACTAGCTAGGTATACATGATAGTAAAAACCACACAAAACTTTCTAGTCACCGCGACTAACTGTCAGCTAGTATGAACAAGATATAATTTTCAATTATTGAAGATATGTAAATATTGACCAAGCTCTTTTAGACAACCAAGTCACAAGAGCTATAAAGTCAAAGCAGCTTCGGTCAATATTATAAGTTATATGTTTTGAAAATATTAAAAAAGCTGCCATGGGTGCCACGGGACTTTCTTATACGTAATAATGACAGTGAACAGTATACGTGTTTTTTATTTTATTGAAAGATATTTCTGACAAACTAATAAAAGAATAAAATGAATGGGACATGAACTATTTTTTAACTTGGCCATTTTTCTCTAATTCGCACTGTTTCAATGTAATTCGAAAAATTCAAAAATCGAACTAGGGTAAACATCCGTTTCCGGTTAAATGATCGTTTTCAAAAATAAATGGTTTTTTCCCAGACAAAAATTAATCTTAAGTATAAAATTTCACCCTTCTACGATTTGTCGTATTTGAGTTACAGCGTCTACAGGGAATTCAAGGAAGGTTAAAATTGATAATTCCATCAAAATCCGGATTTCGGAAAAAATGGCTTTACAATACTTACTTATATGTACTATATACATATTTCATATACATATAGTATAAGAAAGAAAAATATCTGACCATTATTACTTGTAATATCTTTAGAATTATATTGAACTTAAAATTATTTCAGCCACTCCTGCATTCATACATACATACACACATACATACACTCGCATATACATTATATGTTTGTAATAGTGTTTGCACAAAGTCTATTTGCCAAATATGGCTGAGGTACTGTTTGTTTGTTTCAAAGAGTCATAACTATAGAGTTATTATATTTCATATACATAAATATACACATGTGTGTGTACATACATATGTATATAAATATGTATGACTGTAGGGTTGTAAAATAGTTTGCAAACTATATACTCCTTTCATGTAAATAAAATTAAATATTTTGAGGTTTAGAATCAATGAAAACATGTAACTATACATTGGTAAAAAAATTAATGTTATCTTTTTTATTAACTATAAAATGTTGTTTTTTCTTGAAAACAATATAACTAAGAAAAAGTACTTCAAGTATCTTTTGGAACTTGAAATACTTTTTCTTCAACTTCTTTTTCATAATACTTGAATTTAAATATTGATTTTAACAATAAAGTACTTACTTCTAGTAATTTTAAAATAACAAAAAATTATTGAAACTTCAAGTACTTTCATTGAGTTCTTGCGACAACTCTGTCTAGGAATTATACGATACTTACATACATGTTATTTTTTCTTATTGTTTAGTAATTCAGTACTAAAAGTAAGAAACAATTAAAATTATTCGTATGTAGTGTTTCCTCCCGGAAATTCCCGGGAAATTTTGTAGTTTTTTCAGTTCCCGAATCCCGGGAAAAATAAAATTATTTCTCGGGAATTTCGGGAAATAAAAATAATCATTGAAATATATACTTTCAACTGTAGGGGCACTTATATTGTTATTATATTCAATAATGCATAGTATGTACTTTTAGTTAAGAATATGGATTGGAAGTTAAATTTTTGTTTGGTACATTAGGATGTAATTTAAAATTATCTTACTAGCTTGCAATTCTTGTAAGGGTTGTTTTAGCTGTTTGTGCATTGTATTTTTCTGAGAAAGAATAAAAAAATGCATTTTAAAGTTAAAAAGAAAAGGTTTATTATGGTAAAAATTCAAATTGTCAGTTTGCATTCAATGATTGTTTAGAGTTTAGATAAAGTCTAAACTCTAAACTAACAATAAGACTTGGCATATTTGTTTGTTTTTAAAATTCTATTAAAATAGTATTTGATTTTATAACCTTATATTGTGTTACTACTGCCCATTTGCAGAGGGGGTGCTCACTTTGGGGCGCATTTTGCTAGAGACAGCAAATTAAAAAAAAAATTAAATTAAAAAAAAAATTATTTCTAATATAAAATAATTTCTGCTTCCACTTATTGTTTGACTATTTTTCTATTTTATATAATATTTTCTTCATCCAAAGCATTATTATATCTGTACCTCATTATTTCTTTCTTTATAATTTTCAATTAACAATTTTTCTTAAAATGTAATAGTATTGTGTTTAAATAATCACCGATTAATATTAAAATTCAAAAAGTGTTCTTAATTTTTTATTGTTCTTATTATTACTTTTTAAGAGAAGCTATGAAAATGTAAAAATATGTATATAAATTTCGAGAATTCCCGTTTTTCCCGGGAATTGCGATTTCCTGTTCCCGATTCCCGGCGTTGGAAAATTCCCGGGAATTTGGAAACACTATTCGTATGTATGTATATTGTATAGTTATATCATAAAGACATCTACGATGTGTGCCTCAGAACTTTCTTACTCTGGAAGTTGACAAGATTAGAAAATCAAGAAAAAGACAAATTCATCTTACATCAGCGATTCTCAACCTGTTGGGTGCGCCCCCCTAGGGAGGCATAATAAAATTGAATGGGGGGCGCGAGCATATCGAGAAAAAATATTATTATTATTTTTTTTAATTTACTGAAAGAAAAGCAATAAAATACATTCTGACATAATCCTTAATAATATATATAAAGCTCAACGTCTCTCTGTCTGTCTGTCTGTCCGTTAGTGCGCTTATCACTCGAGAACCACTTATCCGATTTACGTTGCGTTGTTTTGCAATACGCTGCCTTAACCGTTGAATATAGAACAAAATAATGTGTTAAAGAACTGTCTAGAATCAAAAGTCCTATAATAAAGTCTGGACACCATATGTCTAACTTTTATATTTAAGCCACAATGACTGCTTTTATGTTACAAAGAAAACATAAAATATTTGGGTTCTGTTTACATGGACTTATGACCTGCAAAATTTTAATCCTTATCGAAATAAATGATTTCATCGTCATAAGTACTTAATGTAGATATAATTTGCCTTTTACAGAATCCAATTTGGTCTTTTGGTTTAGGAAAAACGTGAAATAAGTATATATGTTACGGTAAATGTGATAAATTGAAAATTATTAATAATTTTCGATCATTATTAATAATTACCTCGTGATTTGGTAAATGTGAATATAAAATTGAAATTTATCACTTTTAGCAGTTATTATTAATAATTCACTACTCTCGTCGGTAAAAGTAATAAAATAAAATTAGATTCAAAGTTATTTGTCCAGCTGGTGTTTATTTGTAACATCACAGTATTACAATTACATAATTAATAGAAACTAACATGCAAAATCATTTATTCTTTGCTGAACTGGAATACTAATTAGAAAAAATTAAAATGAAACAATTATAGACTCATCACAAAATCAACACTACAATCCTAATAACAATCATTAAGTATTATTTGTTTTTGCAAGAAAGACTTTTGTGGCACTTAGAATTGCAAAGAACGTGTATTTTTCTGCATTTACAGCGGTTGGAGTTGCATTCGCCAGTACAATTGCAGTGTTGAAAGCAGGTTGTATTTTAGAACGAGTACCTACAATAAATTAATCATTTCTAAAGTCCAATTTTGCGCATAAATTTTAAATGGACATATAATAAAACACGGGTTTTTCCCGATTATGCCCTGAAATTGGGTTCTTTCCCGACGATTTTCACCATCGTTTCTTGGGAAACCCCCAAGAAACGATGCGAAGGTATAAAAACGTTCTTCGGCTCGGTTAGTTAATATTGTATAAGTATTTATTGAACTTCCTACTTGCAATTTACACCCTGTTCATTCATCTGTCTTAATTATTATTAGTTTTAATTTTTTGCCATCAAATAATAATTTTCAAATGGATTTAAAAAATGAGATTATTTAGATATATTAAAAATTTCATTGTCAACATACTT
Organism: Sialis lutaria; assembly: GCA_949319165.1. Taxonomy (NCBI): domain Eukaryota; kingdom Metazoa; phylum Arthropoda; class Insecta; order Megaloptera; family Sialidae; genus Sialis; species Sialis lutaria. The sequence goes on from OX439238.1 coordinate 23,111,345, forward strand.
AGGGGCGGAAAATAAAGTTTTGCACCCGGGTGGCAAATTTTGTTGGCGCGCCATTGATTAGGAACCTCGTGAACAGTAATAAACTTTCCCTTACAAATGGTAAACTCATTTCGTGAATACAGTTGATATAAAAAAAATACTTTGTTCTCCCGGCTTGTATAGGTTTTTATCAGTAACAAACATAATAACACCGATTGTGTTCAGGCTAACACGGAGTTAAATGACGCGCCGCTGTTTGCCCTGACAATCAGAGTACGTAATTTTTAAAAATTTATTACATTTATCGATACTAAGGTTACATTATTAATAATTACCGATAAATGTGATTAATTTCTCACTTTTACCTCGGCTTTTGGTAATTATTAATACCTAACGATCGAAAATTATTAATAATTTTCAATTAATCACATTTACCGTAACATATACAATAACTTATTGCACGAACTACGCAATAAGTTGCCCCCTAAGGGCAGAGGGAACAGGCCGGTATTCTTTTGATTGTCAATTTTTGACTTTTGTTTAATTTGTTTTCAATAATTAACTTTTAAAGAATCAACTATATATTTTTTAAATCCTAAACAATAATTCCGTAGTCCACGCGAGCGAAGCCGCGCGGTTCCAGCTAGTAAAAAATAAAATACACGTTTACATTTACACTGATAATATACACTTATAAATACAACATTGTATCAGTACTGCACAATGTATTTAATAACTAACTTATCAATATTAAATTAAAAACAAGATTAGTGACTCCCTTGGGCCTGTCTTGCAGAGCAACGTTTTTCGTAATAAGGTTTAAGATTAGAAATTGACAGTTAGCATATTTTTTATATTTAGCTGAGATCTACTTTTCAGTGAAAATTATGATATGAGAGTGGGGGGAGGGGCGATGAGAATTGTAATTGAAAATTGGGTCGTAAAAATACTAAAAGGTCGAGGAACGCTGTCTTACATACATATATTTTAATTAAAAATATATTAATCTAATAATTAGTGTATTTATGCTTACAACAAAATCGCACCAGACTGAAAAATTACCCTTATTTTTATAAAAAAAAATGTAGCATATTCTAAATAAAAAGATATATATTTTATAATAATAGTGCAGTACATTTCCACACTGCACTCAGCGCTTGCAGCTTTGAAGTATACACATATTTATGTAATATGTGACATGGAATAGCTATTACCAACATATGCAATTCCATACGTGTAGAAATATGTAAGAATATTAAGTTGATAGATAGGTATCATTTATATTTTTTTCATTTTATATACGTTAAATTTAAATTTAGATTCGTTTCACTATTTTCTCTTACTTGTGGGATGAGAGCTAATAAATTAGCATTTCAGAAGACAAACACACTTTTTGTCGTTTTTTCTAATTTTAAAATATTATGTTGTTAAAAAACTTTTATTCTTAAATAATCTTAATTTGGTTTATTTTAAAAATCATGACAATTTGTTAAACCTTAATTTTTAAATCATAATTAAAGTTCATTCTTCACGTTAATAACAATTATAACGAATTACTTAAATCAATAAAGAATCACTGTTAATTAATCGTCCACTTACAAACCATGATTAAAAGGATTAAAATTAATCCTGATTTAAAAACGGTCGATAAACTAATTTTAAATATTTTTACTACCACGTTTCCTTTTAATTTTTGAATGAATCAAACATATTGTATTACACCAATTCATCCTGTCAATAAAGAAGATTAACAAATATATATATTCAATCCTTTTCGTCACTTTAGTTTAATTAAAAAAATAGTTTTTTAATTGCTACTAAAAGAATTATTAAATTTAGGATTTACGGTAGAAATTAAAATGTTTTGACTAAACAAACAATTTTTCATCGAACTAATGCATGAAAAATCACCAAATTAAAAAAAATGCATATGGTCATTTCTGAGAACATATACGGCTAGTTGGTGGCACAGAATAAACAAATCGACAGAAAGATATAAATATATTTTCCTTCGGTAATTCGCTAAAACCAATATAGTTTTAGTACGTTTACTATTTTATAGCAAAAAATATATTCGTTTATTATCTATTAGCAGAATCCCGCGGCTTCGTTCGCATAAATTTCGAAACTAATTAGAACCCTCCATACGTGATAGGGGATGACATATTACATTTTTTATATTGATTTTTATTTATTACCTATAAAAAAACGTAAATATCTCGGATCTTAGTTAAAAATTGTAAAAACTAACCTCATGTCTACCCTCGCCATTAGGGGTTGAATATCGAATTTTTTTATTGCAGATTATTTTGCCCGACTCCACCATTATAACGTAAGCAGCTATGAAGATAAACATATCAAAAACACAGACCCTGTTTAACCCCGCCATTAGGGGTTAAATGTCGAAATTTCTATTTTAATAGATGACTATTTTGCCCAATTTACCATTATAAGTAAAGCAGGTATGCAGATAAACATATCTAAATCTATCCGCGTCCCCGTCACAAACTATTGGGGCTTGAATATCGAACTTTAATTTTTAATTGAATATTAATTTGTTCGAATTTACTTTAATATCATGAACAATTATGAAAATAAATATATCAAAATTTTATCCCCCCCACCCCATTCCCATAGGGGTTGAATTTTCATAACTGATATTTGTCTTGTAGAGTACCTACTTGTGCCATGTTTCATTCGGTAAATAAAAAAAAAAATATATAACAAAATTTTCCACCCCCTAACACCTCAGGGTTTAGATTTTGGGAAATGCTGAAATAATTGTTTCATCATTTATATTTTAGAGTATGTTCGATAAGTTTCTATTAAATGCGAACAAAAAAATATTTTTTATATAAATTTTGACACCCGATTTTAACCCCGTAGGGGTTGAATTTCGAAAAATCCTTTCGTAGTGGGTGCTTACATTATAAAAGGAAGGAACCTACGAAATTTCACGTTTCTAGGTCAAGGGATTTGGGCTGTACGTTGATATATGGGTGAGTAAGTGGTTAAGGACAAACTCTTTTATAGATATAGATATACGGCTAGTTGGCTGCACAGAATAGACAAATCGACAGAAAGATATAAAAGCCAATATAATTTTAATACGTTTACTATTTTCTAGCAAAAAATATATCCGTTTATTATCAAACCCAAAAATCAGATCAAAATTACCTTATAGCAATTTTCCTCGAAAATCAATAACTTGTAGGTACTTTCCAGAAAAACAAAACAAGTCGTTAAGCATTCTGTATTTTTGCCAATAAATTGAAAAACATTTATGTATCTTCACATTAACTGCTTGTAAGTGAACAAACAAAATTCAAGCCGCTGAAATTTTTATTTGAAACGTAAAAACGATTCTTCGAAATCGAGAAAAGTCCATTAAAAAATGAATTTATTTATTATCTATAAATGCACCATTTAAAACATTTTCTCGCTGATAAAATGTATAATATTTATGACGTTTATTTCCCCAGTGAATCGAACCCAAATATAGCTGAAAAAGTTTCATTCGATTTATAATCTTCACTCGGCATTACGTACGAGAAACAATAAATATAACTGAATGAGGAATCGGTGTTTTTTGCAACAGAGACACTAAATGTAGTCACAGTTTATTTATTTTATCTTTATGATTGTTTTTCATCAACACAATGGGAGACTGTGTTAATCGTTTATACAATAAAACACATAATAACTTTTTTTACATGATAACAATTATTACTATATAAATTATTTTTATTATATACTTGAATATTTTTTTTTTACTTTTGTATGAGAAAATATCAAAATGGCCAATTAAAAAAATGCTCAATACATCATTTATTTCTATACAAAATGAGTAGCAATTTTATATACTAACTGAAATTTTATACAAAAAAATAAAAAAATTCACATTGCGAACTATTTTTATTTTATTATCAAATTTATTTGAAATCACCTTGCATCTCTATACAATTCTTAGAATACTTTAATAACAATATGTTACTAGGAATTTCAGTCAAAAATAATAAATATAAACATAAACTTACATATCGCTTTTTTCCTATTTCATTTCTATATTTAATTGTTATTTATGTACATAATATAAAAAAATCACGATTAGCCATTTTTTCTGTAGGCTTTCGTGGTCATTGTTTATGAGAACTAACTTTTCAGGCCGTTGTCCACGTTGTCGTATTATGTTTCGACTAGAGATGCCACGAATAATGATTTTGCCAAATACCGAATATTCGGCTAGGCTCTCGGCCGAAGCGCCGCGGCCGCATATTCGGCGACACTTTAAATTAGCGGTTTTTACATTTTAATGTCATTGGATAAAGCTACTCATTGCACGTCGATCTACCAATCACATTCTAGACGTTTCAGACAATAAGAGACCAAAATTCAAAAAATAGTGACAGCGCGCTAGCCGGTAGCCTATACAAACATACCCGGTTTTTTCGCTCTCCTGTAAAGTTGGTCAAAATGACTTGAGCGGTTTTAGATAAGCGACGATATTGATATTTTTTTAAAATATACACTGTACCTATGTATATCTTAAAAAACATCATTGTTAGTTCGCGAAAAGCTTTATGAATCACCTATTTTCGAATTTATGAAAAGCGCAATCGTTTGCTATCAACAAATACTGAAAAAATCGTTTACAACTGATAGATTTTAAGTATTAAATATGTTGATTTTTTGTTAAAATAAAAATTTTTGTGAGTAAATTTATGCATGTTTTTTTCATTATTTGGTATTCGGTATTCGGCCGAATGGTTCGCAATATTCGGCCGAATACCGAATAGTAAAAAAAAAAACTAGTCGAATACCGAATAGTAGTCGAATATCCGTGGTTTTTTGTAAACTTGTACTGTAAAAACAAAGTTGGCAATCTTAATCTTAGTATTTACAACAACAAAAAATAATAGATTATATTCTATTATCGACAATAAAAACTAAAAATTGATAAATGCAATGCGATTTATATCTACAATTTTAAATACAGCCTTAAAATTTTATTTGATTCTTTTCAGATATATTTTTTTCTCAATACACGCCAATGTATCTTAATCAGTTTTCTCCAAACCCATCCTTGGTGAAAATGCACACCTAGCAAAAACAGTGGCTACACATAATAACAGACAGCGTTGCAGACGGTTTTGTCGCGGCGTAATTCTATCTGCTGCTCTTATACATACCCTCTTGTGTCGTGTGCCAGTAAAGGTGGTAGGAGGATACAGGGGGTGCACAGAGGTAATCTAATACACACCACTGGCGTTGCCAATTACACGTGATGAAAATGGCGGACGTGTGTGATGTTACAAAGTAAAATGATCCATGTGTGTGTACCTGACGTCACACAGTGGCGTCGCTTTTTTGTTTTTATTTAGGTAAATACAACAAAAAGTTATCTACACTTTATCTCAAACATAGTTTTCTTGACAATGGACTGATTTTATTCATAACTATTCGGATTTCATATACGAACTGAATTTTATTAAAATAATCACTATACCAAAATCAATGGGTGCGTTTAGCGAACGTCAGCGGCTGAGATGCTGACCAAATCGGTTTTGCTAAACGGGCCGCTGCGCAAAGGCTTATTTCAAGCTGTTGAGTCAACAGGTAAGCGCAAAAAAATAACGCTGCGTTGATCAATTTTTAGCTGGCTATCACGCGACCCTTTCCTTAACCTCAAAACTTGTTCATATTAAGACAAGTTTAGACTTCAAATGTAAAATGTGCACATTTTTCGATTCGGCTTTTATGTCCTCAATCGACTCAAAACGATGTCCCCGGAGCGATCTTTTGAGTTGAACTAATAGCCAGAAGTCAGGTGAATACGGTTGTAATGGAACGATATTTGTCGCATTTTTGGCGAAAAACTCACGTAAAATCAATGCAGTGTGAGATGGCGCATTATCGTGTTTTCGGTACCAATCGAGATTTGACGCGTCTGAGGCCCAAAAAATCTTTCAAAATGGTATTGACTGATCATTTTGATATACTAATATCATCAGCAAGGTCTCTTATTGTTAATCAACAGTTTGCAAGCACCAATTCCTTGGTTTGATTGACGTGTTGCCCATCAGTTGATGTGGATGGTCGCTCGGGACACTCTTTGTCTTCAACGCGTTGTCTGTTTTCTTTGAACATTTTGTACCAATCGAATGTTATTATTTTTGATAGAGCTTGGTCCCCGTAAGCCTTCTGCAACATTCTCAACGTTTTCGCAGCGGCTATTCCATTCAGAAAACAAAATATAATCGCACTTTTTTGTTGAATAAATTCAGACATTGTAAAAATCGAAAAATTCACTTTTTGTGTCGTACAAAACCAAGCGTAACTCAAACACTAATGACATTTATGACTTGAAATTTTACATGGATGTCTGTAACTATGCTGTCAACCGAAGAAAAAAATAATTCGGCGAAAATAATCACCCGCGTAGTTTAAATCGATAGATTCCGGGTATTTTTTAGACACAGTATATATTATTTAAATGTATAGGTGGGCATTAACTCGTTAATCCGTTAATCGTTAATTAACGAAGTTAACAAAATGCTTAACGGATTAACTTTTAAGTTAACTCAAAAAACTTTTAACGCTTTTGTTAACTTCCGTTAAATTTAACTTCCGTTAACTTTAGTCCGTTACATTGGTTGTTTGTTGACAAATACATAAGAAAATTGTCGAAAAAGCAAAGAAAAAAAAGGTCTTCAAACATTTTGGATGGTTTACTGTTAACGGTTAACTTTAACTTCCGTTACATTTTCGGTATTTTCGGTTAACTTAAACTTCCGTTAAATTTTCGGAATTTTAACGCTTTAACGATTAACGAAGTTAACTCTTTCATTAACGAATTAACGATTAACGAAGTTAACTTTTTGGTTAACTGTGCCCACCTATGTTTAAATGCAATAATCGGGTAATTAAGTTATTTTTAATGTACTTATTGTTAGTTAAGTTCTGTCGGATTGAGAAAAAATCTAATACATAAAACTATATACAGAGGCAGATTATCCATAAGGCAAACTAGGCACGTGCTTCGGATGCGAGGTTATAAAGGGGCACGCGCGCGAAATTTTTGAAAAATAAAAAAATAATTGTGTCAGTAAGTACCTATGCACGTACTTGACCTACTTACACTTACACAATATAAAAAGATTCTTGTGTGCACTAACTAAAAGATGATGTGATAATTTTTAACAAACAAAATATAGACGCAACAATAAGAAAATATTAGAATTTCGGAAAATTCATTGTTATATTTAATATGAAAAGTTACGTAACAGTGGAAGGGAGGGGCCAAGCTGAGTGTCAGATAATTTGTATTTATGTGAATTTGTGTGTATGTATATATGTTACTGTAAAAGTCCGAACTGAGGTAAATCCTAGAATTTACCGGTAAAACCTAGGTTTTACCAACTGTTAATGGTAAAAGTCCGAACTGGTCTGTGATTATCGTTTATTTCGGACTTTTACCATCATACACTCGGTAAACCCTAGGTTTTACCAAGAGACACGGTAAATGTTGAAAAATAGAGTAGGTATCAAAAATACGTTTAAAAAAATATATAGAAAATCACAAATATTAAATTTTGCTAACAAAATATTGGGGCGTATGGGGATTAATTTAGTATAAAATACGGGGATTCAATCTCCGCCTTGGTTAGGGCAATCTATTGGGGCGAAAGGGAATTAATCTCTAGTATAAAATACGAAAATTCAATCTCCGCCTTTGTTAGGTAATAACCAAACCGGAGATTTAATCCCAGTTTTTTATACTAGATCTCCTACTAATCTCCTTTCGCCCCAATAGATTGACTTAACAAAGGCGGAAATTTAAACCCGTATTTTATAATTTTTATACTAGATTAATCCCCATTCGCCCCAATATTTTGTTATCAAAATTTAAGATACCTACAACATTTACCGTGTCTCTTGGTAAAACCTAGGTTTTACCGAGTGTATGATGGTAAAAGGGTTGAACTGCAGTTTACGGTGACTAATTCCAATGAATCTGAGAAAATAACAGTGTAGTCATAGATAACATAAATACAAAAAAGTGGGCGGAGCGAACTTCATTTGGAGAATGGCGCGATTTTTAAAATTTATATTATTAATTTACGTGTTTTTTAATTATTTTATTTCTGTTTTGTATCGACCACTCCAAATAGGTGGCCATTAATATAAATTGGCGGGATTTAAAACATTTATATATTATTTTCTATATATTGTATATATTATATAAGTAATTATGTATTTTATTATGCAAAAACTTTGCTTTTTTATGTTTAATTATAATAAAAATAAATTAATGTATTTTTATTATTTGATGCATTTAGACTTGTGCTGGTTGAATGATGAATATTCTTGCTCATGGTTATCAGTCATCATAATTAACCGTTAACAAGGATTTCCAATGATTTAATTATATGTTTGGCGGCTGTGGCGCGATTTTCAAAAATCAAAATATTGATTTATCTAGAATAGACATGGAATTATTAATGTTAGTTTTTATAGTGACAGATTGCCTTTAAGTTGTCTCCTTTTCTTTTTCACATATTATTATTATGGCTAGTATAATTTTTTTAAATTTATATTAAATATTTGGCGCGATTTTTAAAATTCAATTGTCATGAGATTATTAAAATTTAGATGCAATAATCACATTTATAAATCCGTTACAGATTTTAAATGTATAAAATCGTTTATATTTAAACTAATTGTTATATTATAGGTTTTCAAAATTTGCTTTAACCGCAGTTTCTCTATAGTTTTCTATTTTTGATACTGCATATATAATATTTATATAATATACTAATTTATTATAAATCGCAAATATAATATTCAGAATCTGTTTTTATCAAAACATTATTCCGGTACTAAACACACGGTAAGAAAATAATTCTTAATTTACGTTAGATTTATAATCCCGCCATTCTCCAAATGAAGTATACCCCGCCCAAAACGTATAATATAACAATTGGTTTAAATATAAACGATTTTATACATTTAAAATCTGTAACAGATTTATAAATGTGATTATTGCTTCTAAATTTTTTCTGACTTTTTTTGACAATCGCGTTACATATTTTTAATATAAATTTCGGAAACTTCTCAGTAAGTGTGAAGAAGAAAACGAGACAACATACAAAAAATATTCAACTATAAAAAGTAAAATTAATAATCACATGATATTTGAATTTTGACAATCGCGCCAAACAAATAATTAAATCATTGAAAATCCTTGTTAACGGTTAATTATGAGTCTAATGCATCAAATAATAAAAATACAATTTATAATAATTAAACATCAAAAAATAAAGTTTTTGCATAATAAAATACATAAGTACTTATATATAGAAAATAATAGATAAAAGTTTAAAATCCCGCCAATTTATATTAATGGCCACCTGTTTGGAGAGGTCGATACAAAACAGAAATAAAATAATTTAAAAAACACACAAATTAAGAAATCTTTAATAATATAAATTTTAAAAATTGCGCCATTCTCCAAATAAAGTACGCCCCCTACGCCCCGCCCACTTTATGTATTTATGTTATCTATGACTACACTGTTATTTTCTCAGATTCATTAGAATTAGTCACCGTAAACTGCAGTTCAACCACATATACACAAGCATGTACATTGTACATGTAGTAATACCAACTACAGTCATCATTATCAATGTATATACTAGTCATAATTTTTAATCTATGGCCGCTAGAGGGGCGCCGATGAGGTGCTTGCCTAAGGCGCTCTACATTTAATCCGCCTCTGACTATATAGCACACATTTTAAGACCATACTAATGTTAATGAGTTATAGTATAGTTCCAGACAGTTACTACGTCACCAAACTGGGACCGTTTTTATTTACCCACCCAGTACACATTTTACAAAAGCAGTAGAAATGTAAACGCGTCGTTATTTTCTTAAACACTATTAATAATTGTCACTGATAACAATGATGATATCTTTGTGTAACTTTAAACCTCATTTACTCGGCGTCCTCTTGAAAAATGTTCCGAGAAGAGTTTACTATTCGTGTTTTAGTTGTCAGTATTTATTTATTTGTACGCATTTGTATTAATTGTAGAGACCCTCGCCTCGTCCTGCATTTATCTTACACCGAACATCTCCGCGCTGTTGGTTCGAATATCTTTTGTGTTTTCTTTATTAAATTGTGTTTTGTTTATTGGTATCATTTATCATATACGTTTTATAAATATTAACAGTAATTGTGTCTATTTGTTTATTAAATTATCTTAATTAGAGAACAGCAAAAATGAGTTAATTATAAATAAATAGGTATGTATATATCAAAAAAGGAAACGGAGTATATTTTATGTAAACTGACTTATTGTTAAATTTACATATAATAAATAAATAAAGATATGATACGTAATAACCCAGGATGTATTTTTTATAGAATATTTTTATGCGTTAAATAGTTGTGATCTTTTCAAACGCCATCCGTTTATTGTTAAATAGATGGAATTTATATAAAATTCTTACTTTATACACTGTCGTGCAAAAGTCTTTGGACACTCATTCTTTTGCGTATTGTGAATATAAAACTGCAGAAATAGTTGATAAAAAATCTTAAATGTTGATAAGAGTACTTAATTACAACTTTTGTAATAATCCTAGCATTTACAATTTTCCATGCTTAGGAAAAAATTTGAATTATATGCCTGAAAGGTCAGGTTTACTCAAGCTGAAAGTATTGACGCACAGTGCCTTCAAGCAAACAAGAAATTGTTGTTACAATTTTGACTGCGAGTAAAGATACCCATTTCGCTATTTTAGGGATTATTATTGACTGAAATACATATGTATCTTTACTTTCAAAATCACAGGTGCCCAAAGACTTTTTCAGGACAGTGTACACACATGAATTATTTTCAAACATATTGTCTTAGCCTATACAGTATTCTTTACTTACGCAGCATTATATTTCCACCTATTGGAGCGAAAACTGTTTTTTCGTAAGTTGTGCTCATTATAATTTTTGATCAGCACACTTTAAACTATCATTTCCCCATCTTTTCAATAAAAATGCAAAATCTAAACTCTAATTGTACTTATTATTTACTAGACTGACCACGCCGAGATGTGAAGAAATAGGAATATTTATTTTATTTCCTACAAAAATTATGACACGTCTATGAAAAAAAACTATATGTATTCTCTCACCGATCAAACCCTATTGCGTTATAAAACGATACCAGCAACGATATGTTGCAACAGCAGTGCCAATTAGTAATATTAAAATAAATAATGACATCTATTGAGAGCTTTACAAATGGCTTGCGTTTCATACAAATATAGTATATACAGGGTCCTCCAATAGTGCGTCCGGCATTCCTCACGCACTTCCTGTAGTAGATAGAAAAAAAAGTTTGGTACATAATATTATTGGTTTGAAAAGATCAACGTCGTAAAATTATTTTCAATAATACAGGGTGTCCCATTTTTGCGCTGTAACAAAAACAAACATTTTTTTAAATGGAACCCCCTATAAATTTTTCAGTATTCCGATGTCATATTTTAACCTCCATATTATCATCTATTCATTTTTTGATTTAGTGACAGTGTTGCCAAATTATAAATTTTTTTCCGAAAAATAATCCATAAACAGGGTCAACTTAAAAAAATCGTAGCGACCTCGTTTTTTTGGAAGCGATTGATTTTTTTAACAATATTATTAGTCCTGGTAAAGAGTAACATTTTGATAATAACCAATTTGAATTTAGTTGTACAGGCTGTCCATAAAAAAATGTCAAAATTTGCAAACTTAAAAATGATAAAAATCATTTTTTTCAAATGTGACTACCCCTTTTTTATTTCGCTATTCGATTGGAGTTTCTCTCCTTTTCAATTTGTATAGGGGATATCCTATGTCTAAACCCCATAGTTTCTATGATATTCAATACTTTTAATAAAATTAACCTTTTTAATACACTTTTATGCATCGAAGTAGGCCGTGCTGATGAAAAACACACGTTGGCAAATTGATTTAAGCCTAGATGAAAATACAAGACATTTAGAACATTTATTTTGGTCTTTTATCTTTTATGTTTTTTCAATTTTGTAACTTTTCATATTTTTTTAAAATAAAAGAAATAATTTTATTACATAAGTATTATCCGTTTTAAACAATAATTTTAATCAAATATTACATTGATACTTAAGTACTACATTTGTTTTTCATCAGCACGGCCTACTTCGGTGCATAAAAGTGTAATAAAAAGGTTAATTTTATTAAAAGTATTGAATATCAGAGAAACTATGGGGTTTAGACATAGGATATCCCCTATACAAATTGAAAAGGAGAGAAACTCCAATCGAATAGCGAAATAAAAAAGGGGTAGTCACATTTGAAAAAAATGACTTTTATCGTTTTTAAGTTTGCAAATTTTGACATTTTTTTATGGACAGCCTGTACAACAAAATTCAAATTGGATATTATCAAAATGTTACTCTTTACCAGGACTAATAATATTGTTAAAAAAATCAATCGCTTCCAAAAAAACGAGGTCGCTACGATTTTTTTAAGTTGACCCTGTTTATGGATTATTTTTCGGAAAAAAATTTATAATTTGGCAACACTGTCACTAAATCAAAAAATGAATAGATGATAATATGGAGGTTAAAATATGACATCGGAATACTGAAAAATTTATAGGGGGTTCCATTTAAAAAAATGTTTGTTTTTGTTACAGCGCAAAAATGGGACACTCTGTATTATTGAAAATAATTTTACGACGTTGATCTTTTCAAACCAATAATATTATGTACCAAACTTTTTTTTCTATCTACTACAGGAAGTGCGTGAGGAATGCCGGACGCACTATTGGAGGACCCTGTATAATAACATTGCTGTTATATAGTCAACCCGGGAACAAATAAATTGAAAGTAAATTTAGATGAAGCATCGAAATTAACAAGAAAACAATATTTTAATATGTATCTCAAATATCATGAATACAACATGACGTATTAATAAAAGTAAATGTTGTTGTGCTAAATTTTGGATAAAACCTTGAAGATTCTTGTTACGATGTTCTTTACAATCACTTATGTTATGTATACTTCTTTCCGTAAAAACCAAGTCGCAGGTGGTACATTTCATTACATCAACACTTTTACACAAATAATTCAACTGTAGCTTATACCAGATGCTTTTCAAGTCAATTATGATGATGATGATGAATTACTTGAAATATCGTTGCGAACAAGATGAAAATGCATATTTTTTATATTAAATTGTTATGAGTTCGATTAGATACATACTTACATTCATGCATGATATGCAGATCAGGCTAGTTAGGTGTAATCTACTATGGGCAAAAAGGACAGTTACCTGTAGCTCCCACCAGCAGTGGAGGGGGGAGGGCAATATTCTAACATTCTGTTATTAATTAACATATGGTATAATTTGATGAATGTTTTTTCACAGCAAAACATGGACTCGAAGTATTATTATGCATAATAACAGTTTTTAAAATTGCCTTTTGAAGCTTGAATAATAAAAAATGACCATAAATCATCAAAAATTTTGAATCATTAATCGTAGTGCCTTTGCTACTCTTATTTTTTCAGTGGCATCAGTTTCAGTATTCACTTTGTACATTGAACATAAATTTTAATACTTTGCACTTAAATTTTTATAGTATGTATGCATTTAATACAACGAACATAAATTTTAATACTTTGGCGAATATATAAATAATCATTTTAAAATAAAGAAAATCTCAAAAATCAAATTAAAAATATCAAATCTATTGGGGCGAAAGGAGGTTACTTAGTTTTTACGTTAGGTTAAATAAAAAAATCACATTAAAAATATCAAATCTATTTGTGCAAAAGAAGGAGGTTAGAAGGTAGGTTAAGTGAAAATATAGAAAATCACAAAAATCAATAAATATATCAAAAATATTTAATTTTTAAATTTGACAAGTCCAAATTGAGGTCAAGTGCAAAGTATTTTTTTAGTGCAAAGTATTTATTTTTAGTGGAAATTATTTATTTAAGGTGATATAATTTGTTTTAAGTTGAATAACTAATTTTTCGTGCAGTATATTTGTTATACGTGAAAACGATTAAATAAAAAAAGTTTATTAATAAAAAGAAAGTGCATTTAAATACAAGCCTATTGTTTTCTTTGAAAAAGTGCTAGAAATCCCCGTTTTCCATATACTAATTAATAATATGTATATATTACTACAAAAAGTATTTGTTTTTTTCTTTATCAACCTATACATTACGTATCCTTTATGTACAAAAAAATATATTCTAATTCAATTCAGTCAATTTACTATACGCAATGAACTTTTTAGTTATATGAAGAAAAAAAATTCAAACATTTTATCGAAGGCCGAGAGTCAACATAATAAAAAAAATGATTTCTATTTACCTAAAATTGCTTTTTGAAAGATCAGGCATGACGTATGCTTACAAAAGACAACATTCCTTGCAAAACATTTTGAACATTCTTCCTACTTTCATAGATATTTTTATAAGAAAGCAGAACTTCTACCCCGTACAACATTTCTTGCATCGTCTGATATCAAAGCAGGCTCTGCGACCTGCGTCACTCTTTCAAATTAAGCTGTATTCGCATCTTATCATTCAAGTCAAATCGAGGGTATCTACTCTTAGAGTTTATACACATCACTCGATACATTATACTGCATACATATTACACTGTTCGCGTCAAGTAGAATACAGTTGAAACAATATCTGATACACTCAGCGTTCTAATTTAAAAATTCCACAATACAACGGCTAGAGGAGCCCCCACCACCACGCCTAGAAATTGACAGGTAATAATAAAAATGGCACTGTTGGTGGACGAGATCCTGGTTTGTTGACTTTTTAGAATTGAACTCTAGACAATTGTTATTCGTTGCTTTAATACTGGATGAAAAATGTATAGATTTCTATACAATCATATGCCAATAATAAATTTTTTTGTTATTTCCTTTTTTAATCGTTTTCAAATTATCAAATTTTAAATAAAATGTACCTTACACTTTTTTTTATACTATTTGTTATATTTCAATTTCAACGAAAATTTATATTGAATTTCATTTTTTTCCACATTGAGTCACACCAAAACACAAGTTTTGTGTGTAAAATCTACATAGAAGACTTTAACGTCAATTTGTTAATTCAAATTTCACGCTGAAATATAGCAGTCACAATGGTATTATGGTGGGGGTTGGGGAAAGACGTTCTATAGAACTTTTAGAACATTATATTACGGGACGATCGTCTTGTGGATGGTCGTCCTACAGAACGCTGAGTGTACATTTAATCATTTTACTGAGGTACTTCATAAGAGTTAATTCACATCACTCAAATCGAGATTCCAGACCATTTAAGATATCTGATTCGTATATACCTTCTTACTTTTTGTATTATGTCCGGTATTATAAAGAAGCTAACAAATTTGCAAGCTTGCAAGCACTCTCCAATGGAGTATCAAACTTATATTACAGTTCTCTTGAAGTTTTTTACAGATAGTTTCACACATAGGAAGTAAAAAAAGGCATATAAAGTATATTTACTATAACTTTGCGTGGTGAAAACTAACTAACAGCGCATGCAACTATCTGTTAAAAACTCAAAGAGAACTGTCATATAAGTTTGATATTTCATTTGAGAGTGCTTGCTAGCTTGCAAATTTGTTAGCCCCTTTATAATACCGGACATTAGAGTTATGGCATATCAATCAAATCTAGTCAAGATAACTAACCTTCACTACTTTTCTACATTATAGGCATTTAAGTCATGTGACATATTTTCTCCCTTTTATCTCTTATTATTAAGAAAAATTCACTTTTGTATTGATTCGAGTCGAGTGTAAGTCGAGACTGACCTTATAGAATCGATATAATAATTTTAACTTTCGTTACAACGTTAATATTCGATTTATAATAATCTACAACATATTTTACGCCTGATTCATACTTCAGTGAGATTATTTTTAAATTATTGATCGAGTATTTCAATTTAAAGACAGCTTTAATAATAATATTAAATTATTCAATAATGTTTTTAAAAAATTCAGAGAGTCGTTACTCGTTGAAATGCGAATCTGACAAAAAATATGTATGGGACCTTTGTGGTAGAGAATTTAACTATCTTTAATTTTATATATAATTGTTTTTGCCCATATGAAACATAAGAGTGTGAGTGAGAGAGCAATATGAACGCGCAGAGTAGAGAAACACGCTTAGTTGTTAATTAAAATAAAGGTGGTTGTCAGTAAGAATCTTGAAATTGAAGTATACCATATTGTTAACATTCATTTAGATTATAAAAAAATTTACAAACTATGATAAAATTAGTTTTAAAGTATACATTTTTATGATTGAAAATACCTAAATTCAAGGTTTCATGTATTTAAAAAAATTATAACAAATAAAGGAGTAGAGTTACAGTTATGAGTGTAAGGACATTTTTTATTTGAAAAGATCTTTAAAGATGATACAAAAAAATTTGATTTAATAAAAAATCATTTTGTAGGGCCTTTTCGCGGTTTAAACAATATCCAACCAAGATTCCGACCGGCACCTTGCACTTTTATAATCAGACCCACCTCCCCAATAAGATAGAAACAAAAAATTCAATTAGAATATTTTCCCGAATGACTGCACTACTATGTTCTAGTCCAGTGGTTCTTAAACTTATGTGGTCTAGGGACCCCCTTTTTTAACAATTATTTTTCAGGGACCCCCATCCCTGATAGAAAAACAAAAAAGGTCGTTAGATACTAATTAATCACTGATAAATAGTAATATAAAAGTACTTTATGTAAATTATTTTTTTGCCAAAAATGTTTCACGGACTCCCGTAAAAGTTTGGCGGACCCCAGTTTAAGAACCGCTGTTCTAGTCTATAATAAAAGGTGTCCCAATAAGAGTGTCGGATTTAATTTAAATAAAAAACGCATATTTTATTGAGTGAGTGGTGATTTTTTTTATTGCATTGTAAAATAGACATGTTCCGATTAATTATGGAATAAAATATCCAGCAAATGGCCCCCGCGACTCTGAATACAGACCCTTGCTCTTTTCATGAAATTTGCAATGACGTTCTTACAGAGATCCGGCTCTATCTCACCGATGACACGTTGGATTTCGACCTTGAGCTCGCGAATAGTCCGTGGCGCATTGGCATAGACCTAAGGTTTCACAAAACTCCAAACGTGACAATTTTAACGAACTCGTTCAAATGAAAATAAGCATCATCGCTGAAAATATTTTTTTTAGAAAAATCGGCTTCATTTTGCTCCACCAACCATTCAATGAAGTTTGAGCTCCTAAGTGAGCTGAACCTTATAGGGATACAGATGGGGATCTTTCTTAAGAATTCGCTGCGTCGTGCTTCTCGAAATTTGAAGTTGTTGTGAAGTTGAAGTTCCCGTGTTTTCGGCAACATTCTCGTTTACAGCAGCAATATTTTCGAATGACCGGCCGGTACGCCGACGTACAGAAGACTTACTGTCCATAATCAACCCATTTTCTTCAAATTTATTGATTACTCTTGACACATTTGGTACATTTTCACGACCGAAAATTCCGCGAAGTTTTCAAGCGGTTTCAATGTAACTTTCTCCATTTTTGTAATGGGTTTTCACTATGATAACGCGTTGTTCGTTTGTGTAGCGCTCCATAATAAATAATCGTAACATTCGTAAATGACAATTTTCAAATTTCAGAGCTGCCTCCTGCACAGAAAAAAACGGCGTAACATTTAAATCAGGCATTCTTATTGGGACACTTTTCTTTAGATCACCGTATAGTTTATAAAGTTAACAACTTTATTATTTTATATCATAATTATTATATAGGTATTATAAATAAAATTAACAAGCTCAACTCAACTCTCTTGTTTGAGTGTAAAGCTTTCTTAATCAGGATATTGCCCGAGGTTGGTTCACCAGTAGTTTATATGCGCATGTGTGTGTGTAAACGTGTGTATCAGATATGTCATAGCAGACAAAAACAAAAGACGATGGACACGACGACGGTCTCACCTTTGTGTCGGTGACAGTTTTGTCGTCCTGTAGTTTGTGATTCGTTAATAAATTCTCGTGTGATTTATTCCTATATTATCTTACAAAGGATTCTAGCTTTTATAAAAACTAGTACCGGCGTTATGCTGGTACGTTGTGAAAAATCAATACTAGAAACTAATAACGTTAATTAGAAGACATTATTTATAAAAAAAAGAATCAGTTATGAAAGTTCAGAAGAAATAATGATTAACTGCTCAAAATAAACAATCAAGAAAATTAATATGTTATGTATGCCCCCCAATTCCTATTGTGGGCTCCAAGCTAAAATTTTCAATGTGCTCTTTTCCGCTAAGAAATCTAAGAAATTTTTTTTAACAACAACCAAAAAAGTATGTATGTTGACTCACTACGCCGAGCCTCAAGTCAAGATAGAGCCCTGTCACTTCCCCCCCTATATAATTTTATTTATTTATCTACAAAAAAGAATATACATGACGACATTTTTTCAATTGATTTTTACTGTTTTAATTTATGTTCTTATTATGTTGACCATATAACGAACAGTTTTCAATACTTATATATTCTTTTATATTTTAAAATGTGTTACCCATTTAATAATTCATAAAGATATCTTACATGTACTACAAACAATTATAATCAATTCGTTGATCGTTCTAGATCAGTGGTTCCCAACCTTTTTTACCAGGAACCATTTGGAAAAATTTAGTTGACCCCAAAATGACCTTAAAACCTCCACTCAAGATCAAAAAAAAAGATATCTTACATGTACTACAAACAATTATAATCAATTCGTTGATCGTTCTAGATCAGTGGTTCCCAACCTTTTTTACCAGGAACCATTTGAAAAAATTTAGTTGACCCCAAAATGACCTTAAAACCTCCACTCAAGATCAAAATTGTCACCTCGATTGGTTTTGCCTCTCCAAATCCTAAAAATTTTGTACCAAACATTTTCCGTAAAAATCCATAGTTTTCCAGATATTAAGCAGTCTCAAGATAAAAAACTCACACGGTATATAGTTATCTTTTTTTATTAATATTCTAAATCAAACAAACTCATATTCTCAATTCTTGCAATATCATTTTTAATTTGAATATATCTACCTACACATTATTATAAAGCCATATAACAATATACCATGCTGCTTATTTTGAATGATTTATTGAAATTTATGAGAACTCATAATTGAATTTTATAATTTAATAATTAAATTTTCCATGAACTGAAATTTTAAATATGTTCTTAACTTGACACAACTACAAAAACAATTTTTTGAAATCATACAAGTGTTGTTTTATTAAATACCTACCGATTTTCTTATTTCGGTTTGAATCTCATCGACTAAAGAAAATTCTTAAGGATTTTTTAGGCTTTTATATTTTATAAAACTTGTAGGATTTCAGTTCAACTTTCTTACTGATTGTTATATATTTTACCCACTCAAGAAACAGATTTTTTTTTGTTCAATTATTTTTACCACTTTTTACTTTCTTATATCTATGTATGTATATGAAATATACATATAGTATAAGTAAGAATTGTAAAGCCAATTTTTTTCGAAATCCGGATTTTGATGGAATTATCCATTTTGACCTTCCCTGAATCCATTGTGATTATTTTCGCCATGATGTCTGTGTGTCTGTCGGTCTGTAGACGCTGTAACTCAAATACGACAAATCGTAAAAGGGTGAAATTTTATACTTATGATTAATTTTTGTCTGGAAATAAAACCTCCTATTTTTGAAAACGATCATTCAACCGGAAACGGATGTTTACCTACATCGATTTTTGAATTTTTCGAATTACATTGAAACAGTGCGAATTAGAGAAAAATGTCCAAGTTAAAAATTGTAGCTAATATTATTGTATATAATTTATGTTCCATTCATTTTTTCGAAAAAACAACTTTTTGAAAAAAAATTTTTTAATAAGTATCCGTTTTTAAGTTGATTTAAAATGGTTCATAACAGAGAAAAAATATCTGCCATGAGTGTCATGGGACTTTCTTATACGTATTTCAGATATTGAACAGTGTACGTGTTTGCCATAGACACCATCAATCTTTCATATACGTAATACTGAGAAAACAGTGTGGATTTTTCTAAATAATTATTTTAAAAAATTCTTTCTGGCTAAATCATAAGTGTTGGAAAAAATGTATGGGGAATAAATTATAGACAATAACATACTATACATTTTTTATCTAAAACATTTTTGTTTTATTTCAAAAATAAATCCAAAATTAAAAAAAAATGACAAGAGTAAATATCTGTTTCCGTCTTATTGTTAGTAATTATGTTAAACATAATTCGTTCGATACATAATGTATAAAATAATATTTCTATAGTTTATGTACCATTCATTTGATTCTATCTTTTATTAGTTTGTCAGAAATACCTTTCAAAAAAATAAAAATCACGTACTTCTTCATTGTCATTATTACGTATATGAAAGTCCCGTGGCACTCACGGCAAATATTTTTATTTATTTGACAAATGTAATAATAGGTATTTAGGATGTAGATAAGGTAGAATTGTAAGAAATATAATAATTTACAAAAATATTATAATTATGTACATTATTTTTAAAAATAATATCGTTAATACGTACCTAAATATAATAATAAAATAATCTTACCCCCAGTCCTCATCATCCCTATCTTGCCCCCTTCATATTTTCAAGTATTTAATTTTTAACAATAACATAGCCACACACAAGAAAGGTGAATAACTTTTTCTAAATCCGAATTTTGAATCAAAATAGCACCTTATCCGATTCATTTTGAACACAACCTCAAAAACCTAATTTTCGAGTATATAAACAGTAGATTTTTTGAGGTTAAGTACCTTTTTTGTATAACTGTGTAATCAAAATTCATTTGAAATACCATCAAAATTTCATTACGAACATAAAATCTAAATACAATATACTTTACACAACAAAAACAAGATACCTAATATTAATTATATCTTCTCCCAAGTAAAATGCACATCACATTTTGATAACAAAATAGCGTATCTAATATCTAATATTTAATTTAAATTTTAATAAAATACGATTCGGAGTTTCCAGCGCATTGACGAGTGTCTAGTCAAATACATTAATATAAATACGCCTTCGCATATTAAAGTTTGCACAGTACTAAAGTCAACTTGCATGAGTTGATTATAAAATCTCTACACATTATGTTGATAATATTAGGTTGTTCAAATAAATCGTGAATTAACGTCGTATTACCCATTCGAATGAAGGAAAACTTATACACGGGTTTATCACAATTTGAAATCGTAAATATGAATTAATAATTATAAGCAAAATTATTTTTAGGAAATAGAAGAGCAATGTAATATTGGCGAAAAATCAAATATTGAGTTATTTTATTAATTCCTTCAATTTTGATATTCAATATAAAATAAAAACAAAAGTAACATTTATAAGTTATATAATAATAAGTAATAATAGTTATCTGCTTACCTGGTTACATAAAAAGTTTAATGATAATAACATTTTCTTGCAGAATTTCACTCAAAACATGCAAAGTTGTTTAAAATTGATGAAAAGTGAGTAAATTCTAACACAATACTTATTTCGGTACTAGAATATTTAATAGCTTATGTATTCTTTTTTTTAGAAAATGAAAAATCTATCAAAATTTTACAAAAATATAAGCTTTACCTTTCTACTATAGGTGCGTGATTATTTAAAATATATGTCGGCGCGAGGAAGTTATTTAGTTCAAATTGGCGCTAAATACGTTGAGTGACGCAGACCAATCAGAAGATCAGGAAACACGCTAAGTGGGGGTCGATTAGAAAGGAAAAAACAGAGACGGCCGTTTCGGGCAGTCAGAGTTTCGCCCAGCAATCAATTGACACCATCGTGTTTTTAAATGTGATTGAATATCACAGATGAACTGCAATCACCCAGTTTGACAGTTGCATAATGTTCTGTGTATTTATAATTGTTATAGAAACATTCTATTAATGCCGTTTTCGATAATTTAAAGATATTGTGAAGTTAATGAAAAGACAGTGAGTGATTTTGTGATTATTACTTAATGATTGATATTAATTAAAAAACAATATTGTGGATTTGTGCTTGTTTTATTCACGATGATTTTATAGCAGATTGCCACCATCTTACGTGTGAACACTCTACGCTCCGACATATACATTAATGGAACATTTGTAGTTATCACTCGTTATCAGTTTGTAGTTAATGTTAAAGGAAGTAACCTAAAATCGAAATTTAAAAAAATCTATGTTTCGATATAAACGTTGACTTTTATGATTTTTTTGCAGTTAAAAATACAATTTCATAATATTTAATGTATTTTATAGATGAGTAGAAGTTAGTTATTTTTTTATGTATTAAAAATCACTACTTAAATATTTAATTAATAATAAAAGACATTTATACTAAACCGGCATTTTGAAAATTATATAGGTAACGAATAAACCCATTCAGAAAAAATCGATGAGGTGAGTTCCAAAAGAATTATTTGGTAGAATCGTCCATAAACATATTTATTATTTCAGTATTCAAATTAATCATAACAAAAAAAAGAATATTTATTGCCACATTTGGAAATCTCAATTTGTCGATTAAAAAAATTAACCTTTTTAGAAGCTAAAGGAAGTTGTGTTGATATTTTATTTTTTTTAAATACATGTCAACAAATAAACCAAATATCATTTTCAATTTTCTCGTTTGTATTTTTAGCTAACAGTAAGAAACATTATATCCATACTGTACATTTGAAAAAGTATTTTATTAAATCTCTAGTACATACTGTAAGTACTTACAA
This sequence comes from Sialis lutaria, assembly GCA_949319165.1. Classification (NCBI taxonomy): domain Eukaryota; kingdom Metazoa; phylum Arthropoda; class Insecta; order Megaloptera; family Sialidae; genus Sialis; species Sialis lutaria. The sequence goes on from OX439238.1 coordinate 23,134,184, forward strand.
AGCGAAAATCACAATTGAAAGTTTTTCTTTCATGTTTCTTTGAAATTCGACATTGTTAGCATACTTTAATTGGAATATTTGTCTTTTGAAACAATTTAAAATTTAACATGGATATAATCAATGTATTTTATTAATATTAATACATAATATTTTATTAACAATGTACTACCTCAAATATACAATGCACAGAAATATTTATTTTTTATTAGAGTTCAAGTAATTATAAATATGAAAATAAACTTGGAATTTTCTGTTTGTTCATTCCTTCAAAATTTCTTTAGGTTTTAATGAATAATTCAAATACCATTGTGAAGATCTTAATGAGAGTCGTTATTAAATATTCATTGTCTAATAAATGTTCGTTTAGTTCTAATAAATCAACTAAAATAATAAGAATTTGTATTCGTATCCTATATATTTTTACATTAAAGCTGCACGCCAAAATGAGATTGGAATATATTCGGACAAAATGAGACCCGCTCATTTTTTAATAAGATAATACCAAAACGAGATGACGAGAGATAATCGAGATGTGATTATCAGTTGTATAATTTGAGACCGAGATTAAACAACATACCTTGTCACATCTCGTATTCAACTTTGTTTTGCATAAACCAGACCTGTGTAAAATTTAACTACGAAACTTTGAGATATCAGTTCAATTTCAGATACATTCAAATATTAGCTTTCTTTTTTTTTAGTGTGGAAAAACTTAAACACATTTTAGGGTTCCATAGAAAACTAGGAACCCTTATAGTTTCCGTCCGTTTTGAAAAATTTTGACATAATAAGATGAAATTTAGTATACGGTCGTAGATTGATGACCTTAAAACAGAAATGATAAGATTTTTGAAAAAAAAGAGACTTTAGACCTCCTTCCATAAAATGAAGTGTTTTAAAAAAAAATCTCACCTACCCCATTGAGTGGAGTGTCTTTAGAAAGGTCTTCTAAAATTCAATAAAAACTGTATCAGAACCTTTTGATTTTAATCCTTCAATCACAATGTATTTGCTCTCCAAAGTCATTATAGCGCCCCCCTCTACTTTCTAAACTATCAATTCAAAAAATCTGAAAATATTCCAGAATGTTGCTTTTAATTAGTACTTTCACTGAAAATTATAATGAACATTGTCAAAAATGTTTTGGGGCCCCCTTTTATAGATTGAAATATGAACTCACATTTTTTCATTTACCCCATTGAGTGGGGTGTCATTTGATAGGTATCCTGAAATGCAATAATCAAATGACTTTTTGATTTTAACCCTTCAGTCACGTAAATTTTTAAATAACTCTTTTTTTATAAATCGTAGTAAGAATGACTATATGGAACCCTATCGTGTGCGTTCCCAACACGCACTTACCTTTTTTTCTTGTAAAGGGTATAGCCGGATAAGCATGTAAAAACTGCCCCCAGCGATTTTTGAAAATCTATATGGCTGATCGATTTCTAGTTAAAAAATAAAATTTTCCTGAAAATTAGAGCTTGCCAACCTAAAGATTTAGGGTATAATATGGAAAAACGTGTTTTTCGGTTTTTATTTTATTGTGACCGTTACACTTAATATTTTTTTATGAAATTTTTTTTGAGAAGACTTATCGATAGAACACACGAAAAAAATTGTTTTTCAGAGATTTTCTACTAACTGTTTTTTTACAAAAAATTTTTATATTTTTTGGCGCCATATTTAAATATGTTCCCTTCGAGTGTCAATCACTAAATTTTTTTAAAATACTTCTTTTTTGTACCTATGTATGTGGTAAAATTTTCAATTTGATCTATTTGGTGCAACATAGTAAAAAAAAAAAGTTTTTTTTTAATATATCATATAAGTGCTTTGACCGTACAGATCACGACTCGTGCCGTCAAATCACCAGGCAACCACTGCAAACTTAAATGAAATAGAGTATACATATATTGATATGTATGGAACACTATTGTTTTTTACCTAAAATTATGATTTTTATTTTCAAACTGCAGGTATCTAACATTTTTTAAAATCTTTGATATACATACATACGTATATACAAACTGTAGCAGGGGTTATTTTAGTGTATGTTTGTAGCTTGTTTCTGCAGTTCTAAAAGTCAATAGTTGAAAAATATAAAGTATTTTATATTTATATTATAATAAATATATAATGTGTAGTATAAAAAATATACTACATGAAATCCAGTTGAAAAATCACAAGTACAAAGCAAAAAGACAACTTGTAATATTTCAACTGGATGCACCTTTCACGTAGTATATTTTTTATACTACACATTATATATTTATTATAAAATATAAATAAAATATACTTTATATTTTTCAATTATTGACTTTTAGAACTGCAGAAACAAGCTACAAACATACACTAAAATAACCCCTGCTACAGTTTGTATATACGTATGTATGTATATCAAAGATTTTAAAAAATGTTAGATACCTGCAGTTTGAAAATAAAAATCATAATTATATAACTTGAACAAATAAATTAATGTTTTTCAACAAATTATTCAATTTGTTTAAAAAGAAGAAAAATAGATATTTGTGTATCTAGGGCGTAAAGTGGCTGTTTTTCGCACGAGTGGGAATGTTTGTTAATCGAGGCGTTAGCCGAGATTAACAATCACACGAGTGCGAAAAACGCACTTTATACCCGAGGTGCACACAATATTTTTTCTAAAACCTAATTATAATATTAATAATAATGTAATATGATTTTTTAATTAAATAATACTAACTTGTCATATTAATTATTAATATTGAAATTTAAATCAAGTACTTAAATTTTGAAAAAACAAATGAATATTGTTATTGTTTGACATTTATATTCAGATTATTTGTGGATTATTTTCACTCATGTATTTTATTCTGCGATTTTATTATTGTAATTTTATAATAATATGGATAATATAGAAAGTGATAATGAAAATTGCATGCCGCCAGAAATATCGGAAGCTGCAAAATCGGTAATTTCAAATCTACTACCGACAAAATCCAAATTAATATATGAAAATGTATGTGTTACTGTTACTATAGAAACACTTTTACGCTCGCCGTGCGTAAAAGTAACTTTGTCGCACAGCGAGCGCAAAAGTACTACTTTACGCACTGAAATGACAAAGAAAAAGCCTACTTTTTAACACGGTTGTAGAAAAAAATAATTTTAGGTAAAAAACAATAGTGTTCCAATTATATCAATATATGTATACTCTATTTCATTTAAGTTTGCAGTGGTTGCCTGGTGATTTGACGGCACGAGTCGTGATCTGTACGGGCAAAGCACTTATATGATATATTAAAAAAATAACTTTTTTTTTTACTATGTTGCACCAAATAGATCAAATTGAAAATTTTACCACATACATAGGTACAAAAAAGAAGTATTTTAAAAAAATTTAGTGATTGACACTCGAAGGGAACATATTTAAATATGGCGCCAAAAAATATAAATTTTTTTGTAAAAAAACAGTTAGTAGAAAATCTCTGAAAAAAAATTTTTTTCGTGTGTTCTATCGATAAGTCTTCTCAAAAAAAATTTCATAAAAAAATATTAAGTGTAACGGTCACAATAAAATAAAACCGAAAAACACGTTTTTCCATATTATACCCTAAATCTTTAGGTTGGCAAGCTCTAATTTTCAGGAAAATTTTCTTTTTTAACTAGAAATCGATCAGCCATATAGATTTTCAAAAATCGCTGGGGGCAGTTTTTATATGCTTATCCGGCTATACCCTTTAGTTCTTCATCCATATTTTCTTTCATATCGAAAATTTTGTACTCGGATTTGTTCATATAGACAAGAAAATAAATTATTTGAAATAATTAAATAATTACAGAATACAGCGAAGATATTTAATGGTAAATACGTGTAATTTTACATTCGGTTTTACCGAAAATAATGTTAATATTTTGATTTTAACAGAAACGTCGAGTAAAGAAATGGAAGTATAAAAAAATTAAATAAACACCCCGTGTTTGTTTAATTTTAACGTCGATGCAAAGTATTAAATCAACGTTTTTGTTTTAATTATTGTATAAATATTAATATGGCTTATAATTTTCAATTTAATTAATTGTGTGCTATATTTATTAACCGTAATAATGTAAAAATCTAAAAAGTATATAAGTTTACATTTTACAACATTTTTATAAAATACATTTTAATTGATATGAAATTGCAAAGTGATACTAAAATTAGTTATTTAAGGTTATAAATATTTTGTAACTAAAGTTATTAAACTATTGAATATAATAAAAAGTCTGAACTTACTAATAATTATAGTAATAACCTTATTTATTACAAATAAAATTAAGAAATTTTTAACACCAAGTATGTATTTAAATTTAAGAAGACACTCTTTATCTTTAATCTTTATTCTCGGATGTTTATTACATAATAAATTTACAAGTTTTAATAACCAAGTACTCATTTTATGTAGTACACAACTTCAGTAGAAGCTTAAACTAATTTAAACATAAACTTTATATCTATCATCGTTTGATAAATCCGTTATGATGACTATAAGGAAAATATACGGCGTGAATAAAAAGTAAGGGAAATTATTGATCACACACTCCTCAATATTAATAAGAGTACCTACTATATTTAGCGTAACATAATAATAAACATTAAACATATTGCAACTTATTTATACATTATTATAAATAATCATAGTTATTATGAAAAACGATTCTTTACGAAAAAAAAATAGAAGGAAATTCAAATTTTTCTTTACTACTAGTCGTTTAAAATAATATGAAAAGAATTTAAATTTAATGATTTTGCCGCTTTGGCTGTAGAACATTGACATATGTAGGGGAACTTGGGGAATGGTGAGACACGTTTTTTGTATGGTCCATAACTTGCTTAAAAATTGATATTTTTCCAAATTTTTAAGATGTACATATGTCATAGTACGTTTAGTAACCTATCTTTTAGCTGTCACAGTCTGTTGAAATTAGGAACAACTGCAAAAATTTACTATGTTTTTCGAAAACATAAGATATCGACATTTTAAAAAAAGTTGGGGAATAGTGGAACAGTAGCAAAAATGCAAAATATGAATGCGAAATGTTTATTGAAAAGTTGGGAATGATAAAAATTGTAATTGTGATAAAAATTAAGCAGAACAAACCGTGTAGTGTGACCCTTGAGGTCCACACAACTGACTTACCAGCATCAATACTTGAATACTGATTATTTATTGTTTTTTTTTACTATTAAACTAGCTGTTACCCGCGGCATTGCTAGAGTGGATTTTAAAACATCGAATAAAACTTATAGCAACCCTCCATACGTGACAATTAATTATACAAAATCGTACATATCTTGGCTCTTGTGTGAGATAAGGCGATGTTTTCTCCCTTAAAACACCCGTCCCAGTGGTATTTTCCCATCGAATCGAATGAAACTAATTACAATGCTCTTTGTTTTACAGGGGATGAAATATTCAATTTTTATTTTTTTTCTCTATATTCATTAAACAAAATCATAAATATTTCGGTTAAAAATCGCAGAAACCCACCCCCTATCCACCGTAGACATTAAGGTTTGTTTTGCATAATGAATGACTAATATGCATATAAATGCGATATTGACTTGAAAAATGTTAAAAATAACGAGTTTTGTTATTCTTCAAATAAGTGTCCCGCAATACCCCAAACGCTATGTTTACAATTCGACATAAACTATAGTCGACACTGTGTGTTCATTCAAAACTCCTTTTGAAAGTCGAAATGTCGAGGGCAAACAATAATTATGCCCATATAAAAACTTTTTTTTACTCCCAAAATGTTATAAAAACAATGCCAATATGAAGAGTGATTAAAACTTTTGAACAATCAATTATACACTTCTTGATGTAGAAACTCTCGCGATACGAATTGATGTGTCTATTACTGTTGAAAACTGGGCATATAAATAGACGAAACTATACCAACTGTTTTAGTGTTTTAAACTCATACAAAGATGGCGGAATTGACGTGTCCCGCTATTCCCCAATGTCCCACCGGGTTCTAGGAAAGAAGCCCACAGGAAAAAAGCCCATAGGAAAAATACCCACAGGAAAAAAGCCCACAGGAATAATACCCACAAAAAAAAGCCCACACGGAAAAATGCTCACATTAAGAAATAAATAGGATACAAATGTTTAACATATTTCATGTATGTTAGCTACTGTATTGACCTTATTTATATATTTACAATATAAATACCTGTTCAGCTTGTTACATTATCAATCAAATATTCAATCTAAAAATATATTTACTTAATAATTTCCCAGAAAGGATTCAATCTCCGGTTTGGTTATAATCTAACAAACGCGGAGATTGAATTTTCGTATTTTATACTAGATTAATCCCCTTTCGCCCCAATAGATTGCCCTAACCAAGGCGGAGATTGAATCCCCGTTTCTTATACTAGATTAATCCCCTTTCGCCACAATAGATTGCCCTAACCAAGGCGGAGATTGAATTCCCGTATTTTATACTAGTTTAATCCCCATTCGCCCCAATATTTTGTTAGCAAAATTAAATATTTGTGATTTTCTATATATTTTTTTTAACATATTCTATTTATTTCTTAATGTGAGCATTTTTCCGTGTGAGCATTTTTCCGTGTGGGCTTTTTTCCGTGTGAGCTTTTTTCCGAGTGAGCATTTTTCCATGTGAGCATTTTTCCGTGTGGGCTTTTTTCCGTGTGAGCATTTTTCCGTGTGAGCATTTTTCCGTGTGAGAATTTTTCCGCGTGAGCATTTTTCCGTGTGGGCTTTTTTCTGTGGGTACTTTTCCTGTGGGCTTTTTTCCCGTGGGTATTTTTCCTATGGGCTTTTTTCCTGTGGGCTTCTTTCCGGTCACCGTCCCACCGTTCCCCAAGTTCCCTCATTTCGAAAGATTATGTTTTGGTATGGTAACTAATAATTAACAAAATAAAACCCCACATAAAATTTTTATTTTAAAAACAGATATTTAGACGAACTATTAACAATATAGGTTTACATTAGACATATGAAACGGATATTTTCTTAATTTAATAATATTGTAGATAGTACATCCAATTTAACTATTCTACATTTTAATTTGCATTTCAAATTTTTTACTACTTCGAAGCGATAAAGTGTAACTTTATACTAATGTAATGTAACTACTATTTAACTACAAAAGTAATTTATGGAACGTTTAATATAAATGTATTATATACCAGCCAGTCTGAGATGTTACCTTCAAATATCATACATATATAGATAATAGATATACATATTTGAGAATTAGGCACATTGAATAAATATGCCATTATTTTAATTTTATTCAAAAATACTAATTTCGAATTTATACGACTGTATATATGGTGTACTAGATAATTTATCTAGATATTTATAAGAAAAACAGATTAGGTTAAGGGGCTATAACAGTGTGAACGCTGGAAATTTGGGTGATTTTCGGAAATTTTTTGGAAGAAAAATACTCAATGAAATATTTTGGAAAATTGAGAATATATTTAGGTATATTAGTGGTATATTCCTTAATTTTTTCACGTAAAAATCGATATCTAAGCGACTTATGCACTGTCTTCGGAGGCGCCAAAAAAAATCTCCTCCACTGCGGCCATGATTCCGGACGATGGAGTAGTTGAAATTGAAAAAAGAAAAAATGTCGTTATACTGGAAGGTATTTCCTATACGATGACCTACGATTTTCGAAATAATATAAAAATCTAACAAAATGGCGTAGTTGCCTATAAAATGGTCGTATTTTTAATGCCAAATCGTCAATTTTCATCCAATCAAAAGTATCCTAGTTCATCGTAGAGTAAATATATTCAAGAGTACTCAGTTCAAATTTCAAGTAAATTGGATAATTGCCCTTTGAGTTACAATGTCAGCAAATTTGAAAAATCTCATTACGAGAAATACGCATTTAAAGATTTAACTATCGATTACATATCTGCGAGCGATCGCTCTTTAGAAGGATGCTGTTTGGAGAGTATTAGTGATATGGGCTTGAAATTTTCACAGAATACTCTTGAAACTATAAGCTCTCCAAAAAGGCAAAAAAATAATTGATTTTTTGAAAATTCCACACTGGTATGGCCCCCTAAATGAGATGAATCATTTGTAACTTTTGTATTTATTTTTATTTTAAAAGCGAGACTAATATAATTTTTGCTAAAATAAAAATGCAAAATACAGAATCCACCATGTTAAATGCCATTCAGAGAGAGAATGACGTCACGCATCAGTAAACGTCAAAAGTGATTGACTTTCATTTTAGACAAATATTAATTCCTCTTACAAGATTATTAGGTACATACCTTATTTAAAAACTTATATACTTTGGAATTCATTTTTAACATAAAATAATTAAATTATTGTCTAACTCTGAATGTTTGATTATTGTTGACAAGGAGTGTGACGTCACAACTCTGAAATGTAACCTTTGAGCGTTTTGGGGTCAAATTGAAAATTAGTTTTAAAAGAATCAATTTTTGCGATTAAACCTTTATTTTCTGCAGAAATAAGTATTTTTTTGGAAATAGGTGACACGTAAGATCATCATAGAATAGTTTTTTTTTAAATTAGTCATCATGCCTATTACTTTACTCTAATTTCAATTATTAAATAAAAATTCTAATATAATTTCGATGTAATTAAAATTTTCTGTTTAAAAGCATGAAGAATTAAATTTTTATTGATCTTCTTACAGCTAAAATTATCTCCTTTATGGACATAAACACTTTTCATTACATGCACAAAACTTTTCACATTTCTCAAGGGCTTAAAGAATATTATCTATTAATTTTCTTTAACGCCCAAGAAATTAGGTACTTTAATTAATAAATATATGCAAAACTTACTGTTGCGATAATGTTGTTTATTATAATTATGATTTGTTTCACAGATTATTAAATATATCATGTACTCCCATACTCCCATGAATTTATTTTATATGTAACTGAATATATATTACATATACAGGGTGTCCCAGGACTATGCCAAAGCTCAATATTTCATTTATTATAAGAATTGGAATAAAACTTTAAATACAAAAGTTGTCAGGCTAGAGGAGTGGCGTAATTTGAAAATAGTTACATATATACAGGATGTCCCATAACTGCGTTACAAATCAAAATTATGTTTTTTTTAAATACAAACTATATTTTTTTATTTGATAATCTAAAAATGTGTTGATAATTGAACAGGCAATTCGAAAATGTAAAAATATATAGGGTGTTCCATTTGAAAATATTGAAAAAAAAACAGGTTCAGAGTTTTTATACAACCTGTACAAATAATACAATTTTGTAAATGTTTGACATAATATCGCAATAATAGATAATATGCCAAAACTACTATCTGCAGAGAACACATTTTTTTCTATGTAATTATAAAATTACAAGGTGTTGAAAATTTTCCTATTTTCTTACAAAATTGGTCATAATTTCTTAACCACTCTGTGTAATCCCGTACATGTATATCAAAATACTTAGAAATTAATGCTTTTTTGATTATCAAATAAAAAAATACAGTTTGTATTTAAAAAATATAATTTTGATTTGTAACGCAGTTATAGAGCAGCCTGTATAAATGTAACTATTTTCAAACTACGCCACTCCTCTAGCCTGATAACTTTTGTATTTAAAGTTTTATTCCAATTCTTATAATAAATGAAATATTGAGCTTTGACACAGTCCTGGGACATCCTGTACTTTACATATATGTTACTGATGTGGCCACCACACGATTATTTTAATTTAACGGTTGTAGATAAAAGAACTTATTTTAACTGAGTTTTCGTCAAATTTGAGACACCCAAACCACATTTGACTTTTTAAATGACTCAAATAAATTCAATTAGATCTGATTAGTTTTTCAATTGGATGTCCTCATTACAATAACGAAGTTGTATTTAAGTTCTTAAATTTTTGCTTGGAGCCCGCTGTAGGCGCCATTTTTGATTAAGAGAAAAAATAAAAAATAGTGTCATATTCTACTCACTGAGATCTACATTTTGACAGCCCACACGACTTGGAATACATTTTTTTTGTTTTTTTTTTTTAAATTGCTTTAAAGCCCCCTGTAGGCGCCATTTTTGATTAAAAAAAATACGAATAAGGATCAAATTACACATTTTAATGTGTCACTTGCTTTGGTATAAAAATAAATTCTTTTTTTGACTGTTTTTAGCCTCTTAGCACCCCCCCCCCCCCTAAAAAAAAAAATTCCAAAATATTGGTACATATTTTACTAGAGGGTGTCATTTTACATATTCAGTAAAAATTTCAAGATTCTAGCTTATATAGTTTACGAGCAATTGAGCTTTGAGTGAAAAGGACGGACGGACGGACGACAAAGTGAGATTAATAGGGTTTCTTCGGAACCCTAAAAATATATATTTTTTTATTGATGAAAATAAAAAATATACCGATTTACACGGTACTTGTTTTACACGATTTCACTTTTACACGATTTATAAATTGACAGTTTTCAAAAAACTAGTAAAAATATTTATTCCGCTCCATATACGCCTATACAAAGATTTTATGGCATTTTTGAGTTTTTTTGAAAGAAACGATTGATAGTTCAAGAAAGTGATGATAGTGATTAAACTTATAATTAATTTTTAAGAGTCTTTTTTAATTTTTTGTTCCTAATGTAAAATAAATTAATTATCTACTTATATTACTATCATATGTTTGTTGTTTTATGAACTTAGAACGATTTTGAGTTTTCCAAGATGTCTGACTTTAGTTTAACTTAAACAAATTACTGAATCATGCACATTTTGTTGTTTTTTTTCGTTTTACACGATTTACTGAGCAAAATCCAAGATTTCAGTTTACACGGTTTTGTGCAGAACATATCTACCGTATAAATCGAGGGATATGTGTATTCTTAAAAAACGGACATATAAATAACTCGGCATTTATCCTGTTTATAACAACTACGTGACTATTTGTCAGTATCTAAAAAAAGATAGAAAATATGTGAAGAATTTACAGTCAGTATGAGAAATATAGTTTTCCATTTCAACGGAAACAATAAAAATAAGAAATGGTTCTTTGAAATATTCAAAACAGCGATTTTATTATAAATTATTACACAGAAAAGCATATTTTGAATATATACCGAAAATATAGATAGAAAAAAATATAGACACCAATCATATAAACAAAAATTGTATATTCATGTATGATTCTGAGCATAAATAAAGCATCCACTTCATATAACATTACACATTCTATTCTATTACATACCGATTCAAAATAAACATCCCTTTCCGGTTTAATGTGCATACCTATTAACTATAATAAGAATAGTTAATTACGATTTGTATAGAATTATAACATTAGCCAATACATAAAAAAATCATATCCCGAGATACACATATAAATCTGTAAGATCTGTATGTATCCAATATAAAAATTATAATATGTGCGTTGCTTTAAATATAAAAGAATTCATTTTGATGTTTGATAACACCTGAACTTATTTTGAAGGGGTTTTCATTGTTAGAAATTAGAATTACTCTGCACATTAATTAAGGGGACACCTAAAAAATAACCTGTTTTCAAATGCTTGTAACTGGTCAAAAATTAACTTTAAAAAAAAAATTTTTCTTAAATGGAGCAAATTTACTCTCCTTTATGATGGTCTAATTCGTTCCTCAACATCTTTTCATTTTTTAACTTTTTATGTAATTTAATAAACTTTGAAAAAACTGCATATTTTGAAACTTGACGCGGAGTGCATTTATGTAGAAAATGAAATTTTAAAATAACCTTTTTGTAGAGAATTTCAATACCTTGAAATCGGTATCGCGGAATTTTTTTTGCAACAAGGTATCATAATTTTAGTGAAAATCATAATTTAAATGAACAAAACCGGAATAATTTTGGTGGTACAGAAAATAAGAAAAAAGTAAAATGAAGCTTAACTGAACATCATTCAGATTATCTATTGTAATGAAATACTTTTGATGAATTTTATAAAAATATTCTAACAGAGTAGAAAAGTCAAATAATAAACAGTAAAACTACACCAAACAGAACATATCTTAAAAATTACATTTCAGGTGGCCCAAGCTAAAGTTCATATTGGCAAGACTTACTCTTTAAAATACATTTTTTTTTTATAATTACGCGAAAATATTCAACTTTAAAGTCTCAACATCAGGAAACCCATCAAAATTGCAAATTGCAAATTGTTGAATTTTTTTCGTGGAATAAAGCAGCTCATGGAAAGTTTATGAAGTCAAAAAATGTTTATTTTTACATGCACAAATACACGTATACAGTATGCACACATATTTAGGTATAATTTTAAGTCCATATTGGGTTATTATTTCAGTAAAATAAAGCATTTTTTGAAAGAATTAGACCATCATAAAAGAGTGTAAATTTGCTCCATTTAAGATTTTATTTTATTTTAAGTTAATTTTTAACCAAGCTAAAAACATTTAAAAACAGGTTATTTTTGGTGTCCCCTTAATTTATGTGCAGAGTATAGTTTCAACTAGATATCTTCACGTTTTAGAACATTTTATATTAATAAAATAGGTCAAATTTCTACTAACTGTGATACCTATACATATTTTGATACTAAATTTCACGAATTTTTAGTGGGGGTTATAACTTTGTATGTTTAAATAAAATTTTAGTCTGTAACTTACATAAATTACAAGAGATAATTTACTGTGACGAACAGATGATAAAGTAAAATAAATAAAGTTCTGATCACAGACCTACGGTATACCTACCCTTAAAACGTATGGAAAATAAGTGAACTATCACTGATTTTATAACTAGCAGAATCCCGCGGCTTCGCTCGCGTAAACTTCGAAACTAATTAGAACCCTCCATACGTGATAAGGGATGACATATTACATTTTTATAAAAACGTAAATATCTCGGAGCTTAGTTAAAAATTGTAAAAATTAATCCCCTGTCCACCCCCGCCATTAGGGATTGAATATCGAAATTTTTATTTTAATAGATGACTATTTTGCCCCAATTTACCTTTATAAGTAAAGCAGGTTTGCAGATAAACATATCTAAATCCATTCTCGTTCCCGTCCCGTGCTAATAGCGCTTGAATATCGAACTTCTATTTTTAATTGAATATTAATTTGTCCGAATTTACTTTAATATCATGAACAATTATAAAGATAAAATTTCCCCCCTTCCTCCACTCCCATTCCTATAGGGGTTGAATTATCGTAACTGATATTTGTGTTTAGAGTACCTACTTACTTGTGCCATGTTTTATCGGTGAATACAAAAAAAAATATTTTACAAATTTTTCCACCCCCTAACACCTTAGGGGTTATAATTTAGGAAATGTTAAAATAATTGTTTCATTATTTATATTGTAGAGTATGTTAGATAAGTTTCAATTAAATGTGAACAAAAAAACAAATTTTTATATAAACTTTGAAACCCTTTTTTAACCCCGTAGGGGTTGAATTTCGAAAAATCCTTTCTTAGTGGATGCTTACATCATAAAAGGAAGGCACCTACGAAATTTCACGTTTCTAGGTCCAAGGGTTTGGGCTGTACGTTGATATATGAGTGAGTGACTGAGTGAGTGAATGAGTGAGTGGTTAAGGACAAACTCTTTTATAGATATATCCCTTAGGTAAAAACTATGTAGTGTATTATATTATACTCTATACCTTTTATGTACCTATACCTATATACACTCAAGTAATTTAAAGAATACTTATTTATTACAGAATTAAAAGAAAAGAATTAAATCAGCAAACTTTTAATGAAAGCAATTAAATCAAGGGAAAACTTTTTTAACAAGTCCAATGGTATAAAACATTTAAGATCTACATTAAAATTGATGTTTGTTAGTTGTAAGTACAGTTTAGATTTCTATAGTTTCAGATATTTGTTATTCCGTAAAAGAATTTCATATTAATTTTCTTTTATAACTTTTAATTAAACTTTTGATTTCATTCGTTAGATTTAACGAATCTGTGTAATGAGAATTCTAAAAAATTCATTATTAATTTTTTTACAGATATGAATTTTGACGTATAAGAAAGTTTAAGATTTAATAAAAAATATTTTAACTCTAAAATATTCATACATATTAATTTTCTTTTTGATAATTATCATGAGAATAACATTTAAACAAAAAGAAACAATATAAAGCGATTATACACCGAAATGCACCAAGAAATAATATAATTTCAATAGGCATGATGTCAGTAACAAATTATCATTGAAATTACGATTTTAAATAATGAAATAGGTTAAAAAGATTCTAAAAAAAATATTTATTTTGATATTAACAGCAAGATTAATATAATTTTTAAAATGAAAATGCAAATTAAATGAAACACCAATCAGAGCGAATGACGTCACGCATCAGTAAACGTCAAAAGTGATTGACTTTTATTTTAGACAAATATAATTCCTCTTACAAGATTATTAGGTATACATACCTTATTAAAGAACGTATATAATTTGGAATTCATTTTTAACACACAAAATAATAAAATTATTGTCTAACTCTGAATGTTTGATTATTGTTCACAAGGAGTGTGACGTCACAACTCTGAAATATCACCTGCGAGCGTTTTGACGTCAAATTCAAAATTAGTTTTAAAAGAGTCAATTTTTGCGATTAAACCTTTATTTTTTACAGAAATAAGTTTTTTTTTGGAAATAGGAGACACATAAGATTATCATAGAATAGTTTTTTTTTTAAATTAGTCATCATGCCTCGTATATAAATAGTTTTTATATATGAATGAGAACTTAATAAAATCCACCAAAACCCACTCTTTTTCTTGTGACCCCCCTCTCACCCCGCAGCTCAAAAGTCTGTTGCTATCGCACTTAATTAATACCTATGATCCATGATGATAAACCACTGAAATTTAAAAATGAAGATTATTTTTGCCTTGTAAATATTTATGCCAGTATCGTCTAAACGCAGTGCTTCTAAACTTTTTGATGTCGCGGCCCCCTTGCAGCTCATATTGATAACTCACGGCCCCCCTATTTTTTTTTTAAACTCAGATGAGTTAGAAAATATTTTTTTTGCTTCATTTTTATAATTTAAGCGAATTTAAGCATAATTTTTATTATATTTAAACTTATTTAACGATAGTAAATTTATTTTTTATATTCGCGGCCAACTACTTTAAGGAAGCCCTGGTCTAAAGCTTAATAAACTGCCTTGGCAGGCACGAGACTTTTTTATACATCATGACACCGAAGTATTAATATGTGATTACTTTTATAATTAACTTCCCAATAGGAAGTTATTGTAATTGGTCCGAAAATCGAAATCAAAAATTTTAACATATTTTCATGTTTCAAGGGCATTAGAGTATATTTACACTATTTTCAGAAAAATGTCTGTGTGTGTGTGTGTGTGTGTGTATGTACGTACGTACGTACGTACGTGTGTACGTACGTACGTACGTGTCCTTTTTTTCCGGGACGAAATCTCGCGAACAAAAAATGCTATTGACTTCGTTGGGGTGCTAATCGAAGCGTCTTGACGTGAATATGATCTGAAAGAAAGGATTTTTCGAAATTCAACCCCTACGGGGGTAAAAAGGGTGTTTTTTTCATTTTTATTTTTTTTCTTGATCGAATTTAGTCGGAACTTCGAATAAATACTATACAATACAAATAATGAAACGTGTATTTCAGTATTTATTTTTTATATGGGTCCAAACAGCCATTAAAGGGATGAAAACCACCATCAAAATTTGAATTTCATACTAATAAATACATTTAATAATTCATGTTGCCTTGGAAACAACACAATTCAAAATTTAAACTGTCAGATTAGTTATTCTAAAAATGTGCATTATATTATTGACATTATTTGGATATTAGAAAACTAATATTCATAATACAAAGGTGAGTTTTATTTCTGATAAATTCCATTAAAATTTTTCATATACATACATATTAAAAAAAATATTTTCAAACTATAACATAGTATTATTAATTATGGAAACAATAAATAATCAGTATTCAAGTATTGTTAGTCATACCATGTTGGGAAGTTGATTGTGTGGACCTAAAGGATCGCACCCCACAGCATTATACGTTATATAGTTTAATTTTATATCCCCGGGTAAAATTGGATCCGGCAGCTAGTTTAATATTTGATTTTAAAATTTTTTACTTACAAAATGATTTTCACTGAATGAAATTGATACATTGTATTTAATATTGACATTAAATATTAAACGAAATCAATTAAGAATTGTGATTATTGTATTAACTATTTATTTTGCTAGAATTCAATTATGACACTTTTAATAATAAATGCCAAAATTTTCATAGATAACTAGATTTTTTGTATTATACAAATCATTTTTAAATTAAAACCATTAAAACTAAAATAATTCTTTTTTTGGTTAATTCATAAGATACAAAAAAAAAATAGAACATAAATTATAGAAAATAATATTCTCTACAACTTGTATCTCAAACATTTTTTTCTAATACCTATAACCGTTTAAAAAATAAATCGAAAAAATTATTTTTTTTAGAAAATCAATTATTTCCTAAAAACAAATTTTGGGGGGGGGGGTTAATGGATAGAACATAAATTATAGATAAATACCCTCTACAACTTTGATCTAAAACCTTTTTTTTCTAATGTGCACCGTTTATACATCATGACACCGAGTATTAATATGTGATTACTTTTATAATTTAATATTTGATTTTAAAATTTTTTACTTACGAAATGATTTTCAATGAATGAAATTGATACATTGTATTTAATATTGACATTAAATATTAAATGAAATCAATTAAGATTAGTGATTATTGTATTAACAAGTATTTATTTTGCTAGATTTCAATTTTGACACTTCTAATAATAAATGCCAAAATTTTCATATATAACTACATTTTTTGTATTATTCAAATCATTTTTAAATTAAAGCCATTAAAACTAAAATTATTCTTTTTTTGGTTAGTTCATAAGATACAAAAAAAAGAATTGAACATAAATTATAGAAAATAATATTCTCTACAACTTGTATCTCAAACATTTTTTTCTAATACCTACCGTTTAAAAAATAAATCGAAAAAATTAATTTTTTTAGAAAATCGATTATTTCCTAAAAACAATTTTTGGGGGGGATAATGGATAGAATATAAATTATAGATATATACCCTCTACAACTTTGATCTAAAACATTTTTTTCTAATGTGCACCGTTTCAAAAATAATTCAAAAATAATTCGAAAAATAATTATACTTCCGTTTCCGGTTTAGTGATGGTTTTTAAAAATAGGAGGTGCACATCTAGAGCATAAAAGAACCTTAAGTTTAAAATTTCACGTTCGTAAGTATTACAGTTTTGGCTGTAGAGCGTTCACAGACAGACAGACAGACAGACAGACAGACAGACACACACACAGACGTCATTGAGTTAATGGTGGTATATGATTCAGGGACCCTCAAAACGTGTAATTCCGTTAAAATCTCGAGTTCGATTTTTTTCGTGATCACTATACTTTATTTATACATTACATTTCATGTATGTATAAAAAAGTAAAAAGCAACAAACTCAACTTTTCTTCTACACACTTATATGTACTTAAATCTTTTATCGATGCGTTTTTAGTCATATTACTTACTAAGCAGCTTATATGCATAACTATACATATAACTTACTGAATACAATATATTCTCGTTTATAATTATAACATATTTTCCAGCATATGTATATTATATATTACGGAACAACAACAGAACATAAATTTATAGTTTCATTACTGATACTATACTATGTATGTTATACATATATACATAATAGTGGAAGCGAATTAACTGAATGCCGCAACCATGTGCGCCAGTTTATTAACTCGCTAGCGGATATATAGCTTTTATTCGTCAACGTTCTCGACGTTAAACGAGTTAAATCAACAGTATGATTATTTACCGTTCATTCATATTTTTTGTATATA
The DNA here is from genome assembly GCA_949319165.1 of Sialis lutaria. Classification (NCBI taxonomy): domain Eukaryota; kingdom Metazoa; phylum Arthropoda; class Insecta; order Megaloptera; family Sialidae; genus Sialis; species Sialis lutaria. The sequence continues at coordinate 23,152,127 of OX439238.1, forward strand.
CAGTGATGCCTCGCACAACGAACGCCTCGCATAACGAACGCTGCGCATAACGAACTTTCTGTTCGTTCATTACGCGACCCACTAAATGAACCTCGCTTCACATAACGAACTGCATCGTATTTCATTTTGCCACCCGAACGTTCCTACGTATCACGAAGTCGCCCGAACTTCCAAGATCACACGCAGTCGATGCTCAAACTTGTACAAATATCCATCAACGCGCGTCAGTCGTTCTTTTCTGCGCTTAACTCACACACGTGTTGTTTTTAATAAATGTAATTGTGTGTGTGAGGAGTTAACCCTGCAAGCCTCGCTAGACTCTCCTAAATCTGAGTCTGACTAAAAAATAAAAAACGAGTACAATCTTTTTTATGTTACAGAACCATATTTTATGCTACAGAACGAATTAAAATTTTTAACATGTATTGTTATGCAAAAACGCGTTTCACTTAACGAACTTGCTCCTGGAACGAATTATGTTCGTTATGCGAGACATCACTGTATTTAAAAATAATAATTTTAACTGCCTATGCTCTTAAATACATGATATAAGAGAGAAGGGTAACATTAAAAGCAACCCTTTAATAATACATGGCATATAATTTGTAATATGATCTGCCCTCCCATTTCATATTGTTATGTTTTATTCATAATTCAATTATTGTATCTCTATTTAAATGATATTGAAAAATACCATATTGGCGCCCATGTAAGGGTGCAAAACAATTGGCAGAGAAAAGACGTGAGGCGCACAGTGAAGGATAATTAGTTGGTGACCACAAGGTAACAGACGGACTTAACCTTTACACAATTTTCTAGATTCAATTCAACTCGATTTCACTAATAGAATACACAATGTGCATTCTACCTACTCAGTGTCGTAACTAGTGTAAGGTAAAGACCTTGTAAAGGAATTTCAAATTAAATTAATTCAACCCTTTCTTTACCAAGTCATGTACAGATCGTTAGTTAATGTATGAAAATATATATACTTTTTTATGTATTTATATAAGTATAGATAAATACATAGGTGGGCATTGACTCGTTAATCCGTTAATCGTTAATTAACGAAGTTGACAAAATCCTTACCGCATTAACTTTTAAGTTAACTCACAAAAATGTTAACGCTCTTGTTAACTTCTGTTAACTTTAGTCCATTACATTGGTTGTTTGTTGACATGTTGTCATTATTTGTTTGAATTACGCGCCGCGCGGGCACACCGGCGCGGCGTGGTTCTCTAAAAAATAAAGCGGCCCTGTTGATTACATGCTATGTGCCAGAATACAAGTTATTATGACTTGTCTTTTTAGCGTTTGTGCCATTTTTAACCGACCTCATTTAGTGTTTATAATTTTCTTCCATATTTCATATTAGTATAGTAAGTGAAGTAAGCATGAGGAATATTTAAAGATAAAAAGATAGAATTTAGGTGTATACTTTAATTCATTAAGGTTTAGTTTAGGTGCGTATATGCTCTACTACCAAGGCGGGTCGCTACTGTCGCTTAGAGACACTTAAATAAGGGATGCGCTAACGACTAGTCAAGATGCGGATTGGTCGAACACTGTTTCCTTTATAATTCTATATCCGATTTCCGTTATTTAAAAATTACGACTTCCGGCATTTCCGTTTTAAAATGTCAGTTTTTTTCAAATACGAAAATTTACGTCAAATTTATTTTAAAATAAGTAATTTGAAGTTAACTTATGTAATTTACTCATAAGTTAGTATTACCTATAAATGTTTACATTATACAATTAAGTATTTTTATTAAGGTATCTTATTAATGTCTACAAAAATCCAACAATCATGAAAATGTAACTATAACACATAACCTTAAATTTAAATTTTCCAATTTAATACATAATTATGATTCTATAATAAAAAAATAGTGTGTTTGTCTATGAATATTATTTCTCATAAGGTTCTCAATGTATTTATCCTTTTTTAGGTACCTAATCATCGCAAAAACGATATTATGTTTAATTTTAATAGCTGTCAAAATCTACAAATTGAAAAAATATTAAACTTACTGTAAAAATATCTTTTCTATCATTATATGATTGTGGATTTGCATTTAATGAATATTAACATTTTAATTATATAAATTTTGAACTGTAATATAATAAATTAAAGATTTTATCTTATTTTGTATTCTAAATTAAATTAGAAGTCCGTTTTTATTTTAAAATATATGTATATAACTAGATGCGCATCAATAGTAGTTTTATAGGGCTTAAGTACCTGCTGTAAACATAATCTGGAATAGAAAAGGTAATACATATAACGAAATTAAAAATAATTTATCATACATAACCTGATTTATAAAATAATTAATGTGTAAAATATAATGCATATTAATTATATATACTGTACCCAGATGAATGCTTTGAATGATAAGTGTAATAGTAACTTAATACTATTAACATTTCAGTTTGAATTATTATTTTTCGTCAAATGTAAATATTCAGTAACTGTTAAAATAATTATTTTTTTTATTTTTGTCTTCTAACGCCATCTATAAAATACCGTTATTTTTGCACAATTTCCGTGTCCGTTTTTCAATATTGTCGGCGGAAGTTACATAAATTTGTATTATTTCCATAGTTATATTATAATTTCCGGAACATTGACTTATCCCTTATTAAAGTGTCCCTACTGTCGCTTGTAATAATTAAATTAATTAATCTATCTTGTTTTTGTTTTATTTACCTATGTATCTCATCCCAAAAGGCGCCAACCATACATTTTGGAAGGTTAACTTTAACTTGCGTTAAATTTTCGAAATTTTAACGCTTTAACGATTAACGAAGTTAACTTTTTTTATTAACGAGATAACGATTAACGAAGTTAACTTTTGGATTAACTGTGCCCACCTATGGATAAATACTAAAAATCACCTAATTTTGTTGACAGTTGTAATACAAATATGTATGTACAAAATTCATTTGAATATTTTTTTACACAAAAATAACCATCTACATATATACAAATAAAATAAAAATATAATTTATTAATTATTTTAACTCATACACCTTACAATAACTATAAATAAACAGAAGTAATAGTTTTTTACTGACAATTTTGAAGCTACATTGCATCCATCTGTTTCACAAACGGTGCATTCGAGATCTTCTTTATTCTCTTGAGGGCAGCTATCTGATGATCCACATCCTCGAATGTAATATCCATCGAATCGGGCTTTGAAACACCGATCAGGGTTTTTAGGTTGCTTCGTCGGAAAGAAATGTTCTGCTATGTTTGTTGTACATTCCTTTGATTTTGCGTCAACACCGTTGAGAAGTTTCAAATCTTTGCAAGAATTAGAAGCACTATCTAGTGAATAACATTGATAACATTTCAAAGAATATGTAATGTGTATAATTCCTACAAAAAATCCAACAATTAAAGTGAATTGAAAAAGTTGCATGACGTTTGTTCAATTTTACAAAAATGTGTACTATGGTAACTTGCATAATACAAATAATTGTATCATGGGTAACTTGATAAATTAATTTCTGAAAACCCGTTATGTTTTTGTTTTTACTTCCATGTTCGAAGAAATGGAAGTATTGTAATACCATCGAAATATCGTGTCCGAGATAAGAGCAAATTCTGATTGTACTAACTTCAAAACGTAAAGAAAAGTTAATATCCGCATGACGGCTGTGCGTGTGTCTGTGTGTGTGTCTGGATGTAGAAATTTTTTTCCGTTCACGATAACTACTGTAAATATACACCGATTTTAATTATTTTTGATGAAAATGTTTGCCTCAATGAGTACTCCAGATGTATTGATTTTGGTGCTAATCGGATTAGGGGTTTCGAAAAGATTCGAAATTTTGTACCTATTATCGTCTAAAAAGTGAGTATTATCTCACCAATTTAGATAAGACTTGGTACACTTGTAGTTTTATCCAATCTAAGGGGCACTTATTTCATAAACGTGCCGAAAAAGCCACTGAAGGGAAGAAAATTACCCTCAAAATTTTAATTTTAATAACTATTAAATTCATGTTGCCATGGAAACAAACGCAGTTAAATTCAAATGTCAGATAATTATTATTTTACAAAATATCCATACCAATATTAAGATCTACGTACCTGTGGAAAAATACATGCAATTTTGAATATGAAGTCCAAGAAAATATTAGTCTAGTTAATATGCGTTTTTACTCGGACTCATACTAGTACAGAAATGAATTAAGTGGAATTATTAATGCTAAAAGAAAAAAGTTTTTACTTTTTACTTCCATGTTCGAAGAAATGGAAGTATTGTAATACCGTCAAAAAATCATGTCCGAAAAAAAAGCAGATTCTGATTGTACTAACTTCAAAACGTAAAGAAAAGTTAATTTCCGCATGGCGGCTGTGCGCGTGTCTGTGTGTCTGTGTTGTTGTGTGTGTGTCTGTGTGTGTGTCTGGATGTAGAATTTTCTTCCGTGTACGATAACTACTGTAAATATGCACCGATTTGAATTATTTTTGGGGAAAATGTTTGCCTCAGTGAGTACTCCAGACCTATTGATTTTGGTGCTAATCGGATTAGAGGTTTCCGAAATATTCGCAATTTTGTACCAATTATCGTCTGAAAAGTGATTAGTATCTCACCAATTTTGATAAGACTTGATACACTTGTAGTTCAAATCAATCTAAGGGGCACTTAATTCATAATCGTACCGAAATAGCTACTGAAGGGGTGAAAATCACCCTCAAAATTTTAATTTTAAATACTAATAAATTCATGTGGCCATGGATACAAACGCAGTAAATTTCAAATGTCAGATAATAATTATTCTACAAAAATTAGAGACTATTAGAAAACTAATATTTATAATAGAAAGGTGAGTTTTATATTAACAATTATCTATAATCTATTGTAAAAGATATTATAGAACATGGAAGTCATGTATGGTTCTCCATATCGATATTATAATGGATATATATCCACAGATGCAGGTAAAAGTCCAAAGCATATATAATTAAAACAGATTACAATTGTGGAAGTTTAAAACATGGCGTGACGTTTTGTTATATCAAAGCTTAATTATGTCGCACCGCATTAACACAAATAAATCTCTTTTATGAGTGAAATTATCAACACAAGTCGTATCTCGTTAAGCGCGAATCTCCGACAAAGACATTTTTCATTGACGCACGGAAAACTGTCTATGACATCGTCTCCAGCGGTCCTCAAACAATGTTAAAATTGAAAAAAAACATTCAAAGCTCGAAATATATGAGTTTAAGATTGTGTATACAAAATTTGAATTCAATCAATCTAACGATGTCTATAAAAATCGTCACCTTACTAAAGTTATTTGAAAAAAATATTAATTTCTTATAGAAAATAATATATATCTATTTCATATTTTAATATTATTTTTAATATATTATTATTTATTATACTCTGTTAAATTGTGTTTTCTTATTTTTGTATATTTGGTGTTTTTTTAAGAACTTTCCAGCGGAATATTTCCAATATAATGAATTTTCAGAAAAAATGTTCCAGACAAAAGTTTCATGGATTTGAAGGTGCTAAATACTGACAACATGGATTGATCTTGAAAAGGTCACCATCTTGGGTTTTCAGGTTCGACTTTTCTTTTTCAAATTTAAACCCATATTTTTTATAGATTCGTAATTTACGAGGAAAACTTACCTGAATTAGTTTATCAGAAAATGTCAAATTTTTATAAAATGGAACAAAACAAAAACAAATTTCTGGATATTCAATTATTTTTTCCTCAGAAACTACTAATTTATAAAAAAAATTACAAGAAAAAAGATATGCTTATATCTAGGCAAGGATTCTCAGACAATTTAAAAAAAGTTATTCATAGAAATTTTTTAAAATAAAAAAAAAAAAATTACAAATAAATAAAAATTTTTCGATAATTCTTGAAGTACTTTTTGTCTCTTGCGATTATTTTAAAAAATAATAGTTTTCGAATAAAATATTATTGAAAATACTAAATTAATGTTTGTTTTGCTCCATATCATCAAAAATTGACATTTTCAGAAAAAATATTTCAGACATAAGTTACATATTTCCCCCCGTTAATTACGAATCTGGAACAAAAAATATGGGTTTAGATTTGAAAAAGAAAAGTTGAACCTGAAATACCTATCATGGCAACCTTTTCAAGGTAAACCCTTAATGTCAATATTTAGCCGCTTCAAAGCCATGAAACTTTTATCTGAAAAATTTTCTCTGAAAATTCGTTATTTTGGAATTAATCCGCTGGAAAGTCTTTAAAAAAACATCCGGTATAATCTTAAAATGCAAGTACACATAAAATAAAATTTTGAAGACAGCTGTATTATTTACTAATGTACGTCATACATACAGTTTCGGCAACGATTTCTGTTTCCTTCCTTTTTCCATCGTCTCTCTTTGTCCGCCCCGTTGTCAAAGTTTCGCTTATAGAGTCTTAAAACTGTTAAAACTTCAATTAGAAACTTTTGTAATTATGCATTAAATTGACGGCGTTAGTCTTGCCCCCAGCAATGGCAACGGTCACAAACCACAATTGTGCAGGTAGGTTTTTGATTATTAATCGGTTTTGTATATCTTACATAATAGGATAGAAAATCATATCAATATTAAAAATTAGTTTTATATTTTTCACAAATTTATTTTTTTGATGTTTTTTTACTCAATTTGTAAACCATATGAAATGACTGTAAAACCCTCATATGCCTCGGTATCGAAAATAAAGTTTTAGCTAAAATGTTAGGTCAATGGCGCCACTGACTCCCCCCATCCATCGCCACTGAAAAAGATGGTAACACCAAGTCTTATTCCACGTTAACACTAAATTAAAGGACTAAAGTAGCATTATTAAAGATAATTACATACATTGGAAAATCACGAACTGAAGCCTAATGATAGAAAGAGAAATACGCCAAAAGCTTATGAACTGTACGGCTTTTTGCAATTATCTCAATAATTATCACTTTTGTGAGAAAAATTTACTGGGCTAAAAATTCAGAGAATACAATTTAACATAAAAATCAGTTTTTGTACATGCAACAAGTAAATCTTTGTAAAGACAATTGAATCAATTGAGTTTGATTTTGCAAAGATACTGTATAATTACAATTTTCAGATTTCTTTTCTCACCAATTAATATTAAACCAGAGGAGTAAATCAGTTTTTCTCCTTAGGTGTTAATATCATTGATCTTCCTTTTCATAACGGAACAAGATTATATATATATATATCCAAAAAAATTCTAAGATTTCAAACAGTGAATGTCCCATCAAAATATATAGAATAATTTTTAAGTTTCCTCAAAATAATCAGATACATAAAAAATTATTTTCCAGGAAAACGACTCCTATACCCGGTATTATCAACCAAATAAAAGCTCTTCTAGCTCTATTGCTTATTTAGATTTCGTGTATTACCAGTGGGTCATTCCGCGGTGACGGGTGTGACATTTCAACTCGGATTGGAGTTCATAATTTCTAAATAATACTATTTAATAACATGGTTTTACCATTTTTCTGTAGATTTTAATGTAATACATGTATATTGGAATAATGAAAGGTCTACGATTATTTTACTAAAAAGTACCAGAGTTCAAAGCCCTGTGACGGGTGTGACGCCAACTATTGCAAGTCTTTCAACCACTATTCAAAATCTCAAAATATTAGCGAATATATTAAAGTTACTATATAATAATCATACTTTAATATGTTACGAATAAAATATTTTTTAGTAACACAATAGCATCAGGTAAATACATAATCTATTTTACTGGTTATTTCTCAACAAACATTGTGACGGGTGTGACACGTTGTATAAAAGGATACAATAAGAGTATTATTTGTGTGTTTATTTGCTTATTGATATTATTAACTAATACTGATAACAATTATTTATCAAATACATCAATAGACTCATTAAATTTATAATAAATGCGGTCACCCTTAGTCATTATTGTTGGTGAGGGTAATTTTTTGTTAATTTGGTCAAACGTCACGTTTGATATGTAATTGTCAAAGACTTTTAATAGTTTGCCACGATCATCACTTATTCTTAAGTAAGTTATTGTGATTTCACCTTATTTGTTGTCTTTTTGGAAATTTTTTGTAAATTTTTTGAAATATTTTGAAAATTAACCAACATTTTTCTAATTTTCTTTTGGTTTATGAAAATTGATGTTAAATAGCCTGTTAATTTTATATTTTAGTATTCATTTTCGTAAAATGTTTTTTTGACTATCTGATATCGATTACCGCGGACTGACCCCAATGTGATTTAAACCAATATTCAAGGTTTCAATAAAAAATTTAGTGCGTGCAGAAAATTTAAAATTCCTTTAATTAAATGCGTTGTTCTTGAATCTCTTGATATAATATGAAAATAAGTTAAAGAAGTGTTTATTATTAGTTAAACTTGGTAATATTGGTCGTTAGAATCAAGAAGTCAAAAATATTTACATCATGCAAACAGAACTAACTTTTGTATAGGGATTTACATTACCGAGTGCATATATTATAAAGTTTGTTCGTTATGGTTTCCGAACGTTCCATATCTGTCTCAATATCATAATATCTATGCATGTTTATGTACATTGCTGTAATGTTACACAAAACGATAATACCCGTATGTACTTGTATATATGCATACATACGTATGTACGGTACATACATATAATTGGTAATACACGATATCGAGTTTCGTACAAACAGTGTACTACCTATATTCTAGGCGTTGTTGTCGCGATGGCGCGTATACTTTAGATACATTGGTATGAATTTACAAATTAAACTTGTTTTGTTGGCGTTTGAACACGTACATTTCAATTATTCTCTCCAGGACTGTACTAATCCATTGGGGTAGTGTTTCCGGGAAATTTTTTAACTCTCGATTATTTAGAAAAATAAATTCTGATCTTTTTTAAGTCTTTGTAGAAGTACTCTATTATTTAATTTATTTTATAGTTATCTTATCTATATAGATATTTTAATATTTAATTTTTTATTTATTATAATGTATGGGTATGAATTGGCGTATAAACTTATTCATTAAGCAATTGTCTATTCTCGGAGTAATTCCATTACATTATATGCATACTCGTCTCTTGTTTATTATTTCATCTCTGTCAGTGCCGTAACTATATAGAAGCTCGGTGCCCCCTCTAATGAGGGGGCAGAATGTGTGTGAGGGGGTCTTCGCAAAAGAAAAACAGAAGACCTTTTTTTCGTTGAGCCACCTTACTATTTTAGTATACATCTTATTAACCTTTTTTCATTACTGTGGGGACCCCTTATGCTCGGCACAACCCCGGTTGTAGTTACGGCGCTGATCACTGTCATGGCATTTTAAACCTCATAATTAAATTATATCAAAAAACCATAAAAACAAATATGACTTCAAATTGCAATAAGAACAGTGCGATTTTCATGTCATTTGAATAGTAAAAATAAGTGAAAGAAACGAGAGGATGTTTAGAAGATAATCTTAAACAAAGTATGTGTGTATCAAGGACACATAAGGTCTAACTAGATACATATATTAATACTAAATTCCGGGAATTTTGGAAAATTCAATGCCCTGCTACCGATTCCCGGAAATAAAAAAATCCCAGGAAAATTGAATAATCAAGATTAACTAAGATTTAAAAAAAATCGAACCAACTATGTTGCTTATATTAGTCATATTGGAATAACAAAATTCAACATGCACAAAGCAAAATAATTAACGATTAGTTAATCGGTTGTTTTCAATCCATTATTAATGTTTATTCTAAACTTATTCTCAATTTGTAAATGAACAATTCACTAAATATGACAATTTTTTACCTTATAATATGTATCATAGCCGTGATTGTTTTTTTAGAATTGACGTAATAATGTTTTGAAAACAACTGATTAACTAATCGAGGATTATTTTGTTTTGTGCAACCCGAGGTAAGTCTTTTAACACCTACCTTACACCGACTCTGGCTGTGTATCAATAACGTCCCTAATTAATTCACTGACGTGCTGCATAAACTGGAAACTGCAGTTCCTCAGAGAATTTCCTTGAACCTCTTTCCAAATCGAAGTTTTTTTAGTGAGATAGTTTACATTGTGTGTTCTCACTATAATACCGAATTGAAACTTTGTGTCTCCTTGGGAATTCTTATTCACAGACGTGTGTGCAAAGTTAAATCCCCCCCCCCCCCAACTTCACCAACATACATACACACACCCACGTATTAGTAGTTGTTGTAAAGTTTATAGTATTAACATTTCGTGATATGGTTGTAAATTGTATTTCACATAATAATAATCACATGCCTTGTACTTCCTACATATAAGTTAGAAATTTTACTGGAAAAGGAGATATGTGTAGACAATGCACTTCTAATGGGGTAGAGGGGTTAACGGGATTGTCTTTACTTATTAGAAAATTATCTTAAAGGCAAATTCTGTTGCTCTATCCTAATAAAAAGATATACAGGTTTGACCGACTTCTACTCCTACTGCAACGACGCATATATGGTCCCCGAATGATAAAGCAAATTTCTTTTTTCCACTAAAATAACTATGCAAATGATACATTAAATGAATCAATGCAGTGTTTCTTAACGTTTGGCCCACGCCCTACAAGGGGGCAATTCGATTGTTAAGGGGGGCAATTCGAAAATGGACTTATCCAGAGTTTAAGTTAACCGTATGCCATGACTTTGTGAGGAAACCGAAATCAAATATCCAAATGCAACCAAATGTGCAAGATAACTATTGTTACCGTTTCCATCTTCATATTTAGCTGAATGCGGATTTAGTGGCATAAATGATTTGCTGCTAAAAAAATCGGCTGGATATAACAAAACAGGAAGACTTGAGACTAAAGTTAATTAAATTGGAACCTGACATACAATCCCTTTGCGCAAGGATCTCACTTTTAAATAATAAATAATTACTAATAATTAAAATAATAGTATAGAAAAATCTTTCAAAAAAAATATTTTACTTGAATTTCAGTTCTCCATTATATGTTTTGAAAATTTACTTACTGTGTATGCTCAATAATTTCCTAGTGATTTCTTTCTAAAACCTATCATTCAAGTTTCTTTAGTGAACATTTTAATTTTTGAATATTAAAATTTATGTATATGTTGGGGGGGGGGGGGGGGTATAAGAATTTTAGAAGGGCTTAGGTGGGGCATAGCACAAAAAACATTAGGAAACACTTGATTAATGGAATTTAAGTAAAACAAATACTAAAAGAGAAAAGGCAGAATATTCTCATATACCCAAAATAAAGGATTCATAGAATGTTATAAATATTTTTTAGAACACAAAAAACAATATTTTTAATGAAAATGACTTTTTACTAAAATTAACGTGTACTTAATATACATACAATTAATAATAATTTAACAGCTAGACATCATTTTTTTCGAAGTTAGTCAAGTAAGCTTCTTTACGATTCATATTACAACAAAAATATAAACTGTTTAGTTGAAAATTACGATATAATAGAGCACAAATTCTGAATTAATGTAGCCAACAAAACAAAATACAAAAAACAATCAACAGAACGCTTGATTCAAGTAAAAAATCATGTTACAAACGGCATGAAATTTAATGCATACATTAAAAATTACAACACCAATCTTAACGTGTCGACGTGTATATTTTCACTCAAACTGTGCTATATACAATGGCGCTCCAACCAAGGGTACAAATGAGTATACATACATTTTCAATATAAACAATGAAATGAAGATATACATGTACACTGTACACCTAAACGTATAAAATGTCACAGGTTGTCAGTAACTATGTATAGATGCCTTATGCCCAATTGTTTCTATATGTATATGTTATCAGTGTTTGTTATACACAGAATATGTTTGTTAAATAGTAAATACTGTGTTCTGATTAGTTCATTTATTGATTAAAATGGCTGTTAGAAATAACATTATTTAGATATTGTATCGATTTTAAAAATTCCATTTGATATCTAATAGAACTATAAAACTGTTTTTTTAAGAACCATTTACTATTTGAACTCTGATGGTTAAGAATACACGATTTGTGAGAGAAAATCTATCAAATTTGTTTAAATTTACCTTAGTTCTTACATGTGGGTTACTTCCAGAAACAGAATTTTTGATGTTGCTAATAAAAGGACTTAAATGTTACAAAAATAAGTATGTATTTGATATACTCATAACTAGAGTGGCATCTCGTATTTATGGGACATTTCTCGTTGTTTTTTTTTCATATTTTGTTACGTTGTCTTACTAATGAAATTCTTATAAAACGCTCAAATGCTCCTTATATTTTATTAATTTATTAATAGTTTGTAACTAGTATACAGGGTGTCCAAGATAAGCGTGCAATGCATGGGGATATCCTAAACGGTAAGAGATACATATGTGGTTAAATGAGATGAATTATTTGTAAGAAAGGGATGAGTATTACAACATCAAAAAATATTAATAATTTTATTTGGTTCAGGCGGTATACCCAAAAAACTGAAAATTCAGAATTTCTTTAAATGACTATAACTTTTTTGGCAAAGTAGATAAGTACTTTTTGTTTGCGGTTTCTTAAAGCACTTTTTTGAATAGAATTGTTTGGTGTATTTAGAATTTTTATATCACTTTTAGTTTCCGAGTTACAAGCCCTAATTTTAGTTTTTCTTATAGACCGCCAAGTTGGCTATATCATATTCGAACGTGTTTTTTACTCTACTTTACAATGATATGTCACATGTCATACTTATTATTAAAAAAAAGTAAAAACCTTTTTTTTGTAATAGTTTATTGTTTCTAATATGCATTTGTTATTTTCATTGTTATTATTGCGATTTTTGTTTAATAATTTTTGTTTTTCATGGCTTTCTTAAATGTTTGTAATAAAATACTTTATAAATATCACCAATATTTAGTACTTCGACTTATTTTCTATAATAAGTATGTCATGTGATATATCGTTGTAAAGTAGAGTAAAAAACACGTTCAAATATGATATAGCCAACTTGGCGGTCTGTATATGTAAGTATAGAAAATATATTTTTTAAAGGCGTAATACTTTACCCTTCACAATATGAGTTTTATCAATTTACTAATGATTCCATTATCACAAATTTAACAGGGAGATGAGTGGTGGCTCTATTTTTAACAATATCATGTGGGGAAAAAATTTTAATGAAGGAGACGTTATTTTTAATTTTTAACATTTTAAAGGAAAGGAATTCCTCGTTACTTTATTATATTGTTAAGAATTTTTATCATTATTAGGATATTATAATTGGGTGGGAGGGTGTACTTTTATTATTATGCTTCTTTGGATATAAAAAAAATGTCCAACGACTACCACTGTATTGCTATACACATCTATATGTACATGGTACATTCATATATTGCTGCCAACGTTGAAAATTAAAACACTCTGGCTGTCAAGTCCACTTTCTCATTTGCTTTTTTATTTATGAAAGTTAATATTTACATAAATATTAAAATTGTCCACGAATTAAAAACTTGACTGCATCGTTTAACCCATTTTTTGTGATATTTTAATTTACTTTTCGTTTGTTTGTTTGTTTGTCGACATCTCTTCCATTCTTCATTTTTTTAATTTACTTCTTGCTGTTTGAACGCAAACTCTTCATACATCACAGGGAATTGTAAATGACCTCTATGAACATCAAGATACTTTTTCGCTCAAATAACGTTTTTTGTATTTCCTCATACGTTGATATATCTTATAATATATTACTGTTTTCCGTAATATAAGAAAATTATATATATTCGTCATTCGTGACTAACTCTTCAGAAGAATTAACGTCTTTGTTATTTTTAGTTAATATCATTTCATTACATTCATAAATCTTCTATGCCAAATTTAAAGATGCAGTGAACTGCTAATTAATATTAAAACTAATTTATCTGAATTAGCATTTCCCAAAATGGTTCCGTGGAAAAAAGTAAACATTTAAATTATACACCTGAATTAAAACATACTTGCTATAGTCCAGTGGTCCCCAACCATGGTGCCCACCAACCATTTTACGTGTGCCCGCCGCTATGCATCAACGATAAAAAATTATTGATGTTTTTAAAAAATGTTATGTAGTTTTATTTTTAATATTTAGTTAGGGTTGAATTTCGAATAATCCTTTCTTAGTTGGAGCTTACATCATAAAAGGAGGTACCTACGAAATTTCACGCTTCTAGGTCCAGGGGTTTGGGTTGTACGTTGATATATGAGTGAGTGAGTGGTTAAGGACAAACTCTTTTATAGATATAAATACAAGAATATTCATTTGAAAATAATTATTTCTTTACAAATAATATTAGTCCAAGTAAATTAGATATTTAAGAAGAAGAAAATCATAAAGTTTTGATATTTTGTACATGTACTCTCAAAAGGGTTCGCAATAAGAGCCCGAAAAGTTCCCACGTAAATCGTGGATGGAACATCCCCTTTAACGTGAAAAACTACCCCTGGAGTGAATTTTATTCCAGTTTTTCCCATTTTTCATCCGAACTGCCGCTCGGAGAAAAAAATATTATAGGAATTAAAGATTAAACATTAAATTTTACGTAAAAAATGTCATATGCACTATTCGGCTAATCCTCAGCCTACTCTCGCATTCAATGCTCAAAGTGAAGGGTAGTTTTTGGAGCGCAAGGAAAAATCGGTATAACAAGATTTTTCACCGTAAATATTTCCATAACGGTTAATTTTACCAAAAAGTTGATAAGGATAAAAATTTTAGAACTGAATCTCCTCTATAAGATCTAAATATCAGAATTTTGTTTCAAACGTTTTTTTATTGATTTTTTACCTTTTTACACAAACGTAAATTTCATTATTTTGAGATATTTTCCATAGAACCCATTGAGTAAGCTTTTCGCGCATTTTTCAATTAGTGGCTAACCTTCGTAAGTCTATTCCACATAAGTCTTGTACATTTTTATTGGTCAGTGGTGGCTTCTTGAATTAATTCCTCTTCAGGTGATGAATTAAGGCAACCTTCTCTATGGTATTTGAAACACATAGTTCAGCAGCGCAACCCAATTTCAATACATTTGTATCGTTTCCTGCAACCCATTTGGCAGTTATGATATAAAATTTTGAGGATGGAAGTTATAAATTGTGCCTCTGTGTTGAAAATAAATATCAAAATGTTCCACATTTTTTTTAACCAAATTTTGTAGCACCTATGAGAACTGTCAATTAAGATTTGCTTTAGTGTAATACTCAATAGTAATGTTGTCGACAAACTGCATATATGTTTTAATAAAATGGCGGCGTGTTTCTATTGGACAACCAACTTATGAAACGAACTATTTTCTTATGGATTTAAAAATATTTCCTTTCGTAAAGTCTTATACAGTATTTTGTTTTCGAACCGTCGTTTTGAGAAAAATATGTAATAAGAATTAAATATACCTGATTAAATTATACGTAAAAAATGTTATGTGCACTATTCGGCTAATCTTCAGCCTACTATCGCGTTCGTTGCTCAAAGTAAAGAGTAGTTTTTGGAACGCAACGAAAAATCGGTATAACGAGATTTTACACCGTAAATATTTCTATAATGACTAATTTTACTAAAAAAATGATTACGATGAAAATTATAGAACTGAATCTCCTCTATGAGATTCATGTAACACAATTTTTTTTCGAACGTTTTTTATTGATTTTTTCCCTTTTTTCACAAATGCATATACCATAATTTTACACGAATATAATTTTATAATAAAAAAAGTGGAACAACTCCAATTTATATTTTAAAAAAACTATGTTTCCAATGTGTGTGTGTATGTGCTTGTCCCTTAAGTCCTTTTAACGGATATCCTGTATAAAATAATTAAATTCTGAATGAATAAACATGTAGTTCATACTTAAAGTTACTTCTACACCAAAAACAGGAATAAATTTGCAAAAATATATAAGACTTTACTAGAATAGACTTACGATGGTAAATCACTAAAAAAAAAACGCGCGAAAATGTTGTCTCAATGGGTTCTATGGAAAATATCTCAAAATAATGAAATTTACGTTTGTGTAAAAAGGTAAAAAATCAATAAAAAAACGTTTGAAACAAAATTCTGATATTTAGATCTTATAGAGGAGATTCAGTTCTAAAATTTTTATCCTTATCAACTTTTTGGTAAAATTAACCGTTATGAAAATATTTACGGTGAAAAATCTTGTCATACCGATTTTTCCTTGCGCTCCAAAAACTACCCTTCACTTTGAGCATTGAATGCGAGAGTAGGCTGAGGATTAGCCGAATAGTGCATATGACATTTTTTACGTAAAATTTAATGTTTAATCTTTAATTCCTATAATATTTTTTTCTCCGAGCGGTAGTTCGGATGAAAAATGGGAAAAACTGGAATAAAATTCACTCCAGGGGTAGTTTTTCACGTAAAAGGGGATGTTCCATCCACGATTTAGGTGGGAACTTTTCGGGCTCTTATTCCGAACCCTTCTGAGAGTACGTGTACAAAATATCAAAACTTTATGATTTTTTTCTTCTATTTGGCAAATTTTAATCTAAATACCGTGGACTATATGTATGTACAATAATGTACATATATAATTTTACATTTCTTCTCTTAAACGCACCGTAGTGTAAAGCCAGAAAAATAATTATATCTTTTTCTGACTATACGCCATTATAAAAACCATTTACATTAATTCTAAAGATAAAATAAAAATATTCTGTTGATGCAAATTAGTTCAATAATAAAAAATTCAAGAAAAACATAGTTTATATGTCACAGCTTACGTAGAGATAACTAAGCAATATACGGAAAACTGCCTCATACTTAACCTTTTTTGTAATAAAAAGATAACTTTTTTAAGTAAGACGTGAGAGACGTCTGAGTGCCTTCATCAATATCGGGATTTTGGTTCGGGCATCTCGAAAAAATGAATGGTGCCCGCCACCCAACCGGTATTCTAGAATGTGCTCTTAGGTACAAAAAGATTCTTGAATATGTATCAATAAAAATATTTTAAAGAAAAGAAAATTATTAAAATTATATAAAATACAAAATAAGTTTGGAAACCGCTGATCTAACTTAACAAAATACATAAGAAAAATCAAATTTAATCAGAAATTAAAAATACCTAATAAATATTTTATGAACATAAATGACTCCAACAAATATATTATTCAGATTCACTATTTGGGACATATGAAGTGTAATAATTGTTTTATGTGGGAATTAAAACTATTGTACCTGATAACGTCGCACTGGTTTTTTGTAATTTGATTGGTGCAACTCGAACACATAAAACATATCTCTAATTACTATTTTCATTAATCTCCACTATCCGAGTCCCTACTATACATTACACAGCTTTATACAATGCACTCGTAGACTATGCATTATTACAACGTACTTTTTGCTTACAGCAAACGTCATAGAAGGGAAATTAAACTACGTTAGATCTCCTAGATTCAGCACCGGATTTGTAAATCAAATTTGAAATATGAAGTCATCGTATAATTTATTCGAATTTAACACAATCATTATATGATTCAGTTAAAACCCATTATTACATACTAGAGTTCCCCACGGTTTTGCTCAAAGAAATCGATTAAAGACGTATGGACATCATAGCGAACTGTCACTATTTTGACAGTGTGTAACAATGGAAATTATATTATTCTGTTCAATGGTAACCAACCAATTCTCCGTACGTGATAATTGAAACTGCACGCCTTGATTGAGTAGCGTGATGATATATAGACTTAATTAATTCTAAAGTATTTAACTTCCTAACAGTTCCAACAAAAGCGCTTAGTAGTTGTTGTACATATAATATATATGTATGCACATAGCTAGATATATAGATCACTTTTTTTATTTCATATTATATAATACACAATGCATAAAAATTAAATGCATTAAGTTTAGATTAAAGACACCTATAAATAATCAATGAAAAGAAGTTTTTCTTATACAGAATGATTTTTTTTTTATTTATAGACAAGAACGTTTTGTATAATTTTTTTTGTAAATCATTGACATTAATTTTCGTTTCGAAACTCAAATAATACGTATTTCAATTCATTTCTTTGTTCCCAGAATTTTTTTAACGCCAGGAGTGGTTATGACCGACTATCAAATTTTGACACGCGCAATTGATCTTAATACCATTTCGCCAATTTTCATTCAATTACGTTAAAATTTTAACACAATAAAGAAGATAGATAAAGCTATAAATATAGTAAATTGCATTAAAATTAGACAAACATTGTTTGTGTAACAGTGCTTTGAAATTTGAAAATTGCTTGAAATTTGGCTAAAAATCGATTTTCTTCGTTTAAAACATAACTTTAAAATATGTATAATATAAGGCTTTTTAGTTTAATTAGGACCCATAGCTACATTACGAATGATCTTTGGTTGAAGTATTTAATTTAAAAAATATATGACCGAACTATTAAATTTTTACACGCGCAGTTGATTGTAGTACTATTTCGCCAATTTTCATTCGATTCTGTTGAAATTTTAACACAATAAAGAAGATAGATAAAGCTACTTTAATGAATAACATTAATATTGGATAAAAATTGTTTGTGTAACAGCGCATTGAATTTTGAAAATTGTCGTATTTTGGCTAAAAAATCGATTTTTTTCGTTTAAAACAAGAATTTCGAAAAGAATAACTTCATGAATGTGTACAATTTAAAGCTTTTTAGTTCAATTAGGGCCCATAGCTTCATTCTGAATGATCTTTGATTGAAGTCATTGATTTAATAAATATATATACGAATTTGAATATTTGCAAATAGAAAAAAAAATGTTTTTGCAATACCGTAAAAACAAGAACTGATTGAGCAAAATGGTGGTCATTTCTGGATTCAGCGTGTCCAAATTACAACTGTATACCCTGCAGCAAAATGGATGTATGCCAATGTAATAGTAACAGCGTTCTGACAACATTTCTGTCAATTATAGTTTTATTAGATTTTAGTTAGACAATGATTTGATATTATAAGGTAGATTTTTTACTTTTTATGTTATAAAAGGTATTTTACTCGTGCAACCTTATGTTGTTTATATTAGCGAGTGTAAGTTTCAGCAATGTTTAATTCTTATTTTCCCTGGATATTTTAAATGCACATTATTTTATAATGTACTTAAGTGTCTTAAGTACATCCACTGCTCTGGCCGAGTATCTTCACTGAAAATAAACTTTTATTTTAAACTATTCAGTAATTTTAGCTAAACCTTGACTCATATCCAGTGATGGATTTATCAATAAGCAAAGTAACAAATTGCTTAGGGCATCTGATCCCGGAGGGCCCCATCAGACTGACTATTAAACTTGATATACGACGTATATCAAGTTTAATAGGAAACACAATTTACAAAAATAATGCAAAAATGATTATTTTTTTTCAATTTACTATCAATTCATTATTCGTCTTATTTAACTATGAACTCAAAAATAACAAAGATGATACATATCTGTATATTAAGATCACATTTGTAGAGAAATTATACACCGCTCAAGTCATTTTGACCACAGAAGAGCGAAAAAACCATGTATGTTTTATATAAGCTACCGACTTGCGCGCTGTTACTATTTTTTGAATCTGATCTCTTATTGTCCGAAACGTCTAGAATGTGATTGGTAGATCGACGCGCAATGAGTAGCTCTATTCAATGACTTTAAAATGTAAAAACCGCTAATTTTCGACTTGAGCGGTGTTGTTAGATAAGCAACGATTTGCATTCGTATTTAATAAAAATTTTATCATTGCATATATTTTATTTATACTTTATCACTTACAAAGTCCACGACCTCGCACTTAAGGAAGTATCCTGCTTTATGAGACCAAAAATAAGCGTTTTTGGGGAATTTTTTTAGGATAGAAAAAAATAAGCTAGTGAAACAAACTTTTCAGATTATTTTATTGCATATTTGAACGTTAAAAAAAATTTATTAAGACAAAAATATTCAAACGCAACCAATTTATATGAAATTTTGTACAACGCCTTGCAATCGCAGTCTCCAATCGGCGGGAAAGATGAAGCTCGTAATTTCTGTCTGAGACAAAAAAACCAAAGTAAGTTTTAATTATTATATATTTTTCTTCTATATGAACTAAGAAAAACCCAAAAAAATTTAAAATTAAAAAAAATGTCAGGTTTGAAAAAAAAGTGCTTTTTGCAAGAAAAAAAAATCATTTCAATTTGCTAAAAAAGTTGTTTAAAATTTTCATGAATCTTTTTAGTTCATATGGAAGAGAATTTAAAACTGAAGACAACAAGCTTTGGTTCATTTTGATTGGTCGTTTAGTTTTCTTGCAATCACACCCGTCAATTTAGAAAAATGATAAAAATTAAAACTCGAGAAAACACGCTTCAAAGTTTTCGGTCAGAAAAAGCAGTTAAACGGAGAGGAAATATATCATTATAATTTGTACTATAGCTTGACCCGGCGCTTATACAAATTCAAAATATTGTTTTAGACGGTAATTGAACCTTTTTCAAGTAGGTACATTGTTCGGATTTATTCGACCGAGGGGAAAAACGAGCGCTCAAAATGCCCGAGCGCTTGTATACCTTCTGGACACTCCACTGAGATTCATGCTATATTTTTGAAAATATTTCGAATTTGCATATACTTTACACACATATTCTTAGATATATTAGAAAGAGATTTAAGCAATTAAAAAAATTGATTTTTTGAGACTCATAAAGCAGGACACTCCCTTAAGGAGGCATCGTGCGAGGTGTGGTTGGTGTAGGGTAAAAATAAAGATATTCATCACCTATATTAAATGATAGAGGTTTCCGTTTTTGATTATTATACGTTTTTCTTTTGTCTTATCCTTCACCAAATCATTCTTCTTTGATTCATTTTATCCTTCACTTTAAAATATAATATTTACTTCGGTAAACTAAAAATGTATTGATAAAAGAAAAGGGCCATGAGATAATTAGTGCTTAGGGCATCACATAGTCTAAATCCGGTACTGCCCATATCCCCTTCCTACAGCCCTGACTCCAGCTCTTCCCTCATCCCCTTAAATCCTTCCCTGGCCAGTTTAGTTATAGACAATTTATATACCTGATAAGCTCCAACAATGCGCACGTTTGACTAATTGTCTCAATTATTGCGTAATAGTCGACAGGAGAATGTTTTGCGGCGTTGGATGACTGATGTGCTCGCCGTTTTTTGTACGCGGTAACAAATTACGCGCAAGAGAGACGGACAATGCGGTAATGTAGATATTCGTTGTGTGATGAAGATGACAATTAACATACTAGAATGGATCTCGTTAGTTACTATTTTAATTACAACTTAAATTTACTCATTCATAATGTGTTTGTTGAATAACTAGGAGTGTTGAATGAGATATGGTAAAGTGTTAAATCCAGGGGGGTAATTCCTTCACCCTTTCATCCCTCTTGTATCATAATTTTAATAGCCAGAATGAACTCATTCAAGTAAAATTAAAACTAAACTATATATTTACCGTATAATTGTGATTTGCTGTCTACGCAAATTTGAAACTAACTTATGTCGCAGTTATATTTCAGGTTGGTAACCTGTAAGAATCTTCCAAATTGAATACGTCATTAATTTTTTTGTTTACTCACGAATACAGTGCCTTCCAAAAGTTCGGTGCCACTTAAATAACTTTTGAATGGTTTGGAATAAAGGATTGAAATTCATAGATATACAATGGGATTACCTAGTCTATTATTTAAAGAAAAAAACACCACCCTGCATATCCCTGGAAAGTGGAGGAGGGGGAAGTAAAGAAATCTTAAATGGCACATGGGGTTGAGTGGGAGCTCGTTCGAAAGAGCTTACCAAGACGAAAATATCGGTATGGAGAACCAATACAGAACCATACATGACTTCCATGTTCTATAATATCTTTTACAATAGATAATTGTTAATATAAAACTCACCTTTGTATTATAAATATTAGTTTTCTAATATTCTAATGTGAGTTGTATAATACACATTTTTGTAGAGTAATAATTATCTGACATTTGAATTTAACTGCGCTTGTTCTATGACAACATAATTTTTTTGTTATTTAAAATTAAAATTTTGAGGGTGTTATTCACCTCTTCAGTAGCTATTAAGTGCCCCTTAGATTGGTTTGAACTACAAGTGTACCAAGTCTTATCAAAATTGGTGAGATAATACTCACTTTTCAGACGATAATAGCTACAAAATTTAGAATACTTCGGAAACCCCTAATTCGATTAGCACCAAAATCAATAGGTCTGGAGTACTCAGAGAGGCAAACATTTTCCCCAAAAATAATTCAAACCGGCGCATATCTACAGTAGTTATCGTACACGGAAGAAAATTCTACATCCAGACACACACACAGACACACGCACAGCCGCCATGCGGAAATTAACTTTTCTTTACGTTTTGAAGTTAGTACAATCAGAATCTGCTCTTATCTCGGACACGATTTTTCGACGGTATTACAATACTTCCATTTCTTCGAACATGGAAGTAAAAACACGGAATCACTGAGGTCTCGATGATTTTTTTCACAAAGTTATGGTCATTTGGTCGAAACCCTCAAAATTTTCAAAATTGAGCTTTTTCCATTTGAAAAAGTTACATGACATATTTTTACTAACTTCTATAATAAATTATATTATATCTATTCATTTTATTTTACCCTTAATAAATAAGCTTTTTATAACTTTTCCTAACAAAACATATTTATTAATATTTTTTATCATCTCCTTTATTAATTTCTCAAGTAATCATATTTATAATTATAATAACATGGTCTGTATTCTCTAGTTTTACTTTTTTAGAAAATATCGCGTAAAATTGCAAGTATAAAAGACTGAATAGGCATGACGCCTATTTTTTTACTTCCATGTTCGAAGAAATGGAAGTATTGTAATACCGTCAAAAAATCATGTCCGAAAAAATAGCAGATTCTGATTGTACTAACATCAAAACGTAAAGAAAAGTTAATTTCCGCATGGCGGCTGTGCGTGTGTCTGTGTGTGTGTCTGGATGTAGAATTTTCTTCCGTGTACGATAACTACTGTAGATATGCACCGATTTGAATTATTTTTGGGGAAAATGTTTGCCTCAGTGAGTACTCCAGACCTATTGATTTTGGTGCTAATCGGATTAGGGGTTTCCGAAATATTCGAAATTTTGTACCAATTATCGTCTGAAAAGTGATTAAAATCTCACCAATTTTGATAAGACTTGGTACATTTGTAGTTCAATCCAATCTAAAGGGCACTTAATTTATAAATGTACCAAAATAGCTACTGAAGGGGTGAAAATCACCCTCAAAATTTTAATTTTAAATACTAATAAATTCATGTTGCCATGGAAACAAACGCAGTAAATTTCAAATGTCAGATAATAATTATTTTATAAAAATGTGTATTATACAACTGATATTTATAAATACAAAGGTGAGTTTTATATTAAAAATTATTGTAAAAGATATTATAGAACATGGAAGTCATGTATGGTTCTCCATACCGATATTAAACTATTCTATATGATGATCTTATGTGTCTCCTATTCCCAAAAAAATACTTATTTTTGCAAAAAATATAGGTTTAATCGAAAAAATCAACCCTTTAAACTAATTATGAATTTGACGCCAAAACGCTCGCAAGTGTCATCCGTAGTTATGACGTCACACTTGCGTTTGACAGATGTCAAACATTCAGAGTTGGACAATAATTTAATTATTCTGTGTGTTAAAAATGAATCCCAAAGTGTATGTGGTGTGCGGTGTGTAAAACCAGTACCTAATAAAACTAATAATTTTGAATGGAGAAATTGATATTTGTCTAAAATAAAAGTCAATCACTTTGACGTTAATTTTCGTTTCTTGACATTTACTTAAATGTGACGTCATTCTCTGTAATTGGTGTTTCATTTTGAATGGCGGATTGTTGTATTTTGTATATTTATTTTAGCAAATATTATATTCTTCTTCTTCTTCATGTATTTATGTCTGCTGGCTTCGCCTTTTCAGACAGCTCCTTCGTGGTAGTATTTTATTTGTAGTGTGTGTTGTGAGTATGCATGTGTGTTAGGGTACACAAGGACACATGATGGATTGGGACGTTGCTGATGGGCCAATCATAGCAGGTGTTGACAAACAGGGTGGCCGGGATTATGGGAATATTGTGAGGAGATACCGAGGTTATTGATATATAACATATAGGGGATTTAAAAATATTATATTAATCTCGCTTTTAATATAAAAAGAAATATTTTTTTTAGAATCTTTTGAACCTATTTCATTATTTAAAATCATAATTTCAGTAATACCTACTTTATTACTGGCATCATGCCTATTGTAACAAACTAAGTATTTGTTTGTTACATTTTTTTCTCAAATTATGTATGAAAATTATTTTATAAAATTCAACAGTGTTTTTATTTGCTGAATCTTTACCTGAAAGCAGCACCATCTTGTGCTCTAGTTTATGCAAATTAAATATTAAAAATATAATTATCACATAGCAAAGAAGAAAATAAAAACTGCGAAGACGCACACCAATTAAATATAATTCATTTGTAAATTTCCGCACAAAATTTTCTACACGGTGAAAATTAAATTTCAGCCTGTTTCGTTTGAATTAATTTGTGAGATTTTAATCTTTTCTGTCATCAATTAACCTTCTTCTTACTTTACGCTTGTCATTTTTTTTAGCGAATGTATAATTTTCAAATTGTTTATTTGTTGTTATTCCCTCGCGTCAAATTTCATTAACGTAATGATATTATCTAAAATAATTCTCTTAATGTTGCTTTATTCAAACTTTTTAATTAGATTCATTGGAACCGTGCGATCATTTTTAATTAGCTTATATCACCCGTAAACATTTTTTGTGCAACATTATAGGTAAACAATATTTATATTTTAAAACAGTTTGTTATACGTTACAGTTAACATGTACCTACCAGAAATTATAGGGTGTGTAAAAAAAACGTTTTTTTTATTTTTCCTCGCTCTCGTTACGAAATAAGGTAGTTTACGACCCAAAAAAATCCCCACACGAGGATAACCCTGTAGTTCAATTTTAAGAGGTGCCGCAAAGGGGGGTCCCGTTTCCCATTTAAATAACATGGGAAAATGATTCTTTAGTACTAAAGTTGGTATTAATGATTCATGATAACTGATGAAATTTTTTTTAATGACGTCATTTTGTAGAGAATAAAATTATATACTAATAATGCTATTTATCGGCTTGGTCATTCCTTTTCCGGCAGTCCAGTAGTAGGGTAATATATTGCTATTTAATAGATATTTTTATTAAAAGATAGATATTTTTGTTAAAAAATAAATATTTAAAACGCTTATAAGTTTTAACTCATTGCATTTACACCTATATAGCTCTTTAAACTATTTTTATAGAGAATTAAAAGTTTCTACAAAATTACCATTAACTTATTTTTATAGAAACAATTTAAACCTTTTGCGATGAGTGGAAATGGTCTAAATCTTGATAGGTGAGTCAGTCAGGGCACTTGCTTATATATAGTACATAGTTTAGCCACGAAAGCCTTTTAGACGTACAATTTAACAAATAATCACTTTAAATGCCTGTACTTTTTGATACGTTGAATTGAGAGACAGAACTTTGTAGACACTTTTGTAGAGAATTTTATCTTCTACAAAATGTTGTCCTTCAAAATTTTACATCAGTTATCATAAATCAGTAAAACCAACTTTAGTACTAAAGAATAATTTTTTCATGTTATTTAAATGGAAAACGGGACCTTCCTTTGCGGCACTTCTTAAAATTGAACTACAGGGTTATCCTTGTGGGGGGATTTATTTTGAGTCAAAAACTAACGTATTACGTAACGAGAGCAAAATAATTTGGTACTTGTCTATTATAACCACCGTTTTCAATCAGGTCTGTAGATAGGTAAATATCATGTATTATAGTCTATTTCATTTAAGTTTGCAGTGGTGGGCGGGGATTAGACGGTACGATTCACACAGGAACTATTTTATTGCTAACAGAAAAGTTTTTTCACTAGAAATTTATTAAATCTTAAACCTTTCAGTGATTTTTTTTCAAACTTTCACTGTATTTAGATTTATCCTTCATACAAAGTATAGGCTAAAATTTATTTTCAACACATTTATAGTTTTTATGCTGTGATTTTTTTGTTTGGCAAAACGGGAAATAACTCGCATTTTAATTTATTACTGATTGTTTTAAATACTCAATAGTGTTTTTTTTCTTGACGTCAGACGTGTAATTTCTTTAAAACCACGTTTTTTTTGGCATATCTGAACTGTCATATAACTTTTAATGGAATTTACAAGAAATTAAATTCACCTTTGTGTCATAAATATTACTTTTCTTATATCCTAATGTCAACTGTATATATACATACATTTGTAGAATAACTAATCTGACAGTTTGAATTTAATTGCAATTATTTCCAAGGCAACATGATGTATTGCATTAGTGAAAATTGTGTTATTGTGAATTTATCTGGCGTTTTGACCAATCAGGAGCGCGTATTATACTTCCTATGCTAGCTACCGCTGCAATCTTAAATGAAATAGACTATAGGTACATACATATACCATGGACATAGGAATATAGGGACAGAGCATAAACTAGCTTTATAGGCGAGGGGGGTGAAGCCGAATTGCGGAGGGGGACTGATTGATTACTATGGTTATTTTGGTCCCGAGATTTGATTGGTTACACTTGTGCGACGTTCAGTAGCGCTAAATTTAAAAAATAATTATTGATAAATTTGATTTTTTAAAGATAAATAACAACTATTCCTAACTTTATAGAAAAAAACTGTAACAATAATTCATTCTACCATTATTGTATCTTAAATAAATAAAAATAATTGCATACTATACTTTTTAACAGATTTAATTTATTAAAAAAAATTATATTATATTTGTTTAACATAATTATACATTTCACGTAATAAATAGTTTATTAACAAGAGCAACAGATATTTTTAAAAGATAAATAACAATAATAAAAAAATTTAATACCTAACCGTGAAATGAAATCTTTACATTATTTTCTCTATTTATTATTTTCTTCCAGTTTTGATTGTCTGATCTGTTTTCACATAAAGGTACACAGCACTGCACCATTTTTGGGTGTAAACAGTCTTAATTCATTTGAATTGTATGGAAAATAATGAGTTGCTAATTACACAAAAAAGTTATTTGACATATGGACATAATATAATATTCAGTAACATTTGAATTCTATAGCATAGTAACCACATAGTAACCAATCAAAATTGAGGACCAATTACTTCGTCTCCCTCCCCTTTCAGGCTTCCACCCCGCAGCGTTATGCTCCGTCCCTATATTCCTATGTCCATGACATATACTCGTATGCTGGAATCAGCGCCAATTTGAGTAAAGTGTGTACTATTTGATTTTAAAATTCTAATTGTCGTATTTCAGAACTGTTTAGTTTAAAAGCGGAGATTTAATCTCCACCTTGGTTAGGGTAATCTATTGGGGCGAAAGGGGATTACTAATATAGTATAAAAACAGGGATTCAATCCCTGCTGCAATGAACTGTTTTTAATAACTTTGCAAATTAAATTCATGTTCAAATTACTACAGTTCGTTGCAGTGGAAATTGAATCATCGTTTTTATACTATATTAATCCCCTTTCGCCCCAATAGATTGCCCTAACCAAGGCGGAGATTGAATCCCCGCTTTTAAACTAAACAGTTCCGAAATACGACAATTAGAATTTTAAAATCGAATAGTACACACTTTACTCACATTGGCGCTGATTTTATCATAAAAACATGTCACTTGCCTTATTTAAACAACGGTGGTTATAATAGACAAGTACCAATTTTTTTTTTGACACACCCTAAGTACCTACGACTACGACAATTCACATATATGTATAAGTACATAACGACTAACCCTGCAAAATAAACAGTCAATAAAAAATGTATCATGTCAATAGTTTGAGGTCAAAACATG
Source organism: Sialis lutaria (assembly GCA_949319165.1). Classification (NCBI taxonomy): domain Eukaryota; kingdom Metazoa; phylum Arthropoda; class Insecta; order Megaloptera; family Sialidae; genus Sialis; species Sialis lutaria. The sequence continues at coordinate 23,180,102 of OX439238.1, forward strand.
ATAAACATTTTAGCAATTTTCTGATTTTAATAGGTACCTACGTTGAAATAAATGGTAATTTAATGACATCTGAACAAAACAAGTAACTTTAAAATCACTCTCTTGAGAAATTGCATTTTTGCAATTATCATACTATAACCTAAGAGTTTAATAACAGTTTTGATTATTACCCATTCCACTATTTCAAACAAAAGACACAAAACAATGATGTGTAGTGTATATTGTATCAAGTACGTTTTTTCATTATAGTAGATAATGTCACTATTTCAAGCGAACGGCTTGTATATGTCGTTTGAAAGGTTTTTATGTACAGTTTTGATTAATGTTGGTATTATTGTTTCAGTTTAACGGTACATGGGCGTTGCCGGGCGTCGTCTGTGATTTCTACATTGCGATGGACGTCACGTGTTCCACATCCTCCATATTCAATCTTGTGGCGATATCGATAGACAGGTAATAAAAACATTCTTACAATTATTATAACAAAATATCATATTCAGGGAGTCGAACCGAACCCGAACCCAAACCGAAAACCGGTTCCGGAACTAAATTTTTGGGCGAACCGGAACTGAACCTGAACCGAAATTTTAAACATGACGTTGAACCGGAACCGAACCGATAAACAAACTTTCGGTTACCGGTTCACTAATGTTTAATTTTACCGGTTCAATAAAGTTTAATTTTCCATTGCGAATGTTTTTATTCAAATATATATTTATTATTCTGTTTCAAATGTAAAATAATTTTTGCAATCACTTATAGTTGGCACTTGCGGATACAGAATTTATAAATTAATAAAAAAAAATTAATGTACATCTTTAAAAATTGGCCAGCTACCGCAGGAAAAGTTATAATATACAGGAAAAAATGGGAAAGATTAAGAGAAAAGTAGTATTTTTAGAAAAACATTATTACTATTTAAAATACACGTCAAATTTAAAGTCCATTAACCATAGGCAAAATTTAACTTTCAATAATTTTATTATTCCGGCATACACATAAACCTATTTTTTTAAATTAACATATATAAGCCATAAAAAGTATTGATAAATTATACACAAAATTGAAAAGAAAAGGTTTGTAGGAAAATATTTATTTAAATTAAAAAGTTATAGGGTAAGGTTTAATAATAATTTAATTAAAATTATTATGTTTGAATAATTTACAAAGGTAAAAAAATAACAGTTCGGCGATACATCGAACCAGTAACCGAAATAATAAAATTGAACCGGAACCAAACCGGAAATTTTTTTCTGTGTAAACCTGAAATGAACCGGTTCGGAAAGCAGTACTTGTTCGACTCCCTGATCATATTAGTTTAAAATGGTTACTTAAATACGTATATAATATTCACGTTTTACTTACGTATACTTATAAATATACTTAAATACTTATAAATGTACTCAATGATTTTTTTAATGTATTTACTTAAGAACATTAGTACCTATACTTATAACACTTAACTACTTTTATAAATACAAATATAATTTTTATTGCAACAGTATCACACTATAATATAAACGCTGTGTATATATATTGCACACCCCAAGCAGGCTCTGCTTGGAAGTGTGTTCTACTCTCGTCCTAAAAAAATTTTTCGTATATAAATTGATAAAATGAGTATTATATCTTAAATTTCTTCAGTAACCCACTTAAATTTTTACATTTTCTGATAGAAAACATTACAGTCTTCATTTTTACTTAGTTTAATATCGATCGGTTTTAATTTTCTGTTATAAAAATATAAATAAAGTTCACTTTGTCGATTTAACCCGCTTTTTTGATAGAAACGCCGAACTACAGGTTACAATTCGAAATAAATTTGCACCAATCCTTTTGAATTCACTTCATCTATTATCAGAATAGAACCCTATTAAAACTCAACAAAATTGGATAACTAGAAGTAACGAAATTTGCAGTTTATTTAAACAAAAATTCATATTTTGACAAGAATTATTTTTACAAATAGAGTATTAGTCCGTAGAAGTTCCAAAAATTTCCGTAAGGCGCTATTTCTTCATACGTCATATACGTTACTGCAAATGACATCTATTACAACTATTATATTGTGTTAATTAATATATAAATACATGTACATCAATACGTGCTGTATTTTAATTATTTTATTCAAAGCCAATCAATCTTTTTAATCAGATAAAATCTGGTAAGTTTGCATTTTTAAAACAAATATAAATATACGTATAACCTATAAACGTTACATTGTTGTTTCATTTTAAATGCTAGACATCAGGTGAACACAGCTGTTATCGCTGCAATATGTGGATGTATTTATCTTTTTAATTATTATTATTAATTTATTTATTTACTTATTTATACATTTTACAAAAAAAAATATTTTATATAAAAATTGTAAATTAAAATGATTGTTGTTTTATTACAATACATCCTAAATTTAAATAAAAAAGGTAATAATCGATTGATAACAAGATTCATTGTTGATTTTCTAAAAAATCTTAATGAGTGATAAACTTCATATTTTATATTTATATAATATTAATTACCTCCAATATTTTTTTCAAACATCCATTTAAGTTTCACCAATTACATTGTACCGCATTTATTTGATATTATAAATTAATACATTTTTTTATGTTTAAGGGGTGTGCATTTTATGGCCTAGCCATAGTATTTGTTTATATATTTGTATGTCTGTCCGGTCACTATAAATTTATGGATTCATAAACGTTTCACTAGATTTTTTTCATTTTTTCACTGTATTTAGATTCATTCTTGATACAGTTTATAGGATATATTTTTTTTACAACATTACAATAGTTTCTGTGATATGATTTTTTTACGAAACACTACGTAAAAAATTCACCAACATTTATCTGTCCGACTGTAATTTACGATTTAGAGACGGTGAAATGGAGTCAACTGTCATTGTACGCGAACAAGAGAGATGACTATAGTAATTATTGTATTTTTCACTATAAATTTATGGATTCATAAACGTTTCACTAGATTTTTTTCATTTTTTCACTGTATTTAGATTCATTCTTGATACAGTTGATAGGCTATATTTTTTTTACAACATTACAATAGTTTCTGTGATATGATTTTTTTGCGAGACACTACGTAAAAAATTCACCAACATTTATCTGTCCGACTGTAATTTGGGCTGCATTAAGGAATTAGAACCATAGTGTTTTGTTTGGAAATTTCTAGCATTTACACGTGCTCTGGTTGATTAAAAATGACGTTAGACCTGTCATTTTTCTTAAAACCACGTGCTTTTTGACATTTTAATATGTCATAGTTTTTGACGTTTATAAAAATATTAAATTTTTATTGAAATTGTTCATTTTGTTCAAATTTGTTAAAAAAAGTGGTAGAATTGATGCAGTTTATTTAAAAATTTATAATTAATACTAATTAAGCCAGGGACGGCGTTTTAAAAGTATTTAAAATTGCATTTTTTAATAAAGTGAATTAAATATAATATTTAATCGTTTTGTTGAAGGGAGATTAAGTCAGGGGCTGGTGACGTTTTAAATATATGAAATTTTTGGGAACTGTCACATTTCTTAACGTTTATAAAAATATTAGATTTTTTTTGTAATTGTTCAAAAATTAGAAATTTCAGAAAAATATGAAAATTATAATATAGATCAGTAGCGCCTCAAAAAAAAAATTATTTATGAATTATTATTTTTTTGAAAGTTAGATTTGATAGTTCCAAAATTACGTGATTTTTTACATGTGACATATTTTTTATGTTTGTAAAAAAATTATTTTGAGTGAAATTGTTGAATTTTTTTTAATTGTTGAAATTATTCATTTAAATCAGGGACGGCGTTTAAAATATTTTTAAATTTGTGTTTTTTTTTAATGAAATTGTATAAAAATATAATTTTTAATAGTTTTGTTGTAGGAGATTGATGCAATTTATACAAAAGTTCACATTTAAAAATAAATAAGTCAGTAGCGTCTCAATTTTTTTTTTAATTGTTCAAAAATTAGAAATTTCAGAAAAATATGAAAATTATAATAGAGATCAGTAGCGCCTCCAAAAAAATTATTTATGAATTATTATTTTTTTGAAAGTTGAGATTGATATATTAATCATTTTTTTTAAATTGTAATTAAGTCAGGGGCGTCGCATGAAAATAATTAAAATTGATATTTTTTAAAAGTGACGTAGACAAATTAATTTTGATTAGAATTGAACAAAAATTAAAAACTTTAGGAATATATAAAAATAAAAAGTTAATCATTTAATAAATAACAGTACATTTTAGGTTGGGTAATTTATACATGTAATATTACTGAAAATTTTAATATTGATTATCTCCGCTAAATTAAAAAATTAACTATCAAAAAATAGTGGAACGAGTATGATATATACACATACGAGGGTCGCAGACCCGAGTAAATTTGTGTAAAAAATATGGCGTGAAAGGGGGTTGGGGCGCGAAGCGCCCAGGGGCACAGCCCCTAGTTTATACCTATAAGTACGTAGATTTGTTGACAATGTACTTGTGTAATACTTATATTTAAGTACATTTTTTTAATTTAAATAAACGTTAAATATTATTTTCATTGTATCTACCAAACTTAGAATAATTTTGAAATACTTTATTGATAATACCATAAATCCAAGGCACTCGACGATACATTTGAATAATGTTGATATCGCTCCGGTCTCGTCTCATCAAAATTTAAGCCGGTATCATTTGAAAACCTACGAAGGACTCAATAATATATTCAAAATATTATGTAAAATATTTTATGCCAAAAAATAATATACATAATATTGCGAAACAATAAAATAGACTGTACAAGTGAAGTGTATGTTATACATAAAATATGATATTGTTCTATTCGACGTCGAATTTTCATTTCAAGTTATTTCATGCAGACGTAATGATGAGTATAAGTTACATTTAGTATAGCATAAAGTGAAAGTAGAAAATTTTATATTATATTACACACCAGTATGATCATTTGACATTATTTTATGAATACCTTATTTTTTCTGGAGTAAAGAATTTTTATGAGTTTTCCCGCACATAATTCGCAGATTTATTTTAAAAGAAGTTTCGTTCCTGTTATATAAATGACAACATAAGAAAAACACATTTTTTCTCCGATAGTACCTATAATTTTTATAATAAGGTTTTATATACGTTTGAATTTTAGATAGAATATATATTTATTAATTTAAATATTTGCATTAAAATAAAATAAATCATATTCCATCATTTTTTTAAATTAGTTTATTTGGGTAAGGAAATCAGAAAAATTATACAATAATTTTGAAACTAATATTAGACAGGGTGAGATTACTACATAGTATTTTTACAAGCTCAGTGATAGTCGGGTAGGTGAGCTCCAAAATTTACAACTACACTCAGCGTTCTACATAACGTCGCCATTGGTAATTCAATAATTCCACATAACGCCGGCTAGAGGAGCCCCCACTACCACACCTAAAAGTTGACAGATACATAATACAAATAATAATAAAAATGGCGCTGTTGGTGAACGAGATCCTATGTATGTACATATGTACATAGTTTGTTGGCTTTTTTTAATTACATATGTTACCATACGATTAGGGGTGTACCGGAACTGATATTTTCGATTCCGGCCGGAACCAGAATTACCGGAATTCACAAAAAAATTATATTTCAATTAATAATGATAATAAAATAACTAAAATGTTATAAATATGCTTTATATACATAGATTATCATCATAAATTAATATAACATTATTTTATATTGTATTTCTTAAAGATTAGGGGGGTAGAGTCTTACATTATATTATAAAACATAGTATTTTCTACATATCGTGTGATTTTTACAGCTTTAGAAGGTGTTTTTAAATCAATAAGGTGTTTTCTATCAAATCTAATTAAATTACTAGTATATCAAATTTATATAAGTAAATATGATAAATCAAAACAGCACTTAAACAAATTATATAGAAAATCATATAAAATATCGATAGAAGAATACAAATTACTCAAAATTAAAGCACCAATATGCGTTACTTTAGTTCTATTGCAATGGTTTTCGAATTATTTTCCGCGGTACCTCTCTGGGGGTTCCGTGAATAAAAATAAAAATTATGAAGCACTCACACTAGTTAAGTAGTATTCATTAACTAAATATAAATATAATGATAGATTTAGAGAAATAACTATGTGAGTCTTTCTGATTTTATAGCTAATCCCAATAGCATAAATACTTGTGAAGTAACAAATTTTTCTCGGGTCACTATTTAGAATATTATTATTTTAAGATATATTTTTACATATGGGTAAAATAGAGTTCGCCGAAAAAAACATTTAGTTTTAATCAGGAAATGTTTTTGAAATAACAGGACTAGAGTATTATTTAAAAAATGCAGAATAAGTCTTATTTTACAGTTAATATTCAAAAATTTTCGAAAATCTTTAGTTTATTATTGAATAGTTCATCTCTAATTTATTATCACTTCAATGTCCGTAGTCCGTAATATAATTACTTTTTTTATTAATATATATAAAGTCAATTAATGCTAAAATTTCAATCATATGATAAAACATAATAAAAAACTGCCTATTTGTTACGGAATGATTTTTTCATTAATAAAATGTTATTCATTTATAATTATATTATTTATGAATTTCTTAGTAGAAAGAAATAACAAAATTTAAAAATTCCGGCAAACTCGGCCGGAATTTAGTAGTTCCGGCCGGAACCGGAACCGGAATAAAATCGTGAATTCCGGCCGGAATTCCGGTACACCCCTACATACGATGGACTCAGTCAAGAAAATTGACTTTAAAATTTAAAATTTTTTAATCGTTTTCAAATTATCAAATTTTAAATAAAATGTACCTTACACATTTTTTTTATACTATCTATTATATTTCAATTTCAACGAAAATTTGTATTGAATTTCATTTTTTTCCACATTGAGTCACACCAAAACACAAGTTTTGTGTATAAAGTCTACATAGAAGACTTTAACGTCAATTTGTTAATTTAAATTTGGCGCTCAAAAAATAGCAGTCACAATGGTATTATGGTGGGGGTTGGGGAAAGACGTTCTATAGAACTGCTAGAACATTGTACTATGGAACGGTCGTACTGTGGATGGACGTTTTATAGAACGCTGAGTGTACTTTCTAAAAGCTGATTTTTTGATATTACGTCACATGTGTGGTAAAGATATACAGCCTGCCGTCAATCAGCTAGTTTTGTTAGCGTTTGGCGTGGAGGTGGTGTATCGACTGCTGACAGCATTTGTTAAGGTAAAATTCGGACTGACAATTTTTTTTAAATAATAATAATATTCCTAATTTCTATTCGCAGCGTGCGCGATGACAGCGCCAACTAACTGATGGACTTTAGTAGCAACTTGGGTGGACTTTGACGTACTAACAAACAAATAATTTCAATAAAATATCGTAATATATACATTTTAGACGATTATTTATGACTATTAGCTATGTGCACGAAGTCTATTAGCGCCGCTAGCGAGTAATAGAGAATGATTGAATGGATTCAACTCTCTTTTTATCATTGTTTAATATGTTTAATACCGTGAAATTTTTTATTTAACAAATATCATTTAATTTAGCTGTTTCATATAATATAAATAGTATAGCATAAAAGGTACGTGAAAATTATTTATTTTGAGTATCTTTTTCTCTTTAATTATGACGTATAATAGAGAAATAATTAATTCGTTTAAATTGACAGCATAACCTCAAATTTTGGCGCCGATAATTTTACAATATTGCTCACCACGAACACTCGCATCGACATTATTTCTAACTTCACCCCCTTGCACATAGTCTATAGTGGGGTTAACCATGTTGACCTTTCTATTTTCAGTTAAAAACGAGTCTATTAAAAATGACAGTTAGTACACCCAAAGTGTTATTTTTTGTCACGTTGTGCGCTGTGATCGATTTCGTTTTCCCCACTACCTACTTTGCACCCAGCGAATACCGAATTTTATATTTTAAAAAGTACTTTCACGATGTGTAGATTTTTTACGAGTTAAACGCGCTGCTGACGCACCCGGTTGCAAGATTTTGATGACTGATTATGACAAAGGGGTGTCTTACTTAGTATACTGCTTAAAAATAAATTTTCAGACTTTAGAAAGTAGTTGCAACGTGTATAGTTTTAAACCACCTCCGCGCCAAACGCTAACGAAACTAGCTGACTGACGGCAGACTGTATAACTACATCACAAATGTGACGTAATATCAAAAAATCAGCTTTTAGAAAGTAGTTGCAAATTTTGGCGTTCATCTCTTGGACTATGATTACACACACCTAGTTGACTCGAACACTCACACAATATAGACGTTTCCATTTAAGCACGGCAAAATGATATAACAATAATTCCCGCTATAACTAATTAATAATTGCTTCTCTCGACCTTTTAAGAACTGTTAATTTACTAGACAGAAAGTAAAATATGAGCGATGGATAAAGCGAGCGACAAGTAACTATTTAACGATTTGACTAGTTTGATAGCAGCGGATAAATTCGAAGGAGAGTAAAAATATTATTAATATCATCCGGTATAACTCGTGTCACACGATGTAATTTTACTCGCTGTTATTACAGTAGTTGCAAGTAATCGCTTTATGTGACAGACTACTATACAATACATACAAAGCAGGGGCTACAGACATTCGCTACTACTTGAATTGAACATACCTATTGAATGGCGTGCTACTAAAAGTCGTTGTGACCAAGTGCTACAATCATTGATCTGTGGGTAAAATGAGTTCTTCATAATGCTCACTCCGGTTACTACTTGCGGTGAAAATTCATGAGAATAGTAGTGGCGATTTAATAGCTGCAACTACTATCGTCAAGCATACTCTAAATACTATTAGTAAATTATAAATAATACTTAATTTTATATGCATGAATTCTGTTAGTAGTTACACTGACTACTTAAACTTTTTTACTGTTCTACTAAAAAAAATCTGCCAAGTAAATGCACAGTGCTTCCTCGTGCTAAATTCATCAAAGGTAATTAATTATTGAACAATTTGAATAAAAACCGATAAAGTATTCAGATGAACTGCCTGTCATTGTTTAACCATTTCATTTTCATACAATTTTAATAAAAAATATTAATTTGACATTTTTCTTTATACGATCCTCGTTATTATGTTGTATATTTTTAATTTTTTGACAGTTTCAATCAAAATCATTATTTTTCTGCTATACAAATGTCAAAATGACATTTAAAACGTTCTGGCGCTAATCAAAAACAGTTAGATGATATTAAAAATTTGACAGAATGTAATTTTAAGTATGATAAGACGAATTACGAAATTCAAATGCGATTTACTACCCCGTTTAAAAGTTATAGCAGTTTAATGTTTGCACATTTTAACACGTCTTCTTATGGAGAATTGAAAAAATTCTAATTCAAACCTTATTCAAACACCGAAAAAACAATGAAAAAAATATAATTTTTAGTAAAAACCACGTAAAAACTATCTGTTTTACTTCTGTACAAAACTTATTAGTTTTTACTAACTCATTTCAGAGAAAAAAACATTATTGTGTAAGAAAATGGTAAGAAAACATTACAAAATGTAAAAGTGATGAACTGGCAACAGTGTACTGAATAGTAAATGTATGCACTAACACACTGACAGTTCGAATTGGACCAATCAGATTGCAATTAGGTTGCCACGTCTTGTACTTTTAAATGTCATATTTTTTTTCATATATTTATGCGTGTAAACGTATATTATCATTTTCGTAACATTTATGTTCTAAAAAATGTTATTTAATAATATTTCTTGTGTTATTCAATAGTATTTTCACTTGTGAAGTTATTTATAATAATAAAATATTTGGGGTTTTTTATTTCTAACAGATGAATTTAAATGACATTCACAAACATTTTCATTTTTTTGGCTACAATAACAGTTAAAATACGAAATAAGGTTTTTAATACAAGTACTAATATTGTTTATGTAGTTTAAAAACGAATTTGATTTTCCTACAAGAATTTAAAGTGAATAATTCATAATTTAATTTTGATCTTTCATTTCATTTAGATTTATATTATTTTTGCCTCATATTGTACGACCAGAACATCGTTAATATGTAAATAGCAATTTTAAAAAACAAATGACGATTTTTTTAAAGCAAATTGAGATAAATCTTTGTAAAGGGAATATTTAATGGCAAACATAGGTGACCAATATTATAGAAATGCTCTACAAAAATGGTTCTATAAAATTTTCACGTAACATGTGTCTTTCTTGAGATATCTTCAAATCAAAAAATAAATATTTTGGGATGTCACCCCTCCTCCTTACACACGATTTTAATACTTTTGAAATGGGACCGTCCTCAAACCAAACCCAACCAACCAACCAAGTTTCATTAATATCGGTTTAGAGGTTCATGAGTTATGCGTGTTACAAGAATTGAAGGACAGACATACATACAGACAGACAGACAGACAGACAGACATGGAACAAAAAGTGTTTATCTTGACATGAAACGGATAGATCCGGTAAAATTTTTAAAATCGGAGAACAAATTTTTTTTCTCGTTTTCTTCGATATTGCCAGGAAGCAAAATCATAATTTTAAGATTCTCGATATTACGAGGAAGCAATATAATTAAAACATGATACGGGATAAAGCATAAAAATCAACATTCATTGTTGTGTTATTAAATTATGATGAGTCCACGATATTTTGATTAAAACGTAAAATATAATTAATTAAATCACGACACGGGATAAAAATAATAAAATAAATAAAAATTAGTAAAGCACAAAACATTCGCAGCAAAGCGACAATATCACAGACGACTATTTCATTCATTTTATTTATTTTTTATCTGTGCACACAAAAAATAAACAACAATTAAACACGGAGACGAGCCTGCACATCAAAAACAGTGACCGCAGATGTCAGAAATTAGTTTTGTTTTAATAAAAAAAAATCTCTCCTTAATTAAATTTTTAATCTCCGTGGGCGCCGACTGCACACGTACTCCGTCGCGTCAGCTCTAATTAAATATGTAAAAATAAATGAGAAATATGCAATACAAATATACACAGACGCGCGTAAAATAGTAATTACTGTAACTGCGCATGCCAGGATTAAGGAAATTTATATAAAGAGACCGTGAACTCTAACGCGGGTCCCTATAATGCTTTTAAGAAATCTAAACTAAAAGTTTTTGATTTTATAAATCAAAAATTTTTGTACCTTGAGACCAATTTTTGAGTCCGGTCAATATTACTGAAAATCATATCTTTGCTTTTAGAGCAGGGATTCCCAACTTTTTTCCTATATAGACCCATTTTAAAAGAAAATTAACTTATATATATTCCAACTAGGGGCTGTGCCCCTGGGCGCTTCGCGCCCCAACCCCCTTTCACGTCATATTTTTTACACAAATTTACTCGGGTCTGCGACCCTCGTATATGTATTTATCATACTCGTTCCACTATTTTTTGATAGTTAATTTTTTAATTTGGCGGAGATAATCAATTTTAAAATTTTCAGTAATATTACATGTACAAAATACCTAATCACAAATTTACTCGGGTTTCAGCCTTCGGCTGCGACCCTCGTATTTGTATATTATAATAATTTTCCATTCTTTTTGCTGATACTCATTTTTTTCTTAAATTGGCAGTGATAATCACTTATCATTATTACAATTTTCAGTAATATTACATGTATAAATTACCCAACATAAAATGTACTGTTATTTATTAAATGGTTAACTTTTTATTTTTACATACATATTCCTGAAGTTTTTAATTTTTGTTCAATTTTAATCAAAAATAATTTGTCTACGTCACTTTTAACAAATAGAAATTTTAATTATTTTCATGCGACGCCCCTGACTTAATTATAATTTAAAAAAAATTATTATTATATCAATCTGAACTTTCAAAAAAAAATAATTCATAAATAATTTTTTTTGATGCGCTACTGATGTATATTATAATTTTCATATTTTTCTGAAATTTCTAATTTTTGAACAATTTAAAAAAATTTTAATATTTTTATAAACGTTAAGAAATGTGACAGTTCTCAAAAATTTCATATATTTAAAACATCACCAGCCCCTGACTTAATCTTCCTTCAACAAAACGATTAAAAATTATATTTAATTCATTTTATTAAAAAATGCAAATTTAAATACTTTTAAAACGCCGTCCCTGGCTTAATTAGTATTAATTATAAATTTTTAGAAAAACTGCATCATTTCTACAACTTTTTTGAACAAATTTGAAACAATTACATTAAAAATTTAATATTTCACAACAGCCGAATGATTAAAAACTACCTATTGTAATGTAAACTTTTCGAATTTAAATTTTTATATATTCCTGAACTTTAATTTTTAATCAATTTCAATCAAAATTAATTTACGTCACTTTTAAAAAATATCAATTTTAATTTTTTTTATGCGACGCTCCTGACTTCATTATTATAATTTTTTTTAAATAAATTTATATCAATCTCAAAACTAAAAAAAAAATCATTCAATAATTTTTTTCAGACGCTACTGATCTATATTATAATTTTCATGTTTTTCTGAAATTTATAATTTTTGAATAATTAAAAAAAAATCTAATATTTTTACAAACGTTACGAAATGTGACAGTTTCCAAAAATTTCATGTATTTCAAACGACACCAGCCCCTGACTTAATCTCCCTACAGTAAAACAATTAAAAATTATATTTAATACAATTTTATTAGAAAATTCAAATTTAAATACTTTTAAAACGCCGTCCCTGGCTTAATTATTATTAATTATAAATTTTTAGATGGACTACATCAATTCTACAACTTTTTTTGAACAAATTTGAAACTTTGTGAACAATTACATTAAAAATTTAATATTTTTATAAACGTCACATAAAATATGACAGCTCAGACGTCAAAAAGCACGTGGTTGTACGAAAAATGTCAGGTCTGACGTCATTTTAATCAACCAGAGCACGCCGAAATTGCTAGAAATTCTGAAACAAAAGCCTAGTGTCGAAACACCTAAATTCAGTCTGACGGATAAATTTTACTAAATTTTTCACGTAGTGTCTCGGGGAAAAAATCATATCACAGAAACGATCATCATTTTGTAAAAAAAATATAGCCTATAAACTGTATCAAGGACGAATCTAGATATTGTGAAGAAATGAAAAAAATCCAGTGAAACGTTTATGAATCCATAAATTTATAGTGAGTGGACAGACATATAAATATATAAATAAATATATTAGGGTTTATATTATAGCGAAGCGATGATAAATTGATATTTGGTGCATGAAAATTACTATAAAATTTTGAATTTTAGATATCGTTTAAATTACGTTTATTTTATAGAAAATGACGTGAAAAATTTAAATTTTTAAACAGCAGTTCATATCTCAAAACATCCTCGAAATAAGACCTTTCAAAGTTTTCGATTTTTTAATTTTTTTTACGAAAAATGGTCGTAACTTTTGAACGTGCTGTCGGATTTGATTTTTGTTGATGAATTTGAAATATCCTTGTCAAAACCTTTACAATGACATGTATAAAACGTCGATTTTTGACGTATTATACATGTCACTAGATATAGATTTTGACGCGCGTCAAATCCGACTGCACGTTCTAAAGTTTCGACCATTTTTCTTCAAAATATTAAAAAATCGAAAACTTTGAAAGGCCATATCTCGAGAACGTTTTGATATATAGAGCTGCTGTTTAAAAATTTCAACTTTTCACGTCATTTTCTATAAAATAAACTTAATTTAAACGAAATCTAGAATTTCAAATTTTATAGTAATTTGCATGCACTAAATTTCAATTTGTCAAATATCGACTTTAAGTTAAGAAAATAAAGAGGAAAAACATAAATTAAATTTTAAAATTCTAGAACACATTAATAAACTACAATCTTGTCGAAAAAGTACAAGCAAAATATACATTGTACTTTAAATTTTCTTTAAAAATCTATCAAAGTATGTTAAGTACTATCTAATTTACAAATTAAATTAATGTTACATTAACTATAACATTTAAAATTCATAAACCAGTCATACCATCTGCATAATTTTGGACTCTTTTAAAAATATTGATTCATTTTTTTTTAATAAATTTTGCATGTTTTTTTTTTAAATATGAAAATACACAACTCATTAAATAACATTTTATCACGCTACTTTTTAATTTTAGTTTATCAGTAGATGTCTAATAGTCCCTGTTATTATAAATACATAAATTTTCCATGTATCATGCTATTTTTTAAAAGATATATTAAATATATTCAATATTCATATCTTTTAATTGTTTTTTATCATACCAATAATAAATACCTTTTATTTTCGATACATAACTCTCGCGGTTATAATCTTGATTAAACATGACATTTTGGAGGTCTGTCCTGTGTTTGCTGAAACTATACAAAGATTCATGACTTTATTGTTTCATAAAAACATATACCAAATAAAAATATTTTATAAATTACTAGCGGGATTCTGCGGCTTCGCTCGCGTAAATTTCGAAACTAATTAGAACCCTCCATACGTGATAGGGATGACATATTACATTTTGTTATATTGATTTTTATTCATTACCTATAAAAAAACGTAAATATCTCGGATTTTAGTTAAAAATTGAAAAAACTAACCCCCTGTCTACCCTCGTCATTAGGGGTTGAATATCAAATTTTTTTATTGCAGATTATTTTGCCCGACTCCACCATTATAACGTAAGCAGCTATACAGATAAACATATCAAAAACACAGACCCTGTCTACCCCCGCCATTAGGGAATGTCGAAATTTTTATTTTAATAGATGACAATTTTGCCCGAATTTACCTTAACTAAAGCAGGTCTGCAGATAAACATATCTAAATCCATCCATGCTATTAGGGCTTGAATATCGAACTTTATTTTTAATTGAATATTAATTTGACCGAATTTACAATTATGAAGATACATATATCAAAAATTACCCCCCCCCCCCCCATTCTCATAGGGGTTGAATTTTTGTAACTGTCTTGTATAGTACCTACCTACTTGTGCCATGTTTCATTCGGTGAATACAAAAAAAAAATATTTTACAAATTTTTCCATCCCCCTAAAACCTTAGGGGTTAAATTTTGGGTAATGCTGAAATAATTGTTTCATTATTTATATTGTAGAGTATGTTCGATAAGTTTAAATTAAATGCGAACAAAAAAAATATTTTTTTATATAAATTTTGACACCCTATTTTAACCCCGTAGGGGTTGAATTTCAAAAAATCCTTTCTTAGTGGGTGCTTACATCATAAAAAGAAGACACCTACGAAATTTCACCTTTCTAGGTCCAGGGGTTTGGGCTGTACGTTGATATATGAGTGAGTGAGTGGTTAAGGACAAACTCTTATAAATATAGATAGGCATACCAAGTTATGAATGAATGAGTGAATGAGTGGTTTAGGACAAACTCTTTTATAGATATAGATTTCCAATAAATGACGGTTTTCTAGCTAATTTTTCTTCCACCTGTTCAAAAAAAAATTTAATAGATACACATTTTAGTATTTATGTTAGTCTTGGCAACATATTGTAGAAGGTTTCACAAAACTCCGTCAAGTGGAACTAGAGATTTGTAAGATTCATTATCTGCAAAAAAAAGCATTGATCTTCTTATAATAAGAGGTCCTTAAATATAGTTTGAAATTTTTGTATTGGTAGTTATTTTTATTTTTTTTCCGGTAATATTATTAATATTAATGCTTAAATTTAAGGGTTTTTTGTGTAATATTGTTACGTTTCTATTCATGAATGTAAAGTGTTTTTTGTTGTGTGTATCATAAATGTGCTAAAGAGTGTCATTACAATACAAGTCAGAATACAACATACCGAATTAGTGTTGTTTTTTCTTTAATAATTCCAGGTATAACGTAGTCCTTTTTATCAATAATGCATAAACATTTTTTTATACTTTGAAGATGTTTTCTACATAAAAAATATTTTCTTATAGTATTAAACCATATCCTAAAATCAATGCTCTGAAAGAATGGTATATATGTATATCGCAGCCGAATTGCACATTTAGCCGCTTTATAAAAGGGCTAGCCGTTTTGTAGAAAATTTATGTTCTAATAATATACACGTTAACTGTCTTTGGTCATGGCAATCTTTTGGGGTGAAATAAGCAGGTTAGTATCTCTGTTAAGTTAAAAGCGGGAATTCAATCTGCCTTGGTTAGAACAATCTAGTGGGGCGAAAGGGAATTAATATAGTATAAAAACGGGGATCCAATTCCCACTTCAATAAACTGTTTTTTAATAACTCTGTCAAATAAAATAAACGTTAAAATTCCTACAGTTCGTTGCAGGGGATATGAATACCCGGTTTTATTATACTATATTAATCCCTTTTCACCTCAATAGATTGCCCAAACCAAGGCGGAGATTGAATCTCCGCTATTAAACTAAACTATTGTACAAAACGGCTAGTCGCTTAATACAACGGCTAAATTTACAATCCGGCTGCGACAATTAATAATTAATAGTACTTTTTCAGATGCTACATTTAGTCTTTATAACATTTCCAAACCAATTTGAAAGATATTTTTAATCCACTTTAAAAATATGTATTCAATATTATGTTATGTTTATAGTTCTAAATATGCCTGCATACGAGTATACCTACATATGTATGTATAGACTTTATTAGTTTCATAAGTTAATTAGTACAAATAGTAGTAGAAAATGAAATTAGTGTGCAATTTAATAATGTTACTTCAATTAAAATTTAATGGATGATTAAATATGGGAAACTATTAGAGCTAGCCTATCCTGTCAGCAAAACGGTATTTAATAATAACGTGTGCCAGATACGGAAATAATTTCTGTCATGGTTTTAATTAAATCACTACTTTTAGGAATGTATGTCCAGTATGTTTTACATCATATACTACAGTTCCGGGTGAATTATCTGTAAAGTTATTTTTTGTTGGTGAAAAACATAATTTTGATAAAGTTAACGTATTCTATTTGACAACATACACGGAGAAAATATAACAGTAACCAGTACTGTGTAGAACATTAATCTAGTCAATGTAGTGTTTTTTTATCGTAAAGCATCAAGCATTACTTTTATGACAGCAATGAGTACTGTCAGAAACACTATAGGTAAATGTTTTGAGCATCACTACAAAAAACACAAATCGTTACTGTTTAAACATTGATGAGTCATGTCACAAATAACACTCGTAACCGTTCTGCGCACTCCCCACAAAGAAACATTCCATTACTATTGCTTAAAACGTATTAGACCGAACGTATACTTGCCAAAGTTCTTAAATTATTATTTTTCATATTAAAATATTCGTCAATTTTATCATATTTTAAGGTAATAGTTAATAGTAACTAATTTATTCCTATAATTTGTCATGTATTCCATTCTAACCTCTCTTTTAATCTATACATCTATACTAATATAATAAAGCTGAAAGTTTGTTTTAATTTAATTTAGTTATTTCCGTGAGTAGTTCGTACGCAGAACGGTTACGAGTGTTATTTGTGACATGACTCATCAATGTTAAAACAGTAACGATTTGTGTTTTTTGTCATGATGCTCAAAATATTTACATATAGTGTTTCTGACAGTACTCATTGCTGTCACAAAAGTAATGCTTGATGTTTTACGATTTACGATAAAAAAACACTACATTGACTAGATTAATGTTCTACACAGTACTGGTTACTGTTTTATTTTCTCCGTGTACTTAGTAGGTACTATGTAACTACATATTAATTGTACAAACTTCGGAAAGAGCCATTTAATACTTTATACTTCTGTATACTTTATAAAGAGTCAAATATTATGTGTTAAAATTGTATATCAAATTAATTGATAAGTCGTTGTATACATAGTTCACAAAAATACATCAAAAACACCGATATCTGAAGAACAAGGTGTAATTTACGAGTAAACAAAATTTAACAAATGAATTTAATTTCCAATCATTAATACGATTATTGAGTTAACATTTAATTAAAAACGTGAACATACCAATATGTATTCATTCAGCCGTTTACAATGCTGCAGTGTCTGCTAGAACTAAAATAGGTCCTCAACATGGACACCGCAAAATATTTTCCTAGAAAGATTTTTTTTAATTAAAACAAATGTAAAGAAGGAAGGGGATTTCTATAAAAAATTATCTCAGCAAGAGAGTAGGGGGCACTTACAAAGGATTTAACTCGAAATTCAAGAGAGACGGATGGAAAATAAATTTATTTCTCTCTTATATACCGTCAAGCTTACAAACTTTAAAAAGCGTGTTTTAAAACATATTTTTTTGTTCAATTTAAATATAATTTAAAATTAAGAATAGTTAAATTGTAGGTTAAAAATCATATTGAATATTACAACAATTTACAACAAAATCAACATTAATTTCGGATTTCTAAGGAAGAAGATAATGGACTAGGAATATCCACAAAATATAGTGGTTTCTTTTAGTCAGAATTAGCAATTACAAGGCAAAAAGTAAAGAGAGAAAATAAAATTACAATTATCATTGTTTTATTATTGGCTTATTAAGAGTGTCCACTTATTCAGTTACTCATTGTCATATTTTCAGTGGCAATTGACTAATAAACTAACCTATTAGTTATCTTAAGATTTAGCTTGTTTTTCAAACAGTTTACTAGCAAAATATAGATATGTTATGAAAAGAGAAGAATTTCTATTTATGTTATATTTACTTTAAATGACCCAAATTTTTAAAATTACTAAAAATCTTTCAAACACAAGTTTTTTCTGCCAAAATTTATTCTTTTTTTATATTCATAAAATAATATTTTTTTCTTGTTCATATTACACGGTTTCGTATAAAAAGCTCTCGGCATAGTACGATACGGATTTTCGTGACACATATAGGAGGGTTACCTCTAATTAAAATTATAAATGTATGATTTATAATAAATTATTCAAAATTTTGTAAAACTGATCATCGTGCTCCCTTCCACTGGAAGCTAAAATTCATGTGGATATAATACTTAAGCACTCTGGCAACTGAACTTGTGCTTTAATATCATGAACAGTTTTGCAAACAGCATTTACAAACAATACACCTAGTTCAGTTATAAACCCAACGGCCGTTTGATTTATAATAAATTCATGGCAGTGAGCAATGTTTTATTGCCACTATGTTGGCAGCATTTTCTACCGGGCGGCAAGCCACCTGCTGACGCTTACATAAACTACATGTGCACATACATATGTAACAAGAATGTGTTTGTTATAAAAGCAAATATTACGCGAACTTGTCGATTTAATTAAGTTATAATATCGACTTCGTTGTTAATTGAATTTAATACAATTTACAATGATAACTGACATAAAGGAATATCAATTCCGTAACGAAATTGCCATAAATTTGAACGAGGCAAGATAGAAAATAGACTGAGATGATACCACTACGATTTTAACGAGACTCGTTTCAATCTTGGTCATTTTATACGAGACGAGGTGGCTTTAAACTTCACGAGACTAAATCGAGACGAAACATAATCTAAATTTAACCCTAAGCTACCACTGTGGGGTACCAGATGCCCCACATTGTTTCAACTTCAATGTAAACTGTTTAAATTTTACAATGCTTTCAATTTTTTAAATATATTAAATATTATATATATATATATATATATATATATATATATATATATATATATATATATATATATATATATATATATACAGGGTTACACATTAGGAGTGGATATCGACTTTATTTTCGAAACTATAAAAGTTAGAACAATATTTCAAATCGTAACTACCCTTCAATTAGCATTTGGAAGAATAATAAAAAATCATGCCACCCCCATCCACACTCACATCGCCCACAGGCCTCCCAACTTTGAAATTTCAAATGAAACCCCCCATATTTTATTTCAGAATTTGAAAGATCAATTTTATAAATGAACATTTTACTCCAAGCAATTTTTTCTATGATGGACCATTTCGGAAATATTGGGTAATATTTCTATTTTTTTATTGTATAGTATTTTGGTCACATTAGGGTGGATATCGACATTATTTTCGAAACTATAAGAGTTAGAACAATATTTCAAATCGTAACTACCCTTCAATTAGCATTTGGAAGAATAATTAAAAATCATACAACCCTCATCCATACTCGTATCGCCCACAGGCCTCCCAACTTTGAAATTTCAAATGGAACCCCCCATATTTTATTTCATAATTTGAAAGATCAATTTTATTAATGAACATTTTACTTCAAACAATTTTTTCTATGATGGACCATTTCGGAAATATTGGGTAATATTTCTATTTTTTTTATTGTATAGTATTTTGGTCACATTAGGAGTGGATATCGACTTTATTTTCGAAACTATAAAAGTTAGAACAATATTTCAAATCGTAACTACCCTTCAATTAGCATTTGGAAGAATAATAAAAAATCATACAACCCTCATCCATACTCGTATCGCCCACAGGCCTCCCAACTTTGAAATTTCAAATGGAACCCCCCATATTTTATTTCATAATTTGAAAGATCAATTTTATTAATGAACATTTTACTTCAAACAATTTTTTCTATGATGGACCGTTTAAGAAATATTGGGCAATATGTGTATTTTTTTAGGGTATAGTATTTTGGTCACATTAGGAGTGGATATCGACTTTATTTTCGAAACTATAAGAGTTAGAACAATATTTCAAATCGTAACTACCCTTGAATTAGCAATTGGAAGAATAATAAAAAAACATACAACTCCCATCCATACTCACATCGCCCATACACCCCTCAACTTTGTAATTTCAAATAGAACCCCCCATATTTTATTTCAGAATTTGAAAGATCGATTAAATTAATGAACATTTTACTCCAAGCAATTTTTTCTATGATGGACCATTTAAGAAATATTGGGCAATATGTGTATTTTTTTAGGGTATAGTATTTTGGTCACATTAGGGTGGACATCGACATTATAACAGTATTTTTATTTGTGTGGACGATGCGAATATGGGTGGGGGTAGTAATAATTCGAAATATTACTCTAACTATTAAAGTTCCGAAATTAAAGTCGATATCCACTCCTAATGTGACAAAAATACTATGCCTTAAAAAATACACATTTTGCCCAATATTTCTTAAATGGTCCATGATATAAAAAAATTCTTGAAGTAAAATGTTCATTAATAAAATTTATCTTTCAAATTCTAAAATAAAATATGAGGGGTTCCATTTGAACTTTCAAAGTTGGGAGGCCTGTGGGCGATGCGAGTGTGGATGGGGGTAGCATGATTTTTAATTATTCTTCCTAATGCTAATTGAAGGGTAGTTACGATTTGAAATATTGTTCTAACTCTTATAATTTCGAAAATAATGTCGATATCCACCTTAATGTGACCAAAATACTATACAATAAAAAATAGAAATATTACCCAATATTTCCGAAATGGTCCATCTTAGAAAAAATTGTTTGAAGTAAAATGTTCATTAATAAAATTGATCTTTCAAATTCTGAAATAAAATATGGGGGGTTCCATTTGAAATTTCAAAGTTGGGAGGCCTGTGGGCGATGCGAGTGTGGATGGGGGTGGCATGATTTTTTATTATTCTTCCAAATGCTAATTGAAGGGTAGTTACGATTTGAAATATTGTTCTAACTTTTATAGTTTCGAAAATAAAGTCGATATCCACCTTAATGTGACCAAAATACTATACAATAAAAAAATAGAAATATTACCCAATATTTCCGAAATGGTCCATCATAGAAAAAATTGTTTGAAGTAAAATGTTCATTTATAAAATTGATCTTTCAAATTCTGAAATAAAATATGGGGGGTTCCATTTGAAATTTCAAAGTTGGGAGGCCTGTGGGCGATGCGAGTGTGGATGGGGGTTGCATGATTTTTTATTATTCTTCCTAATGCTAATTGAAGGGTAGTTACGATTTGAAATATTGTTCTAACTCTTATAATTTCGAAAATAATGTCGATATCCACCTTAATGTGACCAAAATACTATACAATAAAAAATAGAAATATTACCCAATATTTCCGAAATGGTCCATCTTAGAAAAAATTGTTTGAAGTAAAATGTTCATTAATAAAATTGATCTTTCAAATTCTGAAATAAAATATGGGGGGTTCCATTTGAAATTTCAAAGTTGGGAGGCCTGTGGGCGATGCGAGTGTGGATGGGGGTGGCATGATTTTTTATTATTCTTCCAAATGCTAATTGAAGGGTAGTTACGATTTGAAATATTGTTCTAACTTTTATAGTTTCGAAAATAAAGTCGATATCCACCTTAATGTGACCAAAATACTATACAATAAAAAAATAGAAATATTACCCAATATTTCCGAAATGGTCCATCATAGAAAAAATTGTTTGAAGTAAAATGTTCATTTATAAAATTGATCTTTCAAATTCTGAAATAAAATATGGGGGGTTCCATTTGAAATTTCAAAGTTGGGAGGCCTGTGGGCGATGCGAGTGTGGATGGGGGTTGCATGATTTTTTATTATTCTTCCAAATGCTAATTGAAGGGTAGTTACGATTTGAAATATTGTTCTAACTTTTATAGTTTCGAAAATAAAGTCGATATCCACTCCTAATGTGTAACCCTGTATATATATATATATATATATATATATATATATATATATATTTAAATAACCGATTGGAGTGCATTCCGTATCGTTCGAAGATAGTAGAGGAATTTTATTGGATTAAAATATTCAACAGCTTACGAGTAGTTAGTATGTTAGTGTCTGGGGTACGAGGGACCCCCAGTGTGGCAGGTGTGTTATTCTGGAGAAGTGGAGCAGCTAAGGGTTAATAATTTACAAGTGTAAACTATTTTATCAAACCATTGTTATAAAATCTCAACATTTTAGTTTTTGCAGCAAACAATAAATCATTCTTGTTCTAAAATACTTAAATTATACAAGTCTTGAGGCTTCCGCGGTGATCTTCATATGAATCTTGGTTTCTGGGTGTAAACCGTGTCGATTTGGTCATGTTATCGGCCAACGTTTCGTCACTAAAAGTGCTTTTGAAGAGCCCTGAAGATGCCCACTGCAATGTGTGACGAAACGTTGACCGATACCACGACCAAATCGACGCGGTTTACACCCATAAACCAAGATTCATACTTAAATTATACATTTTATTTTACAATTATTGCATATAATACTGTGTATTATATGCAGTAATATTTTAAGTTTTATTATAATATTATTTAACTTCAATTTTTTGCTAAATATTTTCATTTTCCTTACTCTTTACAAAAGGAAAGCTTGTCCTCCTGGACATGTTTTTCGTTGGCGCCAATGCATTTCATCATTAATGTAAATATTCCAGCGTTCTTTTACACTAAAACAAGCTTAACTGATTTTCTACGTATGTGATATTTAGTTAGTAATATAACAATGTGTAACGTTTTAATAATTCATCTAATATTCATTTACACGAGTTACGTTGCGTATATAGAGAGTTATTCCCACCGGATACGTCCGTTTTATCCCTCACTAACACTAACATACACACACACAGTCAAACACATGCAACGATACTCAAGATCAGTGGTCGTCAAACTCAATAAGTTTATAAACTAATTTTTAAATTGATATTATCTGCTGATCTATACATATGTGTACCTACCTATAATCTGTTTCATTTAAGTTTGCAGTGGTTGCTGAGGATTTGACGGTATATAAGTACGAATCGTGTATTATACGATCAAATCACCTGACAATCACTGCAAACTTAAATGAAACGGATTATATTATTATATAAAGTAGTATTTTTATCATTTCACGTTTAGACTGAAACTAGGAAAAGAAATTACAATATTAGATTTCCAATAAAAATATTTCTTACATGAGTTATGAAAAATTCCGTAGTAAGCCATCGGTAGCTCGCGCTTGACAGTTTGATGACTGCTGCTGTAAACTCTGCTTTTAGTGGTTATTCACATTTGTATAGCCATGGGACACTTTGAATTATATACATTTTTTAATATACATATTTAATATACATTTAAAACTTATCACAAAATAAGAGTCATTACAGTACTCTTATTTTACCTCCTCATGGCTACGATAGACAGACACAGTTATAATTCCATAACGTCGCTTATCTAACAACACCGCTCAAGTCATTTTGACCAACTTTACAGGAGAGCGAACAAACCGTGTACACTCAACATTCTGCTATACGACGGCATAGGTTATTTCTAAAATTCCACTACACGACGGCTAGAGGGGCACCCACCACCGCGCCGACTTTACGTTGATTGGTGAATTTAAATGCGCAGAAATATAGCAGTCACGGTGGTATTCTGGTGGGGATGGGGGAAGGACGTTGGTTAGAACTGTCGGCACATTGTATAACGGAGCGGTCGTGTAGTGGATGGTCGTATAGCAGAGTGCTGAGTTTTATATAGGTTACCGGCTTGCGCGCTGTCACTATTTTTTGAATTCTGGTCTCTTATTGGCCGAAACGTCTAGAATGTGATTGATAGATAGACGCGAAATGAGTAGCTCTATCCAATGACGTTAAAATGTGAAAACTGCTAATTTTCGACTTGAGCGGTGTTGTTAGATAAGCGACGATAAGTGTTATTTTTCCAATTTCGGTATGGAACGCAAAATTATACCGATTACCTATTATAGTACATTGCTAAAAAATGATAATAATTTAAATAATAAGAGATTTTATTATTATATAAGAAGTGTAAATGTAGTAAGTCAAATTTTATTTTAATAATTAATTTTAATGCGATATACCGGGTGGACCATTTTAACCTTGGAGAATAACTCGACCGGTAAGAGAAATAATAAAAACGTTTTCAAATAAAAGTTGTACGGTTTGGAGAGGTACATAGACGTATGATGATGAAATTTTTTTATGTGGTGTTTTCTAGGTGATATGAAGGTTAACATCAATTTTTTTAAGGTATATGTTTTGTTTTTGGTGATTTTTACATAAACTCATCAAATAAATATTACAAGGATCAAAATTTGTGTAAAAAATAAACTTTCTTCAAAGTCTGTTCGTAAAAAAATGCATTTTAAAGATTAAATTCTTTGTTCTACAGTGATTTTCCAATATTGAAAATAAATTCAATTTCACATGGAATTATTAAGAACGCATTTTTTTTGTAAAATCTATTTAAAAAATGTATCGTAGCGCTACTTTGAAACGTAATGTTTGTGTTACGAAAATGATTTATTAAGATTTGATTTGCTATTTTAAGTTATTTGACATAAAGGATGTTGGTTACAGTCTTTGAAGGACGGGTTGCAAAGGGAGAACACCTATGTTAAAGGATTCAGTAACCATAATCAACTGTTCAAAAACCAATTTATTTATTGAAAAAAATCGATCCACACATACACACATATGTATATGTTTCTGTTTTAAAGTATATATTAATCAAAAATAAGTAAAAATTTACTATTTGATGTTTTAATTTTAAAATCTATAATTGAATGTAAATACATAGAGTAAAATCGGTATATATAGACCAGGTGGGTAATATGGACACCTCTTTTTGTTGCTCTATTTTACATTTTATAAAGACAAAATTAATATGTATCTAAGCTTACACTTATAACTGCGTCAGTTGACAGTGTTTGGAATACCGGTATGTCATTGGGGGTAACTTAATAAAATTTGTCATTTTTGATTATTTTTGTTAAGTTAGTTTAAATTTGTATTGATTAAATTGTTTAAATTAATTATATTGCTGTTTAAATATGTAGGTACAAGGGTTGGCCGTATGAACAGTGCTTTTAATCCACGTTATAATTAGATATTGTCTCGTCAATAACATTTTTTTTAAATACACGTGATTGCGGGTATTATGGACTAGGGAGTATTATACGGCTATGAAGTATAGTTATTAACCAGAATCGTGGTGAGGCAAATAGTATGAAAAGTATATTAATCATCCGGTACTTCACAACTATCCATAATTTTTTTAGTACAAATCTTGATATGATGCCCACTAAATGAGGTGCCTATTACGGAGGTTCTGTCCGCGACTTTTTGCTACGCCACTGTTATTTTTTACAGTGACAACATATTATTTTGAAAAATAAATTTATAAAACAAATGCTTTAACCAACTAATATAGGTTTTTTAGTTCTAATTCAAGTTTTTTCATTTCAAATTAATTTTTTTTCATTTCAAATTCAATATTTGAAAATAAATTGATATTTATTTTTTAATTTTTTAAACTGAAGAAACTAAGTATTTTTAAACAAAACAAATATATTGTTAAACTGGCTCTATTTAGTTTAACAATATATTTGTTTTGTTTAAAAATACTTAGTTTCTTCAGTTTAAAAAATTAAAAAATAAATATCAATTTATTTTCAAATATTGAATTTGAAATGAAAAAACTTGAATTAGAACTAAAAAACCTATATAGATAATCGTGTATTATGGTAACAAGCGTGTAAAATGAACCACTGTGGTCCATATTACACGCACATTTTTTAAGGGGCTGATTTTCGATTGTTTTAGATTTTTTATTTTATCATATTTTAATTTAAGAATTATATTTTTGCCTGCCAAATCTTGTTAAATGATTAAATTCTCTGTCCAATGAAATGATAAGTGCAGATTTTAAATAATATTATCATACACGGAAAAAATATTGTAATAAAAATTACTATGTATTATGGTACTGGAAGGACGGTAATATGATAATATGGTAATTATGGTAAAAATTACAATGTTCATTGAAATTGTTATTAATATTAGTAAAATGATTTTGTAATCTCTACAATTATACAAATATTCTAATAACAATTTCAATGAACATTGTAATTTTTACCATAATTACTGAACCGTCCTTCCAGTACCATAATACATAGTAATTTTTATTACAATATTTTTTCCGTGTAGTTTTCTTACCTAAAACATGAATGGTGTTCCATATATACCGACTTTAATATAAGGTTCGTTATATTTAAAAATTAAGAATAAATGTTCACGTTTGTAGGAGAGACGAAAAACCATCGACGGTTTTTTATATCAAAGTATTTTCCTCTGTAAATCAACTGTAAATATTTACAAAACGTGATAAATACATATCAACAATATCCACTTTGATAGTAAACATATTAATATAATTACATCTATTGTTACAGGTACATAGCAGTGACGCAACCTATCAAGTACGCCAAACACAAGAACAACCGGCGCGTGTGGCTAACGATCGCGCTAGTATGGGTCATCTCTATGGCCATCGGCTCACCCATCGTATTGGGTCTCAACAACACGCCGGACCGCGTCGCCGACGCCTGTCTGTTCTACAACAGCGACTTTATCATATACTCCAGCCTCTCGTCTTTCTATATACCCTGTATCATTATGGTCTTTCTATATTATAATATATTTAAGGTAAGATTTTTTGTATAGAATC
Organism: Sialis lutaria; assembly: GCA_949319165.1. NCBI lineage: Eukaryota > Metazoa > Arthropoda > Insecta > Megaloptera > Sialidae > Sialis > Sialis lutaria. Next base: position 23,207,544 of record OX439238.1, read on the forward strand.
TTTATAATACATATTGAAACATTTACAGACCCCAAATAATTTTTTTATAAAAATTAACTAATGTTTAATATATCGTTTACGAATGTACTGAACTATCTAGTATACAGGGTGAGTCATATCAGGTAGAACAAACTTGAACAGTTAATTGAGAAAAATATCACTGGTCAACAAAAAAATTCCTAGAGAACTGAATAGGTAATTTAGAAGGTATTTGTCATGCCGAAATCAGATTTGTTGCCCAAATGGTTCCATTACGTCAGGTTTTTGAGATATCCAAACCTAAAAGCAATGCTGGGGAATTTATTACTATGTTGCGGAATTGTAGCCGCACACAAAAAAAAAGATTATTAAATGAATAATCAAATAAGATAAAATATATTTATAATATAGTTGATGATGACATTAATAACTAATTCATTCATTTAGTGGATTCTTGGTAACACTGGTGTGTTATAGCGTGCTGGCTCACCGAGTCTCTCGCTGTACTATAATTTACGTTGCAAGAGGGCCCAGAGCCGTATTTTAAACTAATAGATAGGAATTTGATTTAGGTTTAATCAAATGATGAAACGCAGTTTTCAATAATCGTAATTTATTTTACTTGCTGAGGTTTACATAAAATGTGAAGCCAGAACTTCAAAGGTAAATACAAACAATAAATAATTTTAATAAAACCTAATATATATCGTATACAGCAAATAATTTTCTTACACACTAAGTTTTATAAAACAATCAGGTACAGATCACAGGATACAAAATGGGGGAATGGGTTCTCAATGCACGGACAACGAAGCCTGTCACCGTCATAATTATGGCGTGTATAGCGGAATAACTGATTAATGGGTAATCTGTAGTAGTCGTCGTTGCTCTGGATAGTCCGGTAAAGAAATCTCACCGTTACCAGGATATTGACAATGGTGCTTCGCAATAGTGCCGTTGATGGTGGAGTCAACGAATACACTTTTATCTTAGGAACGATAATGTGTACCCATCACGCAGACATACGGATTGTCTCCTCGTAAGTCCTCGGTTGACTTTAGGAATCAACGAGTAGGTGTTGCCTTTTACTCAGGTGTGATAACGCAGATGCCAGCCAACTGTTATATACATTGCGACTAGTATGCGGTATGCATACCTTTGTCGGGTAATGAAAGTTGTAGGGCGTTTGCATTAATAAAATCTTCCAGAGATTGACTATAACGACGCTGCTCTAACCCTTTTCCCCAAATCACATGCCATAATATTCGATGTATAATAGTGTATATTCACTTACAGCCTTCGAGTCGTACCATATATGGTAATACTGGCTTTTCTCATTTCTCCCACTTCCCCTTTGGTTGTTATAGAATCAACTCCTTTAACTTATTACCACTGGGATAATATTACTTTCAATTTGCGCCACCCGTCAAGTCGGACGGACCCGTCGTTCTACACCAGTACATAGTTTGAACTGTTATTGACGCCCAATTCTGAATGCGAAAATTGCATTCGTCTAAATTAAGCGAAAGTTCAATTATACTTTATACGTAGCGCAGAAAAATCACGACCGGGGCGTATATTCATAACATGGCTTATTAGTATCTCCTTACTTTATAATATTTGTTAGGTAGATATTACTTTCATTTCTTCCCACTTCCCTTTGGTTGACCTGGGTCCCCTTATTTACATTATGGCCAATCCAACTTTAATTTACACAATATGTGTAGAGAATAACCGCCGTTGTTATTCTATAGGATGAGATATCATGAACTGTTATTGACGCTTATATCAGAATACGTAAGAAGCATTCGTCTATATTAAGCGAGAGTTCAGTTATATTTCAAACGTAGCGCAGAAAAACAACGACCGGGGTATATTAATAACATAGCTTATTAATATTTAATAATTCTCTAATATGCATTATGCAGAAAAATTGGTGCCACCAATATCAGCTATTTGCTCAGCTAATATTTAGTGTAGGGGGAATAATTCAACAGAAAGATCTCAACACGAAGAATGGTTGATAATGTCGTCGCGAAGCGATGTATTTAATCTTCCAGTAACACGTAGTAAGATTCTTGTTCGATTGTGTATGAACTCGCCGGCTCATGTTGAGATTGGCGCAGATAGGTTTCGTCAGTATGTTCAAGGTCATGATGTAACCACATATTTTCTCGCCTCGTGGTATTCGAAGATATAATTTACGGGTTTCCATTATACATCGACTGGCGTAGAAATGTTGCTTACTTGAATTTATTGTCTTGGTAGAAACTTGAACGAAGTCGTATTATATGCGCCAACCTTTTGGATGATTATTTTTGCTTGTCTAGTAGAGATCTTGAATATAACCACGATGTAAATCTTCCATTTTGAGTTTCACCATCGACGGTATCATTATTGTAATTTTCTAGCGACGTGGAACTCCAAAAATACCCATTATGGTATTTAATATTCTTCTTAGTTGATATATTAAATGAATGTAATGATATAAAGCACTAGTTGTTTGTTTTAATAACTTTTTGCGGCCATGCGGTATTGTTATACAGAGCGACGCAGATTAGATGTGTACTCGCTGCTGGCATATGCCAGACTATCATGTTTAGAGATGAGACTGCTATTGCGATAGCTGCTACTGAGAACACTGTTATTTGTACTGAACAGAGAGCAGACTGCTCTGCTATTTAACATACCTGCTATCACTGCTATCCTGTTCTTGATTGTTTTTTTTTTTTTTTTAATTCAAAAAATAAACAAAAATTTTTTGATTTCAACTTTCTTAAGCTTATTTATTTATCAAAAATATTGTTTTGGACAAAAAAGAGACATTACTTTTTTTATTTTCCCATTTTAAAACATTTTCCGTGCACCAAACAAAGATAGACATATCGATAATGCTACTGCTACTGCGATCACTGCTATTCCGTAGAACAGTGTTTTTTTAAAGAACAGTGTTCTTCAAAAGAATACTGTTCTTTCAAATAGCAGCTATCGCAGTAGCAGTCCCACGTTATTTTTAAAGTATAATAATTAGGTACTAGCTATTTATGTAAATCTTACTTTCTCTGTTTAAAAGTAAACGTTTAATTTTTATTTTAAGGAAACAAAAAAAATATTAAAATTTTTTTAAAGTTATTAAGGCTAATTTCATAATTTGGCATTAATTAATATTTATGTATTTCACCTTTACGTGCTATTTAGACTACCCCTTATGTCAGTGGAAAATTTTTCGGGGGGTGGGGGTAATATTTTTCGGGTGGGGGAGGGGTAATATTTTTCGGGGGGGGGTAATATTTTCGGGGGGGGGTGATATTTTTCGGGGGGGGGATATTTTTCGGGGGGGATTTTATAAATGCGTGTTAAATTTTGGAAGGGATTTTGAACTGAACAAATGGGGGGGGGGTCCCCCGTTACTACGCCACTGCCTTATGTAAATAAATTTGATTACTCGAAACGCCTATAGATTTAAAAAAAAACTGATCTAAACAAACTGATTATATCCAGGGACTTGAACCGGAATTTATTTATGGTTCGGGTTCGGGTTCGGGTTCAACAATAAATTTCGGTTCGGGTTCAGTTTCAGGTTCAGCGCGTTGCAAATTTTTTGGGTTCAAAAACCGTTATTTTTTTAGGTTCAGGTTCGGGTTCGGGTTCAAATAAAAAAAATATTTGCTAAATAAATGCACAGTGCTTCCTCGTGCTAAATTCATCAAAAGTAGTTAATTATCATGATCCAATAATACAAGGTCTGTTTGACAGTTCGCAGTTCATTTATTCTATACTGTGACGTCATCACCATGACATTTTTATAGTAAGGAATTTGTAACAAAAGGAATATAAGTAAATAAACTACCAATACTGTTGTCCCCCCGTCTCTCTTGCACTAGATTTTAATAATTTTGAAATGGGATCGTTTTCAAGCCAGACCCAACCAAGTTTCATTAATATCGGTTCAGTGGTTCATGAGTTATGTGTGACAAGGATTCAGGAGACAAACACGAAACAAAAACGGACCTGAAACGGAAAGATCAAGTTAAAATTTTTAAATCGGAGAACAATTTTTTGAATCTATTTCATTCTTGTATCTTCGATATTGTGGTTAAACATTGAATTTTCATACAATTTTAATAAAAAATATTAATTCGACAATTTTCTGAGTACCTAATTTGTCACGATTAACATTTGCAAGATTGAAAGGGGCAAAGGGAGTATCCTTGAGCTACGGTGGTTAAACTGTGCCTGTTAGTAGTAACTTTTATTATCATTGTAGTGACGGTAGTGACCTTTGGTGCATAAGTCACATCACATTATACCGCGAAATTCAAACGGATTACCAGTTTAGACATTTTAAAATCAATGAAGAAAAATTAGTAAAATACTAAAAAAAATTTCTTGAACCTTTAAAAAATATATGGTTACCGGATATTCATTTAAAGGTTCGGGTTCAGATTCAGGTTCATTGACATTGAAATATAACGGTTCGGTTCGGGTTCGGGTTCATGAAAAATACGGGTTTTTTCGGGTTTCGGGTTCGGGTTCGGGTTCAGGTTCAGGTCCCTGATTATATCACTGCTACTGTTAACTGCTATTTGTCTTAACTGCTCTCTGTGATCACTGCTATCTAAAAATCACTATTAAGCCCATCTCTAATCATGTTAAGTTGTTACACCGAGCGACCCAATGCGCATAGTAGAGGGGGCGCGCCTGTCATACTTTACACTCTGACGGCTTGATGCGTGGCCTCCCCTTTTACTTTTCTTGGATTCGTCCGACGTGTTTCCATGTTATATGTATTTTCTTGTATTTTAATTTATTCTAAAAGAAATATAATGGGGCGAAATTTCTATTTCGCCACAACTAAGTAGGTAATTTTTTTCTGAAGTTTTCTTTCGTGATTACAAATAGTACCTACTATCTTTTCTCTTTCAAATGATTTTTTACATTTCACTGTGCGACTTTTCTTCACCGAAATATACCTACTATTTTGAAGATATATGTAGTAAAGTTCACTGTGTCTAATATATTACACTGTATTAACAAAAATATTATATTTTAAAACTAGTACATCTCGGCTAAAAAAATCGTACAGTAAAAAAGTAAAACTCTTTTCAAAGAGAAAAGATAATACTATTTGTTACCGTGACCGAACACTTTAGAAAAAAATTACCTACGTGGTAATAAATTCTTTAACATTACCAATATAGTCATTTTTGAGACTTTTAAGTTAGAATATCTCAAACCCCTAACGTGATGAAACCAATTGGGCCTCCTAAATTACTTATTCAGATCTCTGTTACATTACAAAAAATTTTTGTTGGCCAGTGTATTTTAAGAAAAAAAGTTCATATAAACATGTGTCCGGAAATTCTTCGTGAGGGAGCTAGAGGTCCTCAAAGATTTAGTCTAAAATTAGTTTTTATTTAATATTTTAAGAATTTAAACGATTATTGACCTGAAACAGAAAGATGAGTGAAATTTTAGAAATCGGAGAACATTTTTTTCCATTTAAAATAATATCGCAAAGCATCTCGAATCTTCGATAATAAAACAACTCATAACAAAGATACAACGCATTTTATTCATTATTGAATAAAAATCACAATTGCCATGGAAAACTAAAATATGTTTATTATTCGCCAAGACGTCAGATAAAATACAATATTAATTTCAAGTCAAGTATAAGCTTTGGAAAAAAGAATGGTTGATGTTTGAAATTTTTATATTTGTAAAAATTCGTTACTCATTTTGTTATTGTATAATATAACACAACAGCAATGACGGTTTTAGGGAGGGAGATTGGGCGACCGTCCGGGGTGCCAATTTAGAAGGGGCGGCGGATGGCCACATGGAGAAAAACTTAGTTTAAATTCTAGTATAATTTGTTGTCTCTTTAAAAAACGACCATTATTAAGTCAAATTCTCCAATACTATTTATAATATCGTATTTCTCGGTTGATCTTATGTCAAAATTAATAAAATATATTTATTTGTATTTTGTGTCATATGATCTTATAAAAATGCCAAACATTGGAAATATTAAAGAATATTATTAGATAAAATTCTAAGGACCCACTGACCCTGGTCTAAAGAAACAGTTGATACTGGAAATTGATATTATGTAGTTATACTAAACCGGGTATCAAATTTAATTACTGTATCTCAATGGGTTCTCAAAATATTAAATAAAAACTAATCTTAGACAAAATCTTTGAGAGTCTGTAGCTCCCTCGCGAAGAGTTTCCGGACATATGTTCATAAGAACTTTTTTGCTTGAAATATTTTTTTCAATCAACTGTTCAAATTTGTTCTACCTGATATGACTCATCCTGTATGTCAAAAATAATGTAAATCGTGGTAAATAATTTAAGTTCGTTTATGCACTACATATAAACAATATTGATACTTTTATAGCATAGACATCCGCGACTCTTCAGTTGCTTAAATTTGACGTTTTGATATTTCTTACAGCAAAAGTGTGACATTGGATAAAACCCAAAATTATTAACAATAAGTTTAAATAATATTGATGACTACCTTTAAAAAGTAATTAAATAATCAATGCCTATACATATGTGTTGATAATGAGAAAACTTTTGGCTGTTGATGTCATTTAAATTAAACTGTCAGAAATGATCAAGAATATTGATTGTAGGTACAATACACAAACCTATGCATATGAAGATTAAATAAATATAAATATGTAAGTTTCTGACATTTTAAAATTTATTTTAAACGAATATGTAACAGACAAAAACTATTAAACTTGACAACCGCTCCTATGAATCATATATCTACTATTTGATTGGTTCAAATTGAACTGTCATATTTGTAGATGCAATTCAACACATGTACAGAAACATATTCAAGTATTTATTTTTATCCATTTACTTCAAAATATTAAGAAATACATTTTTTACATAAATGTCTATTAGCTGGGTGCAAAGTAGGTAGTGGGGGAAACGAAATCGATCACAGCGCTTGACGTGACCAAAAAGAACACTTTTGGTGGACTAATTGCCATTTTTAATAGGCTCGTTTTTAACTAAAATAGAAAGGTCAACATGGTTAAACACACTATAAGCTATGTGCAAGGAGTTTGAGGTCATGCTGTCAATGTAAACGAATTAATTCTTTTTGTATTATACGTCATAATTAAAGAAAAAAAATACCCAAAATAAATCATTTTCACGTACCTTTTATGCTATACTATTCATATTATATGCATACACCTAAATTAAATGATAGTTGTTTATTAAAAAAATTTGTAATATTAAATAATGATAAGATAGTTCAATCCGTTTAATCTTTCTCTATTGCCCGCTGGCTGCGTTAGTAGACTTCGTGCACATAGCCTAAAGTCATAAATAATCATCTAAAATGTATATATTACGATATTATATTAAAATTATTTGTTTGTCAATATGTCAAAGTCCACTCTAGTTACAACCGCTAGTTGGTGCTGTCGTCGCGCACGCTGCAAATATTAATTTAAAAACCATGATACCTTTAATACTAAACGGTGACACGTTTCATCTGTTGATTTCACATATCCATTCAATAATTCCTTGAACTATTTTTATTTCCAGGCATTGAGAAAACGGGCGTTAAAACAACGTCTCGGGCGTCGCCCTCAACCGTACCAAATAGCCTCAGGTACGGTTATAGAGAACTCGGGCGCACGCCGACTCGCTGAGACTCCGCTATGCGCGGGGGCTGCAGGACCTGCAGTGGTACTCGCGGCCACCGGAGCACCTTTAGCACCCGTTGCCGTGGACGAGCCCGCCACGAACACCGGCTCCGGGAGCGCAGAGGAGGATGACGACGCAGTGGACGATTGCCAGATAATAGCTAATGATAAGTCGACAGAATTTATATTGGCTACCGTTGTGGAAGAAGCAGCGTAAGTTTAATATTTATTGTTTTAATGCCCGGTTTCAATAAACGTATTTATGCATATTTATATCTCCTACCTGTATATTGCAACTTATAACTTTTCTCTCTGTTTAATATCGTCAAATTTTTAAATTCAGTGACGTTCTAACATATTTGCAAAACGTACGACAGAGGTCACATTTTCAAATTGTATACAGGTAGAAAGGTTTACTTGAGCCAAGTAAACCTTGTTTTGTATATAACGAAAACTATATTTTCTTAAGATAAGAAATATATTCTTAAACCAACTATAGTATTCTTGGACGAATATTGTTTTCGTTATATACAAAACAAGATTTTCTTGATCCAATACAGTTTTTTTTGTGTGTACCTAGTAAAAAAAAAATTCTTATCGAAAAAGCGTACGATATGCAGAAATATAATAAATATTTAATAATTCATATAATTATATTATTAATATGTACCTACTACCTACCAGTGGTAAATATTAACAAAAAGTAAAAAATTTCAATATTTTTGTTGTGTTTTGTTGTAAATTTTTTAATTCTATGAAACATTTTTTTTTCAATGTTATGTTTTTTTAATAATATAACGAGAGCATGAACCCAGCATATAAGGCCGCAAAATATCTTAAAATGCCACTGCTTAGATTTCTTATAAATCAATAATTCCAGAAATTGGAGAATTTCAATATAATCTATATTTTGATATAATTGGTTTGTAAATTATATTACTACCTATTCAAATGATTTACTAAATTTTCAAACACTTTTTTACACTCAAATGAACACAAACGTATTTCTATACATTTTTACTGATTGTTCAAATCGATAGTTTCCGATTAGGTTGAGAAAATCTGTAGATAACTATCGTTTGTGAAACCGGACATTTTTACTGTTGTTTATTATCATATACAATAATACATTCATACTTGTCATAAGATTTCACTACGGTAAATAGGTATGCAAATATTTGCTCTACGATCAGTATTTAGGCTACTCGTGAATAGTTTTTCCTGTTTTCAAGCTTACAACAGGACTATGATCACAGATATTATTTCACAAATAATAGTTTTGGCTCATATTATTTGGAAACAATCAGTGGTGTAGTAAGAAAAAGTTTCGGGGAGGGGGGGATATTTACATATGTGTTAAATTTTGGAAGGTATTTTGCACTGATATTTTCTCAAAACATACGTTTATTTTAGAACATTGAACATTTCGTGGGGGGGATGTACCCCCCCCCCCGTTATTAGGCCACTGGTAACAATGACCAAATTCGACCATTCAGGTTCGTTGCTATATTCTAAAAGTTAATTATTATGGTGCTTATGATCAAACCCAAAACTGAAATTTCGATTTCATAATAATTTGAAAACAAGAAAAAATATATTAAATAAGTTACCGCAATGATTACATGCATCTGAAATAACACTGAATTCCCTATGTGTATTACTAATATTTATAACACACATTAAGTTAAGAAAGTGGCTATTTTCACAGTATGGGCATGCAATTGGCTATTTGCACATACTGCATATGTACCAAATTAGGTTAGGTTGTTAAGTTAAGATAGGTTAGTGTACGTTAGGTTAGTGGTATGTGCAAATAGCCAATTTCATACATATACGGCATTTGTAAATAGCCAATTGTATACATTTACGGTATATGCAAATAGCCAATTGCATGCACATACTGTATGTGCGAATAGCCACATCCTTAAGTTAAAGATGGAAATAGAAAATAATAATAAGTCTAAAATTCAAACAACAATTTAATTTTAAAGAATAAAAAATTAACAAATTATTTATAGAACTAAATCCGTGGAATTTGAGCTATTTTTTCTTCGGCTTTTTAAATGAAAAACCGAACATCAATAATCTGATAATAATGAAAGTTAATCCTAAATTAGAAATTTAATATAATGGCCATCTCATTTATTTCAATCAGGCGAGGGACCGGTTGGAGTATAATTACTTATATAATATTCTATGAATATCTGAGTTTGTACTTAGGTTTAGGTTACAGACAAACCTACCTACTTTATCACAATTATTTTTTGATCTTTTGAGTTCGGTCAAAGAGTTAATTTATATTTTATAATATTTTTTTACGAAAGTTATATTTTGATGATTTTTTTTAATCAGGTTCGAATAGCTTAGCTTAAACAAATGGCATTTTTGTTCTGTAATACGTTGAATAAGTCCGGGAGAAATTATCCTCATTTAAAGAATTTATATATTTAATATACAGGATGATTCAGCACTGTCGTGCCAAACTTAAACAGTAGATTGACAAACATATTTTAAGCAAAAAACTTCCATAAACATGTGTCCGGAATTTTTCATTAAGGAACTACAGCCCTCCAAAAATTTTGCTCAAAATAAGTTTTTATTTAATATCTAGAAAACCTTTTGAGATAAAATTATGAAATTTTGTATTTGGTTTAGAAATAATAAGTGTTATCAATTTCTCGTATTAAATTATTATAATTTAGACCAGGAATGTATGGAGCCAGTGGGCCCTTCGATTTTTATCTAGTATTTTTTGTTCTTTATTTTTTTATAAAGTTGGGCACTTATTTAAGTTTATATGATTCTTACTTGAAAAACGAAGAAACTGTGGTTTCTTAGTCACTTAAACTAAAAATACACCTTAACCAGACTGGAATCGTTAGGCTCCTGATGAGGACTTCATGTGAAGTCGAAACACGTGTCGAGTGACATAAATTCAATAATCAAATAACGTGTGCTATTACATTTCCATCTAAATAATGAAAAAACTTTGACTTAATTTATTTTATATTTCACAGTATATTAACTAAAATAAATACTTGAGTCAACACAAAAATAATACCGCCTATTACTTATATCCACCATTTCTGAATGGTATTACCGCGAATATATTCTAACAATCGATTCAAGAAATAAACAACCGCCCATCTCACCCGCTGGTCCATCTCTCCCGGACTTATCCTATATAAATATTTTTATGACATTTAACAGGCCTGGCAGCAGGATCAACTTTTAAAATTTTTATTCATTGCTGGAAAGTTGAAGACTATTATCCTAAAAAAATAATTCGATCTCTTGAAATTAGAGATGTTTTATTTCGGAAACATAATATAAAATCATAGCCAACCTTAACTTATTATTATAGTTATGTAGTACCGAATTGTAATCTGTTAAATGTCACTAAAAATATTCATACACGTCATCGAAAATAGAGTAACAAATTATTCATATGTTTAATTTTTCATTAGATCAAATTCAGTTTGTGGAAAATGAACTGTTGATATTTTAACTATTTTACATTAGCTGTTAGGTAATAATTTTAACATTTTTAACTATTATAAATAAAAATCAATCTTTTTTAACCACACATGACTGCTTATTTGCTTCATTCGGTAACACGTATATTTTTCCTTTATAACTAAAGAAACTTCATGCCTCCCCCTACGTACAAATAAATACAATTTAAAAACTTTCATAAGTAGGGGAACATGCTAGTGAATACAATATTATATTAAATAAATACCGAAAACCGGGATCCCGACCATTTTTCTCCGGTATTTCGATACCGGTATTAGTGCATATAATACAGGTATTTCGGTATTTATAATAATTAGTACTAAAATACGCATAAATAACTGTTAGAGAGTTGATTTTTACACTTAAATCTTCTTATTATTAGCTAAACTGGTTTGTGATATGTAATTGTAGTGTCAAATTATGATATTATCCCAATATGTGATAGATTTTCTTAAGGAAATATTTTATTTTTAATAAAAAGTAACAACACTCAATGTAAAAAAATATATTAAATTCAGGGAAATAATAGAAGCTCAAATAATTTTTTTTAAAGCAATATTATATAGGTATATCGAGCCCTTACCATTTGATTATAAGCGACAATTTTTCCGAAATTGAGTTTTGTATCGCAAATGACATAAATTATTTTAACCCTGAGATTTAATGTTAAAAAGTTAGAAAAAAATCAATATTTCATTATTTTTTTTAACATACATATTTGATGTTAATGTTGATATTCTTGTTCCTAGTCAGTTGTTTCAATTTTTAAATACTTATTATTGACGACATCTAGAACTCGCAGTATTTCTATCAAAACCGCTAAAAATTGCCATATTTCTTCAATAAAGTAACTGATTTTTTTAAATACCGATATTAATACCGGTATCCCGGTTTTGAATATAAAAAATACCGAAATACCGGTATTAGGATTTTGGTCCGGTATTGTACTTACTAGGAACACCTGTATACATACATATTTCAAACACTTCTTCACTTACGAACGTTCGTAAGTAGAGGAACACGCGTACACATATTCTAACTGTTGTAATGTTTCCAACACACGCATCATTAACGTCGCAGGAGTATTTCCAGCGTTGTGGCGACGCTAGCGTCCCCCGCAGCACCAGCGGCCGTAGCGGACGCTAACGGTAACAACGACTCAGGGTACGCAGCTAGCCAACCAGATACTGTTTCCACCATCCCGGACTCGAGCCCAAGAAGGTCCGGACTCAGACACCACGCCAAGAGGAATGGTGCACCTGCAGATACAGAGCTTAAGTGAGTAATATTCAGATATATTTTGTAAATTTTTCTTAAGGGGTTACATACAGTCAGAAGGCCAAAAAAAGTGTTTTTTCAAGAATTTTTTAAGAGAAGACTGTTATAATTTATCGATGTTAAAATTTGTACACATATTATGGTATCTTTTAACTGTATTTTAACATTTTTTTATTTCTAAAAATCATAATTTCGAAAGCTGTTACAGCTGTTCTCCAGGATGTCCTCTCAAAAAAGGCGCCTTGCGGTGACCACGATATCTCTGGACTGCATCTTTTAAAATAAAAAACCAAAACGGATTTCTTTAAAGTAATGTATAATCTTGTAAGCAAAATAAATTTTTTTGACAAAATGGCGGCTTCTCAAAAAAAATATCGATTTTTGACAAAAAATTGACCTTAAATTGTTTATAAAAAAATAAATATTCATCGGTGAGATAAATCCTTCGATTACTTACTAAAAAATATTCTTAAAAAATTTGTGTTAAAATTTGAGATTGATCGGTTCAACCGTTTCCGAGGAATAGTCGTCACCGACTGTAAAAACACAGAATTGAGAAAAACGCGCTGCCGCTCCGACCTCCTACATTCAAACGCTCTGAGACGTCTTTACAAATATGCGTGTAACTTGGAATATAATCGCCGTATTGACTTGAAATTTTCTGTGTGTATACTTAAATATATGTACTAGGGTGGTCCTTATTTTTGAACTTTTGAATTTTGAACTCCGTACCCCCCAAATTTGTTCGTTATCATGAGACTTGAATTCCTGTTAAATTTGGTCATGATCAACCAACCCCTTCCCGTGCCGACTTGGGGTTGAAAAAAGTCCAAATAGGGTAGTTTTATTGTTTTTTGCATTTAATTAAAAAATAAAGCAATTAGCATAAATATGTATATAACATTTATTGTAGAGCGTAAAATTGTCTATAAAAAATGTTCTCATAGTGTATCACGAATATCTATTATTTTCCATGAAAAATAATAAATTTTATTTGAAAAAGTTATTTGTTGATGGTAACGTAAATATATGATATGAATGGTAGTCCAGTTAAAGAAGCATTTTGACAAGAAATTTTAAGGGACAAGCAGTGTTATTGTTGATTATTATAGATTCTGGTGCGGAGAATTCGAAAAAAATAACACGGACTAGAAAAAAATAGTGCAACACCCTTAAAAATGGGGTTGAAGGGTGAAATCCCATTTCTATGTGTATTTTCAATTTATTTCAAAATCTAAAGCGACGATAGGGTATTTTTATGGTTGACATTTGTTGGGGACACTAAGATGAATCGATTGAGACCACATGTACTGAATTTGACCCAAAATTACCCCTTCTAAAATGTTTAATATAGGTAAAAATGCTTATTTTTGTGAAAATAGTTTAAAAATTAATAACATTTGTTAAATTCATTCAAATAACTCGATATTGGCCTCAAATTGTTCCTGAAATTCCAAAGGATAATGATCAACTATAATTTAAAAAAATATTAATAGTTTAAACAATGAAAATTGTTAATATTTAAGGGTAAGTGACGTAAATTTTTGGATTATTGTCATTTTACTAAAATTTAATTAAAAACATAAGGGTTAAATATTTTCTTTTGTAAAACTAACGTGAATATCTTCGATATGTATATACAAACAAAATGAGCCCGTCCCAAAAAATATTTAATCACTTGAACGGATACAATTCCACACAAAAATTCACTGAATTTTTTTGTTTTATTGAAATAATATATATTTATGCACTTTCGCATACATTATTGTGCACTCATATGAGCCTTTATTAATGCATAAACTTGTAATTTACGTTAAAGCATACATAAAAGTATGTAGTAATCTTAATTTACAGTTTTATTTAAAAAAATGTATTTTATTTAAATTATATACAACAAACATGCGGTGCATTTTAGTGTAGAATAACATCCGTTCAAGTGATAAATTTTGTTTTGGGGGGGGGGGTGTCTCATTTTGTTTGTAATTACAAATCGAAGATATTCACGTTGATTTTACAAAAAAATATTAAACTCTTACGTTTTTAATTAAATAGTAAAATGACAATAATCCAAAAATTTACGTCGCTTACCCTTAAATATTAACAATTTTCATTGTTTAACTATTAATATTTTAAAAAATTATAGTTGATCATTATTCTTTGGAATTTCAGGAACAATTTGAGGCCAATTTCGAGTTATTTGGATGAATTTAACAGAAGTTATTAATTTTTAAACACTTTTCACCAAAAATGAGCATTTTTACCTATATTAAATATTTTAGAAGGGGTAATTTTGGGTCAAATTCAGTACATGTGGTCTCAATCGATTCATCTTAGTGTCCCCAACAAATGTCAACCATAAAAATACCCTATCGTCGCTTTAGATTTTGAAATGAATTGAAAATACACATAGAAATGGGATTTCACCCTTCAACCCCATTTTTAAGGGTGTTGCACTATTTTTTTCTAGTCCGTGTTATTTTTTTCGAATTCTCCGCACCAGAATCTATAATAATCAACAATAACACTGCTTGTCCCTTAAAATTTCTTGTCAAAATGCTTCTTTAGTGACTGGTGTACCGGACAAACGATATTAATAAAGTTAAAACACTTGTAGTTTTGTATGTATATTTATTTATTGTTGAAAGTACAATGATGATTGTTGTAAGTTGATATAATGTTGACGTTATGTATTGTAATGTAGCGAGCGCGAGAGTACTGCAGCGAGATGTAAGAGCGAAGACCAAGTATCTGTTTTAGAAAATGAAATATCCTGTCTTAGGATCGGTAGACAAGGATAGCGATAGATATTTAGAGAAGGGGAACATACCTAGTAATCTTGAAATTGTAAAAACCCCAAAGAAAGGGTCGGGCGGCTTGTCTTTGATTACTGTAATACTGCACTTAAGGTAAATTAGACGCTAAGCCGACCGGAAATACCCAAGCGTACGTGTTACTAATAAACTACAGAGGATTAAGAAAGATTAAAGAATTTGCTGAAAAATGTAAACGTCTAGACACGTTGTAAAAGTATATAAGTTGTCGGTAAACTTAAATAAAATAGTACGAAATATTAAAAATAAAATTTAAGAAATTTGAACGTGTGAGATGTCGCGAATGTCGCTACACTTCTTTAACTGGACTACCATTCATATCATATATTTACGTTACCATCAACAAATAACTTTTTCAAATAAAATTTATTATTTTTCATGGAAAATAATAGATATTCGTGATACACTATGAGAACATTTTTTATAGACAATTTTACGCTCTACAATAAATGTTATATACATATTTATGCTAATTGCTTTATTTTTTTAATTAAACGCAAAAAACAATAAAACTACCCTATTTGGACTTTTTTCAACCCCAAGTCGGCACGGGAAGGGGTTGGTTGATCATGACCAAATTTAACAGGAATTCAGGTCTCATGATAACGAACAAATTTAGAGGGTACGGAGTTTAAAATATCCAAAAAAATTTCCTTCACCTATAAATAAGGACCACCCTAATATGTACATTACGAAAATGAAATAAAAAAAAATAATTTTTTTGAAAATTCTAACTGTATGTAACCCCTTAATACAGGTCTGCAGTAAATCAATATATGTATAGCCTTTACTAATTCTAGGGTCTTAAGCTTTCGTATAGTAAAGTGCCATCAAAATTGATCAGTTTTCTTTTTGTCAAATCAGAATAAACAAAGAAGATAAATAAATATTCTAAAAACTGTCATAACTAAATTGTTTTATTGTCTATAAAATGACGTAATACTCAGACTTTCACGGTTTTTTTAATTAATCATGATTGAAATGTTGATGAAATCTGTTTATTGTTTATTTTAACAATCTGGTATCAATTATAAATGGATTATTTTATTTATAGTAAGTCTGATACATGAAAAAACACTGCACTTTTTGATTGCGGTATGCCACTTTTTGTGGTCATACATAAGGTCAAAAGAAAGATTTTCAGATAGGGAGCCATTTTAAAATCCGTGTAGAACACTGTTATATGGGCTATCAAAGATAATCCCCATCGGTGTTATAAAAGTGAAATTTTCAGATTTTCGAAAATTGTGGAGAACCCTTAAAATTCAGAGAAAAATGAATAGTTACGAAAATTATCTTCTCAATAAGAACTTTAAAATAAACAAAAGAAAATTGAAATCGGATGACTAGGAGCAGAGATAAAGCTAATTTTATTACACCGATGGGGGTTATCTTTGATAACTCATATAACAGTGTTCTACACGGATTTTAAAGTGGTTCCCTATCTGAAAATCTTTCTTTTGACCTTATGTATGACCACAGAAAGTGGCATACCCCAATCAAAAAGTGCAGCGTTTTGGCTTTATTTATAATTTATATATTTATACAGGGTGGAAGTGATTTAAGTAAATATACCTATATACAAAGTGCTACAGTTTTTTTATATCGGCCTTTTTAGTAAAATTTTGAAAAATCCCAGATTTATA
This sequence comes from Sialis lutaria, assembly GCA_949319165.1. Lineage (NCBI taxonomy): Eukaryota > Metazoa > Arthropoda > Insecta > Megaloptera > Sialidae > Sialis > Sialis lutaria. Next base: position 23,224,478 of record OX439238.1, read on the forward strand.
CATGTTAACGGCAATATTTCCAATGTTAGAGTGCCCATATTTTTAAAACATGATTTTTATATTACTTAAATGTCTATGCTACACTATCAGATCAAAATAAAATTGATGAATAACAAAAACAAAAAATGGCTGCAAGGTTAACATTTGAAAACTTTTAAAACTTGAATAAAATTAATTTTTTTTTTTTTAACGAGAGGAAACCTGTTTACAGGTGCCCAGTGGGGTGAGGGATTCCCCTGGGGTATGCGGACCTCTGTACAGCGCAACTATCCGCCAAAACCTCTCGGTCCTTGCTGGCCCTTTCCAACTTGACACGGAATCACCGTAAGGCATAACCTCGTGGCAAGTCGGGGGCTTTATCAGCTCGGCTGATTTCCAGTTCTTCGTCCCTCACGATTAATCCTCTATCTCATGCTTACTCTCTGAGTCGGCCTTTCATCACCTTCTGAATGAAACCTTCGATGGCCTTCCATTTTACCTCTCCTGTAACCATGAGCTCTTCTAGGTTTTCCGGGGTGATAGGTGTCTCAACCTGAGTTCCTAGAGTCTCTCTCTCTACCATCCATCTTCTGCACTGGAAGATCGCATGCTCTGCGTCGTCCTCTTCCGCCCCACAGTCCAGACAGCTCGCTTCGTCTGATCTTCGAAACCGGTGGAGGTACGCCCGGAAGCCACCGTGCCCCGTCAGTGCCTGCGTCAGGTAGTAGCTTGTCTCGCCATACCCCCTTTCGATCCACTTTTTTAGATCTGGGATCAATCGGTGTGTCCATCGACCGGACACCTCTTCATCCCATCTTTCTTGCCACTTCCTGAGAAGTCTGCCTCTGGCGTCTCGTCTGGCCATTGTTGTTTCTCTGGTCCTCGATTCCTCGAATACCTCGCTTCTTTCCCAGGCTAGCAAATCTATAGGGGGTATGCCTGCCACCACCATTACCACACACGCTGAGACTGTACGGTATGCCGCCGTAACTCTAATTGCCACTTGTCTCTGGACCGCTAGCAGCCTCTTTTTATGTACCTGTTTCGTCATCGCGTCGACCCAGACCGGCGCTGCATAGAGCAGTATTGAATGGACCACACTCGCATACAATCTTCTTTTCCTCTCTTTAGGCCCACCAACGTTGGGCATCAACCGTGATAGGGTCCCTGTCACCGCGGCGGCCTTCTTCGACACCTTCATTATATGAGGTCCAAAGGAGAGACCCCTATCTACTTCAACTCCAAGGTACGTTAACTGCTGCTTCCAGTCGATCCTCACCCCGCCAATAGTCAATATCGGTGTCCTGTACGACCTCCTCTTCGTCACTAGTATCGCCTCTGTCTTATTAACCGCCATCTCTAGCCCTCTGCTAGTCAGCCATCTCTCTACTATGGCAATACTTTCTTGCATCTTAATCTCCAAGGCATGCTCTTTTAAGGCCTCGACAACGATGATGCTGTCGTCAGCGAATCCAATGATCTTAACTCCTCTCGGTAGTGGGGTTTCCAACAGGTCGTCGTATACTAATTTCCAGAAAAATGGCCCCAGACGAGATCCTTGCGGTGCTCCTCTAGTCATCATTTCTCTGATGAACCATCCATCGCCCTCGTAGAGTATTTGCCTCTGGTGGAGGTAGTCTTCTATGATGTTCCTTAGGTATATTGGGACGTTCTTCTTGTGTAAGGCTTCCAGCACATCTTGCCATCTTAGGGAGTTGAAGGCGTTCTTTATGTCTATTGCTATCATAGCGCAGAAACCCTTCCTCTCTTCCCCTTTCTCTCTGGCATCCTTCACCATCTTTAGCGTCTCTTTTATGGCGTCAACTGTAGACAACCCTCGGCAAAAACCATAATAAAATTAATAAAATTAATTCTTTAAAAAATTATTTTATAAAATCTAGCGCACTTACAGATCTTCAAATGTTTTAAGAACTGCTCTATTTAATACCCTTTCGAAAAACTTACCGTATTACCTACATGAACGGACTATTTTTGTGAAAAAAACATACATTTATGTGAAAATAAGTAAGATTTTTACATTTTTCCAGTGAGTTGATCCAAGTATGCTAATCTTAATAAGTCGTAAAAAAACATGATGCGGGTACTTTTCAAACATTTTTTTTATACTCATTGGACAGAGTAACACTTACTCCTGTACAAATGCTTGAAAATGATGACCCTTCAGACTAATGACGATTTTTTTTCGGTTTTTGGTAAATTTTGGTAAATTAAGCACACTAGGATCAACTCACTGGAAAAATGTACAAATCTTACTTATTCTCAGATAAATGTAATTTTTTTTTCGCAAAAGTAGCCCATTCATGTAGGTAATACGGTAGGTTTTTCGAAAAGATATGAAATATAACAGTTTTTAAGACCATTTGAACATCTGTAAGTGTGCTAGATTTTATAAAATAATTTTTTAAAGAAATAATTTTATTAAAGTTTTATAAATTTTCAAATGTTAACCTGCATCCATTCTTTGTTTTTGTTATTCATAAATTTTATTTTGATCTGAAAGTGTAGCATAGACATTTAAGTAATATAAAAATCTTGTTTGAAAAATATGGGCTCTTTAACTTTTGAACTTTCGCCATTAATATGTATAAATCTGGGTTTTCTCAAAAATTTCCTAAAAAGGCCGATATAAAAAAACTGTAGCACATTGTATATTGGTATATTTGCTTAAATCACATCCAAATGATTCATTCTACCTTCCTTCAAAATATTCGTATCGCCGAACCAAACACCCTGTATATTATAACAAAATACACATATTAAAAGATAGAGTCAAATTGAGATATACAGGTATAAAAAAAACTATTCGTATAAAAAATCGTAATTACATTTTCATATAATGGCATCACGAGACACTATTATGTATTCTCCTATATTACAATTCTTTCTCGAGTAACTCTATCCATGTTGAGAAAAGAAAACATAAAGAAATAAAACTCTTTTTATTAGTTATAAATAAACTAGTATTGAAAAGATAGTTTGATACAAAAAACTTCAAAAAGTTTTCTCGATATACCTACTAATAAAAATAAAGATACAACTACTTAGTGATAGAAGTAGCTCTTGAATACTAAAATATTCGAATTTAATTTACTATCGTCTGCTGAGAGACTGGTAGTAATGTATTCAACTTAAAGTAGCGCAATAACGAACTTTTAGTTTTATTATCAGATTTAATTTCTATTTAATTATTGCAAATGTAGACACATTTAACAGGGTATTTTAGTCTGGAAATTTAGAAATATCGATGTTAGTTTTTTTACATTTCATTAATAAATTGTGTCCCTTTGATAAATGTTCAAAACCTATAGCCCATTTCACAAAATTGACGTTAGAACAATATGCTCGCAGCATATGTATGTGCAGCATTGAATAGCCAGGTATTGGTAAAGTTTGAATACGTTTTTCTTTCTACAGGGTGATTCAGCACTGTCAGAAACTTTAATAGTAGATTGACACAATTATTGAAACAAAAAAATTTTAATAAACATATGTCCGAAAATGTTTCGTGAGGGTACTACAGCCCTCCAAAAATTTGGCTCAAAATGAGTTTTCATTTAATATCTAGAGAACCCATTGTGATAAAATTATGAAATTTTGTAGTCAGTTTAGCAATAATAAGTGTTATCGATTTCTCGTATTAACTAATAATTATAATATAGACCAGGGTTGAATGGGGCCAGTGGGCCCATCGATTTTTATCTAGTATTTTTTATTCTTTAATTTTTTCGTTAATAAGGAACTTACATAAGATTACATAACATAAAAAATACAAAAATATATTTTTCTTATTTGTTATAGGATAAACCGTTTTCGAGAAATATCGATGGTAAAGAAAGCATGCAGAATTTAACTTAATACAGATGCTTCAAATTACACAAAATAAATTTATATTTTTGTTTTAAGATTGAAGATGAGAAAAAAAAGTTCATATAAAGAAACCTCCTAATATGAATCCTCTAAGATCTATAGCCAGTTGTATAACTGTAATTCTGTAATATGTACTTTACTAACTTAACTAAAAAACAAATCTAAAAATCCAACATTTGTTGATAAGGATGCATTTTTTGAGGTATGTTAACTTTTTGTCTTAATTTTTGTCATATAATAAGAACATAAATTTTATTATTTGTAATTTGAAGCATCCGTATTAAGTTAAATTCTGCATGCTTTCTTTTCCATCGATATTTCTCGAAAACGGTTTTACCTATCACAAATAAGCAAAGTATGTTTCTGCGTATTTTGTGACATATTACCTTAAATAAATGCCCAATTTTATAAAAAAATTTAAAGAACAGAAAATTAAAATATTAGATAAGAATCAATGGGCTCACTGGCCCCATACATCCCTGTTCTAAATTTTAATTAGTTAATACGAGAAATCGAGAACACTTATTACTAAACAGAATACCATATAATTTTATCACAAAGGGTTCTCTAGTTATTAAATAAAAACTCATATTGGGCAAAACCTTTGGAGGGCTGTACCTAGTTCCCTCACAAAAAATTTCCGGACACATGTTCATCGGAAGTTTTTTACTTCAAATATTTTTCCTAATCTACTGTTTAAGTTTGGCACGACAGTAATAAATCATCCTATATGAGCCATTCCACGTCAAGCGGGACAGTTTTTGACCTCATATTTTCTGATTTGGCTATAATTTTTTTACAGCTTCTTTGGACCCAATTTGTATGTCAAACAATTTTTATTTTATTTTTATCACCCCTAGTTTAGAAGTTACAAGGGGTTGAAATTTCGGAAAAACGGCAAAAAATCGAAAACATGCTCACCTTTAACTGCTTATACTTCCGGTTCTATTCATCCTACAGACTTTAACAAAAAAATATTTTGAAGCTATTGAATGTCACTTTAATAACGTATTTATTTTATTGTTATAAACAATTTAATTTATTTGTTATAAACAATTATATTATTTAAACGCGGTTTTAAAGGCGAGAACATGCTTTGAAAATTTTGAAAAAAATATCAGCGTATTCCTTGATCAATTCTCTACAAAACTGCAGAGTAACAGAATGGAACTCCGATAGGAATTTTGTCAAAAAAAGTGATTTGTACGAAAAACCGCGCGCGCGCGCGCATATCCGCACGGCTTGTGTAGCGGTATTGCTCAGTAAGAAGGAATTTTGACAAGGTCATGGTTGATTATTATACATTTTGGTGCGGAGAATTCGATAAAAATACCTAGGACTGCCGAACAGTGGTGCAACACCCTTAAAAATAGGGTTGAAGGGGTAAAACTCCGTTTCCAAGTGATTTGCAATTTATCTCAAAATCCAAAGCGACAACGGGGTATTTTTATGGTTGATATTTATTGGGGGCACTAAGACAAATTGATTGAGACCATATATACTGAGTTTGACCAAACATTACCCTCAATAATTATATTTAATTGAATTTGAAAAAAATTTGGTGAACATTAAAGTGCAATTGCTTCTGTTCTAGTGATTGAATACTTATTAAGAGGGACTCAATTTGTTTTTTACATACAAAAAGAAGATATTCACGATGGTTGTAGGTTGAATAGAACCGGAGATATAAGCAGTTAAAGGTGAGCATGTTTTCGATTTTTTGCCGTTTTTCCGAAATTTCAACCCCTTGTAACTTCTAAACTAGGGGTGATAAAAATAAAATAAAAATTGTTTGACATACAAATTGGGTCCAAAGAAGCTGTAAAAAAAATTATAGCCAAATCAGAAAACATGAGGTCAAAAACTGTCCCGCTTGACGTGGAATGACTCATAGGTATATCATTTTTGTAAAAAAAATCCAAAAAAGTTCATTCCTAGACCAGAATACTTAATAGACGAAGCCAGAAAGCAAATAATTTGGAGATTTTCACATATATGTATGTAGGTATGATAATATTTTTAATTTGTTGCAAATTAGTACCGCGCGCACTGCAATCTATTCATTTGAATTTTGATGCCCGGTATCATAAAGGGGCTAGCAAAATTTTCTAGCTAGCAAGCACTCACAAATGTAGTATTAATTTTGTGATGTTATCTATGGATTTGCTATAGAATTTAGAGCAATGATATTTCAACGTATATAAAAATATATAAAATACTTTTCATAATATTACCACTGTTTTAATACCGTTGGTGCTTATATACAACGCGTGCGCAAAACTTGTCAAAGTCTTCTGAAACTCCAAGAGAACTGACATATCTGTTTAATATCTCATTTGAGAGTGCTTGTTAGCTTGCAATTTTGCTAACCCCTTTATAATACCGGACATGAAAGTATTTTAATTGCGAATATTGCAAAAGCGAGGTAGGTTATTGACGTTTATTTATTTCTAACACGATCCGACAAATTTGTGACCCGGAAGTAACCCGTAGACCTAACTTTGCCCATTACTGCGTCAATTAAATAGTCTTTTTTTACATTTTTTGTTTCTATTCTATTGTGTATTCTATTTGTTAAAACTCATCTAATGGGGACAGTGGCAACTAGTTATACTGTTAAGTAATAAGAATACATAATGTATACTTTTTTGTGTGAAATATTTTTAACAACCTTATTTCTAATTTATTTATTTTAAAAAACTAACAAAATTCATTTGTATTTCAAAGCAATAATAATATCAAAATATTGAATACTTTTATTTCTATTTACATAAATGTGATTTGATTTTTAAAATGTATTTATATTATTTTGTCGTTTTGTGAAAGCGTACGTCAAAAATTCAAATGTCAGATGCATAATAAAGTTACAACTCAGTTCGTCTACAGAAATAATAAAACAGTACTGAGTTTTTGTGGAACATTACTAGTATGTTTCAAAAATAAAAAAGATTCGGTATAAAAAGTAATTACATTTTATTAATAAAATGTTTGGTATATTTATACAAATGTATAAAGGGTTGCTAATTTTTTATAGATATATTTACCTCATTTAAATATGTAGTTACGTATATTATTTTGGTGACTAAAAATGTGATGAGCATAATAAGAATATACTACACAATTTAACTTTAGAACTATACATTACAACAATATCTATAGGGTATTTTATACATATGTTATAAATTCAACATTTTTACCATACAAAGATTTTTTTAATAAAGTATGATACTGTTGTATTTTTAAGTATTACCTACCTATTATTTTCTTCGTACTATTGAGGTCTTTTTAACATTTTTATTATTATGATTTGTAATTTTAATAACTCATTTTTAAACAGGATGTATGATGAGTTCCAAAAACAGGGTGTCCTAAGACTGTGTCAAAGCTCAATTTATTCATTTATTATAAGAATTGGAAGAAAACTTTAAATGCAAAAGTTGTCAGGCTAGAGAAGCGGCATAGTTTGAAAATAGTTACATTTATACAGGCTGACCCATAACTGCTAAAAGTAGTTTTGGTATATTCTCTATTATCGCGTTATTACGTTAAACATTTACAAAATTGTATATATATTTGTACAAGGTGTATCAAAACTCTGAACCTAAATTTTTTCAAAATTTTCAAATGGAAAATTCTATATATTTTTACATTTCAAATTGCCTGTTCAATTCTCAATACATTTTACAAACCATATTCTTTACCTAAATTCAGCCGTTAATAAGTAATTAATTTTATATTCAAATCTTAAGATTTTTTTAAAACAATAGAACTTTATTATATTCCATAAAATAATTCAATTTTTATCTTGTTAAAGTTTGTAAGTTCTATTAGTTTATTAAGATATTTTAAAGTGAACTGTTTTATTGATTATAATAAAGCTGTATTGTTTTTATAAAACATCTTAAGATTTTAAAATAAAATAAATAACTCTTTAACGACTGGATTTAGGTATAGAACATGATTTATAAAATGTGTTGAGAATTGAATAGAAAATGTAAAAAACAACCTGTACAAATTATACAATTTTGTAAATGTTTAACGTTAAACATATACAAGTTTAACGTAATATCGCGATAATTAAGAATATACCAAAACTACTTTTAGCAGAGAATAATTTTTTTTTGTTGTAATTAAACAAACTTTGTCATAATTTTTATACCGCTCTGTATAATCCCATACATGCTATATCGAAATACACAGAAAAAAGAATGCTTTTAGATTATCAAATAAAAAAGTATAGTTTGTATTTAAAAAAATATAACTTTGATTTGTAACGCAGTTATGGGACATAATGGCACATACATATATATGGGACATATAGATGTAACTATTTTCTCTAGCCTGACAACTTTTGCATTTAAAGTTTTCTTCCAATTCTTATAATAAATGAAATATTGAGCTTTGACACAGTCCTGGGACACCCTGTATAAATAAAATAAAATCTTATAGTTAATTCAGAATTTTAAAATGGTATGTTGCATGAGATAAAAATATAATTAAAAAATAATCAAGGTTAGTAATTTGTCTATTTAGACTATTTACTAACCATGATTAAGTTTAAGTTTTTTATTTTATACAATCCACCAGTAGACACTTAAAAATTATGCTGAATAAGTAAAACAAAAAGTTTATAAATGTATACGTTATATGCTTGACATTTACTAAAACAGCTTAATGCGGTTACTTTATTTCGTACCTTTTTTATTACCAAGATTTCATCGTGCTCTTCTTGAAAACAGAGGCACGCGCAAATACACACACACACACACACACACACACACACACACACACACACACACGCACACATATACTCACACGCACACACACATACTCACACACAAGTCGCTCCGGTATCCTACAACAATGTGAAAGTGGACAATAAAAACGTAATAACCAGTAGAAATAACATCTCAGAATAACTAGCGAGAACAGTTTTTTTATATTATGGTTGTTCTCAACGCATGTTACGGTTTGTTGATATTTTGATGTATAAAATTGACTTTTTTTTAAATCTATGAATAAAAATTCATATCTGTTAATTATATTTATGATAAAACACAACGGTGAACGCTCGCGAAAAGGAAGTTTTTTTTAATTATTATAAACCAAATTTAACATTCAATTTTTAACGTCCTCCTGAACCACACCAATAAAGAATCGAAATAAAGTAATATAAAATAATAATTTATTACCTGCTTACAACGCCAATAGGCATGGTGCCTATTTTTTTTTAAAACTAATCTATGATAATCTTATGTGCCTCCTATTCCAAAAAAATACTTCTTTTTGCAAAAAATATAGGTATAATCGAAAAAATCGACCCTTTTAAAACTAATTTTGAATTTGGCGCCAAAACGCTCGCAGGTGTCATCCGCAGTTATGACATCACACTTGTGTTTGACAATATTTTAATTATTCTGTGTGTTAAAAATGAATCCCAAAGTGTATAAGTGTAAAAACAGTACATAATAAAACTAAAAACTTCTTGTATGAGAAATTGATATTTGTCTAAAATAAAAGTCAATCCTTTTGAGGTTAATTTTCATTTCTTGACATTTACTGAAACGTGACATCATTCTCTGTAAATGGTGTTTCATTTTAAATGGCGGTTTGCTGTATTTTGTATATTTATTTTAACAAATATTATATTAATCTCGCTTTTAATATCAAAATAAATATATTTTTTTAAATCTTTTGAACCTATTTCATTATTTAAAATCATAATTTTAGTAATACTTTGTTACTGGCATCACACCTATTAAGATTACAAAAAAAACATTTTTAATGGTATGAATAAAGTTTAATTTAAGTATAAAAGCATTTTTCTAAAAAAAATTGTACCCGCATTAAAAACAATCAAATTAATTGAATTAGTCAGTAAGAAATCGATGTTACAAGGTCCAAAAACTGACAATAACATAATGTGCTTGTCCACTATAAAAGTACATATCTGCTACTCTAAAATAACTAAAATAAAATAACTCTTTATAAAATTTAGTTAACATATCCTTAAAACTATAAACTTACGAAAAATAGGTTATTCAAACTTTCACGCAGTTTATATAGTTCCAATTTTTCAAATACTAATTTTAACATATATTTTAAATTGTTCCAGACCCATATCAACGATTTCTGAGCAGACATCAGAAGCGTCGACGGGATCCAAAAAAGAGAGAAAAGCGTCAGCCAGCGCCCGCTTCACCATCTACAAAGTCAACAAAGCGTCGCGGAAAAAACGCGAGAAATCTTCAGCAAAAAAGGAACGCAAAGCGACCAAAACACTTGCAATTGTACTCGGTAAGTATCTCAAATACATAAGTATTATTGAAGCATAAAATGACCACAGATCTATATCAGTAAATTTTCATATCAACCAAAGGTAGATGTTAACATGAAAATATTAAAGAACCATACATAAAAATTATATCGATTAAAAGAGTATAAACTCGAATCTGGCGTCAGAATTACATTATTACCTAACCTCACAAAAGTACTATTTTTCGAACTTAACATATTAGTCCAGTCGTTAGACAATTTCATATAGGGGAGGCGCTAGAAAAAATGACGAAGTATGTTTTTTTCACATGGTGATAACTTTTCCACTCCTTCACAGGGAGGTGCATAACTTTCTAGGGGCTTACAAAGCTGTCAAAAATCAGTTATTTGGGTAAACCACTGGGGCTGTCAGTTTTAGAAGAAAACAGGTTTAATAAATCTTAAAGCTGATAAAATTACGAACAAAATAGGGTTTTTAAAAATTATGTAACATAAATAGTTAATGCAATAGAACCCGCGAAAAAATCATTTAGCGAGTTTGGAGATCACGCCTAAAATGTAGAGTTACGTTCGACCACTGTGTTTAATATGTATTTAATTGAATTTCAAAATGAAATTTTAAATTATAATAGAGAAAAGAGTGCCCTAAATAATGCTTGGCACCCAATGTCGGAATCTCGAAAAATGTTTGAGTTATAAGCACTCAAAGTTCTAGATATTACAAAAATTTAAGAAAAATTATTCATGTTTTTCGACGACCCCAGAAAAGACCTTCTACACCGAATAAATTAAATTCCAGCTAGAAATCTATAGAAAATTTAATGCCCTAAATAATGGTTTCTGTCTGACCATGATTATTTTAAAATTATTCATGTTATAGGTAAATATCTAAAGACAAATTTGTATAACAAAAACTTTTAATATACACTGTTTTTGAATACGATTGTGATTATTACAACTTAAATTATGTGCTTTATATATTTTCCCATAATTTGAACAATTTTAAAGTAATCTGGTCGGATAGAAACCATTAATTAGAGAATTAAATTTTCTATGGATTCCTAGCTGGAATTTGTTTTATTCGGTGTAGAAGGTCTTCTCTGGGGTCGTTGAAAAACATGAATAATTTTCCTTAAATTTTTGTAATATCTAGAACTTTGAGTGCTTATAACTCAAACATTTTTCGAGATTCCGGCGTTAGGTGCCGAGCATTATTTAGAGCACTCTTTCCTCTATTATAATTTAAAATTTCATTTTGAAATTCAATTAAAGACATATTAAACACAGCGGTCGGACGTAACTCTACATTTCAGACGTAATCTCCAAACTCGACGTCGCTAAGTGATTTTTTCGCGGGCTCTATTTCAATAACTATTTACGATACATAATTTTTAAAAAGACTATTTCATTTGTATTTTTATCAGCTTTAAAATTTATTAAACCTGTTTTCTTCTAAAACTGACAGCCCCAGTGGTATACACAAATAACTGATTTTAGACAGCTTTGTAAGCCCCTAGAAAGTTACGCACCCCCTGTGAAAGGGGGAAAAAGTTATCACCATGTTCTATACATTGAAATCTACCAATTTCTTGAAAAAAAAACGTACTCCGTCATTTTTTTCTAGCTCAAATAAAATTACATATAATGACTGGACTATATCTAGATGTTGCAATTCTGATATTAGTTTCGACTATAGCGCGAATGTTGTTAACTGATTTGTGCTAATGTACTTCATTATCTCATATATTATACGTCTTTTCGCTCATCTGTCTGGTCTATTATTTCCAAAGTTGACTTTGTATAATGAATAATTTATACACTGACATAACAATGTTATATTATGTCAATGTTAGGATTCACAGCAATTTAACAAGCGAATGAATATACATATAATGACCATTCAAATTATAATATTTGAACCAACTAAAAGCCAAAACTTTGTAAAATAACCGGTGAATTAAAAATAGGTTTATATATAATTTGATTGGTAAAAAATAAATAGAATTAAATATTTAATGTTCTCGCGATAAATTAAAAGTTATTTTGGCCAATTTTTCCTCATACATTGGAATAGAAATCATTAGTTCGATTTTTTCATTCAATTTTTTTTAAATTATGGAAAACCAAAATATATCTCCTGTCTTTAAATCAAGAAGCAATACGATTCAATATAAAAAATATCATAAAAAAAATAATTTTCTTAAAAGTCTGCATTGTAAGATATCACACCTAATTATTCTTTCACTTCATTATGTATGTAAATTTTATTACAATTTAAAACTATTGTATTTAAAATATATTTCACTGATTGTAAGAAGGTAATTTAGATAATATACGTAAAAGAGAACAGTTTTAAAAGGTCTTAATACAACCACTTTAAAGTAAAAAATAGCTTTACTTTTTTCATCAGTTTCAGATAATCTTATATTAATTTATCTAAAGGTGTATTTTTTTTAATCTTTACTTATAAGTACCGTTGTATGTATGTATCTTACAGCAATGTTCATATAATCTCTATTTAAATCTTTACAGTGTCTGACTGAATTGCCGGAAAAATTCCCTACAGCCGAACGATTAAACCAATTGAGACAAAACTAATATTTTGATAGTTTTTTAAACTTTTTTTGAAATTTATTAAATAATAAAAGAGTTTGCCCTCAACCACTCATTCACTCATATATCAACGTACAGCCAAACCCCTGGACCTAGAAACGTGAAATTTCGTAGGTGCCTTCCTTTTATGATGTAAGCATGGGTGATAAGAAAGGATTTTTCGAAATTCAACCCCGTAGGGGTTGAAACAGGGTTTCAAACACTAGGTATTAGCCCAGGCAATAGACTCAAAAAAACGGTCAAACTAAGAAAAAATTCCGACCAAGCTGGATTTTGGTGGAGACTTTTATTTTGATGTCCTAAACATACCCTAAAAAGTCCCCATAATTTGGATGGCGGGTTTTTATTTTTTAGGGGGTAATGAGGGGCTGATTCTAGCTTTTTGCAAATATCTCAAAAATGATCAAATTTTCAAGAAAAATTGTTTTGAATAAAATTGTAACTTATAAAATTCTACACAAAAAAGGTTTTTATACTTTTCTCGTATAATCAATACTTTTTAAGTAAACGGTTAACTTAGTTAAGGGTGCATTGAAAAGTGCCAAAAACTGAACTTTTAGGGGCAAGCAATTTTATGGTTGATTATTATAGATTTTGGGGCGTAGAATTCGAAAAAAATAGCCCGGACTGGCAAAAAGTAGTGCAACACTATTAAAAAAGGGGTTGAAGGGTGAAAACCCCGTTTTCAAGATTTTTTCCAATTTTTCTCAAAATCTAAATCGATGACGGGGTATTTTTATGGTTGATATTTATTGGGGACACTTAGACGAATCGATCGGGACCACAAATATTGAATTTGACAGAAAAATACTCTTTCTAGAGGGTTTAAAAAAACGTAAAAATGTTTATTTCGAGGAAAAATTTAATAATTAATAATTTTTGTTCAAATCAAAATTGATCTCAAATTGTTCCTTAAGTTCTAAAGAATACTGATCAACCATAATTTAAAAAAATATTAATATTTTAACCAATGAAAATCGCTAATGTTTAAGGGTAGGCAACGTTATTTTTTTTATCAATTTTCATTGATTAAAATATTAATATTTTTTTAAATTATGGTTGATCAGTATTCTTTAGAACTTCAGGAACAATTTGAGACCAATTTTGATTTGAACAAAAATTATTAATTTTAAAATTTTTTCCTCGAAATAAACATTTTTACGTTTTTTTAAACCCTCTAGAAAGAGTATTTTTCTGTCAAATTCAATATTTGTGGTCTCGATCGATTCGTCTAAGTGTCCCCAATAAATATCAACCATAAAAATACCCCGTCATCGATTTAGATTTTGAGAAAAATTGGAAAAAATCTTGAAAACGGGGTTTTCACCCTTCAACCCCTTTTTTAAGGGTGTTGCACTACTTTTCGCCAGTCCGGGCTATTTTTTTCGAATTCTTCGCCCCAAAATCTATAATAATGAACCATAAAATTGCTTGCCCCTAAAAGTTCAGTTTTTGGCACTTTTCAATGCACCCTTAACTAAGTTAACCGTTTACTTAAAAAGTATTAATTATACGAGAAAAGTATAAAAACCTTTTTTGTGTAGAATTTTATATACTACAATTTTCTTCATAACAATTTTCCTCGAAAAATTGATCATTTTTGAGATATTTGCAAAAAACTAGAATCAGCCCCCCTTTACCCCCTAAAAAATAAAAACCCGCCATCCAAATTATGGGGACTTTTTAGGGTATGTTTACGACATCAAAATAAAAGTCTCCACCAAAATCCAGCTTGGTCGGAATTTTTTCTTAGTAAAAACCTTTATTTCCTGGGCTATATGTATAGTTCTATATAATGACTCCATCGCAGATCGACTTTATTATTATTGATTAATACAATAATCTAAAACATTTAAGGAAAAGTTACATTTACTCGATGGCCCAAATTTTCCAGTCCGATACTGATTAACCTTTCATCTCTCTCTATCATACTTTCTCACTTTGGTGTTTATTGCACAAGCAAGACAAAAGAAAACACTTAAACTTCCGTGACAATAAATTCACGTAAAATTATTATCACTAATATTACCACTTAAACGGTACTAGAAACGCCTTAGTCCGATTTTGTCCTTATGTTCAGTTTTTATTTGTTTTTTTGTTAACTGTGTCGCAAATTTATTGGTAATTAGTTATTTCTAATTCTACCGTTCAATAAATAATTATATACAGGATGAATTAAAATTCATTCTACAGCATAAAATATTAACATTATGAAATAAAATTTATAATATTATAATTTTTATATATTATTTCATTCTTTTGGTCTACATTAATACCTTTAGGTTCACATAAGAACATTATACGCGTATGAAAATTTCAATAAAATCATTTTGGAGATTACATATAATTATTTAGACCGGGTGCCAGACTACATTCCGTTTCAAAAACCGTTAAGATTCATAAGAGTTGGCGATT
This sequence comes from Sialis lutaria, assembly GCA_949319165.1. Classification (NCBI taxonomy): domain Eukaryota; kingdom Metazoa; phylum Arthropoda; class Insecta; order Megaloptera; family Sialidae; genus Sialis; species Sialis lutaria. Next base: position 23,239,649 of record OX439238.1, read on the forward strand.
TATATTCAAGAAGATGTAAATATTGAAATCTGATAGAAAAAACACATTTATATCTCGTCTCCCCCCCCCCCCCCCTATATTTTTTACTTTGAAAATAGTTAATTTTAAAGTTTTTGCATTTTTTTATTTCTGGCAGCTAAAAAAATTAAAATAACCAAACGAATCAAATTGTCCTTTTAAGATAATTATTAAGAGTATTTGTAAAAAAAATTCAGCAATTTATCTTGCCCCCCACATAACTTTTATTTACTTCGAAAACAGCTATTTTTGGTGTTTCCGTGATATTTTGTGATATTTATCTTAATTTTTTTAATAGAAAATATGCATCAATTAAATTGATTTTTTGTAAGTACTGAGTACTATATGTGAACATAACTTACGCACAATTACAGCTTTCTCACTTAAACCAGTAAGCCACTGAAAATTTTGAAAAATAGATAAAATGACAATTTCATTTATGAAATTGAAAATCCTATATCTACATCGAAAATAATTTAAACTCAAAAATGAACGGCTGTATACAACTAAATCTCTTAGGCTTTCAAATGACAGCAAGCCCATAATAATTACTTATTAGAACGTGTGCTATAGCGAGTTAAAAAAAATTAAAATCGACGAAATCTTCATATCTTACAAGGTAAAACCTACATATGTATGATCTTTAAAAAAAAATTAATTACAGTTTCTGCTAACTAATAACAACTGACTAAACATTCATCAAAATTAAAAATGGTGCAACATCTTATAAATTTTATAAATTTCATTATAAATGGAAGCACTCCGTTATAATGCACTAACAAAAAAAGTTCCGATTTTTTTCTCCGACAACCTTCAGAATTTCATTATTTACATATTTTTGAATGTATAAATCGCCAACTCGTATGAATCCTAACGGTTTTTGAAACGAAATGTAGCCTGGCGCCTGGTCTAATATAGAAATTATTGTAATGAATGAGTAGCCATGATTAAATGTTCAAATCTAATTTATCATACGATTCTTCTCAAAATTATTACAAACATAAGGGGTGGTATCTGACTTGCCAGGACAATAATGAAAACAGAAAAAAAGGTATTCAGATAGTATGCGGATATATTTTTGAGGGTATGGGGCCCATAATTAAGATTCCACTATTGGACCTACCTTTCTAAGTCCACCACTGTACAGCAGGGCCGACAAGAGGGCAATGCAGGCGATGCAAATCATCGGGGCCCGGGACACGAAGGGGCCCGGACTGAATCTATTCTTTAAAAAGAAAATGTAAATAATAATATTCAAAGTTATTTGAATGACGAAATTTTAAAATAGTTCTGCTGATGACAGCTATAAAAATCTTCATCATAATTAAATATTGATATTTTCATAACATACCCCTTGTTAGAGAATAATTTAATTTTCACAAAATAAGCAGAAGATATAGAAATTTTTTTTAAACCAAAGAAAAAAAATGTAAATATAGAAAAACAAACCTATGGAGAAAGATTTAACATTCGGGCTCCAGGGGCCTGGCCCTTTGCATTTTGGTAAAAAAATTGACCAAAATGATTTAAATTTGAATAAATTTTTAATCAAAGAACTTTACATCATTTTATTGAAATACTTCTGAGAAAATATTAGGTAATCCATCATAGAAAAAAGCGAGGTATCCCTGATAAGAAAATCTAATTTATTTTATATGATTAATTGAAATTATTGAAATACACAAACTAATTAGCTAACTAACCAAATTATATGAAATTTACGATATTTTACAAACGGTTGTGTTTTTATTGAGGCAAGTGTAGGATTTAAATTTTATTATTAATGCCCAATGTTAAAAATACGTTTCATTCATTCAATTTATTAAGTAGGTACCTAAATAATATTATTTTCTCTACAAAATAGTTAAATTTCTTAATTATATTTCTTCTTGTGACTGACGGGTTAAAATCAAAAGTTTCTAGCACTTTTTGGTTGCATTTTAGGAGACCTATCTAAAGACACCCCACATGATGGGGTAAGTGAAAAAAAATTGAGTACACTTTTCAGTTTATGGGAGAGGGCCCAACAATTTTTTTTGACATGTTGCATCGGGGCCCGGTTTGGCTCTCGGCGGCCCTGCTGTACAGTATCCTATTTAAGGGGGATAGCCACTGTGACGGGTCAAAAAATTGTCAATGTTTGGGAATTTTTTTCAGAGATATAACTAATTATTTTTGAATCAGGTGAAAGACATTTTATTAAGTATATATTCAACTTATTTAATATAAATTTTTATTTAAAAATATTAAATATTTACAAAGTTATGAGCCTCGATGTGAAAACCAAAAAAAAATTTTTTCTCTATGGTCGACTCGAAATTTCGAGAAAGGTTATATGAAAAAAAAAATAAAAATTTTATCAATATCTATATGAATGTAGCCATCGTTGCACGTAGCCGTTTTTTTTTATTTTATTTTTTCACAAAATGGCGATCGTTTGAAATTTTTTTTCATTTTTAAGACCTATTTTTTTTAATTAGAGCGGTTTTAAAAATAGTAATTATCAAAATATCAAAAATCGGCTACGTGCAACGATAGCTACTACAATTACAAAAATTATTTAAAAAAAAAAAATTGAAATCGGTTCATTAGTCTTTGAAGAATCGTGTCGACCAGGTCGAAAAATGTCATTCCGAGATAAACGTGATTAATGTTTTTGTTATGTCATAACCGGCCGTGCTACCTCGTCTCACTAAATTGACTGTAACTCCGTCAATTTTCAAAATTTTAACTCAATTTTTTGTAAACATATTTATGAATATATAATCTTTAAAAAAATCTAAAAAAAAAAATGATAATTTTTTTCCGTCACAGTGGCTATCCCCCTTATATAGTTTAACTAGGCGAAAACAATCATATGACGTGACGGAACAATTTGAGCAACAGATTTTGTTCCAGCACTTACATATCAATTTTTTGTTGTCTAGTAAAATATAATTGTTGGATATTGTTTTTGGTAGTTATATCAACATTTTTAATTTAATCCAAACATAATGGCCAATGAGATTAAACCAGAAATCTAAATGACCATTTTTTTGGTACCATGTAACATCTAAAATTTCACTAATTGTATATATAGTACGTCTGATACGTAGCAAATAAAGCCAAAACGCTGCACTTTTTGATTGGGGTATGCCACTTTCTGTTATCATACATAAGATCAAAAGAAAGATTTTCAGATAGGGAGCCACTTTAAAATCCGTGTAGAACACTGTTATATGGGCTATCAAAGATAACCCTCTTCGGTGTTATAAAATTAGCTTTAATTTTACTCCTACTCATCCGATTTCAATTTTATTTTATTTATTTTAAAGTTCTTATTGAAAAGATTATTTTTGTAATTATTCATTTTTCTCTAAATCTTAAGGAACCTCCACAACTTTCGAAAATCTGGAAAACCCGGTGGGGGCCATCTTTGATAGCCGATATAAAAATGTTCTACACAGATTTTAAAGTGGCTCCCTATCTCAAAATCTTTCTTTTGACCATATGTATGACCACAAAAAGTGGCATACTCCAATCAAAAAGTTTTTTTCATGTACCAGACGTACTAATATGTATGTACTTGCGTCTTAGATTATTGGTTAAAGTAAAGTAAAACGATAATAATAATTTTGAAGAGTGTTTCATATATTTAACTACGTTGTACACAAATGAGCATAATGGTCACCACAAAACTTATGCGTGTGCCCTTTGTGCTGGCTATTTCACCCTTTAATGTCGAAATACTAAACCTGGAAGTAATTCGGGCCGTAGTAAAACGAAACGTGTATTCATTAACCACTGGCATCTATGTTGTTCCTACAACACAAACATACATACAAACAGTTTATAAAGTCCCTCCCTGTTCATTGTATTTCAAGAACGGGTTGAGATATTCCGATGAAATTAATATAATTTTAATATATTTAAAATGGTAACTTCGGTAATATCAACGGGAAAAGATGTGACTTTTTTTCATAACTTACGAAAAAAGATAACTATTTGTCTGAAACATTTTTTCGAAAAGGTTGTGATTCCCAAAAAAATCCATATAGCTATATTTTCGCTAAATTTAAAGATATCGAAAAAAGAAAAAAACATATCAGAAAACGAAATTCGCAAAATCTGTTTTTTCCAATTATTTTTTAAAATTGATCATTCTTTGGAAAATTATGCCCCTTAAAATAATGTTTAAGTTTTATTTAATGTTATTGTGTCCAAAGGCATGGGAGGGGGAGAATTTATGAACAACCTATATGTTTACAAGCCTTCATACACACGTATACAATATAGACATATACATACATACTAGCAAATATAAACAGATCTGTTAAATTACCCCTCCTCTCTTGAGTCGTAAAGATAAGATACATTTTTATTTTTGTTTTTTCGTAATAAAAACTTATTTTGATATAAGCACAGATGGTCAGGAAAATAAAAAAATAGTGTTAAAATTTTATGAACCAGGCAGAAGTCGACACCTAATTTTGTCGTTTTCTAATTTTGGTATTAATTAGACCTCTGGATATTAAATTAGATGAATACTAACAGTATTTTCTGTTTTTGTTTTCAACAATTACAGTTCTTTTATGTCTTTTTTTAAGTGAAAATTGTTTAGCGTAGGTGAGTTTTTTTTTAAGGAATATCCAGAATACATTTTTTTACTATGACTTTTGGTCAAAGGACCCCGCAGAATCCTTATGGGAAAGGGGTTTCGGTCAAACTCTTTGAAACTTTGGATTCTGATAGTCCTTGATGAGTAGATAAAAGTGTCAATGGGCACTAAGTCCAAAAACTCAAACTTTTACGATATAGCCCTCTAAAGTTGGGGATCATGCTCGCCTTTAATTTACAATAAAAAAATTTGTAGAACCTTAATTTTCGCACAACTATTTGTATGTGTTCCCAAAGACTTATATAATCGATTGTCACCATAAAAAAGTAAACTTTTAAATTCTTTAGCCAATGGCAATACTTAAATCTTATTATTACGTTTTTTTTATTATAAACCAATTTTTTATTACAAAATAATTGGTTTTGTTTATAATAAAAAAAACGTAACAATAAGATTTAAGTGTTGTCATTTCTCAATGAATTGAAAAGTTGACTTTTTATGGTGGCAATCGATTATAGATGTCTTTGGGAACACAAACAAAAAGTTCTGCGAAAATTAAAGACAATCATGATCCCCAACTTCAGAGGGCTATATCTTAAAAGTTTGAGTTTTTAGGACATAGTGCCCATTGACACTTTTGATCTACTCATCAAGGACCATCATAATCCAAAGATTCAAAGAGTTTGATCGAAACCCCTTTCCCATAAGGACTCTGCGGGGTCCTTTTACCACTTTAATTTTCTTTTAAACTTTTTCTAAGAATAAGATATTTCTTAAATATAATTAATGTTTACGCAATTAAATCGCCAGGTCGATACATTTTACTAGTCTTGTATACAGTGCGTTCATGATGAAAGGAACAAATTCGTTTAAAATTCAGGTAATGATTTTGTGAAAAAACGCTCGGACCCGTCGCTTAGTATTTTTAGTTGCGAATTTTTTGACATAAGAAAATTGTATACAGGGTGTCTCAAGAAGAACATACGCAGTCATAATAGATTTTTTTTAATGAAACACCCTATATATTATACCATTTTTGAATTATACAAAAAATTCTGAACACTTTTTGTACAGCGTACCATATCTCTAAAATCAGCGGTTTATGGAATAATGACGTTTGAAATGTGTCTCAAGATGAATATATGCAGTCATCATTGATTTTTTTTAATGGAACATTCTGTATATTATCCCATTTTTGAATTGTACCGTTAATTCTGAACACTTTTTGTACAACATACCACACCTCTAAAATCAGTCGTTTTTGGAATAATTTTATTTCTTTTGTATATTTTATTATTAAAGTCCATTAATTTTTTATTTATTTATCACATTTCAAACGACATTATTCCAAAAACCACTGATTTTATATCAGTGGTATGTTGTACAAAAAGTGTTCAGAATTTACCGTACATTTCAAAAATTGTATAATATAAAGGAAGTTCCATTTAAAAAAAAATCAATGATGACTGCGTATATTCATCTTGAGACATATTTCAAACATCATTATTCCATAAACCGCTGATTTTAGAGATATGGTATGCTGTACAAAAAGTGTTCAGATTTTATCGTGTAATTCAAAAATGGTATAATATATAGGGTGTTTCATTTAAAAAAATCAATTATGACTGCGTATGTTCTTCTTGAGACATCATGTATACAATTTTCTTATGTCAAAAAATTCGCAACTAAAAATACTAATTGACGGGTCCGAGCGTTTTTCCACAAAACCATTACCTGAATTTTAAACGAATTTGTTCCTTTCATCATAATACAGTTATAATAACGCTCTACACAATTTTAACAATACATTGGGTTATTTATGTATAACATGCAAAATAAATCTTTGTTCCAACTCTAAATTATTATTGGTATTGAAGCAGAAAGAAATGAGATGTCATTGTTTCACTATTTTCTATTTCCTTTGGCCTTATCAGAGTAGCAGTATATAAAGCCAAAAACGACAAAGTGTCACTAGTAATCTGTATCAAGAGTGCGAATGTGGCTACGGGAATCGGCGCTACCAACTTTGCGGTCACGTCGCGTCGCCCACCTCGATCCGTTATTGTGTGCAAATGATTGATGGATTGCAATTGTTTTTTTATTGCGTTTTTGGTACACAATCTTGATAAAATTGCAGAAAATAATCACTTGTCGTTGTTGTAAAAGGCTTTGTATCCGATTGTTTCCGTCTTTTTGTTTGAAATTACTTAACTTTGTATGTTTTATTAGAATATATTTCTGAAGAAGATTTATTACTTAAAATTTGAAAAGTTTTGATTGAGTTGTAAAATTAAATTTGTCTTGTGATGTTTCATTATTGATTGAATAAGGATAAGTTTGTATTCGATAAAAGTCATATTTTTCATTGATGCCAATAACTTTTATAATTTAAAATCCTTTCGATATTATATTGAAAGCATTTTCGATTATTTACTTTAGAAATTTTACGGAATTCTCGGAAGCATTTTATACTTTAAAACTTATTAAATACCGTGCCGAATAATTATTCACTCCATAAGTCGATCTTTTCAATTGTAACTTAATTTATTATTGGCGAAATATTTAACACATAAAAGTTACCTTCATCGATAAATAATTGCCGATTTTAGAAACCATGATTTTTCATTAAGAAAAAAATAATATTCTTGCATTCTCGACGTCTCATCAATCATTGATTTTGTTGAGGTCAAATTGATGAGATCTCTCTTTCTTTTTCTTTTGATAAAATGACTGATAGATGTTGTTACAAAGTAACGCACTTTTATAATATCTAATATATAAATTTGTTGTACATATAAAATGATTTGTACATAATTTTGCGCATGCAAAATCTACTGAAACTGTAGACGTAAATTTTTCAGAAAACAATAAAAATGTAACTATACAGGTTTGGTTAAATGAGATGAATTATTTGTAGGAAAGGGGTGAGTATTACTACACCAAAAATATTCACAATTCTGTGGTCTAGGCGGTATACCCAAAAAAAAAAAATGGGAATTTCTTTAAATGGCTATAACTTTTTTGTTCAAGTAGATAAGTACTTTTTGTTTGTGGTTTCTTGAGGAATTTTTTGTGTAGAATAGATTGGTGTGTTTAGATTTTTTATATCACTTTTAGTTTCCGAGTTACAAACCCTAACTTTAGTTTTTCTTATAGGTCACTAAGTAGACTATAGCATGTTTGAACGTATTTTTTACTCTACTTTACAACGATAGGTATGTCACTTGCCATACTTATTATAGAAAAAAAATTATAATGTATTTTTTTAAATAGTTCATTGTTTTCAACTATTAATTTGTTATTTTGATTGTTGTTATTGTGCTTTTTGTTTACAATGTTTGTTTTTAATGGCTCATTTAAATGTTTGTAATAAAATACTTCATAAATATCACTGGTATCTAGTACTTCGACTTTTTTTTCGATAATAAGTATAGCAAGTGACATATCGTTGTAAAGTAGAGTAAAAAACACGTTCAAATAATCTATAGCCAACTTAGTGACCCATAAGAAAAACTAAAGTTAGGGCTTGTAACTTGGAAACTAAAAGTGATATAAAAAAACTAAATACACCAATCAATTCTACACAAAAAGTGCCTTAAGAAACCACAAACAAAAAGTACTTCTCTGTTTGAACAAAAAAGTTATAGCCATTTAAATAAATTTCGAATTTTCATTTTTTTGGTATACCGCCTAAACCACATAGAATTATGAATATTTTTTGGTGTAGTAATACTCACCCCTTTCCTAAAAATAATTCATCTCATTTAACCAAATCTGTTTCTCTTATAGATACTGAGATCCCCATGCTGGAAAAGTTATCTGGGACACCCGGTATTACTTGATAAATACGATTAGCAGAAATTGTAATCATCTGGAAGTGTTTATGTATTTTTAATAATTTTTGTGTTTTTATTTCAACTATAATTTTTTAACAGAAATTAAAAATGGCTTTCAGTTTTTCGACAAGTATACGTGTAGATACCAATTTCCTTCACATATATACAGTGTGTTAAGTAAGAGCGTGTACGGCGTTACTCGCAGTCAGTAAGTTATACAAACCTAAATCTTTTTTATTAGGTTCAAAGTACTCCCGCCTATTGCGCATTGATGAAAAAATTTCAGTCTATATCGATCTTTTGTCAGAGAAACACAGAAACCGCGATTTGAGTGACGTGTACGCGAAACGTTTTGAAACCGTGTTTTTTTGTACGCACCCAAAAGGGCCAAAAATGTCTAATGCAGTGGCGGCCAAGTACATTAAAAAGTCGAAGGCATTTGTTTAGAAGTGGGTGAATCGGTTTAAAAAGTTGAAAAATGTCGACGACTTTCCAGATCGTGCTTCAGTAGGGAAAATGGCCAAAAATGAGGAGAAACTGATCGTGACATTCTTTTCAAAAAATCGACATGAACTGAAGTTTTTTCATCAATGCGCAATAGGCGGGGGTACTCTGAACCTAATGAAAAAAGATTTAGGTTTGTATAACTTACCAACTGCGAGTAATGCCGTACACGGTCTTACTTAACACACTGTAAATAGCAACACGTTATTACCACAAAATGTTTGTTCCAGGCGCTTTCCTTATCTGCTGGGTACCGTTCTTCACGTGCAACATCATGGACGCGACGTGCAGCAAACTGAACCTGAACTGCCAGCCCGGTGTCGCGGCTTTCCTCCTCACCACGTGGCTAGGGTACATGAACAGCTTCGTCAACCCGGTCATCTACACCATCTTCAATCCTGAGTTCCGTAAAGCCTTCAAGAAAATCATGCGAATTGGTGCGTAGTCCAACGCAGTGCCTGGTTATTCAGGTGCTGGATTTTATCGTAAATAATAATTAATTGGTTTATTTAAAACGTGTGGTGGATGATTCTAATATTCAGTGTATTGTTTCGTAATACAGGTAATTATTTAAACCTAAGTAAAGAGTTGTGACTTATATAACTATAAAAGTCCGTACGTAATGAGAAGTGTATCTAACATTGATTTAAAAAAAATTAATATAATATTTTAATAAAACATTTTGATAATTCCAAAATATCAAAATCAAATACTTTGATTAAATCAATATTGTGTACGTTTTTTTTTAATATCAAAATAAAATAAATAAATGTGTGGGACCGTATTAGTACATATCAAAATATGTAATTTTTTTTAATTTAATTTTATTTTTAATCGGTATTTGTAGATTTTTGTCTGATACATTCATATAACTGAAAGTGGTATAAATTTTAAAAATAAAACTATTAAAGGGAAATTATTATTTACACAATTCGTATTATCAACAGTTTATTTGAATTTAAATAGAACTAATAGAAAACATGAATTTATAATAAATATATCCATATCAAATAAAGGGTAGAGAATAATACAATGTTATGCTACAGTTATAATTTTGTTATAGCATTTTTTATTTATATTTTTTAAAGAATTGTATATCACAGCAATAATTACTTTGTAGTTTAAAATTATTTCCAATTTATGACAATATTCATATAATATAATAGTACTTCATATAAAGTACGATCCACAAAATATGTCTTTTAATTTATTTTTAATTGTATCGCGTCTACATCGAGCAAGCGAGTACCGAGCGAGCACTAAACTAATACGTTATTGAGCCAACTATTCGCTCATAAATAAAACATAAATTTTAAGACAGTTTTTGTGTAAATCGGACTATACATACATACCGTTATAATAAAAGTAGTTTAAACCTAGTATAAATGTTTCAATATGAAATACACCCATATCCATATTACATAGAGCAATACTTATCAAACCACAACTAAACTGTAAAAGTTTACATGTACTCATTAAACGCACATTAATAGTATTAAAATATATCAATACAGACTCTGTACAACTTATGGCCATAATAGTAAAGTCGAGATTTGATATATAGTTAAAAAATAAACACAAACAATATTTTAATACTTCATTAATTATTTTTCAACAGTTGTGAAACAATACTACAAGCTTTGTTTTCATAGACAGCTTTATCAGCCATGAAAGCTTTAGGCATCAAAATGTTACCTAGCATAATAAAAGTAGGAAATATAATTATTTTCCTCCTGACAACTTTATATTTACTATCATTGTTACACCACTGGTCATAAATTGAAAAGAGTCTGCAGTATTTTATATTCATGCATAACCCACTGATCAAATAATAGATTTACATTCATAATTAGTAATCAAAATAAAATGTTTTGTTGATAAGTAAAAAAGTTTTATTAGATGCAATATATTTTTCTTACTTTATTTACATATAGAATTGATATGTTATCTTTCTGACATTATTTCATTATATAATAATTTTTTGGACAAAAACATACATATATTATTTGTCTTTCATATCTACAGTTAAAAAATTATGATATATGTATGTATACAGGGTTAGTCAATAGTGAAGCCTGAACCTTTTGTTAACTAACAATTAAACTTGTTAAAAAAAGTCCTATTAAAAGTTCAATGCGAAATTCAAGCGCAGTTTTTCTCAATTATTGAAAAAATAATTAAACATATCTAATAAAATAGGCTATTGATTGAAAGGTTGAGCTAAAAAAACAATATAAAGTGCCAAAATTATTAAAAATATATGTTTTAACGTGATTTAAAAAGTTGGTATTAAAATGTCATCTATTAGTGCCTATTTACTAGTTATTTATTTATTTTTCAATAATTTAGAATTTATTCATTTTTTTAAATACACGTCTATGTTTTGTCATATTCAAGGGAAACAATGTTTTATAAAGCCATATTTATCAAAACATAAATGAAAATAGTGCTCTTCAATTTAGGCAAATAAAAATCGACCTTTGAATAATCCTGTATAGGACATGCGCATAAATATAGGTATCTTATGTTGAATGCGAATATAAATAGTAATTCAGAATCAAAATCAACTAAACAATAAAGTGAAGAGTTATCAAAAAAAAAATATTTATTTAATAATCTATAAAATAATAGATAATAAATAAGAAAAATAACATATCATTTCAAATCTAAAACTTAAATTTAAATACAAGTATAAAATTTCGTTTTACTTCACATTCCAAAATTATAAAAAAAAAACAGATCCATAATTAATCAAATAAAAATTGATTAAACAGTTTCTCATAAAAATATAAGAAAAATATATGTTTAAATGTACGTCCCTCATAGAAATAGAATATAACTGGAAAGCTCAGTCACTCTTAAAAAGCTGAACTAGAGGCAGATATAAGAAGGACCACAGACGATTAGTGTTTTGTGTAATGAAAATTATAAATGGTATGTGTTTTCTACTTCTCACAGCCACTCTGACTAATTATACAATATTTCTAGTTAAATTATAATTCTATGGTGGTCTTATACATAATAATCTATACAAAGACACCTTCAACCGCTAGCTACTCAAAGAACTAGGGCGGTTATAGAAAAAGGCTTCAAATTTAACAAAAATGTATTTACTATAACTTTGATATTCGTAAAACGTACCTACGTAAAAGACTGTGGTATAAAATAAACAATCACTCTCTCGCTAACGACGTCATAGACGCCGACATTTATAAAACCGTCCTTAATGTACCTATGTTAGACATTCCTAGATAATTTATATAATTTTCAAACTTTAGACTATAATTTATTCATCATGGCTTTTAACAAAAAAAATTAATTAATGTCCTTTTCATTGGCAGGGTGACCAGTTTCTGGAAAACCGGGAAAAATCAGGGAATTTTGCTATACAGGGAAAAGTCAGGGAATTTGGTTGGAAGTCAGGAAAGTTTTTTATAAAAATGCAAAAACCACACAAATTCTCGCAAATATTTAAACAGTTATCTATCAAAGTTTAAATAAACAAAACAGGGAAAAACGTAAAAATTCTCCTGGAAAACCGGGAAAAGTTAAGGAAATTTGTTCCACAGAAATACTGGCCACCCTGATTGGACGAATAACAGTGCAAAATAATTTTCTTATTATTGTTTTCTGTGCTAGAACTTATTTTCACATGAATACTAATTGTAACCATATACAAATGTTGCTTATATTTAAAGTTCCTTGTTCTAACTTCTACAAATGGAGACCATTTTCAAAGAAACAAAAGTTGTAATCATCTTTTTATAGAAAATTTCTACGAAAGAGATTTTATTTAATTTTCACGTAAAGTACATCATTCTTGACTTATATTTAAAAATATATATAACAATTCTTATAAGACCACCCCGACCTCCCCCGACTTTCATTATTTTTAGAACCATCGACTAACCAGACCCAATAAACAGTTTTATTAAATTCAGTGGTTCATGAGCTATTTGCGTCTTATAAATTTTGTTTTGACCTGAACAGAAAGATCAATTAGAAATCTTTTTGATATGTCTAAAATAATGCAATGTTTTATAAAGATTATTATTATATTTACTTTCAAAAGTATCATTTTATCAAATTAATTGATTATTTCCAAGTTCACACTTTTTACTAATCGTAAGACAACCACCGGCGCCGACTACGGGGGGGCGAGGGGGGCGATCGCCCCCCCAGATATTATACCAGAGAGGCTTCGCCCCCCCTGTGCAGCTGAACTCTAGTTTCTTTTAAATTAAAGATACTTTTGTCAATAAGATTTTTACTTTTTAGAAAAAGGTGTAAATATTCAAATACTTGTCACTTGAGTAAAAATGATCACTAAAAATTTCTTCAAAAAGGAAATTAATACTAAAACATCTTTTATTTCCTTTACAAAGCTTAGTTACATCAACAGCTTTAAAAAAAATTCTACGACTTTTCTACACTTTACTAGATTTTCAGCTAAAATCGTCGTTTACGTTTCATGAGCCTCTGTAAATTAAATATAAATGTCCACTTTTCAATTATTTCAAATAATTAAAGTTTGATCGATTTTTATCGAAACTACAATAATTTGATAATTTTTTTTTTTTTTTCACATTATTAGTTGCGTTTCTGAAATTTTTGTCGTTATTACGAAAGTTGGATATTGTACATTTTTTAAGGAAATTTTTTGCACCCCCCCCCCCCCCTAAAAAAAATTATGAAAATCTCGCCCCCCCAGGTTAAATGAAAAGTCGGCGCCTAGGAAGACAACACGAAACCGGTAAGACGATTTCTTAAGGTAGTAGTCCGGTGTGACGGCCGAAATTTCGACTTTTTTTCGTGACCTTTTTTTAACAAGTAAATAATATACGATCGTTTTGTAACTTTTACATATTTATTTTAGTACTTTAAATGATACAAAAAATTTTTTTTTTATTTAATTTTCCATTTATTTATTTACAATATGTAATGTCAAAGTGGAGTCCTCTAAAGAATGATGAGCTGTTTCGGGGAAGCACACAGCCTTCCGTAGTCATTTGAAATGAAAAAAACAAAAAGATTATTATTGTGTAGACCTTATTTTAATGAACTAACCAATAATATACATAATAAAAAAAAATTAAAAAAATAGCGGACTTGTGAAAAAAAAGTTCTCAAAATGTAATTTTTTTTGTTGATAAAATGTTTAAAGGTTAGGTATTTAGATATGTGTATGTAGAATAACTAGTTAAATTTTGAGCCAAATCGGTTGAATAGTTTTGAGTCAATGCTTCCCCGAAATTTCAAAAACATGGTTTCGAGAAAAACGCTAAAACGTTTGTTTCCCATCTTATAGCAATGTGCACTCGTCGAACGATAAATGCGTGTCAACACACTTTCATAAACTCTACGGCGCGCTCTCTTGTTTTGCCTGTAACTTTGGAAATATTCTAAATTTCGGTCTGAAAATTTAAGAGCATATTTTTAAAATGTGGTTCTTCCGAAAAATGTAACTACCTTAAAATATATACCTATACTATCGGCGCTTATGGACAGTGGAACTGTACACATTAAACTTTTTAATTAGTGCCGTGTTGGCAATAACACACAGAACCGAATTGCATACATGACATTTTTCACAACTATATGCGTGATTTTATTGTTCTTTATTTGCTATTTCATCCGTGCAGACAGTGTTTTATTTTTCAGTGATTTTAGCTCAATTATTTTCACTGTTTGTAACATTCTGTGTAAAATAATAAAAATATCGCGAAAAAAAACATTTATTTTTTATTTTGCTCATTAAGTAATGAACACTTTTTTGCTTTTTAATTAAACGAATGGAGTTCGATAAAAAGGAATGATTAATTTATACTAATTAACTATTTTAGTTGTTCTATTAATTAACAAGTAGATAGATATACTCAATACTCATACATATAACGAACCAATAAAATGTAATATACAGGGTGTCTAAATACCAGGGGACACCATGGGGATCTCAGAAACTATAAGAGATAGAGATTCGGTTAAATGAGAGAAAAGTTACCTTACTAGATATTAGCCAAAAACCATTTTACTCTGAAATCTTTCATCGTGAATATTTCTTAAGCGACTTTAAATTTAAAAAAATGTTTCAAATAAATGCTGTAGGGTTTAGTATTGTCTATTTAAATATATTTTTTTAATTTCCAGAAACCTCATTGTTTTTGAGATATGACACTAACTTATGTTTTCTTAAATAGAAACAATATGAAATTTTGTAATTTTTGAATAGAAGATTTTATTACCTTTTCAATGATATACAACTTGATATACTTATTTTTCAAATTATCTAAAAAAATGATGAAAAAGTACTTTTTATTTATTTAATACACTGGATCATCCTAAGATGGCTATGACAATTAACAATAAGATTAAAAAACAACTGAAAATTTACTTATAAGCTTACATAGCATGAATTAATTACTTTATTTATAAAAAAAACATTCATTTATTTATTTAATACAAATTACCAGCCAAAGATAGCTATTAACTATTTTATAAAAAAAAAAAAAAAATTTTTTTGTTTCCAGTCAAAAATGGCTGTGGCTGTCAGCAATGAGATTTTTAAATCAATTGAGAAATTGTTATTTTGCCTGTTTGTATGAATACTAAAAAGTAACTCATAATTATTTGTGATACGTAGGTATTTGTTGATAATTTTTTTACATTTTAAAAATGCAATATTACAAGTTTTTTTTTAATTTTCCACAGACTGGTATTCTGTATTAAAATTAAAAAAATCTGTTTTTCTTTGTTAATAACCATAGCCATCTTTTGCTAATATTTTATATTTAATAAATAAATAAATTGTTACTTGTCATAGCCATCTTAGGATGATCCAGTGTATTAAATAAATAAAAAGTACTTTTTCATCATTTTTTGAGATATTTTGAAAAATAAGTATATCAAGTAGTATATCATTGAAAAGGTAATAAAATCTTCTATTCAAAAATTACAAAATTTCATATTGCTTCTATTTAAGAAAACATAAGTTAGTGTCATATCTCAAAAACAATTAAGTTTCTGGAAATTAAAAAAATATATTTAAATATAGACAATACTGAACCCTATAGCATTTATTTGAAACATTTTTTTAAATTTAAAGTCGCTTAAGAAATATTCACGATGAAAGATTTCAGAGTAAAATGGTTTTTGGCTAATATCTAGTAAGCTATGAAAATTTTGTAAAATGTAAATGCACCAATGAACTATCCCCTCTTAAAGGTAACTTTTCTCTCATTTAACCGAATCTCTATCTCTTATAGTTTCCGAGATCCCCATGGTGTCCCCTGGTATTTAGACACCCTGTATGTAGTTAATTTATTTTTAATATTTTTTTTACTATTGATTATACTTTTACTGTATAACAATGAAATAATGTAAAATTTCTAAATCTTTTTTAATGAAAACATTCATTTTAATCTTACCTCATTCATTTTGCATATTTTTACCATAGTGTCTGTGAGTCTGTAATGATCTTAAGCCAAAGGCTGCAGTGTTAGAGGCAGTGGCGTAACAATAGGGTGGCAGAGCGGGCAAAATGCCACAGGCCCCCGGCCTGAGGGGGCCCCCAGCCTGTGAGGCCGTGAGCAAAGAAGGAACTTAACATTTATTACGAAATTTTGTAAAATTTATTAATTATGAATTTAATAAATTTAACTTAGGTACACTGTCAGAAAAGTATTCTTGAATTTAGTATTTTTTCGGGATTTTTGCGATATGCTTTAAATCAACTCTAATTTTATTCTTGAAACAAGTAAAAAATTATCTTGAAATAAGCATATACTTGATTTAAGCCGAAAAAATACTACATTCAAGAATAATATAAAAAAAAATTATTATGAAAAGTTTGTATACCTTAAATTTAATTAAAAAAAACTGAATTATTTTTTTTTTCTGAATATAAAATAATTACGGTTGGTAGAATGGAAAAAAATTGTAGTAAAACATTTTTTTTAACTTTAAAGACCTGCATAGGGCAGTAAAAATTTTTCGAAGAAATTCAGCGCCTACTTTTCTTACACATTTAATTATTTTTGTATCTTTTCATTAAAAAATAAAATTCGCTTCCCGCGGTGGTTGCGCGGACAGGGGTATTCAAATATTTTTTCGTCGATTATCTTATAACTTCTTAAAAACTGCTGATAATAAAAATTTTAACTTAAAAACTACACGTAATTGTTATGGCTCCTCTACACATTGGCGGACGCGTTGGCGAACGCGTTGGCCTACGCGTTCGCCAACACGTTCGTGATGCGTCCACACATTGGCCAATGTGTGGACGCAGCGCCAATGCTCTGCCACAACCCTTTGATCTTTTGTAGAAAACCGACACCACACGGATCTCGCGCCAACGTGTGGGCCAACGTTCCAATACAAGCCAACTTAGCACAAACACCCGCTCTACACATTGGCGAATGCGTTGGGCCAACGCATTCGCCAACGCGTCCGCCTATGTGTAGAGCCGGCATTACACATAAATAAAATCTACTATATTTTAAAATTTATACAATTTTTGGCAACAATCAATAGTAAAATTTTCAATTGTTGCAAATAAATTAATAAAAACTTATTTAAGAAATTCTATAGGACAAGAAAGACTAAGCAACTTGGCTATTTTACCATCGAAAATTCTATAGCTAGTAAATTGAACTTTGATGTTGTAATTGACACATTTGCTGAACAGAAAGCTCGAAAAAAAGATTTTTAATAATAAACTTTTTGTTCATTTTTTTTTATATAATACCTCCTACGTTCCTCAAATTAAAATTTACTACATGAATAAATTTTACTATCTAACCCTTATCATCAATCACAACCTAATAATAATAATAATAATAATAAATCTTGCAAAAGAAAAACGAAGGTTGAAGTTTTATTTTTAGGATCATACATATTTGTACAAACATATTTGACCGAGTCATCGGTTATTTGCTGTTTGTGTTTACGTAAATACGCATTACTTTGTTTCTTTTTCATTTAGAGGTGTGGTTTTCTATAAAATTTCTTCATTACAAATTACAATCAATATTCATTAGATGTAATTTTACGATCAAAATTGCAAAAAATTATTGCATAGCAGCATATTTCATTTTATTAAAATCCATCTTTTGAACTAATACTAATGCCATCTTTTGAAAATATGTATATACAGCAAATAAAACAAAAAAAACTATTACCAACGGAAAAAATGTCCTAGGATAATCCAGGTAGAAGATAGGTACTGATATATTAAGTAATTCTATAAATATAACCCTAATTATTCCGTATTTCTAAATTAAAATACATGTATATGCGACTAAAGAAAATTAATCAATATATTAATTATTCACTTTATTTATCCCCGAATAAAAATTTTGATCTCATATATGCAACTTGTTAAAAATGTTGCAATCTAATTGTAAGCTCGCAAGCTCTAGCAAAGCTAGTTGTTATATCCGGATTTGTCTAGCAATTTGATTTGCTCCAACATACGACTATCCTGTTTTTATTTTTTAGTAGGTACATTTATGCACGGTTTAAAAAAGCACACAGTGTAACAAATCAGCTATAATAATGTGCAGTATACACAACACTATTGACAATTTCTTATCAATAAAAATCCTCTAACCATAAAAAATGTCATTGTTTAGACTTATATGCGTTTCAAATTTCAATATCGGTTACTATTATCTTTGAAATCTGAAAAACACTCTACTTCGAATTCTTATGATGATAACATTGCTATAAAAAACGTGTTAGTCTAAACTCAAATAAAAAATAAAAAGTATTATGAGATCGTTCCCTCTATAATGAATTATTTTTCTCTGAATTTTTTTCTGTAAAAAATGTGCGAAATAAATTCGTAACGTTTTATTTTGAACAACCTATATAATACGTACTTATACCGGGTGTCCCAGGTAACTTTTCCAGCATGGAGATCTCAGTATCTATTAGAGATACAGGTTTGGTTAAATGAAATGGATTATTTGTAAGAAAGAGGTGAGTATTACTACACAAAAAAATATTCATAATTCTATGTGATTTATTCGGTATACCCTAAAAACTGAAAATTCTGAATTTCTTTAAATGGCTATAACTTTTTTGTCAAAGTAGATAGGTATTTTTTGTAGAAGGTTTCACAAAGCACTTTTTTGTGTAAAATCGATTGGTGTATTTAGATTTTTTATATCACTTTTAGTTTCCGAGCTATGAGCCCTAACTTTAATTTTTCTTATGGGCCACTAAGTTGGCTACAGCATATTTGAACGTGTTTTTTACTCTACTTTTCAACGATATGTCACTTATCAAATTTATTTTCGAAAATAAGTCGATGTATTAAATGCCAGTGATATTAATTAAATATTTTATTACAAACATTTAAGTGAGCCATGAAAAACAAAAATTGTAATAAAATCACAATAAAAACAATCAAAATAACAAATGACTATTTGAAAACAATTAACTATTTAAAAAAATACATTATAAATTTTTTTCGGCAATAAGTATGGCAAGTGACAAATCGTTTTAAAGTAGAGTAAAAAACACGTTCAAATATGTTATAATCAACTTAGAAGCCCATAAGATTAACTAAAGTTAGGGCTCATAACTCGGAAACTAAAAGTTATATAAAAAATCTAAATACACCAATCGATTCTACACAAAAAAATTGCTTTGAAAAACCGTCTTCAAAAAAATACCTATCTAATTTGACAAAAAAGTTATAGCCATTTAAAGAAATTCCGAATTTTCAGTTTTTTTGGTCTACCGCCTTAACAATATAGAATTATGAATATTTTTTTATGTAATAATACCTCTTTCTTACAAGTAATTCATCTCATTTAACCAAACCTGAATCTCTAATAGATAGGTACTGAGATCCCCATGCTGGAAAAGTTATCTGGGACACCCGGTATAATTCACAAAGAAACGATACATATAAAAAATTGCATCATCAAAATTCATTATTTATCAAATCCTCAAACAAACATCCTTTGTTAAAACATTCCCTTTTCTGTTCATTAATAAACGATTAAATGTATTTTCTCGATTTTTTCAATTATACCTCAGTTATTTTTGATGATAAACAACGTATTATTTAATTTATATTATTGTAAGCAGTAATTAATTCCCCCTTTTGAACAACAATGTAAATAAATACACGTGTTTCTACCCTAATTCTCTAATCAAATATATACATTCATTCACATATACAGGATGTTCCTGACCAACCGTCCACTATGTTTTACACCCGAACTATTGAAGATAGAGTTTTAAGATAAAAAAATATTATTTATATCGACTCTAAAGAAATTCAGGAAAATATTTTCAACCCTATAAAACCGCTCCTTGAGGGATAGTTTGAGGGGTACATGCTCGTTTCTCAGCAAAATCAAATGGAATGGTATATCAAAAAGTACATATTTGTAAAGATCATAAAAAATAAGAAACTTTCGTAATACAAAAATTTTCATACTTTCAATTGTTTAAAAAATATTATGACGACTTGTCTAAAATTTTAGGGTTTTACTAAAAGTGCTCTAATTTCGTTAAATATAAATGGAATTTTATTATTTTTTTAAATTTAGAAAGTAGTAATAATGAACTTTGTAAAAATGTATGATTATTTGAGATTTTGATAGTTTAAAGTGTCATTCGCGACATATCAAAAATGCAAAAGTTCAATTAGGGATAATTATTTCTACTTTCTAAATTTAAAAAAAAATAATAAAATTCCATTAATATTTACCGCAATTAGAGCACTTTTAGTAAACCCCTAAAATTTGAGAACAAGTCGCCATATTTTTTAAACAATTGAATGTATGAAAATTTTAGTTTTACGAAGGTTTCTTATTTTTTATGATCTTTACAAATATGTACTTTTTGATACACCATTCCATTTGATTTTGCTGAGAAATGGGTATGTACCCCTCAAACTATCCTCCAAGGAGCGATTTTAGGGGGTTGAAAATATTTTCCTGAATTTCTTTAGGGTCGATATAGATAATAATTTTTTCATCCTAAAACTCTATCTTCAATAGTTTTGGTGTAAAACATAGTGGACTGGTGATCTGAAATAGCCTGTATACATGTACATTTGTACATACATAGACACAGAGGAATTTCAATAGTTGCAACTAGATAAAACTAAACTATATTGAAATTATTGAATGTATTTGTTTAATATGAAAATTACGTATATGTGTGTCTGTTTTCATGTAAAGTAGGTATATCAGTTATATGTGCTGCAGGTCAACAAATATTGTCTAATTTTGGTGTACAGAACGTGTAAACTATCACATTATTGGAAATAAGTTAATGTTAATTAATTTAAAACGATATTGAATAATTTTGATGTTTGCATATTCCGTCGTGATAAATAGGCAAATAAATAATATGGAAACGTGCAAAAACTATTTTTTTTATTTTTTAGTTACTATCCATCAACGAAAAAATATATTGATTGATTTTTTTTCTAATTGTTATTGAAAATTGCAGTTATATATTTTTTCCGTTTATAAAATTTCATGCTGACATTTTGTATATTCTGTATTTATATTTTCTCTTTATTTATATTTTCTCTTTATTTTTTATTTACATTTTTCCAATACATTTACTTTTATATTTGCTGCTAAAATATTAAATTTCTCTTTCTACATATTCATATTTCAAATTCTAAAAGGGTACATAATAGACAGTATAGACAATATATATAAATTGTAAAATACAGAGATGTACTCGGAAAATAATTTTTACTAAAACCCCGTTTTATTTGGTAACTGACATTCAAACTTTTTCATATGCCCAAACCATTTTAATTAATTAAAATTAATTAAGGTAATTAAATATTTCTAGAAAAACATTACGCCCCAAACGCATAACTTCTGAGGGTCAAAAGGACAATATTGTGTAACTGAAATTTAAAACGTGCTTTTAAACAATTAAATCACGTTCATCCAAAACTCTACTGTACATAGTTAATTAATGTCAACTATTACATGCAAAATATAAAATAGCATTATTAAGTTGATTACGGCCCTGTTAATTAAATCACAATCCCGTTTGTCATGCTAAATTATGTCGGGTCAATTTAATATTCTATATTTAATTATTAACGATAATCATCCGCTATACATAATACAGGGGTGGGGTTGTAATTGTGTCAACTAATTATGTATTATCGTTCAATCAGAACGCAGCGGGGATTCTACATGTAACATATTTGTATATTTATTAAGTGATTTAAATGCAATACATTTTTTGTGATTTGTCGTTCATTTGTAAGAGGCTATATAATTTATTTGTAAGTACATATAATTTTGTATGTCTTTCAAATCATATGTTTGAGGGCGGATACGGGAGAATCGACGTTTGATAAAATATTGAATAATGTAATAAAACTATTAAATCTAACTTTGTGGCGTAGTATATACACTCAACATTCTGCTATACGACGGCATCGGTAATTAAAAAATTCCACTACACGACGGCTAGAGGGGCACCCACCCCCGGCCGACTTTAACGTTGATTGGTGAATTTAACGCACATAAATTATAGCAGTCACGGTGGTATTATGGTGGGGTTTGGGGAAGGACGTTCGTTAGAACTGTCGGCACATTGTATAACGGAACGGTCGTGTAGTGGATGGTCGTGTAGCAGAACGCTGAGTGTATGTATAAGTTCTAACCAATGATATGGTTTATTTATTTAATGGTTCTTAAATATGTTTGGCATTAAAGTAGGTACTTTTACATTTATATTTAACAGTGATTAATTAGTATAACCAACAACCTTCTTTGTTTTACTGTGGGGGGAAGATCTCTGAAATATAATTGTTCAAACCTGGGTCCCTAAACCATATATGTTTAAGAACCGCTGATTTATATGAATAATATAATCTAAAAGTATTTACATTATTATATAAGGTGGGTGGACCATGAAAGGCCATTTTAAGGAATAAACAGTTATTTTTCCTTTATTTACTGGATAAATGAAACAAATAAAATATTAAGTAGGTACCTAACACTTTGTTTCTTATGTAACTTATAAAACATTTTTTTTAATACAGAGTTAATGATCATTTATTAATTCTAAGTTTTATTAAACTCTTCCAAATGGCCTTGCAAGGAACACGGCTCTTTACAAGGCCAATATAAAGTTTTAACTTAAAACTAACGTTGTGACAATCAAAATATCTGTTTAATATCTAACTACAAAAAAAAGTCTTTCATTAAAAAAATTAAAGAAAATAATAGTTTATTTACTTGAAAAGTTACGTTTTGCTGTGAGCGCGTATTATAATTTTAACCTCGACGACCGAAATCAATAAAGAATGGGACGGCACAGACAAAATATTGGCCTTAGTGACTCGCCGCCGCGTCTGTATTCTTGAGTTTGATGGATGTTAGTGTGAGTAGAAGGAATTTGTCATCGTATGGCAATAACTACGACTTTTTAATAATTGGCCTTCCATGGTCCACCCACCTTATTTATTATCACTGCTCTTAAAATTCAGAGCAAATCCATACTAATGATTTTACATCTCGCAGATAGCGTTAGTTAAGCTTTTATTCTACAGCAAATTCTTTATAATACCTGACATGAGTGTAATTTTTAAAATGACGTAATAAGATAAAGTGTCGGATCTTATATTTCTTTTCAAACCAGGTTAAAAAAGTTGCAACTTGGCTTGGATATCTTAACCCAGTCATTATATTCGAACATCTGACTTCTGATGTTGCATTTTCAGATTTTCATTAATTTACAGCTCCCTACGCCCTACAGCATTTTTTTAATTGAAGATTTATAACCCTTGTAAAAACCATATAAAGAAATTTTTAACACGAGATATTATAAACTTTCAAATTGTAGCATAAAATCCCTACGTATTAATCCTCACGAAATTACTCCGTGATACCACCGAAAAAGATAAAATTCTATGTCAAAATCGTCTTCTAGTACTATACCTTTTGAAATGGTTACGAACTTTTCAAACAACCAACACATTATATACATAGATATAAAAAAACTAATAACTTTTTAGACAATTTCAAAATCTGTCTGGAAAGTAGGTACGAATCCGTTTAACGAATCAAAAAGAAAAAAACAATCAAGTAAATACCCATATACGTGTTACCCAGTGAGCCGCACAAAAAGATCTATATGGAAACACTGAAAACAACTGCCCTCATACGCGTCTAAAATTTAAAATAAAATAAAAAATCTGATCACCTAACATTTCCCAAACCCCAAACATTTTATCAGCTGTACGCCATTTTATAAGCTGTAATGTAAATATCAAATGACAAACAAGCCCAACGACGATCGCTTTGATCGTAAAAATATTCAATTTTTGAAAAAT
Source organism: Sialis lutaria (assembly GCA_949319165.1). Lineage (NCBI taxonomy): Eukaryota > Metazoa > Arthropoda > Insecta > Megaloptera > Sialidae > Sialis > Sialis lutaria. The sequence goes on from OX439238.1 coordinate 23,263,941, forward strand.
ACGTAAACATATGGGGTGCTTTATGGCAGCACCGCATTAAGCTACTTTTGCAGTTCTGAATAAAATTAAAGTGACATTTGGTTACTAATTACCTACTAAATAAAGCTAAACGTACAAATATTCCGTTTTTTATATATGTATTTCTTTAAATTTGTAAACATATGTTGCGGTATAACAAGTTGTTTTTTCTATCTCATTGTCAGTCAAATTTTATATATTTGAGGGTTATGATTTTGGCTGTCTATTAATATCTATGTATATATTCTGTATATTAGAGTGTTCGTTGAAATTGAAATATAAATGAGACACACCCTCAAACTGTTCTTTGAGATCAAAAAATAAGGTAGTCGCAAACAACGTGTTGACAATTTCACACATACGCGGTTCCATTCGGTTCGGTTCGTTTTCGGTTTCAACCGAAAACGAATCAAACCCTTTCACACATACACGGTTCTCATACGGTTCATATTAGGTTTTATTTTTTTCCGTAAACTCAGTAGTTATCATGGAGAGAAAGCAAGTTGTTGCCATGTTGTTTCTCTATACAAAAATTAAAAAATGAAGGAGGAATACTAGAATTCATTGCGAGCACCCTCTCATCACTTTACAGCAGGAATTTGGAGCATTCTACACTATTTTCCCGAAGCTAAAGAGCATGAAGACGATCCACATCAACATCTAGAAAACCGCTCATTTTATTAGAAAATCCGCGACAAAACTTAAAAAAAATAACACTCGCTAACCTGATGGTTAAAACCGAAACTAAACCGAGTATGTGTGAACGCGTTCATTGCTTTGTGTTCCCTGGACACGAATTGAAACCTGATGAAATCTGTCCGTGTGGAGGGAGTATTCAATTCTGTACAGTTTCTATAAGGTACCGAATACAAACTGAATCATCGTTTCGCACTTGTCGGCAGCGACCGAAAACGAACCGAAAACGAACCGAACCAAATGAAACCGTATGTGTGAAATATGCCTTACAATTAATATTTAGGCTATGCTCAATGCATTTTAAAAACATGTATTTTACATAAATAGCAATTTTCACGTTTTTCTGAAATACTACTTTTCTCTCAATTTTTTCCATGACTTTTTCTGAAAACTGAAATTGTTTTTTAAGAAGGCTTATATAATTTTTTTTATAAATTCCATCTCCGTAAAAAATCGATTTTTTTGTTATATTTAAAAAAATTATATTAAATCGATTTTCTGGGTAAATAGAACTTATAAATTTATATTTAAAAAATCTAGTCTTCTTAAAAGTTTTCCAGCTACCAGAAAAAGTCACAAATACAGGAAAAAATTGAAAAAATTGAGAAAAAAGTAGTATTTTCAGAAAAATGTAAAAATTGCAATTTAAAATACAACTTCAATTTAAAATGCATTGAGCATAGCCTATTTTTGAGGTTACCTTATTTTTTGTCACAAAAAATGGCAGCTATGAGAAATCATATTGTTTAATTGTTATAGATGAAAAACAATTCTCAAAGTGTAATGTCTATCAAATTAGAAAGCTTCAAAATACGATTTCAAAAAATATATAGTACATGTAGGAAAAAAGTAGGTATACATAATATTACCTATATTGAAGAATGAAAGTATTTAATTCAAAACGATCTGTTCATATTACAACAAACTTGTTTGTAGGTAGCTTGTTAATAAATCTAAAAAAAAGTATTAAAATAAAAGTTTAAAAAACTAAAACCCAACTACGCTAAAACATGACAGCTAAAAGTTATAAGCAAGTTGTCTTCAAAAGGAAGAAGTTTCATAGAAAAGACGTATATCGCACTTCTCTGAAACTTCGTCCGTTTAAAGACAACTTGTTTATAACAATTATGCTACATGTTTTAGCGCAATAAGGTTTTTTATATAAAAAAGAAAATTACTGTCTCCTTTTCTGACAACTTCCTCGTATTATTTATTTATGTATGGTGTGTTTTTGTTTTATATGAGATTTCGTAGATTTTTAATTTGATATATAGATATGTATCTTAAATCAGTTATAATCAAAAAACAAAATTATTGATTTTTATTTAACGGTAGAAACTTTAACTCGAAATTAATTAACTGCGATGGTTAGTACATGACTTATATCTAATCCTAAGCATAATAAATCGTTTCAAAAAGACTTTAAAAATTGACAAGATTTTACGTTCATTTCTAGTTTATCGATATTTTTCAAATTCATCATAATTCCTCTCATATAGATCATAAAAATTACCTTATTTTTATTATTTTTGAATCTACAACATCCAAAATAGATAAAGTAAAGGTCAAAATAGTTATTCCTATCAAAATTTTGATTTATAAACATTTTCATCGTTACGATCAGGGACCTGAACCTGAACCCGAACCATAAACCCGAAAAACCCCGTATTTTTCATGAACCTGAACCCGTACAGAACCGCTATATTTCAAAGTCAGTGAACCTGAACCTGAACCCGAACCTTTTCATGGATATCCGGTAACCATGTATTTTCAAAAGGTTCAAGAAATTATGTATAATATTTTATCAATTTTCCTCCATTGATTATTAAAAGTGATTGTAAAATATAATAATTGGTTTGTTTGAATTTCACTGTATGATGTGACTTCTCAAGTCCAAAAATTTAGTCCTAAAATTTAGGTTTTTTTGCTTACTTTATTATTCTTTAACTTTTTAAAAATTAATTTCTTTTCAATTTGCAAAAAATCTGAAAAGTAGAGATTTCAATCTTTAAAATGTATTTTAATTTTTCGAATTTTTGTAACAGTATCTTCGTCCCTGCATTGTTTTGACAAATGTATATTATTATATTTATAAACTATTTATTTGTTATAATATGATGAAAATAAATTTTACCTCAAGAAATTGAGATTTGATAACTTGATTTTTAAAAGCTTTTATTTTTTAATACAACTGAACTATTAGTAAACTAAAATATACCGTTTTTAATGGATTTTTATTTTATACCACATACATATTGTTTTGTGAGCCCACCGCAGGATAACTTTTTTATTTTCAAATAGTAATTTATTTTTATTTTTTAATTTGAACCCAAACCCGAACCTGAACCTGAAAAAATAACAGTTTTTGAACCCAAAAAAATTTCACCGTACTGAACCTTAACCTAAACCCGTACCGAAAATTATTATTGAACCCGAACCGAACCCGAACCATAAATAAATTCCGGTTCAAGTCCCTGGTTACGATCCTTTTATATACATACTGCAAGTAAAAAAAATACTTTGTATATCGGTACCTATAACAATAAAAAAATATACAGTAGTACCTATTGAATGTTACATCGACAAAGGATAAATATTTTATAAGTATTTTCAATATCAAAACTCTGCACTGTTAGTGGATTTAATCGAAAATGAATTATTTCCATGTAAATAGAACGTATAAATTCCAAGCTACCTTACATGAAACCAGTGTTGTATATTTATTTAAACTTGTGTTAATCAATAACAGTTGTTATGTGCTGAAACAATAGTATTTGATGAAAAAATAACAGTACGTTTGAATTTCGTGTTTTCCTACATTTCAAACAATGTTTTATAAAATTTATTTTGCTGCTCGTTAAATATTATTGTACAAATACAAAACCTATTATTGTTACAATATTGTATGGAACGATTTTTTCAAAATGTTGTTTCGTAACGAAAACAACCAGATAAAGAAAATGGAACTATTAAAAAATTAGTCATCAGTTCAAAGTTGAATGCGGGCAGAAAATTCTTATACGATAGTTTGTTAGGCGATATTATAAAGATTCCAAAAACACTAATCTAATTGGTATCTAATTAACTGGATAGTTTCCGATATATAGAGGGTTCGGTTTAAGTAGATTTCATTGTATAACACATTTCTTTTTATTAAGATTACAATACTAATTTTAAAAAAATCGTATTAAAATAAGATTACCGACAAAAATGTAGTCACTTTGACTTACAATTAGGTAGCAAAAACTCGTCTAATATTTGTGATATAGCCTAATAATAATCACAGGTCCCAAGCGTTCGACAAAAAACTGATAATAGCTTATGCAGGGAATATTTTTACTGATAGTTATTTGTTTTAAATAGCTTATCTTCCTTGTATATAAGTATAAATTATGACTCCCCAATGGATTAAAATACAAAAAATCTACAGCTTATAAAATGTTATTAAAAACAGATTTTCACAAATATCTCAAAAACTATTAAAATTACGAAATAAAAATTCACATTACAGATGAAAAAATTGTCGACAAAAAATCCACACATTTTTGAAGTAATATTAATTGCACCTACTCTTTCTTTTTTTATTCAAACTAATAAAAAAATAATAGATTCCTGATTTTTAATAAAAATCATTTTGTGTGTAATATTTTAAATAAAATATTATGTTTATTTTTCATATGATGGGACAGGAAAAGATTCATTTGGGAAATTTTTCTTATTAACAAGGAAAATAAAGTATAATAAAAATGCCAATTATCCTAACTTTTCAAAAACTGGGCCACAAACGGAAATCATAGTCTATACTTTTATAAATATGACCACTATTTAAATAATATCACTTTTTAACGGAATACATACTACATTATATGATAATACAACTTCTCACAAAAGTTTTCTGTTTTAAAAAATAAACAACAAACAAAAAACTTTCATCGCTGCAGTTTTCTCTTTCTTGAAGCCTAAACAATATTACTCGTGATTTAAGGAACACGATAAATTATCTTATATTTAAATCTCTAGCGCATTTCTTTGTTTTTCACTTGCCATAAACAAAAGGAACTCATTTCACTGAAAACTCGAAAAAAATATAAAAACGAGGTAACGTTACTTTTATTTGAAAATATTGACTAGGAGATTCCTTCTATATTTATAGCACAGTTTATACAACTGTATAATTTAAAAAAAATCTTTTAATATTTTTTCGTATTTCTATTTTCGTTACATTTTCTATTTTATATTAAAAATACCACTTCTTTTATAAAATACTTTTATAAAGAAAATGGAAAAAAACAGCATGGGTTATTTTTTATCACAGTCTTTTACATTAAAATCCCGATTTTCCTTCTTCTTCGGATTAAAATCAAACATATCTCTTACCTATTTGTATTTTTTGCCTTTAACTGACTGATTTATTTATTATTATTATCAAACTCAAAATATTTCCTACGTTTTGCTCAAAATTACTATTGACTTATGTTTATTGTGATAATCTTACTTATTGAGGATTTATAAATGTTCTGTAACATTTAATTTTTATTTATAAAAATATATTTATTGTTTCTATAAATGTATTAAATATTATGATAAGTCATAAAACTGATGTATATTTTATTTTAAAAAAAAAAACGATATTTCAAAATAAAATGCTCATTTAAGAAATATCGATTTTATATACTAGATTTTATATTTCAAATAATTGCTCCCACTAAAATGTATAAAATATATGTACTTTTATCTTGTATATATGTATGAAAAATTGACTCAGGAGCAAATTTTAAATAGTTAAAATATATGCTAATATTTTTGTTAAAAATAAATATTTCCTAAAACCGCAGAAGATATATATTTGTAATTTATTTGAATTGTTTTTAAAAAAATTAACACCAAATTTATTATATTCTGCACAGATATATTTTTAAAATTGAAATTATAGTGAATAACTTTTTGTTTTTAAAGTATGTAAAATATGTTAACCGCACTTGAATTTTATATTTTAAAAACCTAATATATAAATGTTGGAATGTAATTTATTTGTGTAATTGAAATAACTGTTACAAATGTATATTTATACGCGAAATATTTAGGTATAGTACATGAATGTCTGTATATAATAATATGGTATCAAACAATAAATATTTTAATATAAATATTTTTTGTTATAACGTATATGTTTTAGATATTTTGTTCCTGTGTAAATTTATATCCAAAACATTCTTGTAATAATTCTTGTACATATTTAAATCTTGCTCATACTGTACCATATTAAACATTCGCTCTATTATTGTATTTGCAAAATCTATTATCAACATTCAGCTATAGATCTTAAATGTGAGTACATCAAGGATTAACTTCTTCTTGCATTACTCAACATTTTGAGCCCCTTTCTATAGCCCAATGTTTAAATCTTTTTGCACTTTTTCGGTCATTATTGTATTCGGAAATATATAAATTTTATAAATAGTAAATGTTTTTGAATACAATGAACATGAAATCTTACGCTTAAAATAATTTTAGTCTATAGAGTTATTATTAAAATAATTTATTTATTTGTTAAATAGATGATATTATTTAAATAAATGAAAAACTAGGCCGTTTATAATGTAGATCATGGCTGTAATCTTTACTAGTGCTGAAAAAAATACTCAAATGTCTACCTTTTGTGAACTACAAAACAATAAAAAGCTATTATACTTATATTACATTGCTGTGTTTTATTTTGCATACTTTCATCTAGTTTTCATCACTGATTTGATCATACACTCAACATTCTGCTATACGACGGCATGGGTAATTCAAAAATTCCACTACACGACGGCTAGAGGGGCACCCACCACCACGCCGACTTTAACGTTGATTGGTGAATTTAAATGCGCAGAAATATAGCAGTCACAGTGGTATTATGGTAGGGATGGGGGAAGGACGTTCGTTAGAACTGTCGGCACATTGTGTAACGGAGCGGTCGTGTAGTGGATGGTCATATAGCAGAGTGCATTTTCATGCTGTTCGTAACAAAATCTAGTCCCTTTACGCATGCGCGAGACGCAACACTGAACTCAATTTTAATATTGTATAAAGGCATACACATACATATGTGCCGTGCATCTATAGTCAGGGCAGCCGAGAGTCAAACCGGACCCCGATGCAACATGCAAAAAAAAAAATTTTTTTACCCCCCTCCCATAGACTGAAAAGGGTATCAATTTTTTTTCACTTACCTACCCCATCAAGTGGGGTGTCTTTAGATAGGTCTCCTAAAATGCAACAAAAAAGTTCTTGAAATTTTTTATTTTAACCCTTCAGTCACAAAAAGAAATATACTAATTAAGAAAATTTTGTAAAAAAAAATATTATTTAGGTACTTACTAAATTGAATGGATGAAACGTATTTTTGACATTGAGCATTAATAAGAAAATTTAAATCCTACACTAACTTGCCACAATAAAAACACATAATAACGTAAATATCATATGATTTGGTTAGTTAGTTAATTAGTTTGTGAATATCAATTTATCATATCAAATAAATTAGATTTTGGGGGGGGGGGCTCTCGTTTTTTTACTCTATGGTGGATTACCCAATATTTTTCCAGAAGTATTTCAATAAAATAATGTAAACTTCTTTGATTCAAAATATACTCAATTTTTAATCATTTTGCTCAATTTTTTTACCAAAATGCAAAGCCATAATGTTAAATCTTTCTCTATATGGTTTTTTCTTCTATATTTATATTTATTTTCTTTGGATTAAATAAAATTTTCAGAGGATAGTCCATATCTTCTGCTTCTTTTGTGAAAATTAGGTGGCCCATAAACGATCAATTTTATTGTGCAATATCACGGATTGTCAAATATTATTAACCGTTTAGGAATCATATTGAAGATTGCACAATCCTTTTAGAAAAGTTTGAGCGAGTTTAATTTTATTGCGCCATATTTTTTCATTGTGTCGTCTGTAGGGCTTATTGTACAATATTTTTTAGTCTACTGTTCGGAGCGGTCCCGTACGCACGCATGAATATTTATAAATTTATTTTAAAAGACGTTCATGAGTGTAAACTGGCCTTCTTTGCAACCATTTTTTGACCCATATTCGTTTTTTTTTCGTTTCGCCAGCAAAATCATCAGCATAGCTGCAGTCAAATCTTCATCATCACACATGTTGCTCCGACGAAAATATTGACGCGAATAATTCAAGATTCAATATTATTGAACGTGTAAGCGTAAGGTATATTTCAATATAATTGTGCAGTAATAATATTGCACAATTATATTGTAGGTGTATCCTCCGCCTTAAATTATTCTCTAACAAGGAGCCTATGTTAAATTTATATCTACCTTTAATTATAATGAAGATCTTTATAGCTGTCATTAACAGAAATATTTTAAAATTTCATCATTCAAATAATTTTTAATATTATTATTTACATTTTTTTAAGAATAGATTCAGTCCAGGCCTCTTCAGGTCCCGGGCCTCGATGATTTGCATCGCCCTCTTGTCGGCCCTGTCTATAGTTGTTTATTCAATTATTTAATTAAGATTTCATAATTAAAGTAAATTACAAACATTCGTGTGTTAAATAAATGTATTGTTGTTGAGATTTTGAGATACGATCGATCATGTTGTATTTATTTATATATTTAACGGATAAATATACATTTGTATTTCGAACATCCGTTGATACATGCACACAACCTGTTTCTGTTGTTCGAGAATATTCAATTTCAGCCATCTTGTTTGATTTATAATTAGTCCAGCTATGTCACTGGTTCTCATTATTTTTTTTATTTTCATCCCAATGTTTGTTGATTTGAGGTTAATTTTTTCAACTAACGTGTTTATTGTTTATTGTATTAAGAAAAACATCTTCTAAGTGAATGTACAGTGCTATTTCGTGCTAAATTCACCAAATGTCGTTTTTTAGGTAGTATTGTTTAACCTATAGGTACTTACTATTCCAGTATACTAGCGTATTAAATACTACATTAAATTGTTGAAAATACAGAATTTTTACATCATTTTAATATGTCATTAGATTATTATTATTACAGTTTAGAGCTGCAAGCCGGGACGAGATTTTTCTGAATATTTTTTTTAAATAGTTTTAAATATATTGACTACAACATTGGTTGAATATTTTTCAAAAAGGACCCCGCACATTCCTTATGGCAACTGGCTTTCCGTGAAATTCGCTAAATTTTTGGTATGTTGTAGTTTATGCGATGCTGATCAAAAGCTCTCACAGGCACATATTCGAAAAATGAGCCGTTTCGGCGATAACAATTTTTGAAGATGAAAAATTGAAATTAAAGTTTTATTTAAGTTTTAAATCAATTAATATTTTTAAAGTTACAAATTACTCACATTTATAATATATCATTACTAGTTTACATAAATACCTTAGTGGAATTTATTTTTATTATTTAATTAAAATAATTGATGATTTGAACAGCATTTATTTTTTTGTCATCAAAATCTTTGCTATATTATTTCATGTATCGTACGGTCAAATCACTCGGCAACCACTGCAAACTTAAATAAAACAGAATATAAATCTTAATTTTTCAGGGGGTATATCAATTTTGTTATTTACACACAATACCTAGTCAAAAAATTAATAATTACATTTTTCATCATTGTTATATCATTAATAACAACTTTCCTCTGAAATAGCATTAGTGAAAAACTAGAATAGCCAAAAAAGCATTAAAACAATAAAAACTTAAATAAAACTTTAATTCCATTTTTTTATCTTGAAAAATTTTTATCGCCGAAACGGCTCATTTTTCGAGGTTATGCCTGTGAGAGCTTTTGATCAGCATCACATAAACTGCAACATACCAAAAATTTAGCGATTTTCACGGAAAGCCAGTTCCCATAAGGAATGTGCGGGGTCCTTTATATCATTTCTTTGTGATTCAATTACTAAGATTTTTTTTAATATTTAGATCTGAAAAATAAATAACACTAAAAAATTTTATAGCAAAAAATTTATTGTAAATCAGCTACATCTTTTTATCATCATACAAAAATCTTAAAATTAAGTTATGAGTAAAATAACTATACTATAAAAGACTAGCCTATTCATTTTTACAGTTGATTAATTATATTTGTTAAAGATGTAGACAAAGATAATAAATAATCTTAAATTACAGTAAAAATACTTTCTACAGATAATTTGCCATTTCGGAAACATTATCATTTCTTGACTTCTGGGTATAGATATTAATTCAAACAACTTGCTACTTACACCCAAAAGTCAAAAAAACAAACAGTTATAAATCACAACAAAAGCCTTAGTCAGCCTAGCAGCATGAGTATTTCCAGGATTTCTGTTTTTTTTTTCAACTAATCATATGTTTTAATAATTTTTTCATTGATATAGTTATTTTTAATATTATTTAAACGAATTATTTTTAGTTATATTAGTGTCTGTTCTTATAGTAGTAATACTGCTTTTATTAATTATAATTATAATTTAATGCAATGATATGAAAGCCATCATTAGAAAATAAGCCTTATTTAAAATAATCGAAATATAAGTACTACAGGAAATAAGATATTTTTTCTAGTACCAATTCAAGTGTCATGATAGTGCTATGTTCTAACAAATTGACTAAAATAAATGAAATTATAAGAATGTTCACCCTGTTGAAACAAATTTTATATTTTGGTAGGGAAAATACAAAACTGAACAAAATTATTGTTTTATGAGAACTTAAAAAAAAAAATTAAAAACAAATTCACCAAAATATTTAGTTTCCTAATTGTTTTGATAAAAATTAAATAATATACTAACATACTAATTCAATTTTATACAATAAAAAAGTGTACTATTAATTTCTTAAGGCCAATAAAAAAAATTTCTAGGCTTAATTTCCTGTAACGATTTCGCACAAATTTAAAAGCTAATTAAAGTCATTCAAAACAAATTACCAATATACATGGTGACACTTAACAATCCTTTCAACAATCCGACTCCAATTTCCGTTAGAACCAACACAGCGATCTCAATACCGGCAACTGTGTTCCCGAACTTGAGCAAATGCTGCAAAATGGCAACGATCGGGGCAGTTATGATCCCCAAAAGCGTCGGAGGCTGCTGTTTCACTACCTCCGCTAAATCCAGCATTGTCATGTTGTTAATGAGCATAGTTAGAGTAAACTGGAGCAGCGTATCCTACTTTAGCGTACGGAGCTGGCGCGTACAGCGGTTGTGGAGCCGAAGCGTAAGCAACCGGAGCTGTGGCGACATGACCGGCCTTGAGGAACTCGATCCCGGAGGAACCGTATCTCACATTCGGGCTGCTGTATGAGAACTGGGATACGGATCCCGCTGGAGAGTAATGGAGGGGAGCAGATGCTACAGGGGCGGCGTATCCAACCTGAATAATTAATTATCATGTTATTATTATGTGTACATATCAGTTAGTCCATTTTCTATTTTGGAGACATGATTTTCTATTTATTAATTTAAATAGTGGACAAAAATACTTAATAAAACAGATGTTGACAATTTTAAATGAAATCAATCTGACGCCAATAATATGAATTAAAAGCTGTGCATGAGACAAAACAAGATGTCTTTGTCTCGTTTATAGTCACGTGTGATTTTTTCCAAATTAATAATGCTTTAAAACTGAAACTCTTTAAGAGATTTATAGTTAGGTACAGATGATATCGTCTCGGTCTCATCTCGTCTCAACAACAATGTTTTATAGTTTTTTCAACGTTTACTAAATAGCATTAGAAAATGTTTATTTCACATCAATTCTTTAAAGAAAGTACTATAAGTAAAATGCTTACTATTCACAATTCACATCACGCAATTTCATAAATATTTTTCAAGTTGTATATTTAAAAAATCATATTACCTTAGTTACAGCTGGAGCTGCATAATTAACATGTTGAACTCCTGCAACTTTAGCATAAGCTGGCTGTGCATATCCAACCTTCACAGCTGCCGGCGCAGCATACTGGATCTGTTGTGGCTGATGTACGGCATAAGTCAATTGTGGATGGGATTGTGCAACTGCCAATGGCTGTGCATGGGCCAAAGTGTAAGCTGGTGCCTGATGAGCGACTGTGAGCGCAGGTTGGTGAGCGTATTGCTGCGCATGAGCAACTGTCAATGCAGGTTGGTGAGCGTAAAACTGCGCAGCAGCTGGTTGAGCGTAACCGATTTTAACGGCTTGTTGCTGGTCGAATGTGTAGGCTTGTGGTTGTATGTAATGTTGCTGCGCTGGGGCGACTGCGTACGTAGCTGCTGGCTGGACGAGTTGTTGCGAGTAAACTTGTTGTGCGTAGTTTGGTTGAGCATAGCCTATCTTAACTGCTTGTGGTGCATAAGCTGTAATTATTTAAAATAAAGTTAATATGTATAAGTATATATTGATATAAAATTAAGTCCGTGACTAACGCATCAATATCATTGTTTAAAATATTTTAATTTTATATTTAATAGATCTTAATTTGACACTTAAAGAGCCCCACAACACCAACTGTAATTTATAACGAAACGTTAACCACAATATTTTGTTTTCTTTGAAAATATGTTCTCTTCATTGTGTTCATTTTAATTTGATTCCGATGATAATTCTACTTAAGATGTCTTTGAAATATTTTTTAACTTTTCATTTTTGAACACAGTCATATTTATAATAATATATATTTGTATTCAACCTACCAAACTGTTGTCCGTGAATATACTGCTGTGGTGCTGCCGCGACTGTGTACGCAGGCTGAGCTGCGGTATAGGCGACATTAGCTGCGAACGCAGGTGCGGGTGTTGCGTAGACAGTGTTGGACGAGAACGCTACATTAGGAGAAACAGTTTTAGTAACGACCGGAGCTGCGGTGACAGTTACCGGCGCGGACTTGCCCGCGTAAACAATACCTCCAACTGTTCCCCGCTTGTTCTTATCACTCTCTTCATCGACTGCGAGCGCAGCTGTGAACGCTACAGCGAGTATCAAATAAACCTGTGCAAACAAAAAACAGTTGTTTAATAATGGTACCACTAATTTTTCACCTAGTATACAGGGTTACACATTAGGAGTGGATATCGACTTTATTTTCGAAACTATAAAAGTTAGAACAATATTTCAAATTGTAACTACCCTTCAATTAGCATTTGGAAGAATAATAAAAAGTCATGCAACCCCCATCCATACTCGCATCGCCTATACGCCTCTCAACTTTGAAATTTTAAATGGGAACCCTCATATTTTATTTCATAATTAGAAAGATCTATTTTATTAATGAACTTTTTACTTCAAGAATTTTTTTCTATGATGGACCATTTAAGAAATATTGGGCAAAATGTGTATTTTTTAGGGTATAGTATTTTTGTCACATTAAGAGTGGATATCGACTTTAATTTCGGAACTTTAAGAGTTAGAGTAATATTTCGAATTATTACTACCCCCACCCATATTCGCATCGTCCACACAAATAAAAATAATGTTATAATGTCGATGTCCACCCTAATGTGACAAAAATACTATACCCTAAAAAAATAGAAATATTGCCTAATATTTCTTAAATGGTCCATGATATAAAAAATTGATTTTAGTAAAATGTTCATTAATAAAATTGATCTTTCAAATTCTGAAATAATATATGGCGGGTTCCATTTGAAATTTCAAAGTTGGGAGGCCTGTGGGCGATGCGAGTGTGGATGGGGGTGGCATGATTTTTTATTATTCTTCCAAATGCTAATTGAGGGTAGTTACGATTTGAAATATTGTTCTAGCTTTTATAGTTTCGAAAATAAAGTCGATATCCACTCCTAATGTGTAATCCTGTATATTAGACGATCAAAAATAAATTTGAAAATAGCATAATGAAAAATATTTTCAACAAATTTGGGGAATTATTTGCCACAACTCAACTATTAAATTATTTATTTATGAGGTCATACTTACACGGGAACCTTTTCAAGTCGAAACTTCGTATCGAGTTTAAACTTTGTATATAGTTAGGAGAGGTCAAGGTACGTAAGAAAAAAATTATCCTAGCTGCGGTAAAACGGTTTAAGGGACTGAAACACCCCTATGAAAATGTTCAAAATAATCATTTTTTGATAGAAATTGAAAGAACATATCATCCTGATAATAAATATATTATATCTGTCAAATCTGTAATAAATAATAGGGTGGGTAGGAGCTGAGTTTTAACGGTTTAATTTTTTCGAATTTTGACTATCGCCATTCGAAAAAGCATACAAAATCATGAAAATTTTGTTTTATAGATTTTTTAAAATTTTCATTCATTTCAGAATTATTTGAAAAAAAAATGATTATTTTGCACATTTTTATAGATGTGTTTCACCCCCTTAAACCGTTTTACCGCAGCTATGATAATTTTTTTCTCTTACCTTGACCTCCTCTAACTATATAAAAAGTTTTAACTCGATACGAAGGTTCCCTTGTTAGAATAAATGGCCTGTTTTTAAGTTGTTATTACATTTTATTTATGCAAAATATCATAAAATTTAAAAATGTAAAAATTTGATTCTATGTATAATTGTTATCACAAACGAATTAAATTAATAAAGCTTTTCTTGATTTTAAACTGTGCTATTCCATGATATTATTAGTTACATAGACATAAATTGTGTCAGTAAAATCATACATACATATTTCAAAATATGGTAAACAAATTGTTTCATAAAGATAATTTTTTAGGATGTAGAATCAATATTCCTCATGTTTTATTCACCCAGCGTATTTTTATTTAATATTGGTACTATTTTGGAATAAATTATACACTCATCAGAACAACACAGTATTCGATGTTATTCTTGACCCTTTACGATATTTTAATACTAATTTTGGCAATTTAAATGTTAAATACATCAACGAGATCTTAGGATTCGTAGATTCAAATGGAACTTTGATTTTTCAAAAAATAAAAATAAATAACTTTTGATAACATAATTCGTACAAATTGTATCTACAAAAATTTTGCCCACTAAACAAAGTTTCTGCAATAAATAAAATATTATGTTCAGTAATTATTTTAGTGGTTCTTAATTTTATTTATATTTCAATTATTGAAAAATATTTACTTATAGGTACTGTGTTCTCAACTTTAACAAATTAATGTAATATTATTATACTTAATTAAATAACTGATCTTAATTTTATGATATTATTTTACATTAAATTTTTAGAACAATACAATTACTAGATCAAGATCCACCCAACAAGCTTGCCCTAATTGCCCTTATTTGACAAAAAAATACAATATTACAGTATCAAGATCAAATTTTGGTAATAAGTAAATCAAAACGTTAATTAACCTTTTAATAATATACATATTATTTAAAAATAACAACCCTTCGCCCAAAAAAATTATCTATGTTACAAAAATACATATATGTACATTATATACACGGGGTGTTTTTTAAGGACTTTCCAGTGGAACATTTCCAAAATAACGAATTTTCAGAGAAAATGTTTTATACAAAAGTTTCATGGATTTGAAGGGCCTAAATATTGATAACATGGGTTGACCTTGAAAAGGTCACCAAGATGGGTTTTTAGGTTCAACTTTTCTTTTTCAAATCTACATCCAAATTTTTTGTTGTAGATTCGTAATTTACGAGGAAAACTAGGCAACTTTTACCTGGATTATTTTTTCAGAAAATATCCATTTTTTTATGATATGGGGCAAAACAAAAACATATTTCTGCGGATAGTTAGTTCTTTTTTGCTCAGAAACTACCAATTTATAAATAAAATTTTTAATTTGAAAAAAATTGTTTTTAAAGAAATTTTTTGAAATTAAAAAAAAAGCGAATTACAAATAAATAAAAATTCACCGAAAATTCTTGTTAAAATCTTAGCACTTTTTTACCTCCTTTAACAAAAATAATAGTTTTCGAGTAAAAAAATTATTGAAAATCCAGAAATTACTGTTTGTTTTGCTCCATATTATAAAAAATGGATATTTTTAGAAAAAATGTTTCAGACAAAAGTTACTTATTTTTCCCCGTTAATTACGAATCTGGAACAAAAAATATGGGTTTACATTTGAAAAAGAAAAGTTGAACCTGAAAACCCATCATGGCGACCTTTTTAAGGTTAACCCTTAATGTCAATATTTAGCCCCTTCAAAACCATGAAACATTTATCTGAAAAATTTTCTCTGAAAATTTGTTATTTTGGAAATAATCCACTGAAAAATCTTTAAAAAAACACCCGGTATAAATATACGTTATATCCTTTATCAATTTTGTCATGATGAAGTAATTATAGACAGAAATAGTGTTGTTTTTTGATGTAATTAGAAAGCAGTGACATTTTTTGGTGTTTTGTTAGCGAAAACTCAGACAGTCTTGAAGGATTCCGTTAATATTTTTTGCCATTGACACTTTTTTGTCGTATCGGCATATTCCTTCGATTTTTAACAATAGCTTTTTTTGTTTGAAAGATTACATTGATATATTTAAAAGATATACACCTACATAAATACAATAAAAATAATATTTTCATTTATTTATCTGCCCCAAAAGACTATAAACAAAATTCTCTCGAAACGACCTAGGTACTTATGTACATGTAATTTATCGAGACGAGAAAAATAATAATTTAAAATAGATCGTTCTTGCTATAAAACACTAAATAATTCAGCTCAAGAATTCAGTACGAAAGGAAAACATAATTTACTGTTCCCGAACAAATTTCAATTTAGAAATGCCATTTCATTCTTTTGTGTACCAACTTAAAAATCGAAAGTATAACAATAGTAATACAAAAATAAAGCAAACTTCAGAAAATAATTTGTGTAGTTAGTGAATCCGAGTGAGTTTTTAAATACATAGGTATGTGTTTATCAGAAACAAATATAATTTGTTTTTTGTTAAAAAATAAACTGTGTTGTGCTGTTATAAGTAAATTGATTGATTCATTATTAATTCTTGATAAATAACGGTATGTTTTGTATGTGAAATTATTCGGTACGAAAATAGTCTGCATTTATTTTTAATTTTTAATTAAAAATAGTACCCTTTATAATTGAGTAATTCAATCAACTGCCTGTTTGTTTTTGTTAACTAAGTTATTGCGAAATATTTTTATAATTTTTCATGTTTATTTTTCGTTTTTAACTACCAGATAAATTTATAAAAACATAAAAGACGAAATTTTCTACTTCAATACTTATGATAGAATCATACACAGAAAAAAAACCTGTATTGGACCAAGAAAACCTTGTTTTGTATACAACGAAAACAATTTTTTTCTTAATATAAGAAAAATACCCTTAATCCAACTATGTTATTCCTTCGTCCAAGAATACTATAGTTGGTTTAAGAGATTATTGCTTATCTTAAGAAAATATTGTTTTCGTTATATACAAAACAAGGTTTACTTGGTTCAAGTAAACTTTTCTACCTGTGTAACCACAACGTATCCAAAGAGGCAAACAAAATCAAGGAAAATTGACAACTTTACATAATATTCATCTAACTATGAATAAAATTTATTTTTCGCTCATAATTGTTGGAATATTATAAAAATAAATCAAACATTACTTTCCGAAACTTTTAACCGGAGACAAAATAAACAAAAAATTAACTTTATCTCAAAACAAAGTATTTTTACTGATATTTTAATACAAAACTATCCAGTAGATATCAAAAAAATAAAAAAGTTAATTCTGTAATAATCCCGCAATTAAGATAAAAAAAACTGCGTAATGTAGTTCTCGTTATTTCAGACAATGTATTCAATGAGCATATTTTAGATTCTTCGAAAATATAAAAAGCAATATTTAAAGCTTTGGTCGGAATACAAATAAAAAAAAACTTTAATGATCCAAATCTTCACTTTCTAACGCTTCTTGTAAATTGAAATGTCATTCATTATCAAAAAAAGGTATATTTTTTTAAAACTTTGAAAGCTACAGTTTCAACTTTAAAATGTTTTGTTTTTTTTTTAGATTTCATATCCATATTTTTGCAAAAATCATTGAGATTAAATATTAAAATATACACGGTGTTCGCGGGGATCATTGCTAACTTTGTTATTATTGGAGCTAGAAGATCCAATTTCGGGATGAATAATGGCACTGTCAAAAAAACAATTGAATGGCAAATTTCAGAGATATATTGAAATAAAACATTTTTTTTTTAATGAAATGTCCTGTATATTATTATTGGATTTTATAACTGAGAATGTTTTCTTTATAAAAGTGTAATACATGCATGGTGATAAAATTATTAGAAAACTAGTTATAACATTAAATATAAAATTAATGCAAATATCGAAAAATAGTGTGCTATGCAGATTTCATAAAATACAAACAAATGATAAACAAATTTAAAACAATAATTTCAGGTATGTGTGCCTTATTTCACAAATTGTTAACGTTTTTGTGTATTATTCATAAAAAATATAATTAATTATAATAAATAAATATCAATTAAATTCAAAAACATTATAAATTTGCGAAAAAATGACATAAAAACCTGAAACTTTTATTTTAAATATTTCAATCATTTGTTTGCATTTTATTAAATATGCATAGCACATTATTTTTCGATATTTTCTATTAATTTTATATTTGCTATAATTTGTTTTCTATCAATTTTACTATCATAAATGTATTACACTTTTATAAAGAAATTATTATCATGCAGCTATAAAATCCATTAATAATATACAGGGCGGCATTCCATTTAAAAAAATATATTTCAATATACCCATTAAATTCGACATCCAATTATTTTTTTAACACCGCCATTATTCATCCCGGAAGAAATACTGATACTTTACCCATTTAACCGATCTTCTAGCTCCAATATTAACAAAGTTAGCAATGATCACTCGGTTCCCGCGTGTGTAAAATATATTTAATTATTTATTTACGACCATTATTATCATAATTATAGTTTTTTATATTGCCCTTTTCATTTTTAGAATGATTTTTTTTATGTTTGTTTGCAACAACGAAATTAACAAGATACCAAAAATTGTAAAATTCTACATCAAATGTATATTTTTTTAAGATAGACGTCCAGTATTATCAACTTTAACTAAATGCTCCTTTAACTAACTGTCATATTATCAACAGATCCAAGCATAATACATTTAATTAAATAGATTTTAAATTATCTGCAGTATTTCTTTACAACGTATATTATGTCTATTATTCATTGAGAGCTTAAATATTGATTTAAATCACGTTTGTAATACACCAAATTTACTTTAAAGGAGCATTTAGCGCTAAAGGAGCTTTAAATTAGTTGATAATACCGGGCAATAGAATAAAAAATCACTGCAGTATTGCACAAATCTAATTGACCGACTATTCACATATAAACACTTGATTCTACGTATGTGTGTGTGTGTATGTGTGTATGTATTAAAGACAGTTGTGTCACTCACCGCACGCATTTTCGAACTTGTCCCGAGATACCGTTAAAACCAGATCGAGTGAAAGACTGTTACAATTATGCTGTACGAGAGATCTTAAGTATTTATACACTTTCGCTTGGCCCATCTGAGGTAAATCCTTTCTCCTCGCGACCACGCCTTGCGGGAGCCCGGACCCCGGGCCTTGCCCCTGGCGCCGCCTCTGTGTACAGTCATTAGACGTGTTTTTTGTAACAGCGTTTCGCAAACTATTTGTTGTCGAGATGGTTGTTACAGGAAATGCCATTTAAAATTCACTTTGTGATTTTTTTAAGAGCTTGTTTTGTTGATATAGTTTAAAGTTGTTTGTTTGAAAGAAGTACCTAAGTGACGTTTATACTGCAAGTTAAGTGTTGTCATGCAATTTTAGGATCGATAACTTTAAGCACGCGTGCCAACCTGGTGTCAAATTTAGACAAAAATAATAATAATAATCGGTAGTGACCGACCGAAGGTTCGGTTTCGGTTCCGGCTAGTTTCGGCCTAAAATACGTGTTTCGGCCAAGTTTCGGTTTCGGCCATAAAACGGCCGAAACTTTCGGCTTTGTCGAAACTGTGAATCACGTCTTTTTTATGAACAATATGATATTTTTATACATGTCTTATATGTACATCTTCTGCGCGGTATTTTTTTCACAATTTTTCCGGAAAATCGTCATTTTTTCTGTGTATCGTTCGGTTTTTCGTGAATATCACGGCTTTTACTTGATCAATATCGACCAAAATAAATAATTAGAGTCACTGGTAAGAAAACCCTTTATTGAAATGGGGGGGAGGGGTGTGGAATAATATAACTTTTAATATCTAACCGAAAAAAAAAATACAAACAGATTGTTGTTTCTCTCAATTACTTTGCACCAAATAAGAATATTTTGATGAAAATTAGAGATAATGTACTTCTTATGATCGTTAATGAACCTACCAATATTGATTTTAAAATATAAAAAATTACCGCCAAAACTTAAAAAAAATTGTTTGACATCTTTGTCTAACTAATTTGTTTATCTCAAATTGTAGGGTTTTTAATGCTCCTTCAAATGTTTATAAACGTACATATACAGGGTGTCCCATTTTAATCTATCACCCCCCCCCCCCTAATTTTTTTTATCTATCAATTAAATCAAAAAATTCTTCAAATAAAAGTTGTTTGGTTTTGATGGGAACCCGAAATGGTGTTATTAATTTTTGATTTTCTGGACGTCTTCATGGTCAAATAGGCCCAACATTTTTTTGTCAAATGGAAACCTATATTTTTATTACGGTATCTTATTTTTTGGAAAAAAAAAAACAATTAGCTTTTGTTTTAAGCAAATTTTTATATGATTTCATTTTTCTTAATATTTAACAAAATAATTTTAAATTTTAGATATTCACTTTTTACTCGAAAATTAACTTTAGAGGAAAATTGTAAAAAACAAAAAATATTTATTTTAATCTGATGTAACTAGGAAAATGATTTCAGATTAAAAAAAAAATTTTTTTGCTTTAATATTTTGAAGAGCAAAAGTTACAAAAAAAATCTGATATAATTTTCCTAATAATTTCAGATTAAAATAAATGGAAGAAAAAAGTTATTTACGTTTTTCTGATATTTTTCGGATTGTTGCCGTAAATAATTTTTCCCCGATTAACGTTCGTTATTGTTCAAAACAAATTACAAAAAAAATCTAGTTGAAAGAGGAGATTTTGAAACAAATTCAAATATATATTAGTAAGACCTCAAAAATTAAGAATTTTACTTATTTCACCCGCTAAAATTAATTATACCGTGCGGAAGACTTTTTTATCCATAATCTTAGATATGGATTTTTTTTAAACCAAAAAATTTGCTGTAAGTAGAGATTTTTCTATGACCGCACTATAAGTAAACTTGTTTCAAAAAATTTTTGTAAAAAGTTTCGGTTTCGGTTTCGGTTTCGGCCGAAACTGAGATGAAAACCGAAATTCGGTTTCGGTTTCGGTTTCGGTCGGTCACTAATAATCGGGCCTCCACTTTTTGTCTCATAAAAAATATATACCATTTTTTTTTTACTCATTTCCTCGACTCGGTGCCTATCTTCACTTCGGGGCTATTGGCAGATGCCTAACTTAATCAATTTTTGTTTGCCTATAATTTTTAGGGTTCCGTAGAAAACTAGGAACCCTTATAGTTTCTCCATGTCCGTCCGTCCGTCTTGTAAATATTTTGACATAATTAGATAAAATTTGGTCATAGATTGATGACCCAAAAACAAAAATGATAAGATTTTGAAAAAAATAATTTTTTAGACCCCCCTTTCATTAAATGTTTTTAAAAAAATGTTCACCTACCCCATTGAGTAGGATGTCGTTAGAAAGGTCTCCTAAAATGCAATAAAAAATGTAACAGAATCTTTTGATTTTAACCCTTCAATCACGATGTATTTGCTTTCCAAAGTCATTATAAAAGCGCGCCCCCCCCCCTCTATTTTCTAAACGATCAATTCAAAAAATCTGAAAAAATTCCAGAATGTAGATTTTAATTAGTGCTTTCACTGAAAATAATAACGAACATTGTCAAAAATATTTTGACCCCCCTTTCATAGACTGAAAAGTGAACTCACATTTTTTTCATTTACCCCATTGAGTGGGGTGTCATTTGATAGGTCTCCTAAAATGCAATAATAAAAGTCAAATGACTTTTTGATTGAACCCTTCAACCACGAAAATTTTGAAATAATTCTTTTTTTATAAATCGTAGTTGAGAATGACTACGGAACCCTATCATGTGCGTGCTCAACATGCACTTGCCCGTTTTATTACTTAATATTTTTGTACTGGAACATCATTTCTCGAAAAAATTATAAGAAACTAATTTTCTTTTGATTTTTATTTCAAGTTTTTTAAAACAATACCAATTAATATTATTGATTAGTACGTACATATCTAACTTAACTATTTCATAATATATTAATAATTTAGTTACATTAATATCACAAATTGTATTTGATTGTTCTTTTATTTCTTACAGAAGTTGGTATTACTTCTATTAGAAAATATAAATTATTTTTTAATAAGTACCTACTTATAACCTAATTATTTAATACAATTTGTTGATTATTACATTGTTACAGCCATTTGGGACATTCTGTAATAAATGCACGTAAAACTGTAAAGTAAAGGTGTGCACTGATGATTATGCAACAAAGTATGAATACTGGTGCATACTTGGATATGTGTATAAAATAAGGTACTTTTTATTATTTTATTTTTTTTATTATTTTAAGACTCATGGGTCACATAAGTGTCTCCTGCCCGGATCACCCCAGAGTAATTTCCCTTCCCAACGATAATCTATGTCAGATGATAGCTTTATATCGATTTACTGACTATATACATTTGTTTCTTTGTTATTAGTTTACATTGTATTGTAGATGTTTTTATGTTTTAATAAAAAAAAGTTAGTTAAGTTTTTGATCATTTTATGTGACTATTTCAATAAAGTTTAAAGACCCCCTGTCCTGTACTTAACAAGCGAGATAATAAATTAACAAATTACAAACGTGATTCATATCTGTAAAATTATATCACTCCATGTAACAGCTATAATGTTATCTGTATCTTATAAATAACTTGTGATTCTGCAACTTGAAGATAAAGCTCCTTGATTGCAATTCTCATACAGCAACAATTACTATAACGAAATATCAGGGCGTGTGCGATCTTATAATTACAGAAATAGATTGTTGTATACAGGGACGTAACAAATAGAGGCTTGGACGTTACATATAGGTACGTAAAATATACGTATTCTTAATCGAACTATATTATTTAATTGCGTATTTTTGGGCGCTGAAAACAATAGTAAAAAAATCTCGCTAACTCCAAAAATATTTTGTTGTAAAAAAATTTCAAAAAAATGTATCTATATTTATTATTATATTTTTTTTTATCAATTTACTTGTATCACTGTTTTGTGTACACTCAGCGTTCTGCTCCACGACCATCCACTACACAACCGTTCCGTTATACAATGTTCTAACAGTTCAAACGAACGTCCTTCCCCAACCCCCACCATAATACCTTTGTGACTGCTATATTTCAGCGCGAAATTAACTAATTGACGTTAAAGTCTTCTATGTAGATTTTACACACAAAACTTGTGTTTTGGTGTGAGTCAATGTGGAAAAAAATGAAATTCAATACAAATTCTCGTTGAAATTGAAATATAATGAATAGTATTAAAATACTCTGCCTTGTAAATGCACGGTGCTTCCTCGTGCTAAATTCATCAAAGGTAGTTAATTATTGAACAATTTAAATAAAAACCGATAAAGTATTCAGATGAACTGCCTGTCATTGGTTAACCATTTAATTTTCATACGATTTTAATGAAAAAAATTAATTTGACATTTTTCTTAATACGCGCCTGGTTATTATGTCGTATATTTTGAATTTTTTGATAATTTCAATCAAAATCATTATTTTTCTGCTATACGAATGTCAAAATGACATTTAAAACGTCAAAGTGACATTTAATATGTCAAAGTAAATAGCAGTTTTAAAAAAAACAAATGACGATTTTCTAAAGTCAAATTGAGATAGATCTTTGTAAGGGAATATTTTACAACAAAAGTAGGTGACCTATATTATAGAGAATTGAATGCTCTACAAAAAAGGTTCTATAAAATTTTCACGTAACATGGTTCTTTCTTGAGATATCTTCAAAAAATAAATCTTTTTGGATGTCACCCCTCCCCCTTACACACAATTTTAATTATTTTGAAATGGGACCGTCCTCAAGCCAAACCAAACCAACCAACCAAGTTTCATCAATATCGGTTCAGTGGTTCATGAGTTAAGCGTGTGACAAGGATTGGGGGACAGACACACACACAGACACACACACACACACACAGACAGACAGACAGACACGGAACAAAAAGTGTTTGTCTTGACCTGAAACGGATAGATCCGGTAAAATTTTTAAAATCGGAGAACAAATTTTTTTTCTCGTTTTAAAACGATAACAAAGCTTCTCGTATCTTCGATATTGCGAGGAAGCAAAAATGTGTAAGGTACATTTTATTTAAGATTTGATAATTTGAAAACGATTAATAAAAAGGAAATAACAAAAATAAATTATTGGCAAATGTTTGTATAGAAATCTATACATTTTTCATCCAGTATTAAAGCAACGAATAACAATTGTCTAGAGTTCTAGATTCTAGATTCTAGAGCAGACGTTCCCAAACTGTGGTACGCGTACCGGTACCGGTACGCGTATGTCGAGCTACCGGTACGCGATAAGGGAATGAAATAATAATGAAAACAATATTTTGCGTAAAATAAAGCAGTCCCTTCACATTCACATCAAAAGTTCCAGACGATGTAATTGCTAAAGAGCCCTTCATCGATCTAATAATAAAAAAATGAAATTAAAATTTCAGAGCACCAGCTTACTATTGTTTTGGCTTTCTATTCGTCCAGAATATCCAGAACTTTCTTGCCATGCTCTCAAATTTTTAATGCTCTTCTATACTACATACTTATGTGAAACTGGATTTTCTGCAATGACAGTGATGAAAAACAAATGCCAATCATTGCTCAGTATTGAGTCTGATCTTCGCCTTAAATTTACCAACATTGAACCAGATATTTCTACCCTGGTAAAAAGTTTACAGGCGCATCCCTCACATTAATTAATTATCATACAATAACCAAAATTATTATTTTATCTATATATTATATGATAGAATATGTATACCTATATATTTATAAGAAAAATAGTGTAATACAGGTATTTGTGAATTAAATTGTTTTTAGTACAATTACGTTTTGTTGTAGGACTAAAGTCGTTTTTTTTCGTCAAAATTTCCGAAAGAAAAAAATAATGAAAAATGGTTATTACTTGAGAATTTACGAGAAAAAAATTAGGACTCTTTTCCAAAAATATTTACCTACCGGTACGCCACCATATTTTCTGCTACACACCGGTACAACATATTAAAAAGATTGGGAACCTCTGTTCTAGAGTATCAAAGTTGCAAAAGAAAATTAACATTTTATTATAAAAAATAATACATAATTTATTGTTGAACACTATGGATGTATCACACATACTTATTATCAATGACCTAATATTATACAACAGCGCCATTTTTATTATTACCTGTCAACTTTTAGGCGTGGCGGTGGGGGCTCCTCTAGCCGTCGTATAATGGAATTTTTGAATTACCGATGCCGTCGTATAGCAGAACGCTGAGTGTAGTTTGCGGTCAATAGAATTGTTCATAATAAAATCTTTAAGCATTCTATAATTGCTTATTTGAATGACATAACAAAAAACAAATTATAATAAAGTTTTACGTTTTGAATTGGTAGGTACTCATAATTCAATATTTAAATATATTTATGTAAAATAATAATAATACTTTAATAAACAATAAATAAAACTTTGAAGTCATTATGAAAAAATATTAGCTGCAAAATTATTTTAGTATATTTTTGATCACCCCACAGTTACTACATACCTGAATAGCAAGCTTCTTGTGACAGAGTGATACAGCAAATACATATTTTTGTTTGCTCACTATCGATCAAAATTGTTATTAATCAATTCAGTGAAAGCTAAAACAACAAACATAAAATGTGCTCTCTGTTATTTTCGCGAGAAAATTACATTAGATATTCATTTAATATTATTATTATTATAAGTGTAATAATGACACTCAAATATTTTTTAACGATAATTAGCATATAGTGTAAACGAAACATAAAAAAGGTGTTATTTATTTATTGAAATTCATGCAGTGTTAATATTGTTTAGTAAATTATAAATACATAAAGCGGCCAGATTTTCTGAACTGTAATGTGATTTTTTTTTATCCAGTATTGTCTTCAATTTAATAAGACGAATAAAAGGTAAAGAACATTTATTTTATATCCTTATTTAAGTATTAATATTATGAAAAAGATTTCTACACAAAATTTTCTTGGCTAATTATTTTAATTTTTAATGTGATAGTCAAACTGATAAAAATCCCGTGGCTAAACTTATGGGAGTAAATTAATGTACATATTAAATATTTATGTAGGTATGTTTGTATTTGTAATATATAATAATATGTAGAATGTATAGTTACATTTATTGTAATATCGGCCAGTAATATAATATAATAAATTATATAAACATATACAAATATTATTATATATTTTACACATTTAATTGGCATAATTATTATTATTATTATACATATTACAAACATACCATATAAGATTAATAATAATTGTATGATTATAATATCTATAATTGTAGCACTTAATAATCATCTTTCGATAATAATATTAATTTAATCATTTATATACATTATATTTGTAATAATTGGTAATTTGTTTAAAATTCAAACCAAACCAACAAAGTAAAAGAGATTGGTTTTTTAAAAAATATATATACGGGTGAGTCATATCAGGTGGAACAAACTTAAACCGTTGATTGAGAAAAATATTTCAAGCAAAAAAGTTCATATTAACATGTGTCCGGAAACTCTTCGTGAGGGAGCTACAGACTCCCAAAGATTTTGACTAAAATTGGTTTTTATTTAATATCTGGAGAACCCATTGGGATACAGCAATGAAAATTCATACCTGGATTAGTAATAATACATGTTATCGATTTCCAGTATCAAACAATGGTTATTTAGACCAGGGATGTATGGGGTCTGTGGGCCCTCTGATTTTTATCTAATATTTTTTTGTTCTTCACTTTTTTCTTATGTATGGTATTTTTATAAGGTCATATGATACAAAATACACATAAATATACGTTGTTAAGTTGTCATAAGATCAACTGTTTACGAGCAATACGATGCGGAAGATAGTTTTGCAGAATTTAACTTAATACAGATGCTAAAAATTACACAAAATAAATTTATATTCTTGTTCTAGTACTAAAAATAAGAAAAATAGTTGGTGTAAATATTCCTCTTAATATGACGCCTCATAGAATTATAGCCAGTTTTATTACTTTAATTCGTGCTTTATTAATTGACTAAAAACGAAACTAAAAATTGTTATCTGTTGTTAGGAATGCATTTTTAAGGTATACTTACATACACATTTATTCTTGTTTTTAATTATAGAACAAGAATATAAATTTATTTTGTGTAATTTTTAGCATCTGTATTAAGTTAAATTCTGCAAAACTAACTTTCACATCGTATTTCTCGTAAACGGTTGATCTTATGACAACTTAACAACGTATATTTATGTGTATTTTGTATCATATGACCTTATAAAAATACCATACATAAGAAAAAAGTGAAGAACAAAAAAATATTAGATAAAAATCAGAGGGCCCACAGACCCCATACATCCCTGGTCTAAATAATCATTGTTTGATACTGGAAATCGATAACATGTATTATTACTAATCCAGGTATGAATTTTCATTGCTGTATCACAATGGGTTCTCCAGATATTAAATAAAAACCAATTTTAGTCAAAATCTTTGGGAGTCTGTAGCTCCCTCACGAAGAGTTTCCGGACACATGTTAATATGAACATTTTTGCTTGAAATATTTTTCTCAATCAACGGTTTAAGTTTGTTCCACCTGATATGACTCACCCTGTATAGTCAATTTTATTTCACTGGTATGGCCAAACGAGTGGGGGGCAATTTTTTATTTCCAGCGAGGGGCCAAATGCTTATACCCAGGCCCAGATAGAGGGGGGGGGGTCTAGGAGGGCCATATGGCCCGGGACCCCTGTAACTCAGGGACCCCGACACGGGCGCTTTGAAAGTTAATTCTATTTTACATATTTATTTGATACTTATACTATTTTTAACATGGGTTATTTTAGTGTGTAGTAATAGTCAATTTGTGTAGTTAAAAAAAGTGTATATTGGAACAAAAAAAGGTCATCACGTTTGAAAAACACAAATATATTAAAAAGATAGTTTATATTGTGAAGAAAGTGGTAAAATTTTCTTAAAATAACCCCTGATTTTTTATACTAAAATAATATTAGAAATAATTTTACTAGCACGAAATTTGTTTGGAATATCCTTAAGCTTGGAGGGCTCTCCAAAATGTGGTATAGCCTGGGCCTCGTTGAAGCTCTCTCAGGGCCTACTTATACCATATTATAATATATGTAAAATATATGTTATATGTCAATACCCCCTCCATGAAAAAATGCCCCCGCCAGTTTTTTTTGTAAAACTTTATACCTAACTAATCAAGTAAAAAATATTCAAAACTATTTAGTCAATGTTAATACTTTTCAGATTAACTCCAATTTTTTAATTTCGATACTATCTTAATATATATAAATTACGTGTCACATGTTCCTCCGCGATGGACTCCTAAACTACTTAACCGATTTTAATCAAATTTGTACACCGTGTGCAGTTTGATCCAACTTGAAATATAGGATAGCTTACATCTCAATTTATGATCGCAATATTATTTTAATTATTTGTCTATTATTTGACGGTCTCAATTATCTGTTAGCTCCAAACGATTCTAACAGATGGTGACATCTATTGACTGGATTGAGTAAGTATTCAATAGATGGCGCTATGTCAATCTTCCAAACGTTTCATATAACATACAATTTAAAGTTAACCACAGCAACGCGTGGCCGGGGCAGCTAGTCCATTATATTTTATTAATAGAATTTCTCCGCGACTTCTCTAGCTGCTCTAAAAACGTCAATACCACATATCCACTATGGCGCAGATGGCAATGATGGTTTGATGACATTAACATCAAAACTGCCTTTGATTATCCTTTTTTATATATTTCTATTAGAAAATATCGTTTGTATTTAATACATGTCTCACTTAATCTATATCAATAAAATAATTTGTCCTTAACCACTCACTCACTCATATATCAACGTACAGCCCAAACCCCTGAACCTAGAAACGTGAAATTTCGTAGGTGGCTTCCTTTGATGATGTAAGCACCTACCAAGAAAGGATTTTTCGAAATTCAACCCTTGCGGGGTTAAAACAGGGTGTGAAAATTTATATAAAACATAATTTTTTTGTTCGCATTTAATTGAAACTTATCGAACATATTCTACAATATAAATAATGAAACAATTATTTCAGCATTTCCCAAAATTTAACCCCTAAGGTGTTAAGGGGGTGGAAAATTTTGTAAAATATTTTTTTTTGTATTTTTTCTTTCTTCATAATTGTTCATGATATTAAAGTAGGTAACTTCGGACAAATTAATATTCAATTAAAAATGAAAGTTCGATATTCAAGCCCTAATAGCATGGATGGGGACGATGATGGATTTAGATATGTTTATCTGCATACCTGCATTACTTATAAAGGTAAATTCGGGCAATATAGTCATCTATTAAAATTAAAATTTCAACATTCAACCCCTAATGGCGGGGAAAGACAGGGTCTGTATTTTTAATATGTTTATCTGCATACCTGCTTACGTTATAATAGTGGAGTCGGTCAAAATAATCTGCAATACAAAAATTCCATATTCAACCCCTAATGGCGAGAGTAGACAGAAGGTTAGTTTTTACAATTTTTAACTAAGATCCGAGATATTTACGTTTTTTTTATAGGTAATGAATAAAAATCAATATAAAAAAATGTAATATGTCATCCCCTATCACGTATGGAGGGTTCTAATTAGTTTCGAAGTTTACGCGAGCGAAGCCGCAAGATTCCACTAGTTATTTTACTAAATTAATAAAAAAAAAAGTTTCAATAAATATATATTTTGGACTACTTTAAATTATATTAGCTTTGATATTCCCTAAAAATTATATAATCTAAACAAATCTAAATATTTTCATCTTACAAACAAAGTCTACAGATTTATATATTGTTATGTTCTTTGCAAAAATAAAAAATCTTAGTTTATTTATCTTATAATTCGTGTTTGTAGGAAATAGGAAATACGTTAATGAAAAATATTTCCAATGGTGAGAAAATCACACTTTCTTAATCTAAAACAGAAACAAATAGACCCAGTAAACATGTAGTTGTTTTGTCAATAGATGTTATCAGGTTCAATCAAACATCTCAATCAATAGTTATGCATAGGTATCTAAATAAGAACCGAAGGAAACTCCTAATTATAATAACACAATCGCTTTCACATTCACATTATTTGATGAAAAGATATCAAAGCGAAAAATAAAATAGACAAATATATTGTGGTAAAAGTTTAGAAAAAAAATACTTAATTATACTATAACAATATTTGTCATTAAAAAGTTAATTTATTATTTCTTTTGCTTAAATTGAATTTAATAAAAATAAAAAAATGTTAAAATACCTACTTTTTCTAAATAATTGATGGTTTTTTTTTTTAAATTAAATATCATAAAAAGGCACTTCTAGTTAAAAAACGATTCATAAGTTATGGCAATGACAATTTTTGATTAGCATTATACAAAAAATACAAACTATCATTTTCACACCCAATTTCCATAAGAAAAGCCCGGAGTCTTTTCTTCATTCAATGAAGTTCTTAATTACGCAGTCAAATCAAACCAAAAAATAAAAATAAAAATGTATACCCGGAAATTTGTTCAAATAGAAATTTCATGCAACAGATTGCCTAGAACCATAAAAATAAAACATTTAAATACCTAAGTGATAACTTAACATATTTCATCGATTCTAAGACGCAATCTGATTAAGATATGTTTATATGTTATAAAAGGTGCATCTTGCTAGAATCGAAAAATTACTGTATTTATGTCAAATGCACAATAAAATAAAACGGGCAAGTGCATGTTGGGCACGTACAGATAGGGTTCCGTAGTCATTCTCACTACGGTTTATAAAAAAAGATTAATTTCAAAGTTTTCGTGACTGAAGGGTTAAAATCAAAAAGACATTTGACTTTTATTATTGCATTTTAGGAGACCTATCAAATGACACCCCACTCAATGGGACAAATAAAAAAAATGCTTCACTTTTCAGTCTATGAAACTCCCTTTCAAAATATTTTTGACAATATTCGTTATAATTTTCAGTGAAAGTACTAATTAAAACCTACATTCTGAATTTTTTCAGTTTTTTTGAATCGATAATTTAGAAAATAGAGGGGGGACGCTCTGACAACGACATTAAAAAGCAAATATATCGTGACTGAAGGGTTGAAATCAAAAAGTTATTTGACATTTTTTATTGGATTTTAGGATATCTATCAAATGACGTCCCACTCAATGGAATAAGTGGAAAAAAATGTGAGTTCACTTTTCAGTCTATGAAAGGGAGGTCCAAAATATTTTTGACAATGTTCGTTATAATTTTCAGTGAAAGTACTAATTAAAATCTACATTCTAGAATTTTTTCAGATTTTTTTAATTGATAGTTTAGAAAATAGAGGGGGGGGCGCTTTTATAATGACTTTGGAGAGAAAATACATCGTGATTGAATGGTTAAAATCAAAAGGTTCTGTTACATTTTTTGTTGCATTTTAGGAGACCTTTTTAACGACACCCCACTCAATGTGGTACGTGAATTTTTTTTTAAAACACTTCATTTTATGAAAGCGGGGTCTAACAAATATTTTTTTTTTTCAAAAACCTTATCATTTCTGTTTTTGGGTCATTAATCTACGATCGTATATCAAATTTCATCTTATTATGTCAAAAGTTTTTCAAGACGGACGGACGGACATGAAGAAATAAGGGTTCCTAGTTTTCTACGGAACCCTAAAAATTGGGTATTTTTTCTAGTTTTCAAAGATGAAAAATTCTCGATAATTTGGAAACACTACGTGGGACATTGGACACAATATAATAATCTAGTATTTATTATAAAAAGTAGGTTTCCTTTTTCTTCTTTGAAGGCCCCTGCGAGTATTAGGCAAGTATTTTAGAAGGTACACATCAAGTAGGAGTATCCTAGCAAAAATAAACCTATAAATTATTTTTTTAATTCCCAGAGAAAGTTTAAAAAATATCATCATCACGTAAAACTGCGAATCACATATTACATAATCATTTCCAAGATTAATTTTAAGTTTTCGGCGTTAAATCCGTACTGCGATAGTAATAACTCAGTTAATGTTTTATGAACGTATCCACACTCACCATGCATAGCGTTACTGAACATCTCATTTATAACAGTTATGTAATAATACATAACACGAGCTGATAAATTAAATTAAGTCAAAGATACAAATCGGTACAAAATTTCACACTTATATGAAAAATATCGAACGTGAGGAAAGTACTATATTTTCTTCATATAACACAAATTTGTTTAATTGACAAATTAGTTTCTGTATTTAATTAGGAAATATGTACAAGCATGTCTGATGTGGGACGTTTTTTTATTTATACGATTTAACTTGTAGTTTGTGGATGTAGATATAATTGGTTAAATTTATCAAAAAATGTTTTTGATTATTTAATACTAATATAAATATCCCTACTCATAATTTTTTTTTATTCACACAAAATCTTTACATTTCATGTTTCAGGGGTTTGGACTGAGCGTTGATAATATATAGATGTATACAAACTCCTTGGAACCCCTCTTCTCCCGAATATATTGAATTTCGAAAAATTCCTTCTTATTGGATTCTTACATCATAAAATAAAGACAGTTGAAAATTTCACGTTTTTCTAACCAGTTGAGCTTTCATGAATTAATCACTCAGAATATCACTCTTTATATTAGAAAAGACGATTCATAATTATTATAAAAAAACATATAAAACTAACATGTACCTACAAATGCTAGTTCATTTACGATATAAGTAAAATTAATGTTTATTAAAACTTAACTTCGTATGCCTATCTATATTTATATAAAAGAGTTTGTCCTTAACCACTCACTCACTCATATGTCAACGTACAGTCCAAACTCCTGGACCTAGAAACGTGAAACTTCGTAGGTGCCTTCTTTTTATGATGTAAGCATCCACTAAGAAAGGATTTTTCGAAATTCAACCCCTACGGGGTTAAAACAGGGTGTCAAAGTTTATATAAAAAATATTTTTTTTATTCGCATTTTATTGAAACTTATCGTACATACTCTACAATATAAATAATGAAACAATTCCTTCAGCATTTCCCAAAATTTAACCCCTAAGGTGTTAGGGGGTGGAAAAAATTTTTTTTTTGTATTCACTGAATGAAACATGGCACAAGTAGGTACTCTACAAGACAAATATCAGTTACGAAAATTCAACCCCTTTGTGAATAGGGAGGAGGGGGGGGTAAATTTTGATATATTTACCTTTTTAAATGTTCATGATATTAAAGTAAATTCGGACAAATTAATATTCAATTAAAAATGAAAATTCGATATTCAAACCTTAATAGTATGGGACGGGGACGAGGGTGGATTTAGATATGTTTATCTACATACCGGCTTTACTTATAAAGGTAAATTCGGACAAAATAGTAATCTATTAAAATAAAAATTTGGACATTCAACCCCTAATGGCGGGGGTAGACAGAGTCTGTGTTTTTGATATTTTTATCTGCATAGCTGCTTACGTTATAATAGTGGAGTCGGGAAAAATAATCTGCAATAAAAAAATCGATATTCATCCCCTAATGGCGAGGGTAGATTAATTTTTACAGTTTTTAACTAAGATCCGGAATATTTACGTTTTTTTATAGGTAATGAATAAAAATCAATATAAAAAAATGTAATATGTCATCCCCTATCACGTATGGAGGGTTAGTTTCGAAGTTTACGCAAGCGAAGCTGCGGGATTTCGCTAGTAGCTGTATAAAATGTTAAATATACCAACGCAAATCAATAAAATCATATTGTTTAAAATTTTCTACTTATTAATTAAAAATACATTAAACTAGAACTATTGCGAAGTCAAGTAAAACAGGAACCTATAAATGATTGGCTTATGTATTTTGTAACAAAGATTTCTATACATCATTTGACAACATAACTTAGGTTAAAAACATAGGCGCCGTCAAAACACGTTTTTTTATCTGTCACTCTAAATTTGCACAAATGATCAAAAAATATATTTTAAACTAATTATTATTATTGGCCGCAAAACCTCCTCAAATCAGTCAAAATATTAAAAATATGTTAAAACATAATACCAGGGATGCCAGCCCTCCTCATGTTTCCTCTATTTTTGTGAAGTCAGCCCTAAAGTACCCTTCTTTCAAAAAAACTCATATTTTTCATCTTTTTTTACTAATTTAAGAAAAAGAAGATAGCTAAGTTTGATCTAAAGAAAAATTTTGATAATATTATGTATTTGTTATGGTAAAATATAGTTTGTGTTTTCTTCTAAAATACCCAGAGCTTGTCCTTTAAGTCCTTAATATTTTCTGGAATGTTTTTTGTCCTTAATGGTAATGCAAAAACATAAAAAAAAATATTTCTAGATTAAACCTTAAAAAATATATCTATAGATAACCTATCTAAGAGCTATACAATTCCTCATTTTGGTCTCTTTTTTTTAAATCCTCTTTTTTGAAAACAAACGAGACTTTCATCCCTGTAATACATAGTTGATTGGGTTTTAGACAACAAAAAAGTTATCCTTCCCTCCGTCGATTCCATATAAATATTCTGATGGCGCCTATGCATAGTCACAAAGTCTCTCCTGTGAACCTGTTAATATCCGTTGTTATTTAAATCTACGACTACATATTATAACATATGTTTACATAATATGTGAACTAATACCGGATATTTTAGATCGTTACTTGTTCTGACGGCTTATATACTTTACTAATTCTAGTATGTGAACATTATTTCATATATTGTATTGATGCCATTAGATAAAATATTTATAAGTAGGTACATATTACAAATACTAACTATTGCATTCGATTGACATTTGATTTACGAAATAGGTTATGCATATATTAGATATTTTCATATTTTCTTTACTATTCTAGTTTTATTACTTATGCTCTATTGAGCAAACTTATTAAGTCGATTAATGGATAAAGAGTAATTCGTACATAAAAAAAAATTACGCCCGTTTAACTTACAATTAACCGAGTACGAATAATCAATATAGATTTCAAGTGAAATATGGTAACATGGCAAGTACTGTTTATATTTTGACATACTCAAATAGTGATAAAGCAATGAACAATGAGCAACCTTGCAATTTGACATATTTAAATATTGAGTACTGAGTACAGGGCCTCTATTCTCGAACTCACTCGAGAATATGTCAATTCGAGTTTTTCTTTCGAGATTTTAAATCTCGAATGCTCAGGAGCAGTTGAGATTTTTCATTCGACATTTCTATAGAAATAATCTGCCGTGTGCCACAGGACTTTCTTATACATAATAATGACAGTAAACAGTGTACGTGATAAAATTATAGATAATAATATTACCTACAATTTTCAACTTGGCCATTTTTCTCTAATTCGCACTGTTTCAGTGTAATTCGAAAAATTAAAAAATCGATGTAGGTAAACATCCGTTTCCGGTTGAATGATCGTTTTCAAAAATAGGAGGTTTTCTTCCCAGGCAAAAATCAATCTTAAGTATAAAATTCCACCTTTCTACGATTTGTCGTATTTGAGTTACAGCGTCTACAGACAGACAGACCGACAGACAGACACACAGACATCATGGCGAAAATAGTCAGTATGGATTCAGGGAAGGTCAAAATTGATAATTCCATCAAAAACCGGATTTCGAAAAAAATCGCGTTTATTATACTTAATACTTACTTATACTATATGTATATTTCATATACATTGGTATAAGAAAGTAAAAATACCATAACTCCTAAACGACTGATGATGGAAGGGTGTAATTTTATATTTATAATAATCTTTCATCTGGGAAGACAACCACCTTATTTTTAAAATGATCACTAAACCGGAAACGGATGGTTACTCTTGTAATTTTTTGAATTTTTTGAAATAAGACAAAAATGTTTTAGATAAAAAATGTCGAGTATGTTATTATCTATAATTAATTCCCCATACATTTTTTTCCAACACTTATGATTTAGCCAGAAATAATTTTTTTAAAATCATTATTTAAAATAATTTATACTGGTTGTCTGGTGATTTGACCGTACGGATCACGACTCATACCGTCATGTCACCGGGCGACCACTGCAAACTAAATAAAATAGAGTGTACAGTGTTTATTCTCAATATTATGTATAAGAAAGACCCATGGTACCTATAGCAAACACGTACAGTCTCTGTAATACGTATAAGAAAGTCCCATGACACTCATGGCAGATATTTCTTCTGTGTTATGAACCATTTGAAATGTACTTAAAATCGAATACTTAGTAAAAAAAAAAAAAAAAATTAAATTTGTTTTTTCGAAAAAATGAATAGAACATATATTATAGATAATAATATTACCTACAATTTTCAACATTGTCATTTTTCTCTAATTCGCACTGTTTCAGTGTAATTCGAAAAATTCAAAAATCGATGTAGGTAAACATCCGTTTCCGGTTGAATGATCGTTTTCAAAAATAGGAGGTTTTCTTCCCAGGCAAAAATCAATCTTAAGTATAAAATTCCACCTTTCTACGATTTGTCGTATTTGAGTTACAGCGTCTACAGACAGACCGACAGACAGACCGACAGACAGACACACAGACATCATGGTGAAAATAGTCAGTATGGATTCAGGGAAGGTCAAAATTGATAATTCCATCAAAAACCGGATTTCGAAAAAAATCGCGTTTACTATACCTACTTACTTATACTATATGTATATTTCATATACATTGGTATAAGAAAGTAAAAAGTCGCATCGAAATTCGAGAATACGGTATAATTTCCACAATCGAGATTCTAGTTAATAACTTACAATTAGTGACTTTTAGTTTTAGAAAAAATTTGAACGAACTCGAGAATAGTAGCCCAGTGACAGCTCTATGTACACTCGTCTCTCCGAACAACGTCGGCATCGGTAATTCAGAATCTCCTAACAACGTCGGCTAAAGGTGTGCCCACCACCGACTTTAACGTTAATTGGTGAATTTAAATTTCGCGCAGAAATATAGCAGTCACGGTAGATTGTGGTAGGGATAGGGGAATGTCGTTACATAGAGCGCTTGGCCATTCGTTTCTCGGAGGCGACGTTAATAGGATGGAGAGATTCGAGTGTAGTTTCTTTAATGAATATGCAATTTATTACTGACTAAAAATGTTTTAAAACTTTACTTCTACAGTTTTTAATAATATTTTATTTTATACTAGGTGGGCCCGCGCAGCTTCGCTCGCGTGGACTACGGAATTATTGTTCAGAATTTAAAAAATATATAGTTGAATTAAGTATAAACACGATTAGTTATTTTTCTAATAAAAACCGAACAGCCCATAAAATACCTACCTAACAAAAGCGAATCAGAACAAAAAGTAAAAATAATTTTTGTTCTATTTAAATTTAAAAGTTAATTATTGAAAATAAATTAAACAATTGACAATCAAAAGAATGCCGGCCTGTTCCCTCTGCCCAGCGCGGCGTCTAGTCGTAGTTCGCGCGAATTGTCACGAATAATAAGTTATTGTATATACTTATTTCACATTAATTCCTAAACCAAAAGACCAAATTGAATTCTGTAAAAGACAAATTATATCTACATTAAGTACTTATGACGATGAAATCATTTATTTCGATAAGGATTAAAGTTTTGCAGATCATAAGTCCTTGTAAATAGAACCCAAATATTTTATGTTTTCTTTGTAACATAAAAGCAGTCATTGTGGCTTAAATATAAAAGTTAGATATATGGTGTCGCGGACTTTATCGTAGGACTTTTGATTCTACACAGTTATTTAATACATTATTTTGTTCTATATTCAACGGTTTAGGCAGCGTATTGTAAAACAGCGTGCCGACGGAAATTTTTTTTCCGACTTGATTTACTATTATCATCACTGCTTACATTAGTTGTTATGTTACCTAACGTAACAAAATATAGTATATAACTTGGCCAGAGAATGTACCTATAAATTAAAAAAGAAACCACGTAAATCGGATAAGTGGTTCTCGAGTGATAAGCGAACAAACGAACCGACAGACAGAGAGACGTTGACCTTTATATATATTAAGGATGTACGAGCATATATTTTACATACACATTATGTTTTTCTCTGTAAGTTTGGAGTAAAACCATGTTTAAAAGTAAAAGTTAATTTTTTTGACCATTTCTGCAATTAGATTTACTTTCAACAGAAACTACCTTTAAAATATATGTCCAATCAATTGTATCATAAAAATTAACACCTAAAAACAAATTTAAAATTTCTCACGTATACGAACTATAATAATATACATAGATAGATATTGACAATTTTCACTCTTAATAATAAATCTATACAAACTAATAGAATTTTACAATTACACAGTAACCAAATGATCTCATAATTTAAATTTTTCACATAATTATAGTGATTTCATTCATTCCGATGTGCATATTCAGCAATTATAAAAGACAGGATATTACATTGGCTGTAATTGTTCCTTCTTTAGGCTATTCATAGATTTTGCTTTATTTTCAACTTTCAATATATGAATTCCTATCTCAATCAATTTAAATTAGTTACATATTTTACATTTAATGACCGTAGTATGATCTTTTTGTATCTTGGAGGCAGTAAAATTGATTTATGATTTCCAATTACGTTTACACAATAGAATTTTTTTGTAAAAGGAGTATGTAAATATTAATTTTAGCTTCTTTTTATCCTTAATATCGCACAAGAATTTAAATTATAATATAAGTAAATGTTTTTTTATGATTTAAGGTTGAACAAGAAGCTATTAAAATCTATATCTATAAAAGAGTTTGTCCTTAACCACTCACTCACTCATATATCAACGTACAGCCCAAACCTCTGGACCTAGAAACGTGAAATTTCGTAGGTGTCTTCCTTTTATGATGTAAGCACCCACTAAGAAAGGATTTTTCGAAATTCAACCCCTACGGGGTTAAAATAGGGTGTCAAAATTTTCATAAAAAAATATTTTTTTGTTCGCGTGCATTTAATTAAAACTTATCGAACATACTCTACAATATAAATAATGAAACAATTATTTCAGCATTTCCCAAAATTTAACCCCTAAGGTGTTAGGGGGATGGAAAAATTTGTAAAATATTTTTTTGTATTCACCGAATGAAACATGGCACAAGTAGGTAATATACAAGACATATATGAGTTACGAAAATTCAACCCCTATGGGAATGGGGGGGGGGGTAAAATTTTGATATATTTATCTTCATAATTGTTGATGCTATTAAAGTTAATTCGGACAAATAAATATTCAATTAAAAATAATATTCAAGCTCTAATAGCATGGGACGGGGACGAGGATGGATTTAGATATGTTTATCTGCATACCTGCTTTACTTATAAAGGTAAATTCGGGCAAAATAGTCATCTATTAAAATAAAAAATTCGACATTCAACCCCTAATGGCGGGGGTAGACAGGGTCTGTGTTTTTGATATGTTTATCTGTATTGCTATTGCTGTTTACGTTATAATGGTGGAGTCGGGCAAAATAATCAGCATTAAAAAAATTTGATATTGGACCCCTAATGGCGACGGTAGACGGGGTTAGTTTTTTCAATTTTTAACTAAAATCCGAGATATTTACGTTTTTTATACGTAATGTATAAAAATCAATATAAAAAATATGTCATCCCCTATCACGTATGGAGGGTTCTAATTAGTTTCAAAGTTTACGCGAGCGAAGCCGCGGGATTCCGCTAGTTGTATTTACTAAAGTGTATTTACTAACCTTGCGTAAAAAACGGTAAAAAATCATTAAAACCGATGTCGTTATAACCGAGTTCTACTGTATATAATATATAATATTAATATTTCATTTTTAACCGTCATATTTACCAGTCCGTGAAAAAAAATGTTTATATTTTTTATACTTTAATACTTTTTATTATTTCACCAAGTCATAAAAGTAATTAACTAGGATCTTAAAAAATTATAAAAAATACAAAAACGAAAAATATTTCCTTTTTTTATTCTATAAAAACAGATATAGGTACTAGGTACCGACATTATACAAACAAAATTTCAAAAATATTTTTTATATTATTATTCCATCAATCGTATGCTACAAATAATATATATCTTACACAAAAAAACTATAGAGTCTGTTCAAGAAGTATCGCGAATTTTGAATTTCCGCGGGCTACGTGTATTTGATTTTTGATTTTTTTGTAGCGTTATGTTGGTACTCATGTCCCTTACTTATGCTGACAAGGTCGGCCATTTTGAATGTTTAGTTAATTGTTGTGCTTGGATATGTTTTGACTCGTCTACGATTTTTACCTATTCCAAAAAATGGATCAAAGAATCTGTATCAAATTTTGTGTGAAAAACAAAATAAAGTGCGCGGACGCATTCCGAATGTTAACTGTGGCATATGGTGAAGCTACCTTGGACCAAAGCAACGTTTATCGGTGATACAAAATGTTCTCAGAGGGCCGAGAAGATGTGAACGACGAACAGCGTGCCGGACGCCCGAGCACGTCAACAACAGACGAAAACATTGATAAAGTGAAGAAAATTGTCTTGCCACAGGGTAGTACGGTCAATAAGGAATATTACCTGCAAGTTTGAACTTAATTTGCGCGAAGCAATCCGCCAAAATCGCCCGGATTTGTGGAAGAACAAAAACTGGCTTTTGCACCATGATAACGCCCCTGCACACACATCGTTGCTTGTGCGAGAATATTTGGCCAAAAACAACACAGTAATGATGCCGCAGCCACCGTATTCCCCTGACCTGGCCCCATGTGACTATTTTCTGTTCCCAAAACTGAAGAGGCCCATGAAAGGACGACGCTACCCCACGATTGAGAAAATAAAGACGGCATCGAAGGAGGAGCTGAACAAGATCACAAAAAATGAATTTTTGAAGTGCTTCGAGGATTGGAAAAAACGTTGGCATAAGTGTATTATATCCGTGGGGGATTACTTTGAAGGGGACAAAATAGATATTCATGAATAAATAAATACTTTTTGGAAAAATACAAAATTCGCGATACTTTTTGAACAGACCGTATATCTTATGTATATGTAAGTACATGTAAGTATACTTACATCATTAAATCATTACTCGACAACGATTGCAGATATGCGATCATACGTAAGCATATTTTAAGCTTAAAGCAACCCTTAAAAATCAATGTAAAGTTTCATACTAAAAATGCTTTGGTCGATATGAGAACAACACACTCTATTAAAAACTAATTAATATATACCTCATTAAATAAATAAACAACCATATTATGATTTGTATTCATAAATATCGTATTTAATCTTCTGACACGATCAATAAATAAAAATAATTAAATGTCAAACTAACCAATTCATTTAAAACTTAAAAAAACGCAATGTCACTTTGTCGGTTTGTCCGCTTATAACTCAAGACACACTAATCCGATTTTCATGCGGTTTTCTTTTATGTGAAGGTATGTTATTAAATCAGAGTTTAGTTAATGTTTGATTAAAATTGGTACGTTATTCCCAAAAAATAACAATATTACTAATATAAGTCTACATGGGTAATACCAAATCCAGATATGATTTTTCTTAAAAATTTAGCAAGAGCACAACTTTTTTTAAATCAGTGAAGTTGTTCCCAAGCTATTTTTTTCCTGTTGTAAAATAAGGAAATCCAGATTTTTCAACATATTGTGTAGTTCTCCTTTAATTCTTACCATTATATTATGATATTAATAATTGTTTTGTTAATTATACTTCAATCCATACTAATATTATAAATGCGACTAATAACTCTGTCCGTATGTCTGTCTATTTGTTACCTTTTTATAACTAAACCGCTAATCAATCTTGATGAAATTCGGCAAAAAGATTGCTTGCATCCTGAGGAAGGACATAGGCTACTTTTCATCTCGAAAAAAAAATGATTAGATAAAAAAATACTACAATTACTACTACAAATACTACAGCTAATCCTAAATATTCAAAACAATATTCCTTAAAAAACACATGTAAAACTTGTTCTACAACTATACCTACATCTGGTTATCGTTGATAAAAATAATAACCGTTAGATGTTCGATATAATCATATATGACGTATGAATATATGTACATTCTTTGAATCGAGATTTTAAACGAAAAAATGTTTTTTTTATAGACTGATATTAAATGGCAATTAATTTTGCATGTATAATTTTTCTATTTTCACTATCGATCGGTATTATCTTATTGTTTCCTAACTTATCGTGTGAGTATATTATTTTTTATGACTTTTTTAACTGTTTATTGTTTTTTAATAAATATTTACACAAGCTTGTAATTGTTTAAGTATTTAAATATTTAATAACTGATTATAAACATTTATTTTTTAATTTGTTTTGTAAGTTACATAAGTTGTATTTATAATTTACAAGTTACTGATTGTAAACATTTTATAGTACCTTCCTCCACATCTCAATTATATTGATTCATACAATAATTATTAACACAAAGTAAACGTCATTTAAGTAACTAAACTGATGGTACCATAATAGACATGATGCCAGTAACAAAGTATCATTGAAATTATGATTTTAAGTAATGAAATAGGTAAAAAAGATTCTAAAAAATACATTTATTTTTATATTAAATGAGAGATTAATTTAAATTAATAATTTTTGCTAAAATAAAAATGAAAAATACAGTAATCCGACATGT
This sequence comes from Sialis lutaria, assembly GCA_949319165.1. Taxonomy (NCBI): domain Eukaryota; kingdom Metazoa; phylum Arthropoda; class Insecta; order Megaloptera; family Sialidae; genus Sialis; species Sialis lutaria. The sequence continues at coordinate 23,306,694 of OX439238.1, forward strand.
TAAATGAAACACCAATCAGAGAGAATGGCGTCAAGCATCAGTAAACTTCAAAATGATTGACTTTTATTTTAGAGAAATATCAATTTCTCTTACAAGATTATTAGGTACATACCTTATTTAAGAACTTTATACAAAATAGTTAAATTATTGTCTAACTCTGAATGTTTGATTATTGTTGACAAGGAGTGGGACGCCACAACTCTGAAATGTCACCTGCGAGCGTTTTGGCGTCAAATTCAAAATTATTTTTAAAAGATTCAATTTTTGCGATTAAACCTTTATTTTCTACAGAAATAAGTATTTTTTTGGAAATAAGAGATACGTAAGATCATCATAGAATAGTTTTTTTTAAATTAGTCATCATGTCTATTATCCATGAATTAATTTTCTTCACTTACAAGTGAAAAACTTTCAAACCACGAAACGAAGCCGACTTAAGTTTTCTTTTTCGGTCTAAAGTGATTATCAATAATTGGTATTTCAAAATGATTTGTTTATGATTTACTCTAAATAATATTTAAATAAAAAAATACATTAAATATAAGAAATTAGTTTCTTTATTTATGATTTAAAATCGAGATTCCGACGAAACTGATACGAGGCGAGATTATCCCTATTAAATTCCGAGTTAATACGATACTCAATTACATCTGAAAAGAGACAATACTTTCATAATGCCCATCTTATATGAAACCCATTTTTTTCTACTAATCTTAATCTGGTCAATATCAAGTTACGTCCATTTTTCTCAAAAAATTTGAAAAATCGAAAACTTTCAGAGGTCATAACTCAAGAACGTTATGACATATATGTAGGATGTTCTTTTATATTCATATTCTATATTCAGTACATCATCAGTTTAAAAAATGATCTACCACTTCTTATTTCCAAATCATCTTAAATTCGCCACAAGCATTAATCTCAAAACCACTGCAATCTAAAAATTCTCAAACCTAAAACGTACTTCTTTACATTATTATTAACATTCAATTAAAAAATCTACCACTCCATGTTCTGAAATTTTCCCCTACTCTACATACCTTATCAATCTCACAACCAGTGCAAATTTCTCAACGTTCTCCAGCCGTATGTAACAATAACATATGAGTATGTAAACACTGCGCAAAATTCAAATTTATTCGCAAAACTATCAACAGCACAAACACACTCAATTGAATCACTGGAACAACAATTTTTTCCTCTAAACTAGTCATGAAGTTAAACATGCGCGTGTTAGAAGCTAACTAATATCATTTTCATGGATGCGTTGTCTTTAATTTTTTCGACAAGCAGGAGCGGTTTCTAATGAATTTGATTAAGTTTTTTTTTATCAGAAAAAAACAATTTTCATTTAAAAAATTAAAATACTTAATTTGAATTCGATTTTGATTTATTTATAAGGTTATCTATAATATAGTAGCCCCCATCCTTAAACAATTAACGATATTTCTAAATTATGTTTTATGATATTAAATTATATTATATAATAAATGAAATATCGGTTCGCGTTTGAAAAAAAATTAAATGGCTACTTTACGAAATTCAGGGAATCAATCTTATAAAAATTATTTCATTTAAAACCTTCAATCTAATGCTTCTTGCGTTTAGATTTCTGAAAAAAAATTGGGTATACTAGAAATCAAAGACACACTATGACTGTTAACAAAAAAGAATAATTTGGAGCCTCATTATTGAGAGACACTTAAAAATCTTTACAGTAAAGAAAAAAATGATTAAAAAAAAAATTATTTAGGAAATAACTATTCTTTGGAGCCCCCCTCAGATCGAGACTTATGCACTTGCCTAATTTGCTACTATGTAACGTACAACTGCTATAAATGTAATAAACTTAAATCTATTGTCTGTACATATTTACTATTTATATAAAATGTATCACACTTAAAAAATAGTTTTTGAGACTCTTAACTAAAAAAATTACAAAGTACCTCAAACATTATACAGTACTAGGTAGGCCCACGCGGCTTCGCTCGCGGTAATATTGTTTAGGATTTAAAAAATATATAGTTGAATTAAGTATAAACACGATTAGTTATAAAAACCAAACAACACATAAATTACTTACCTAACAAAAGCGAATCAGAACAAAAAGTAAAAATAATTTTTGTTCTATTTAAATTTAAAACTTAATTATTGAAAACAAATTAAACAATTGAAAATCAAAAGAATACCGGCCTGCCCCCTGCCCTGCGCAACATAAACAACTGCTAGCCGAGCGTTGTATCTCCTCTCACCCCGCCACCCCGTGCGTCGCTTTAGATAGTTCGCGCGAAATCTCGCGAATAATATGTATATAACACGTTATTTCCTAAACCAAAAGACCAAATTGGATTCTGTAAAATGTAAATTATATCTACATTAAGTAATTATGACGATGAAATCATTTATTTCGATAAGGATTGAAGTTTTGCAGGTCAAAACTCCATGTAAACCGAACCTAAATATTTTATGTATTCTTTGTAACATAAAAGCAATCATTGTGGCTTAAATATAAAAGATAGACATATGGTGTCGCGGACTTTATTGTAGCACTTTTGATTCTACACAATTCTTTAATACATTATTTTGTTCTATATTCAACGGTTTAGGCAGCGTATTGCAAAACAGCGCGCCGTCGGCAAAATTTTTTCCGACTTGATTTACTATTATCGTCACTGCTTAGTTGTTTTGTTACCTAACGTAACAAAATATAGCCTATAACCTGGCCAGAGAATGTACCTATTAATTTAAAAAAAAATCACGTAAATCGGATAAGTGGTTCTCGAGTGATAAGAGCACTAACGGACAGACAGACAGACACACAGACGTTGAGCTTTATATATATTAAGGATAACCAATAAGAGTGCGTGGATTTTGCAAGAATTTAGCATTAACACAACTCAGATTTTAATACATACCTAAAACAAACAAAATAACAATTAATTTATAAAATTTACTAAATACACATCTGTTTGTGATCATCATATCCGTTATTCAACCTCATTCAATAAAAAAAAAGACAAACATCGGCATCCAAATTTGACATTCACGCCTAATAATCATGTCAATATATGCATAAAATGCACATAATCGTATAAACATAACAATTTTTGCAATTCTACTTGCTTAACATTCCGTAACAAACAAATAAATCAAGTTTGCTTAGAAATAATTATTAAATCTAATTAACACGGACCAATAACCGTTATTTAGAAAATTTTATTTCATATGTGTTCGTTATACATATAAATATATACCTACTTTTAACGTTTTTGTTTAAATAAATGAGATTACTATTTACAAACATACACTAGGGCTTCCAATACAGGTTATATCAAAACAAAGATCCCAATATAACACCGATATATCGAAAACATTCCTGTTACGTTTTGGTACTGTAGCAGTAGATTTAGTCTAAACACATTTTTAACCCCCATAAACCTTAAAAAAATATTTTTTGTTTACTTGAAAATCCCATGATTTTGCAGACAAACGTTTAGGTATTATAGGCGCGAGTAAAAATCTAATCTAAATAAATTTTGAATTATCATACAAATTGCAAGATATTACAGCACATAAATGTTTTTTTAGCAAAAATATTTAACATTTTTAACCAATCAATTTTATTAAAAACATTGCTGATTGAGTCAATCAAATATTTGTTCTTATTTACCAAATATTATTAAGTTTTGGTCTATTTAACCAAATTGACAGATTGTCCACATGTAGTCAACTATTTCAGTTAACTTTAACCATTTATAATATGTAAACCTAACCAGGGACTTGAACCTGAACCCGAAACATAAACCCGTATTTTTCATGAACCTGAACACGAACCGAACCGCTATATTTCAAAGTAAGCGAACCTGAATCTGAACCCGAACCTTTTTATGGATATCCGGTAACCATATTTTTTCAAAAGGTTCAAGAAATTATTTATAATATTTTATAATTTTTCCTCCATTGATTTTTAAAAGTGATTGTCAAATGTACAAATTGGAACTTTGTTTGAATTTCACTGAATGATGTGACTTCTCAAGTCCACTACTGATATTTACATTTTTTTGCTTGTTTTATAATCCTATAACTTTATAAAAATGAATTTCATTTCAATTTGCAAAAAATCTGAAAAGTAGAGATTTCAATCTTTAAAATGTATTTTTATTTTTTGCTAATTTTTTTAGCTGTATCTTCGTCTCTTCATTGTTTTGACAAATGTATATTATTATATTTATAAACTACAAATATAATACCTAATAAACATTTGTTATAATTTGATTGACGAAAAAAACTTTTATCTCAAGAAATGGAGATTTGAATAACTTGATTTTTTAATACAGCTGAACAATTAGAAAACTAAAATTATACCGTTTTTAATGGATTTTTATTTCATATCGCATACATATTGTTTTGTGAGGTAACTTTTTTTATTTTCAAATAGTAATTTATTTTATTTTTTTCATTTGAACCCGAACCCGAACCTAAACCTGAAAAAATAACGATTTTTAAACCCAAAAATTTTGCACCGTGCTGAAACTTAATCTATACCCGAATCGAAAAGTATTATTGAACCCGAACCGAACCCAAACCATAAATAAATTCCGGTTCGAGTCCCTGAACCTATCTAAATCTTTTTTCAATTTATTAAAGAGAAATTTAAAAAATGGCATATATATCACTTCAGGTTCTGAACACGGACTTTGACAGCAAAATGCATGATTAAACAAACATCCCACTAACTAAACAACTAACTGGCATATCCAGTACCTATACAATTTTCAACAGCTACATACATTTTCACTTAAACCTCTGCACAATGTATCAATATCATGTCAAATACACTCATGTCTTAAAATGAGAATAACACCAATAAAACAACAATTTCAATTAATTAAATACTATGACATTCACGTACGTATGTATATAGTTTCTAATTCGTTTCAAACAAATATGTATTAATGCACCGGCTTGTTTTTGAACCAGTTGAAAGCCTGCAGCTATAATATGTCAAAAACATTATAACTGTTTTGTGTTCATAATAGTACGGGATGTTCTTTTATTTGTACCTATGTCATTTCTGGATAAAATACAAAACAACACGTGCAAAAACAATTTGATAGTTTAGTTAGATGATTGAAAAACATTACTACTAACTTACAAATTAATATTATATTAAGGTAGGTATGTCATAAGTTCATAAGTTACGTCAAGTTTTTAAATTTAAAACAGAAATGTTTTTTTTCTCATTTAAAAATTGTTTGTTTTTAGAGCGGTGGGGTAATTTCTTGGGGTTTCGAAAGTATGTCTTCAAATTATTTTAATTAACAAAAATATTAATATTTAATATAGTGATGTTAAGAAACAACCCACTTTCATTTTAAAGTACAAAAAATAACAATTGGTCAAATAGACATTTCAGTTAGATAAATTGTAATCGTGAAAAAATTCTGATTGGGCGATAAAAAATCGCCTTTCAAATCTTATATTAAATATACATAATCTCATGAATCTAGTATATTACACCCCAAAGAGTGTATTGATTTCAATAAAAACATTCAGTTATTCCTTCAATTTAAATACAGGATGATTCAGCACTGTCATGCCAAACTTAAACAGTAGATTAAGAAAAATATTTTAAGTCAAAAACTTTTAATAAATATGTCCGGAAATTTTTCGTTAAAGAACTACAGCCCTCTAAAGATTTTGCCCAAAATCAGTTTTTATTTAATATCTAGAGAACCCTTTGTGATAAAATAATGAAATTTGGCATTCTGTAGTAATAAGTGTTATCGATTTCTCGTATTAAACAATTATAATTTAGACTAGGGATGTATGGGGCCAGTGGGCCTATCGATTTTTATCTAGTATTTTTTGTTCTTTAATTTATTTATAAGTTGGGCACGTATTAAAGGTTATATGACACAAAATACACAAAAACATACTTTGCTTATTTGTCATAAGATAGACCGTTTTCGAGAAATATCGATGGAAAAGAAAGCATGCAGAATTTAACATAATACGGATGCTTCAAATTACAAAAAATAAATTTATATTCATGTTCTACGATTAAAGGTAAGAAAAAAAGTTCATATAAAGAAACCTCCTAATATGAATCCTCTAAGATTTCTATTACTGTTACACGTACTTTACTAACTTGACTAAAAAACGAAACTAAAAATGACTATTTGTTGATAAGGATGCATTTTTTGAGATATACTTATGTTAACTTTTTGTTTTAATTTTTATCATAGAACAAGAATATAAATTTATTATTTGTAATTTGAAGCATCCGTATTATGTTAAATTCTGCATGCTTTCTTTTCCATCGATATTTCTCGAAAACGGTTTATCCTATGACAAATAAGCAAAGTATGTTTTTGTGTATTTTGTATCATATAACCTTAAATAAGTGCCCAACTTTATAAAAAAATTAAAGAACAAACAATACTAGATAAAAATCAATGGGCCCACTGACCCCAGACATCCCTGGTCTAAATTATAATTGTTTAATACGAGAAATCGACAACACTTATTATTACTAAACAGAAGACCAAATTTCATAATTTTATCACAAAAGGTTCTCTAGATATTAAATAAAAACTCATTTTTAGTAAAATCTTTGGAGGGCTGTAGTTCCCTAACGTAAAATTTCCAGACACATGTTTATTTGAAGTTTTTTACTTAAATTTTTTTCTTCTTCTACTGTTTAAGTTTGGCACGACGGTAATGAATCACCTGTATAATGTTCAACAATATGTTACCATTTCCTGAAATTTTCATTTTTTTCAAATATTTATTTTGGAACAAAATTCAAATGGTAAATGTGATAATTGTATATTACAAAACAGAGGAAGTACATTATATTATCCGTCATTTCGGCTATCCCAACCGTTGTACTATATTATGCAATTTGTTGTAGCTATCTGTAACAATAGAGTTGCCTATTTATAGAGACATACTTACATATATTTATAGATATTCAATCAGGTTGTTAGAATCTGATACACGTACAGATAAACTGTTTCGATAATGAAGTACGCGTGTTTTGGTTTCAAACGTTTTGGTTACTGTGTTTTTTTTATGAATGGTTCTCCGTTCTCAGGTCTTGTTTAGATCATTTAAGATTGGCTACATACATCAAAAACAGGTTATAACAGTAGTCCTCAAACATTTTTTATTAAATTATAAATTATGTTTATAAAAACATCAACTTTCTCGATTTAAACTTAGTCATTTAGACTTTTGAATTACTCGTACAGTATTTCTTTACCTATCTGGTCCAATAGAGAGGAGACTGGAACATCTTAAGGGGTTACATACAGTCAGAAGGCCAAAAAAAATAATTTTTTCAATAATTTTTTAAGAGAAGACTTTTAAAATTTATTAATGTAAAAATTTGTACACATATTATGGTAACTTTTAATTGTATTTTAACATTTTTTATTTGTAAACATAATAATTTCGAAAGCTGCTACAGCTGTTCTCTAGGAGGTCCTCTCAAAAAAGGCACCTTGCGGTGACCACGATATCTCTGGACTGCATCTTTTAAAATAAAAAACCCAAACGGATTTCGTTAAAGTAATGTATAATCTTGTACTTAATCGAAGGAATAACCAAAGTAAAATTTTTTGACAAAATGGCGGCTTCTCAAAAAAAAACGATTTTTGACAAAAATTTTGACCTTAAATTGTTTATAAAAAAATATATTTATCGATGAGAAAAAACCTACGATTAATTAGGTACTAAAAAATATTCTTAAAAAACGTGTTAAAATTTGAAACTGATCGGTTCAACCGTTTCAGAGGAAAATCACCGAATTTAAAAACACAGATTTGAGAAAACGCGCTGCCACTCCGACCTTCTACATTCAAACGCTCTTAGACGTCTTTACAAATATGCGTGTAACTTCGAATATAATCGCCAGATTGACTTGAAATTTTCTGTGTGTACTTAAATATATATGTACATTACGAAAATGAAATTAAAAAAAATCGATTTTTTTTAATTCTAACTGTATGTAACCCCTTAATTTTGCTACTTTTTTTAATTGTTTAAAATTAAGGAAGTTGACATGTGACATGCATTAAAATCATGAATTGAAAACCGACCGTCTATACGTGACAAACTGCGGGGAATTACCTCTTTCACAGTTTTTATTATGACAGCTCATTGTCTGAACTCTTTTCGTTTTGTCCGTGTTATTAACTAATTAAAAATACAAGCATATTAATTAAAGATATTAATTTTATATATCTTACAGATTTTTTTTTTAATTACTTACTGTCATGAATCAGACCATATGCTGCTAGTTAACTTAATAATTTCGCAAATTTTTCCTCAAATAGAAGAACTTATTTTGGTGCTTATGTTAGGGAACGTCCATAAACCACGTAAGGGGAAGGGGGTCCAGCTATTTTGTTACATGGCGTTACATGGGGGATGGGGGATCATGTTCAAATGTTACGTAACATTCATTCATCTAAAAATAAAAACAAAACATTTTTGAATGATTAACCAATATTTAGTAATGTCTAATTCAAGCTGAAATAGTTTAAAAAACATATTGTATTATATGTATATGATACTGTGTTACGTAACATTAGGCGGAGGGGGGAGGATTTTGTTACATTGCGTTACATGGGGAGAGGGGGAGTCAAATAATTCTAGAAAAAGGCGTTATGTGGTTCATGGACGTTCCCTTATATGGCCAAATCTGAGGACAAAATACTGATAGTGAATCATAAATCAAGCTTCAAATTAAGAAAAAAAAAATATAAACAAGAGGGTAATTTATTGAATGTATCTGAAAAATATTGATTTCTCTATGTACCGTAGTTAGTTCTACACTAATTATCAATACCTGCAAATGTATGCATGTACATATATGTTAACATATAGAAACTTCAGAGTACGTAGGAATGGTTTTTGTTTGCATATTGCGAAACCGGTGAGATCACATTTCATACATTTATTGTCTATAAATTCTGAGAAATCAACTTGCTACAGTTTCACTTTTGTCGGTGAACTCTAAAGGAAGTCGACCAAAAATAATTATTATTAAATGTTTTAATGTTTAATTCATATGCCATGTAAATATCGTATGCTTATTATTGTTCAATACTCGAAAGTTGCGAAATAAAACGTCAAACAATTAAACGCATTTAGACTTTTCACACGTCGTAAAATATTGTAAAACCTACGTAAGGAACTATGTATCTATAGTTTGATCCGTTACTTAAGATTACAATATCTTAATTTGAGACAGGGGCGCATCATTATTATTATTAATGTTAGAGTGATTCAAAATATCATTTAAGCATGCAAAATCGGCCTTTGCATGGATTTGGCTGATTTTTTTTTGAAAGTCACATTCTATGTAACTTTCAACATGACCAAATATTAGCTTCCAAAAATTTGTAGTTTTCGAAACAAAAATTTTTTTTTGATAAACCTTCAATCGAATTTGATGGCACTTGTGGTATATTATAGAGGTACTTATGACTCATCAAAAGTAATTTTATTATGGTCCTCTGTACATAGTCAACCAGAAAAAAAATTAATAAAATTTAAAAAATTAAAAAACACTATGTTGTACTCGGAGGGCAATCACTATTTTTTTTATAAAATATACCATGTATGTAACCAAACAACATATCAAAATCCCAAACTGATATGAAGGGTATAACAAACTCGTATAAAGCATACAGTCGTATCGGCGCGGCGCGGGTGTAACGCGGGTAGACTGTATGGAGTGCAAGTGTCTTAATACTTTTAAAACATCTCTAATTTGTTGCTAAAAAACAGGACTAAACTAGCCCGGAGAGATCCGGGGAATTTGACGGGGCCCATGGCCTGACAAAAATAAAATAAAGAGGCCGTAGCCGGGAATTTATGGAAACTGCCATTGAATCAATTATACTATTGTTTTCTCATAGGTTGCTTTTTAAGAAACATACAATTTTGAAGGAGGCCAGTAGATCCAATGAAATTTGTTTAGTATATTAATTTCTATTTTTTAGAGGGGGTATATACATTGTCATATGCATTATATGGTTTGAACTTGGACAAAGATAATAAATAATAAAATGTTTTGTAAATGCTGACTTTATTTTTCATAATATTCGATATTAAAATAAATTATTCATTGGCAATTAACTGCTTACAACATCATACCTATATCCTAATTATAATCTTAGTTACGCCACTGGATTGACCTATAATGATTATTTTCTGTATTTTTTATTTGCACAAACAATGATTAATGTAACTCAAGAGTACAGCGAATAATAATAAATATTACAGTTACATTTTTTATATATGATTGAAGCAGTTTGAAGCTATGCAAGTTATTAAACTGACATAAAATATTAAGGTGGTTAAAAAAATTGATTATATTTATGTTGCCTCATGAAAGATTCTAAAAATAACTTTTTTGAGTGATTGAAATAAAAAAAACTATTATATATTATCTAGTTGGTTCTGCATACAATATAAGAACTACAACAAATAATTCTAAAGATGATAATGGCAGCGTTTCTCAGCTCTGCTCCGCGTTAAATGTTACATTTTATGTTTTGAAAATACAATATGTAAATACTAAATTTACAAATGGTTCAGCCCGCGGTGACGGTTGTGACATTTCAACTCGGATTGGAGTTCATAATTTCTAAATAATACTATTTAATAACATGGTTTTACCATTTTTCTGTAGATCTTAATGTAATACATGTGTGTTGAAAGAATGAAAGGTCTACGGTTATTTTACTAAAAAATGCCAGCGTTCAAAGCCCTGTGACGGATGTGACGCCAACTATTGCAGGTCTTGTAACCTCTATTCAAAATCTCAAAAATTTAGCGAAAATATTGAGGTTACTATATAATAATCATACTTTAATATGTTACGAATAAATTATTTTTTAGTAACACAATAGCATCAGGTAAATACATAATCTATTTAACTGGTTATTTCTCAACAAACATTGTGACGGGTGTGACAGAAAATTGTGACGGGTGTGACACGTTGAATAAAAGGATACAATAAGAGTACTATTTGTGTCTTCATTTGCTTTTTGATATTATTAACTAATACTTATAACAATTATTTATCAAATACATCAATAGACGCATTAAATTTATAATAAATGCGGTCACCCTTTGTCATTATTGTTGGTGAGGGTAATTTTTTGTTAATTTGGTCAAACGTCACGTTTGATTTGTAATTGTCAAAGACTTTAAATAGTTTGCCACGATCATCACTTATTCTTAAGTAAGTTATTGTGATTTCACCTTACTTGTCTTTTTGGAAATTTTTTGTAAATTTTTTGAAATATTTTGAAAATTAACTAACATTTTTCTAATTTTCTTTTGGTTTATGAAAATTGATGTTAAATAGCCTGTTAATTTTATATTTTAGTATTTATTTTCGTAAAATATATTCTTTTGACTATCGCGGACTGACCTAAATGCTTTTTTTTCCAGGAAAACTGCCGTTTACATTAAAATCTCTATTTTTTATGGTAACTCATAAAAATATATTAATATAGCCAAGTATGGAGTACAGACTTTAAACAATTATAAAAATTAATTTAAAGATATGTACCTATTTTGTACCATTATTTTTAAGGTGTGACAACACTTAATAATAATTATTATATTACTTACACTAGTTTCTAAATATTAATATGATATATTTATTAGCAATTATTTTTTAATAGAATTATGGACTATCGTTATATGTAATATTACTATAATAAATGCACAACATTGAAGTGTATGAAATATTTTCCAAAATTTACAACACATTTTTAATATTTACAAATTAATATGACAAAGTGCATATAGCTCATAAAATGAGAACCAATCAATAATATTTTATATAATAATATTATGTCACACAAATAATAGTACTCATAGAAATATATACCTACATGCACCAAAATTAATTAAAATGGTAACAATATAAATTACGAAACGCATTAATAACTTTAATTATTTATAATTACGTCCATTATTGCAGTATTTCTAAATCAACTGAGTTAGCAACTATAAAATATGATACACTCATAGAAATTATATACAGGATTATAACCTTTTTTCCTGTTGGTAATTTATAAAACAACAATCACTAAATTGCCCTGTATTGTTGTATTCATTTTTATTTCGAATTTAGACAGGGATGCCAACGCTATAACTTATCAAACCCTAAAGAATTTAAAATATGCCCACCTATCCCCCGATTTACACGGCACTTGTTTTACACGATTTCGCTTTTACACTATTTATTTTTATTTTTTTTTACTTGAAAAACGGAGATTTATAAATTGAAAATTTAAAAAAAACTAGTAAAAATGTTTATTCCGCTCCATATACGCCTATTAAAAGATTTGATGGCATTTTTTATTTTTTTTTCCATCGGAACCTGATGAAAAGAACATGGGATTCCCGGGCTTGTATAATATACATTTAGGGGAATCCCGGTAATATGTATTTCACAATACAAGTGGGTAGTACAGGAGTTACATTGCACTATGGAAAATTTATTAACAGCATATCAAAAATGTTTTTTACTAATGTCGCTACTGACATTATATTTTAATTTTATTTAATAGTTTAATAGTCAATCTTTACTATAATGCAGGAATTTCACATAATTTTATGTAAAAATACTATTTTTGAAGCCCTATTGTTCATTATTTTTGTGGATGTTCAATTCAAACCTGCTCGCTTCATCACTTTAAAAGTTAATTTTCTATAAAACTTTGTAGGAATAAGTATAATGTATTATACATTTTTGAAAAGCTCATCTTATGGAGATTTTAGAACAATTTTACATTTTTAATTATACGGTTTAGTTTACGAGTAATTAATTAAACAATAAAATAAGAGAACAAAAAAAAATTCTTCAAGTTCACCGAAACTTTTGGCAGTCATTCACGCTTCCCCACGCTTTATATTCAATATAGATTTGTAGCCTAGGTGTTTATTAAAAACATGTATACAAAATCAGGTGCAGAAACCTGCAGTTTCCGAAGTTATCGAAAAAACAGTGATAAAAGTCAGAAAACAGAAAACCGCTATTTACCGCGGTTTCAAATTTTATCTGTTTATAACATTAGTTTGGTGTATGTTTTTTTATTTATTATCAATTTTTCATTGATACCACGGCCTTATAGTATTTCTGCACTCATTTTGCAGTGAAAATGTTATCGGCAATTAATGAACACTACCCATTCTGTGGCCATGCTTACTACGATTTATAAAAAAAGAGTTATTTTAACATTTTCGTGACTAAAGGGTTAAAATCAAAAAGTTATTTAACATTTTTTATTGAATTTTAGGAGACCTATCAAATGACATCCCACTCAATGGGGTAAGTGGGAAAAAAGTATGAGTTCAGTTTTCAGTCTATGAAAGGGGGGTCCAAAATATTTTTAACAATATTCGTTATAATTCCAGTGAAAGTACTAATTAAAAGCTACATCCTGGAATTTTTAAAGATTTTTTGAATTGATAGTTTAGAAAATATAGGGGGGGCGCTTTCATTATGACTTTAAAGATTAAATAAATCGTGATTGAAGGGTTAAAATCAAAAGGTCCTGATACAAATTTTGTTGAATTTTATGAGACCTTTCTAACGACACCCCACTCAATGAGGTAGGTGAAATTTTTTTGAAAACACTTCATTTTATGGAAGGGGGGGTGGGGCTAAAAATTTGTTTTTTCAAAAATCTTATCATTTCTGGTTTTGGGACATTAATTTACGACCGCATACCAAATTTCATCGTATTATGTCAAAATTTCTACTAGACGGACGGACGGACGGACATGGAAAAACTATAAGGGTTTCTAGTTTTCTACGGTACTCTAAAAACTGTATATAATCGCAACTTTTCCTGCGAATGTGAACGTGAATATTCGCAAATGCTAATATTGAAGTATTTGATTTTATTTTTTATTTTTTTAAATTTGTATTACGAAAAATTCTTATAAAAAGTATTTCAATAGAAGCGTCATATATTACTTTATATTTATGCAAAATTTCAACATCCTATCTTTAGTAACAAAAAAGTTGTTGATTTTTGGTCCGAAACAGACGTTTATTTTCCATAGTGCATCGGTGCAATCGGTCGTTGTGGTTGCTACTGCAATAATATTTAGTTTTCCAAGATGTCTGACTTTTGTTTTACTTAAATAAATTACTAAATCATACACATTTTGTTTTTTTATCGTTTTACACAATTTTACTTACATTAGTAAAATCCAAGATTTCAGTTTACACGGTTTTGTGCAGAACGTATCTACCGTGTAAATCGGGGGATAGGTGTATTTTATATTATAATCTCGTAACGTATTTCACGGTAGAAAAATTAGGCTATTACCTAGTATAGGGTTCCGAGCTAAGAGGAAAGCCGAATCATTTTTTGTTTTAAATAGAGCCCAAAACTATTTTCTGGCTCTAGCCTTCCGCTGTCATACCGCGCCACTCTGATACATTTAACCTCTATTTTGTTCTTATTGTTAATCCTATTCAGAAAACAAAAACATTTATTTCACATGCACATTTTTTTTATTTTGAATTAAGATAATTGTAACCAACGTTTGACCAAACTAAATCGAATATTTTACCATTATTATATTTTCTGGTTGGCAACCCTGTTTAGAAAACAACAATTAATCTTTATTGTTATACTCTTTCATTCATCTCTATTACGAAAAAATGTACTGGACCCAATTTGGATCATGCATTATTATAGTAATTAAAAATATCATTACTGCTGTTACTGTGTAAGATTTAAGTAATGTATAATCATGTGCAATTTTTTTAAATGTATAATGATACTTACATCTAATTTCTAGTTATTATGTTACGTATTAAATACACAACTCGTGATAGCTGACAGCGTTTGATTTTTACAGTAAAATTATTAAATACCGAATGCGGATATATCTTTCAAAATTTGGATCATTACTATAAATGTTATAGTAACCACTAACCTCTCCGTCTGTCCCACCGATTAAATAAACGTTGAAGTAGTTTGTTTTTTCAGTTCTAATAAATAATACTCGTTATTTTTTTATCAAAAAGTCATATTTTTGACAGCATAAATATTACACTTGAATCACAATAAAACATAAAAATTTAAGAGAAAAATGTTTCGCTAGCGGCTATTTCTGGTTTTCAATTCATTTTTATAACTTCTACAAAAAATATCATTTGTATTTTCAAGGGAAAAAAACGAGACTTTAATTTTAAAATCTGAAATAAAAATAACAGATTTTTAAATAATAATAAAAGTAGTTATCATTTGATAATTTTGATTATTTTTTTTTCACATAATTATCAAAAGAATGATTAAAAGGTTTTCACACCCTTTTATAAATCAAATGGGTCAATCCGCGGTGATGGGTGTGACATTTCAACTCGGATTGGAGTTCATAGTTCATAATTTCTAAATAATACTAGTTAATAACATGGTTTTACCGTTTTTCTGTAGATCTTAATGTAATACATGTATATTGAAAGAATAAAAGGTCTACGGTTATTTTACAAAAAAATTCCAAGAGTTCAAAGCCCTGTGACGGGTGTGACGCCAACTATTGCAAGTCTTGCAACCTCTATTCAACATCTCAAAAGTTCAGCGAAAATATTGAAGTTACTTTATAATAATCAAACTTTAATATGTTACGAATAAATGATTTTTTAGTAAGACAAGAGCATCAAGTAAATACCTAATCTATTTAACTGGTTATTACTAAACAAACATTGTGGCGTGTGTGACAAGTTGAATAAAAGGATATACAATAAGAGTACTATTTGTGTGTTTAATTGCTTATTGATATTATTAACTAATACTTATAACAATTATTTATCAAATACATCAATAGACTCATTAAATTTATTATAAATGCGGTCACCCTTAGTCATTATTGTTGGTGAGGGTAATTTTTTTTAATTTGGTCAAATATCTCGTTTAATATGTAATTGTCAAGGACTTTTAATAGTTAGCCGCGATCGTCAATTATTCTTAAGTAAGTTATATTATATTGTGATGTCATCTTATTTGTTGTCTTTTTTGAAATATTTTGGAAATATTTTGAAAATTAATTAAACAAATTTTTAATTTTCTTTTGGTTTATGAAGATTGATGTTAATTAGCCTGTTAATTTTATATTTTAATATTCATTTTCGTAAAATATTTTTTTAACTATCTAGTATCGATTACCGCGGACAATAATAAATAACAAACATTTGTTGCTAAATTCCTTAAATATTATTTCAACATTTTGGCTTCTGAACAACTCGTATAGTGGGTGAAAAAACTTATAAGAAAAATAAGATATAACTATTTTATTGTTTAACAAAACAACAATAAGTCACATCTGCCCACTGCTGAATAATGTGTATATGTTCTGGACAAAGATTCAATTATCTGTGGTTGTGATATAACAGTTTACACCTTAAACAAATAAATTATGCAAACTGAATGTGTTATTTGCAGGTATTCAGGTCGATCAGACAATGCACTTTTGGTTTCTCTCGGGGCCCAAACACGAAACTAATTTAAATACAATGACAGGGCCCACTTGTATACACAGAAAATAAGATGTTTAAAGGATATATGAGCTATTCAATAGTAAAAATAACTGACTATAAAAAAATCTTGATTTTATAACTATTCCTTTTTTGGATATCCGTTGGATGATATAAACTTAATTACTGGTATAAATTTATAAAAATACATGGTGCAAAACATACCTAGTAGATAATTAGTTTAAATAAAAGTAAAATAACTTATAGGTTCATGACTGTAGAAAAATATTAGATTTCTTTTAAGTATTCTAGACTCTCCTTATACATTATATTAAAAATAAATGGTTGTATGTAAGCCAGAATATAAAGAGCAGTTCACTGGCGTCGCTATTGGAGGGTGACACCCGGAGCGGAAATCGAGAGTATCACCCACCCCCTCCCAATAAAAAAGTTAATAGTTTTTTTTGCACATTAAGCGGGTGTCACTCCTTGTGAAATTTTAACGACAGAAAAAAATTATATTTTTTTATTAAATTGGGCAGTTATCACTATCACCACTTAAACTTTCAATTACCAAAAAAAGTCAATTGGTTAATTTTTTTTACACATTTTACCCCACGAAAGCTTAAATTATCCTAAAAAATGTGGTCTATAGGCTTCATTTTTAACATGAGACGAGTGTCACCCGGTAGCGGGTAGAGTGTCACCCCTTGACGGTTAAGGCAAACGATAAAAAGGGCAAAAAGTTCTATTTTTTGCACATGGGATGGGTGTCACCTCTGTTGGTTATAGATGATAACTAAATATCGGTATGGAGAACCATACATGACTTCCATGTTCTATAATATCTTTTACAATAGATAATTGTTAATATAAAACTCACATTTCTATTATAAATATTAGTTTTCTAAAGGTACAGTTAGACGGGCAATGAAATTGCCAGCAATTTTTGAATTTTTTTTTACACAGAACAATTATAAATATATTTTGAAGCCAGCAATTTGAGAAATTTGTCAAAAATATGATTGCCAAGTGTGGTTACACGAGGCAATATTTGTGTATCCATGGAAATTATAACATTGCTGGCAATTTCATTGCCCGTCTAAGAGCCTTTTCACACATGCACGGCTGCCGGGTACACGGCGCCGTTTACCCGGTCCTTGGTGTGGTAACTATATGAGCGCTTTCACACGCGCCGGCCGCCGTGTACACGGCACCCGGCAGCCGGATGGTCGCCGGGTCTCCCACTACAGTACACGGCTGCCGGAACCGTCTACACGGCGACCGGTTTGATAGTGGGGCATAAGATTCAATGAGTGTTTTCACACGTGCCGTCTTAACTCATCCGGTTTTTAGTTTTTTGTGTTTGTAATTTTTTTTTGTGAATTAAAATGATGTCTGCTGCAATCGACGTTGACCAACTAATAACATTAGTTGAGTCAAGGCCCGTATTATTCAGGGCCGACAAGAGGGCGATGCAGGCGATGCAAATCATCGGGGCCCGTGACCCGAAGGGGCCCAGCCTGAATTTATTCTTAAAAAAATGTAAATAATAATATTGAAAATTATTTGAATGATGAAATTTTAAAATAGTTTTGTTGATGACAGATATAAAAATCTTCATCATAATTAAAGGTCGATATAAATTTAACATAACAGGCCCCTTGTTAGAGAATAATTTAACTGTCACAAAATAAGCAGAAGTTATAGATTGTCCTCTTAAAATTTTATCTAAACCAAAGAAAATAAATATAAATATAAAAGAACTAACAGTATGGAGAAAGATTTAACATTAGAGCTCCAGGGGCCCGGCATTTTGGTAAAAAATTGACCAAAATGATTTAAATTTGAGTAAATTTTGAATCAAAGAAGTTTACATTAATTTATTGAAATACTTCTGGAAAAATATTAGATAATCCATCATAGAGGAAAAAAAGCGAGAGAGCCCCCCTTAGAAAATCTAATTTATTTTATATGATAAATTGAAATTCACAAACTAATTAATTTTACAAACGGGTGTGTTTTTATTGTGGCAAGTATAGGATTTAAATTTTATTATTAATGCTCAATGTCAAAAATACGTTTCATCTATTCACTTTAGTAACTACCTAAATAATATTATTTTTTTTTTACAAAATATATTTTCCTAACTATATTTCTTCTTGTGACTGAAGGGTTAAAATCAAAAGTTTCTAGAACTTTTTTGTTGCAATTTAGGAGACCTATCTAAGGACACCCCACTTGATGGGGTAAGTAAAAAAAGTATACTTTTCAATCTATGGGGACGGGGGGTCCAAAAAAAAATTTTTTTACATGTTGCATCGGGGCCCGGTTTGGCTCTCGGCGCCCCTGCGTATTATGGGACAACACAGTACCGGAGTATAAAGATCGCAACGATACAAAAAATGCGTGGGTGGAGATATTTATAGAATTGAAGAAGGATTTTGAAGACATGGAGGATAAAGAAAAATACGCTTATGGTAAACTCAACAAATTTGTATATTTTCGATAAAGTATAGCTCAAAAGCGCTCTCCGGCCCCCGACAGTAGCGACCCGACAAATGCGTCAAGAAAAATCATAATTTTATTTTTCTCAGCCTTCGGTTCGCATGTATTTTCAGTTATAATTATCTAATTAATATATTAATTAATTTATTAATCATAAATAAATAAATTGTTGTAACGGCTATTTCACGAATTTTTTAGAATATTCCACGTGTCGATATTAAAATTGAATTTAAAATGTAACAATTAAATTATTTTTATTTATTTTTTAATATTTTTTAATTTATCTCCTATTAAATAAGGGGTTATTTATAGTTTTAATGTCACAAACTATTTTTCGATGAATCTATATTTCTTTACGTCTCATTGTTGCAATTTATTTTCCAGAAAATTCCACATGTCGAAATTAAAATTTAATTCAAAATGAAACAATTAAATAATTTTTATTTATTTTATTTGTAAAATGTTAAAATATATTAGAATACGTTATATTTAAAGTACGTTATTTAAAACTAAAGAATTAAATTATTTTTATTTATTTTTATAAGAATACTAATTAATTCCAGATCGCTGTCCTTCTATAGGACGGCGAGCCGGACAAGTGTGAAAGCGTTAGCTCGGAAATCAAAACCGGGTAAACGGCGCCGGGTAAACGGCGCCGTGTACACGGCAGCCGTGCATGTGTGAAAAGGCTCTACTGTACCTTAATAGTCAGTTGTATAATTCGCAGCGTGCGCGATGACAGCGCCAACTAATGGGTGGACTTTAGTAGCAAACAAATAATTTCAATAAAATATCGTAATATATACATTTTAGACGATTATTTATGACTATTAGCTATGTGCACGAAGTCTATTAGCGCCGCTAACGTGTAATAGAGAAGGATTGAATGGATTCAACTCTATTTTAATCATTGTTTAATATGTTTAATACCGTGAAATTTTTTATTAAACAAATATCATTTAATTTAGCTGTTTGCATATAATATAAATAGTATAGCATAAAAGGTACGTGAAAATTATTTATTTTGGGTATCTTTTTCTCTTTAATTATGACGTATAATAGAGGAATAAGTAATTCGTTTACATTGACAGCATAACCTCAAATTTTGGCGCCGATAATTTTACAATATTGCTTACCACAAACACTCGCATCGATATTATTTCTAATTCCACCCCCTTGCACATAGTCTATAATGGGATAAACCATGTTGACCTTTCTATTTTCAGTTAAAAACGAGTCTATTAAAAATGACAGTTAGTCCACCCAAAGTGTTATTTTTTGCCACGTTGTGCCCTGTGATCGATTTCGTTTCCCCCACTACCTACTTTGCACCCAGCGAATACCACAAATCACTCAAATATAGATAGGCAACTACCATTATAATTTTCAATCCATAGTTTAGGTGAGGGGGGCCTTGCACTAGAGGGGAAGCGGGAAGGTTTGTTATGCGTGTTGCCTATACAGATTACCGTATTTTTTTTTTAATTTCAAATGCAAAGGTAAAAAACCATAAAAAACAACTTTAATTCAACAAAGTTATTGATATATTTATATTATTTCGAAATTTGTACATTGATACAGTTATTATACAATATATACAGTACATACTGATAAAATATGATATAGTTACGTACGTTACATTATGATAATAGTATAATATACACTCAGCGTTCTATAATACGTAGCCATCGGTAATTCAATAATTCCACAAGACGCCGGCTAGAGGGGCCCCCACCACCACGCCTAAAAGTTGACAGATACATAATAATAAAAATGGCGCTGTTGGTGAACGAGATCCTGGTTTGTTGACTTTTTAGAATTGAACTCTAGACAATTGTTATTCGTTGCTTTAATACTGGATGAAAAATGTATAGATTTCTATACAATTATATGCCAATAATTTATTTTTGTTATTTCCTTTTTTAATCTTTTTCGAATTATCAAATCAAATAAAATGTACCTTACACATTTTTTTATACTATGTATTTATTATATTTCAATTTTAACGAAAATTTGTATTGAATTTCATTTTTTTTCCACATTGAGTCACACCAAAACACAAGTTTTGTTTATAAAATCTACAACTACATAGAAGACTAACGTCAATTTGTTAATTTAAATTTCGCGCTGAAATATAGCTGTCACAATGGTATTATGGTGGGGGTTGGGGAAAGACGTACTATAGAGCTGTTAGAACATTGTCTTATGGATCGGACGTCTTGTGGATGGGCGTATTATAGAACGCTGAGTGTAATTAGTTTTCCTCTAATATACTTTTTACTGTTGTTTATGTTGTCACACAGTTCATCCAAATATGAAAGAGTTGCTTGTTTTCTTTGCTTCCATACAGATAAACGTATAATCTGAAAAAAAATTCAATAAAAAATCATTATTTCCAGTATCTAAGTATGATTAATTTTAATATTTATGAGTTACTATTTTAAATTATTCATGTATAAAAATATTTTTACCTGATAATATGTAGGTACATATCCGGTACTTCACATCTGGTGGTGCGTATTGATGATGTGGCAAATATTTGTTACGTTTTTAAATGCCTCAAAATTGTCATCCACACATGGTGTACGAACTTTATATTTGCGTATTAAAACCCTTTGATGCACACTAAAAAAATCTGACTCAAGATGGATAGATATTTGATGTTAGCCATGTTTGGCAATTTGGAGCAAACTAAGCGAATATGACCATCTTTCTACACATTGGCTTGGTTCACCAACTTGGTTGTACAAAAATACTTGTATGACATATTTGACAATCAAAACAAAATTATATTGCCACCGTTTTCATGGTGATATACAAATTGCGCGCATTCCCCTTGCCCCTCTAGTGCATGCAGGTTGACTCAAAGCCGCCCATAAGAGCTGATTATCTATATATGTAGTCCAGAGCATTTAGACGAAAAATAGCTGTATCTAGGAAAAAATTCGCATAGAGCTGAATTTTTGTATACACTTTCTTTTTGTCTTTATACATAAGATGCCAAAAGTCCCCATCGATCCCTTGTGAGCATACTTTTTTATAGCCCTCAATAGGTGCTAATAATTAGTTTTATGTAAATATCTCTGTATTTATAGATTTTACGATAGTGAAAGTCATATAACAATGGGAAGACTAGAAAATTCTCTACAAAAAAGGTTATTCATAGTTTTTCATACGAACTATAATTTTCACGGAAACTGGATGCAAAAGTGACGACTTAAGACTATACTACTAACACAAGAAATGTAGAATTTTTTACTAATGTAAATATTATGCCGAATGTGCGAGGTTCCAAATTTTGTCAATAGTTAGAGTATACCGACATGTATATTTCCTGAAAACTCCCTAGTAAAGTAGACCCCGGAACACCCCCATCGAAGGCCCCAAATTTTCGTTATACACGGATTTTGTGAACAGCTGTATCTAGTGAACGGAATGTCCGATCAACATCTTTTTTCACATTTTAGATAGATAATTTAATCTTCTACACCCTTTTTATTAATGTTTTATCAAAATTAAATTGTATGCCTTTCAAAATTGCGGTGAAACTAAAAAAAATATTTTTTTTTAAGAAAAATTTAAAGTTTAGCCGCCATTTTGAAAACAATTCGTTAATTTTTAGTTAAAATACTATCAAAATGTTTGTAAAAAAATAATTAACTGTCTTATATGTGAAAGACGATGTTGATCGGATATTCCGTTTATTAGATACAGTCTGTTTATAAAATCCTTATACAACGATATTTTGGGCTATTCGATGAGGGTGTTCCGGGGCCTACTTTACTAGGGAGTTTGCAGAAAATATACATCTTTGTATGTTCTAACTACTGACAAAATTTGGCACCTCACATATTTGTCATAATATTTACAATAGCCAAAAAGTATATGTTATATTAATATAATATAGGAATGAATTTTTATTTAGATTTTTTTGGGAATTTTTTGACAAAAAAGTATAAATCTTTTTACTATAGATTTTTTGTATTTACTTTTATATAAGTTTAGACAAGCTATACAAATAAAAAAATTAAAAATAAATAAGTAATTATTACGCTTGTACAGGAACCACGTACAACGTGTAAAAAACGTATCCAAATGATTGCCATGATTCTAGCTTTTCTGTTCATCCGAAAAAACAAAACCAATAAATTTCTTTATCTATATAAGTGTGGTTATAGCGGGTGGCAAAATTTTTTTTTTTAATTGAAAATTAAAAAAATGGCGGCATTTAGAAAAGTGTCTATAGAATTTTCGTTACTGTTTTTTTCAATCTTTCATTGCCCGTAAAACAAAAATATTTGATTTACTCAATTCTGTTACAGATAGTAATAACCTGTGTACACAGAAAATTTTAAGTCAGTCGGTTCAGTAGATCTTGAGTTATTATGGCAGCCAATTTTAGTTTTCAGTTTCGAGAAAAACGCGATCAAAGTTTACGTATAGTTGGCTATTCAATGTTACATATCTCTTTCAATCCACTATAACTTCGTCAATTTTGGGAATTTGGGTATAGGATTTTGTACATATCTTTTTTGAACTCCTATTTATTAAAAAAATGCAAAAAAATAAAATCGATATTTTACATTTTTAGACTAGAATACCCCCATACTACGTGAAAACAATTACTTGTACGAAAAAAGGTATTAGATCTTTGTTGTAGATAATTTTCTAATCTTTATATTTGATAATAACTATTTTAGTCATAGAGACAATATATACAGAGATATCTAGCTAAAACTAATTGTTAGCACCTTGTGTGGGCTGTAAAAAAGTATGCTCACAGGGGATCGATGGGGACTTTTGGTATCTTATTTATAAAGACAAAACGAAGGTGTATACAAAAATTCAGCTCTATGCGAATTTATTCCTAGTGAAAACCTAAAGTTACTGGACTAATGTGTGATTTGTGTATAATACACATTTTTGTAGAATAATTATTATCTGACATTTGAAATTTACTGCGTTTGTATCCATGGCAACATGAATTTATTAGTATTTAAAATTAAAATTTTGAGGGTGATTTTCACCCCTTCAATAGCTATTTCGGTACGATTATGAATTAAGTGCCCCTTAGATTGTATTGAACTACAAGTGTACCAAGTCTTATCAAAATTGGTGAGATACTAATCACTTTTCAGACGATAATTGGTACAAAATTGCGAATATTTCGGAAAACCCTAATCCGATTAGCACCAAATTCAATAGGTCTGGAGTACTCACTGAGACAAACATTTTCCCCAAAAAGAATTCAAATCGGTGCATATCTACAGTAGTTATCGTACACGGAAGAAAATTCTACATCCCGACAGACACACGGACACACAGTCACACGCACAGCCGCCATGCGGAAATTAACTTTTTTTGCGTTTTGAAGTTAGTACAATCAGAATCTGCTCTTATCTCGGACATGATTTTTTGACGGTATTACAATACTTCCATTTCTTCGAACATGGAAGTAAAAAAATAAATGTTTTGTGAAAAAAAATTGATGACTGACAATTTAAAAATAAAAATTTATCAAGAGACTGTAACCGATACCCCTTTAATGGTGACACCCGGAGTGGACCGCCCCTCTCCCCCCCCCCCCCTAGTGACGCCACTGGCCGACAGTCATCAAGTAACTCAAAGATAATAAATTAGATGTTAGTACCAATTGATTGAACCAAAAGTGATTGTGGCTCATGACTGTCTCCTGCTCTGATCACTCCAGACCACTTCCCATCCCCCCAGTCATCCATGTATGATTACGGTATTGTTTTGTATAAATAACTGGCTGTACATTTTCATATTAAAGCCATATTGAATGAAATATGTCAAGAATTTTTAATGAAAAAGTACAAGTTTCTGTGAATCGAAAGCTTGCGTGTAATTGTTCATTAATAAATTCTTAACATTTTCTACAAATAAAGATTATTATTGTTATTTTTTAACATCGCTACCTTCTTATTATTTGTTTGTATGGTATATGTATTATTTCATTATTACACCTATATATATAAAAAGTACATATTAGTTATGTACCTATTCTATCTGTATAAAAAAAACACCTGAGTATAAAAAAACACCTGTTTTAAATGTAGGTACATTATGTAGAACAGAAAACAATAAATACGATTGAGTAATTATCATATAAAATGAGGGATTTAACCTGCCACACCCTGTATAACATAAATATACATATGTACTTACATTTGTACACTGATAATTGCACGGTTATCTTACATAATTACATTTGGGTTGAACGATTTGTACGATATTTTCAATACAAAGAAGAATTGCACATATATACATACATATACATATTTGTATGTGTATGTGCATGATGTATGATTTATATAAAAATTATTTAAAACTAAAAGTGAAATCGTTTTTTTCCTGTCGCAAAGTCATTCGGCTTGGAACGTGGGAATCCAGATGGTTTAATAATAATTTATTATAGTGTTACGATAAGATAAAATATCACTGCATGTTTACTAGTTTATATTATTAAGTATTTAAAATTTGAGCTGTCAATTTCAATATACAGGTGTTCTTGCTTCAAAAACCAGTTATTTTTTTCGAATACGAATTATCGTATAGGAATCTGAAACAATTGACATTTTGGGGAATTTTTACAATACTTTTGAAGATAGATATTGTAAATATTGTTTGTGATGTTAACTTGGGACAGCCTGTGTGAAAATTTATTTTAATAAATTATTATTTTCTCTTATTTTAAGACAAACAAGTTAAATTCAATTAATTAATGACTAGAAACATTCTTTAAATATATAATTTTTAATAGTCAATTTTACTAGTTCACTTTTAAAATAAATTGGTACCTTAAATCCATAGGTGGGCATTAACTCGTTAATCCGTTAATCCGTTAATCGTTAATTAACAAAATTAACAAAATGCTTAACGGATCAACTTTTAAGTTAACTCAAAAAATTGTTAACGCTTTTGTTAACTTCCATTAAATTTAACTTCCGTTAACTTTTTAGTCCGTTAACTTTTTATGTACATAAGAAAGTTGTCGAAATAGCAAAATAAAAAAAAAGGTATTCAAAAATTTTGGATGCTTAAATCCAGTATTTAAAGAATTTGCTCATAAGCAAAAACAAACAAATGTACCAGATAACTATACTCATAGATATGTAATATACTTGGAGTTAATAACTAGGTATAATGGAAAAATGCAAGCTAGTAGAAATAGAAAATAACACACGGATTAGCTATATCTACTATTCAACCTTATTTCAATCGTTTCCATGGTTATCGTCATACTGTTCTAATCTAATAAAGAAACAAATAACAAATAAATAATCTAAAGCTTCCCATAGACCGACGCAGCGGCAGCGAATAAAGGCTCCGACAGACCGACATATATATATTTTCAAACGAAAAAAAAAGACGATGGTGAAATAAATTTCGCGTTTTTTCAAGTAAAAAATTCACAACTCGAAAACTTCATGATTAAGAAATGGAACTATTGTGTTAACTCCAGAAAGAAAGAATGACGAGAGCTACAGCAAAATCGATTCGGTAGATATTTAAATATATAATATATAAAAAATAAAAAAATATATAAAAATTTCGCCGCGTTTTTATTCGTGCCGCAGCCGCTGCGAATGTTTCGCGTCAGTCTGTCGGAGTCTTTATTCGCTGTCGCTGCGAATAATTCGCGACGGTCTGTGGGAAGCTTAATGCGGTGTTTACACCGAAAAAACAAAACAGAAACATTGTGTCCTTAAAATACTTCGTATTTAAAAATGTATAGGGTTTATTGCTTGCACCCTGTTTCTGTTTTGTTTTCTCGGTGTATTGTATGTATACACCGCATAAGATACGGAGAGTATCAGTGCACGCCATCAGCCATTCAGAACTCACTAGAAATTAGATAAAAAAACGTCCATACATATATTTGTTTCGCGAGACATTGCGTTGTCACCCCAGTTATATATTTTAAATCTATGAGGTGTACCTAAAAACTAAATTATTAAACTAAAAAAAATAAAATAAAGTTTGTTATTTTCAAGTGGACAAACACTTTATATTAGCAGACATTACAAGTAAAACTTTATTGAAACCTAAAGAAAATCCATGTTATAAAAATTAAAATATTTAAATTACTTTATACTGCATCTTAATTAGTTAAGGTGCCCTATATATCCTGACGCCTCAGGTATCGACTAGATTAGTCGTCTACTAACGCACTACTAACATGCAACATGCAATTAAACCATACATGCATAATAAATTCCAGATATCGTGCGAATGTCTACCTATTAGTCTATACATATTACCAGAGGTAGATTTACTATGGAATTATATCGCAGTTCCCAATTTTTAGAGGCCCAAGTGATTTTTTTGTTATTACATATGTCAATTAGTTTATAGATGAAAAGAAATTAGATTTTTAAAATTAAAATACGTTTGGATAAAATTATCAAAAAAACATACTGTAAAGCTACGGTTTCCTAGAAAAACGGTACTGTTATCTAACGGCCGTGATATGGCAGGAGTTTTTGACGACCATCTTAGTCCAGTCATTTGGTAGTTTTACCTGGAAAGTTTTCAGGGAGTTTTGAAAATTGGTAATTATATAGATTTCGATGTGCTCTTTCTGAATTCCAACTTTGCCACCTCGTATCTTTGCCGCTCGCGTCGCCATATTGGAAAAAGGGCACCTAAATGTAGTTTTTTGACAATATCTCCTCTCCAAGTAATTTTACGATAAAAATATTTATGTACAAAATTAAACTAGAGAAACTTTCCTACAATTTATGTAATACAATTTTTTTTTGTAAAATCAATAGTTTTGGCGTACGAGCGCCGCAAGCTATTATTCATCTACACATACACGTGTTTTGCGTATCAGGTTGCTCTGGAAGCAAACTTTAATAAAAAAATTTATTACCTCTGATTTTTTTATACAGTTCAATTCTTTAGTATTCAAGAAACATTTTAAGACCAAAAAGAAAAAAATCGCCTCGGCGCTTTTTTAATAATTCATAAAACAAAAATACATAAATCGAGCACGGTCTTCTGGATGCCACCATTAATAAAAAAATGTTCACCTATGATTTTTTGTACAGTTAAATTATATAGTATTCAAGGATCATTTTAGGATCAAAACGAAAAAAATCGCCTCGGCGCTTTTTTTATAATTCATAAAATAAAAAAAATCGGTATTCAAAATTGTTTTCACTAAATATATTTATTATTTGTACAATCATTTGGTAGTTTTACCTGGAAAGTTTTCCGGGAGTTTTGAAAATTGGTAGTTTTATAGATTTTGATGTGCTCTTTCTGAATTTCAACTTTGCCACCTCGTATCTTTGCGAGGAGATATTGTCAAAAAACTACTTTTAGGTGCCCTTTTTCCAATATGGCGGCGCGAGCGGCAAAGATACGAGGTGGCAAAGTTGGAATTCAGAAAGAGCACATCGAAATCTATATAATTACCAATTTTCAAAACTCCCTGAAAACTTTCCAGGTAACCTCTTTATTTCGAACCAAATGACTGTACTATCTTAGCGGTGACAAAGTCATGGTTTCCTAGAAAATATTACCTATTTAACTGAAAAATTATAATTGTAGGAGTAACGTATAAATGTCATATAATTATTATTTGTGCAATACTTTTTCAGTTTTTGTATTTATTTATTCTTTTGTGACATATTCATTTAAGAAAATAATATTTTCAAGTTATAATTAATACATTTTAAAAGGTGTGTATTTCACAATAAAATATGTTTTAGGATCTTTTGATTTTAACCCTTTAGTCACGATATATTTGCTTTCAAAGTCATTATCAGAGCGTCCCCTCCTCTCTTTTTTCTAAACTATCGATGTAAAAAATCTGAAAAATATTCAGAATGTAGCTTTTAATTAGTTCTTTCAATAAAAATAATAATTATTATAACGAACACTGTAAAAAAAAATTTCACCCCCCATCCATAGACTGGCCGTTTTATTAATGTATAATTCCGATATTGTTCCTTAGATTTTGTGTTAACTGGGCTTCTCTATAGATACTCTTTGCATTTACTTGTATAATGCTTCATGATTTTTGACAAAATCAATTTTTTCGTAGGTCCAAATCACGTTTCCACTCATTGTTTTTAATGGAACGTTCACCGCTACACGTGAAAAAACGTTCGACAAATGTTCGTCACCGCTATGGCGACTGTCATATAAATGACGGCAATACTATTTAACGTTATGTTCACATTCAACGCTTTTTAGGAAACCAACACCATTAGTTTTCCTAGAAAACGTTTTGGTGACGTCACCCACCGTTAAATTATGGCCGCTAGATAACGACACCGCTTTTCTAGAAAACCGTAGCTTATGTCTCAAGTTATTCTTTAAACTTTATCAATAACAATAGAAACTATGCGATCCTTTCTGAAACCATGATTTTTCAGGTTGGTTAAAACCAAGGTTAGTAAATACACAGATTGTACCATAACTCTGATGGGGAATGACATGAGAGGGGAGACCGCGTCATCATGAGGAATCCTCTAACGTTAAAAATGGTTGTCAAGCTATATTTACCATATAAAAGTTCCTCAAGATGACGTAATCCCGCGCGGCCACTGATTGGTAAAAAGTTATGGTACAACCTGTTCATTTACTAACCTTGGGTCAAAACAAACGTTTTTTGTTCCATATATGTCTATATTGTCTATATATTTGTGTGTCTGTCTTTCTCACAAATGGATTTTAATGAACCTTAGTTTAATTTAATTTAGTTAATATTTTTTTCTATAAAAAATAGTTACAACTTTTGTATTATAAAATACATATTAATATTATGAGCTCCATCGTTTTTTTAACATCATATTTGGCTTTAATGTTTCATATACTTATATCACAACCCACACTAGACATGGAAAACTGGCGCATAGACATAGATACATTATTTTACGAATGTAAATAAAGTGGTCACTGAGACAGCTCCTTCTAGGCTCATAACGGCACTGTGTAAGGGAGAGATAGAACATGGTTTCTTCCCAATCTCTCTCTCTCTCTCTCTCTCTCTCTCTTCATGGCCATTTTAAAATGCGGATCGTACTGTCCAGTTCTACATATCTATAGACTGGCGGAATAAGGATATGCCTCGGGACGATCAGGACAGGCAACATTCACGAAGCCAGAGGATCATAGGTTATTTTCTATGGGCTCCATAATAGGTTAAAAAAAACATCACTAATCAGATATTTTTTATGTTGTATTAACAATAACAAGTTAGTCCACCTCTGCCTACAGCGATCACAACACATCATAATATATTCATGTAAATGGTTTTGTTGATTCAAAATCGCTCGCTGTTCTAATATAATTGCTGTCTACAATTACAATGACATGCATGTGATGTTATAAATGTATAATTGATGCAGTTTAAGGATTTGATTATATGTTTAAATATATAATTCTATTTGTCTACATACTATAATATTATAATAAGTAACTATCATACTTTAAGAATTTCTAGTGATTTTCTGTATATACAGGATGGATAATATTTCTTGAACTACCAAAAAAGTACACAATCTTCAGAATGATCTTAAAATGATTGTTATGCAGGGTGAGTCATATCAGATGGTGTTAAATCCCATGATTATTTAACATGATTTAATTATTAACATTTATATATTAGATGGTCATGAAAATGTTTGTAATGTTGATATGTATAACAAAAGATGTGTGAAAAAGAACAAATATATTATTGAAAAAATAAATGTGTACAAATTTATTTACTTCGACGAAAAGATATATTATTTATATTTAAAGGTAAATAACTAGCTTTACAACCTAGACATTTACCATTTTTGGTCCTTCGAGCCGACGATAGAAGAAATCTGACAGGATTGTTGGATATTGGATAGTGGAAATCCACCTTTAAAAAAGAAAAGGATTGGATTTGAAATTGGTCTACGTAAATATTGGAAATCCACCTTTTATAAAGAAGAGGATTGGATTTGGAATTGGTCTACGTAAATATTGGAAATCCACCTTTTATAAAGAAGAGGATTGGATTTGGAATTGGAATTGGTTATGTAACATTGGAAATTCACCTTAAATAAGAAAAGGATTGGATTTGGAAGTGGCAACGTACTACGATAAGTGTTAATTTTATTGGAAATTATCGACGAAATAGTAATTTATATAGATTGTTAATCTGAAAGTCAGTTTTGGCAAAATAGTTTGGCTATATAAGGTTTGTGAAATTATTTGAATTTATATTTAGTATCTGTCAAAACACAATTTGTTTTAATTCAAAATCATAATGGCTTTGGAAAATTTAATTTCACGCAGAACAAATTTAAAACATCATTTGACAAGGTTAGAAAATGTTATTGGCAAAATTGATGAGTTTAACATCAATATTAGTGAATTAAAAATAAGGCAACAAACCTTTAATAAGCATTTTGAAAAATATAATGACATACAAGATCAACTTGAAAATATAGATGAAAATCAAAAGACTGATAGAGATTGTATTGAAGAAAAATATATAATGGTATCTGCCAAAATTGACGAACTTATATCAAAAAGAGAACAGGAGATATTAGATATTAGATCTAATAACTCAGATAAGGTTGTAGGAATTAATTTATCTAATAAAGAAAAAAATGATTGTAATTTTGTAAAATTGCCTACAATGAAGCTACAGATATTTACTGGTAATTATTCAGATTGGTGTTCTTTTTTTGATATGTACAATGCGTTAATTCATAATCATTCAAAATTATCAAATGTGCAAAAATTATATTATTTAAGGTCATATGTACAGGGCGAACCTTTTCATCTTATTGAATCGCTATCATTAACAGATGATAATTATTCTATTGCGTTAAGTATTTTGAAAAATAGGTACGAAAATAAATTAAATATTATAAATACTCATATTAAACAATTAGTTGAAATTTTTAATATACAAAAAGCCACTTCTTCTGCGATAAGGGAATTTTTTGTTAAAGTAAGGCAGCATTTTAATGCATTGTCTTCAATGTTAGTGCCAGTTGAGCATTGGGATTTAATTTTAGTTTATATGTTGTCTCAAAAATTAGATTTTGAAACACATAAAGCTTATGAACTAGAAAGAAATGCTAACGATTCACCAACGTTAGAATCTTTTTTAACTTTTTTAGAAAAACGGTCTATTGCATTGGAAAATGTAGGTGCAGCGAATACAATTTATAAAGATAACATTAAAATAACACATTTAATTAATGATAAATCACCAAATAAATGGGACATATATTCAAAACGGTCAGTGTCTCTCAAGTGTAGGTACTGTTCTAAAGTAAATCATCTAATTGATGAGTGCTTTATGTTCAAACGACTACCTTTAAAGGAAAAAAGGTATTTCGTTGAGAATGCCAAACTGTGTTTTACATGTTTAAAAGAGAATCATACGTCGATACAGTGTAAGTCAAATAAATGTAATACTTGCAACGGTTCTCATCATCAATTATTACATTATTTTGGAATAAATAATGTATTGGAAAACGAAAAGGTAACGGATGATATTGGCATCATTACTAATAAATCAAAACATGACAAACAAGAAACGGCAGGTTCTTCTAAACAAATAGATATTACATTGAATCATAAAGATAATTCTTCACTAGTTTTATTGGCAACGGCATTGGTAAAAGTGCAAACTAATAATGAAAATTATATACAAGGAAGAGCTTTATTAGATGGGGCATCGACTATAAATATAATTACGGAAGATTTCTTTAATAAATTAAATTTGACTTCTTATTGCGAAGAGAGTCAAATTTTAGGATTATCTAAAAATTCAGTAACAGCAAAGAAATTTGCTAATATCAATATGGCGACTCAGAATTTTAGTCATAAGTATAATATTAAATGTGCTATAATTTCGAATATTACGACGGAGTTACCGAATACATTCATAAATAAACATAATATTAACATTCCAGAAAATTTAACTTTGGCTGATTATTCTTTTAATATACCAAATAAAATTGATTTGCTATTAGGTGCAGAGATATTTTATTCATGTTTGAGGAATGGAGGTTACAATTTGGGAGATGGGATGCCGATTATTAAAAATACTACGTTCGGTCATATATTGGCAGGATCAATGAAAAACGTAATTGTTAGTAGACCAACTTTACATTCTACTAATGTAGCTGTGAATTTATGTAATATTGAAACGAATTTCACAGATTTAAATAAAACTTTAAATAGATTTTGTGAATTAGATATAGTAAATAATGATAAAAAGTTGTCAGATAATGATATTATGGCTGAAGAATTATTTTTAAAAACGGTGTATAAGGTTGACGGACATTTTCAAGTTATGTTACCATTTAAATTCTCTGAGGGAAATTTAGGTAATTCTTTTAATTTGGCATATAGACGATTCTTATTACTTGAAAGAAAACTACATTCGAATTTAAGTTTGTTTTATGATTATAAAAAGTTTATTGATGAATACGTCGAATTAGGGCATGGAAAATATGCTAATGTAGAATATGATCAAATATATCCAATAATTCTACCAGCAAAATGTCACTTTACTGATATTTTGGTTCAATATAAACATGTTAAACTATGTCTTGCAGGAACACAATTGCTATTATCTACGTTGCGACAAAAATATTGGCCTTTTGGGGGTCGTCGAGAAATAAAGCGAATTATAAATAAATGTATGGTATGTTTTAAATTTAGGGCGATCGGATCACAACAATTAATAGGATCGCTACCTCCTGAAAGAGTTAATTTTATAAGAGAGTTTTTAAATGTAGGTTTAGACATGACTGGTCCAATAATGATACGACAGTCTCGTATAAGAAAATCGGTAGAAACAAAGGCGTATATATGTTTGTTTATATGTATGGCTACAAAAGCTGTGCATTTAGAATTGGTATCTGATTTGTCAACCAATTTATTTATATTGGCTTTACAACGATTTATTTCTCGCAGAGGTTTACCTCAAATATTATATTCAGATAATGGTTCTAATTTTGTGGGAGCTAAAAACCATCTTAAAGAACTTTATACTTTTTTTGCCGATAATAAAAATAAACTTAAACTTAATGATTTCTTTATAAATAAAAATATTTTATGGAAATTCAATCCGCCAGCGAGTAGTCATAGAGGTGGTTTATGGGAAGCCAACATAAAAGGTGCAAAATATCATTTATCGAGAGTATTGGGAAATACATTTCTTACATTTGAAGAGACAATGACGGTATTGACTAGAATAGAAGCAATTTTAAATTCGCGACCATTATGTCCTTTAACATCAGATCCTAATGATTTAAATGTTTTAACACCAGGACATTTTTTAATACATGAACCATTTACTAGCTATAATGAAAAAGATATTGTTGAAATTCCGACTAATAAATTAAAATTTTGGGAAATTTGTTCTAAAATGCAACAACATTTTTGGAAAAAGTGGCATGTTGAGTATTTACACAATTTACAAAATCGTCCTAAATGGACAATACCTATTGAAAATATTAAAAAAGATATGTTAGTATTAGTAAAAGAGGATAATTTAAAACCTCTAGAATGGGTAATAGGTAGAGTTAATGAAGTGCACATATCAAAAGATGGAAAGGTTCGGTCTGCTATTATTAAATGTAAAAATGGTGACGAGTAAAATTCTAACACCAGTCACTTTTAGTGAATGGGGTACCCCGATTGTACCAGTATTGAAAAAGGATGCATCGGTGAGAATTTGCGGGGACTATAAGGTAACATTAAACCCATTTATAAAAATTGATAAGTATCCATTACCACGGATTGAAGACCTTTTTGCTAATTTACAAGGAGGTCAGGAATTTTCAAAATTAGACTTATCACAGGCCTACCAACAGATTGAATTAGATGAAGAATCTAAATCACTAACCACAATATCTACTCATGTAGGTTTATTTAATTATAATAGAGCACCTTTCGGAGTTGCATCATGTCCAGCAGCTTTCCAAAAAATAATGGAGGGGGTTCTAGCAGGCTTAAAGGGAGTAGTAGTTTTTTTGGATGATATCTTAATTACGGGCCAAAATAGGGAAACACATTTAAAAAATCTCTGTCAGGTATTGGAACGATTGAAAAATTGCGGTTTAACAGTAAAAGGGGATAAATGTGAATTTTTAAAACAAAAAATTAATTACCTAGGCTATGAAATAGATAAAAATGGACTAAGGACTGATATGAATAAAGTTAAAAGCATTGTAGAAACGCCGATTCCAAAAGATAAAACACAATTAAAAAGTTTTATAGGTATGGCTAATTTCTATAGAAAGTTTATTCTAAATTTTTCGTGTATAATGAAACCATTATACGATCTTACGAAAGATCAGGTTGATTTTAAGTGGGAGAAAAAATGTGATATAGCTTTTAATACAATAAAAAATAAATTAATATCAGCTGATGTACTAGTACATTATAACCCGAGTCTACCCATTAAGTTAGTAGTGGACGCCTCGAGTTATGGCATCGCTGGGGTAATTTTACATGTTTTTCCATCAGGGGTGGAAAAACCAATAGCTTTCTGTTCAAATACGTTAAATGTAGCACAACAAAAGTACTCACAATTAGATAAAGAGGCATTGAGCATTAGATACGCAGTCCAAAAATTCGAACAGTATTTATTCGGGCGTAAATTCACGTTAGTAACAGATTGTCAGCCATTAGTGGCGATTTTCGGAAAGAAAAAAGGCATACCTCAAATGTCTGCAAATCGATTACAACGTTATGCTATCTATTTGTCAGGATTTGATTTCGATGTACAATATACTAGATCGAAAACAAATATAGCTGATGGGTTGTCTAGACTTCCATTGCCGGAAGAAGTAACGATTGATACAGAAAATAATGATATATTTTTAAATTATGTAGCTGAAGCATCAAATATTAAATTAAATAAAATAAATTTAAAAGCTGAAACAGGAAAAGACGCGGAACTCAGGGTAGTAATGCAACTTTTAAATTCCGGGGAAGATGTAGGTAAATTAAAAACAAAAATTTCAAAATTTTATTTAGAACGCTGGAATGAATTTTCAATTGAAGATGGCTGTATGTTTTGGGGTTTTCGTGCGGTAATTCCGAGTACAATGAGGGAAACGGTACTTCAGGAACTACATAGTTCTCACATGGGCATTGTGCGAATGAAATCGTATGCTAGAAACTATGTATGGTGGCCCACAATGAACCGACAGATAGAACAAATTGCTAAGTCATGTCTGGATTGTTTGAAAAATAAAGATTCACCAGAAAAAAGTCCATTAATCTCTTGGACATGGCCGGAAAAACCATGGTCCAGAATTCATTGTGATTTTGCAATTAATTTTTATGGATTAAATTTTTTAATAGTTACGTGCGCTCATAGTAAATGGTTGGAAATATTTCCAATGCGAACCATTACCTCGGAAGCAACAATACAAATATTAAGAAGCTTATTTGCTCGTTTCGGTTTGCCATTGACTTTAGTTAGCGATGGTGGGACGCAATTTACCTCACATATTTTTAAAAATTTTGTTCAAAACAATGGTATTACACATTTAACTAGCGCTGTAAATAATCCTTCAACAAATGGAGCTGCTGAAAATTCAGTCAGAACATTTAAAAGGGCTATGCTAAGTATTATTGGTAATGAAGAAAGACCGGATATATCACGTTATTTGGCGTTATTTTTAATTAATTATCGAAATACGGTTCATGCAACGACAGGTGTTAGTCCTGCACAGTTAATGTTAGGCAGACCTCTGCATACGAGATTAGATAATATTAGAAAAGAATCGATCGTTCCAATAAATACAAAATTAAATAAAGGGGTAAAACCATATGTAGTCGAACAACAAAAGAAACAGCAAGGGTATTTTAGAGGTAAAAGAATCCTAAATTTAGAAGTAGGAAAGGCTGTGATGGTTAGGGACTATCGTCACCAAAAACCTCATTGGGCGGAAGGACATGTTTGCCAAATTTTGGGACAGCGTCATGCATTAATAAATGTGGAGGGTAATATGTGGAAAAGACATGTGAATCAAATCCGATTGAGTAATATGAATAAATTCACAAACTTGATGTTATCAACACCACATACTACCGATCACACAATTAGTAATAATAAGGAAACGGAAACTGTAAATCAAAATATTGATGTTGGTCGTCCTGTAAGGATTAGACGACCACCTGATAGATTACAGTATGAATGAAAAAAAAAAAAAAAAAAACTGTTATCACACTATAACTGTTAATTGTAATAATTTTGTATTAGAATTGTTTTAAGGATAAAAACAAAAATTAAACAGGGAAGTGTAATGTATGATAATAGTATATTGTAACAGAGCCATCTAGCGCCTGTTTAGTAAAGTGAGTCGGTATGGCAGATCCCGGTAATGTATATATAAGCGGGAGATGCGCCTCAGACGACACTCATATATTTCTATACGTTGTAAGAACGACATATTCTCTGTAAGTTATTATTGTACATAATAGAAGTGTGGCGAATAAATATAAACATGAAACTGGTGCATTATATTATTTATTAACATTCCCGACTCAATCACATATATTCGGACACCACAGAATTTAAGTTTGTTTTATGATTATAAAAAGTTTATTGATGAATACGTCGAATTAGGGCATGGAAAATATGCTAATGTAGAATATGATCAAATATATCCAATAATTCTACCAGCAAAATGTCACTTTACTGATATTTTGGTTCAATATAAACATGTTAAACTATGTCTTGCAGGAACACAATTGCTATTATCTACGTTGCGACAAAAATATTGGCCTTTTGGGGGTCGTCGAGAAATAAAGCGAATTATAAATAAATGTATGGTATGTTTTAAATTTAGGGCGATCGGATCACAACAATTAATAGGATCGCTACCTCCTGAAAGAGTTAATTTTATAAGAGAGTTTTTAAATGTAGGTTTAGACATGACTGGTCCAATAATGATACGACAGTCTCGTATAAGAAAATCGGTAGAAACAAAGGCGTATATATGTTTGTTTATATGTATGGCTACAAAAGCTGTGCATTTAGAATTGGTATCTGATTTGTCAACCAATTTATTTATATTGGCTTTACAACGATTTATTTCTCGCAGAGGTTTACCTCAAATATTATATTCAGATAATGGTTCTAATTTTGTGGGAGCTAAAAACCATCTTAAAGAACTTTATACTTTTTTTGCCGATAATAAAAATAAACTTAAACTTAATGATTTCTTTATAAATAAAAATATTTTATGGAAATTCAATCCGCCAGCGAGTAGTCATAGAGGTGGTTTATGGGAAGCCAACATAAAAGGTGCAAAATATCATTTATCGAGAGTATTGGGAAATACATTTCTTACATTTGAAGAGACAATGACGGTATTGACTAGAATAGAAGCAATTTTAAATTCGCGACCATTATGTCCTTTAACATCAGATCCTAATGATTTAAATGTTTTAACACCAGGACATTTTTTAATACATGAACCATTTACTAGCTATAATGAAAAAGATATTGTTGAAATTCCGACTAATAAATTAAAATTTTGGGAAATTTGTTCTAAAATGCAACAACATTTTTGGAAAAAGTGGCATGTTGAGTATTTACACAATTTACAAAATCGTCCTAAATGGACAATACCTATTGAAAATATTAAAAAAGATATGTTAGTATTAGTAAAAGAGGATAATTTAAAACCTCTAGAATGGGTAATAGGTAGAGTTAATGAAGTGCACATATCAAAAGATGGAAAGGTTCGGTCTGCTATTATTAAATGTAAAAATGGATATTATACTAGACCAATTGTAAAATTATGTCCTTTACCATTTTATAATTAAAAATAAGGAATTATTTTTAATCGGTTGGGGTGGCAGTAATGTTAAATCCCATGATTATTTAACATGATTTAATTATTAACATTTATATATTAGATGGTCATGAAAATGTTTGTAATGTTGATATGTATAACAAAAGATGTGTGAAAAAGAACAAATATATTATTGAAAAAATAAATGTGTACAAATTTATTTACTTCGACGAAAAGATATATTATTTATATTTAAAGGTAAATAACTAGCTTTACAACCTAGACATTTATCAGATGGAACTAACTTGAACAGTGTATTGAGGAAAATATTTTAAGAAAAAAAGTTCATATATACATATAGTTCATATCCGGAAATTCTTCATAAAAAGATTTAGCTTAAAATTAGTTTTATTTAATATTCTTAAAATTTAACGATTATTGACCTGAAACAGAAAATACGATCGCAAAACTTCGATAATAAAACAACTCATAACAAAAATATTCTGTCCGCGCAACCACCGCGGTAAGCGAATTTTATTTGATAAAAAAAATAAAATAAAAAATAATTAAATGTGTAAAAAAAAGTTGGCTCTGAAATTTTTTAAATTTTTTATTGATTATTAACTTTTTACTCTACATAATAAACAAAAAAATAAAATAAAAAACTTGTAAAAAAAAAGTTCCACATCGGGACTCGAACTCGGCATTCTTAGTTTACAATCTCTACAATATTTTTTTTGTTTTTAAAATATCAACCAAACGGTACTTTATATCGAAAAATCACAAGAGACATAATACTTTTGTTTTATTGAGAGAATTACAAAACATATTTGATATTATCAATCCGATATTTAATACCCGAGATATGATTTTTTTTCGGTTTTGAATGGCCGCCATTTTGAAATCCATAAAGGAATTTCGCTGACTAACGAACTTAACCGAGGTATTCGTGAGATTGATTTTTCAACCAAGTTTCAAAAAGATCGGAAGTAATCCTGGAAGGCTAGAGAGTCCACTCGAAACGGCAGATATACATATGTATATATATATATATATATACATAAAATTTTTAACGAACCTCATTTTCGTGATCTCGAGATCAAGTTTGATAAAGATATATAGTTTTTTTTCCGAAGTTGCGTCATGATGGTGATAGCAATAGCTATATTTTTCTTCGAAAAATTCGCTAATACAACGCATTTTATTCATTATTGAATAAAAATCACAATTACCATGGAAAACTAAAAAAAGTTCGAGTGCAATATTAAATTCAAGTCAAGTAAGCTTTGGAAAAAAGAATGGTTGATGTTTGAAATTTTTATAATCGTTAAAATTCGTTGCTTATTTTGTTAATGTCACACTCATAGTTAATGTATAACAGCAATGCTGGTTTTAAGGAGGGTGACTGGGCGACTGACCGGGGTTCCAGTTCAGAAGGGGCGGCGGACAGTCACATGGAGAAAAACTGTTTTTTTTTTCTCTTTAAAAAACGGTCATCATTAACTCAAATTCTTGAATATCATTACTATTATATTTTTCGTAAACGGTTGAGGACCTACTGGCTCTACACATCCCTTGTCTAAAAAACATTAGTTGATAATGGAAATCGATAACATATATTAATACTAAATTAGGTATCAAATTTAATTATACTATCCCAATGGGTTCTCAAACTATTAAATAAAAATTAATTTTAGACAAAATCTTTGAAAGTCTGTAGCTCCCTTATGAAGAGTTTCCGGACACATGTTCATATGAATTTTTTTGCGTGAAATATTTTCCTCAATCAATTGTTTAAGTTTATTCCACCTGATATGACTCATCCTGTATAATCGTGTGTTATGCGTATTAATAATAATAATAATTAATAGTATTCAATGATCCAGACCACCCGTCCACTTATGTTTTACGCCCAAACTACTAAAGATAGAGTTTTAGGATACACAATTTACTATATGTATACCGGGTGGACCATTTTAACGTTTAATGGAGAATAACTCGACCGGTAAGTGAAATAATAAAAAAGTTTTCAGTTAAAAGTTATACGGTTTGGAGGGGGACATAGACTTGGACGAAATTTTTTTAGGTGGTGTTTTCAAGGTGGTATGAAGGTCAACATCATTTTTTTAAATAGGAACCTATAGTTTTTATCAAGTAATTTTATTTAACGTGAATAGACACGAATCTTTCATTGATAACTTTTTTTTAAACAACTTAACCTTTCCAAGATATCTAACAAAATAATTCGAGATTTTGAACATTCAATATTTTTTTACTCAGAAACCATCAAGTTTAGAGAAAAAGCATAAAATACAAAAAATGTTTATTTTGGTATAATAAAACTTAAGAATTCTTTTTAAAATTATTTTAAAATTTTTTAACATTGTTTTTTTTTTGCTTAGATAA
The DNA here is from genome assembly GCA_949319165.1 of Sialis lutaria. Taxonomy (NCBI): domain Eukaryota; kingdom Metazoa; phylum Arthropoda; class Insecta; order Megaloptera; family Sialidae; genus Sialis; species Sialis lutaria. Next base: position 23,347,932 of record OX439238.1, read on the forward strand.
AATAAATTAAAGAAGTTTTAAAATTTTAAAAATAATTCCTTAGTTTTATTAGATCAAAATAAACATTTTTTGTTTCTTGTACTTTTTCTCTATAATTTATGGTTTCTGAGTAAAAAAAATATTGAAAGTTCAGAATCTCGAATTATTTTGTTAGATATCTTGGAAAGGTTAAGTTGTTAAAAAAAAGTTATCAATGAAAGATTCGTGTCTATTCACGATAAATAAAATTACTTGATAAAAATTATAGGTTCCTGTTAAAAAAAAATTATGTTGACCTTTATACCACTTTGAAAACACCACCTAAAAAAATTTCATTTAAGTACGTCTATATCTCCCTCCAAACCGTACAACTTTTATTTGAAAACTTTTTTATTATTTCACTTACCGGTCGAGTTATTCTCCATTAAACGTTAAAATGGTCCACCCGGTATATCGACCCTAAAGAATTTCAGGACTATATTTTCAACCCCCTTGGGGGATAGTTTGAGGAGTACATATCCGTTTCTCAGCAAAATCAAATGGAATGGTATATCAAAAAGTACATATTTGTAAAGATCATAAAAAAATGCACGGTGCTTCCTCGTGCTAAATTCATCAAAGGTAGTTAATTATTGAACAATTTAAATAAAAACCGATAAAGTATTCAGATGAACTGCCTGTCATTGGTTAACCATTTAATTTTCATACGATTTTAATAAAAAAAATTAATTTGACATTTTTCTTAATACGCGCCTGGTTATTATGTCGTATATTTTGAATTTTTTGATAATTTCAATCAAAATCATTATTTTTCTGCTATACGATTGTCAAAATGACATTTAAAACGTCAAAGTGACATTTAATATGTCAAAGTAAATAGCAGTTTTAAAAAAACAAATGACCATTTTCTTAAGTCAAATTGAGATAGATCTTTGTAAGGGAATATTTTACAACAAAAGTAGATAACCTATATTATAGAGAATTGAATGCTCTACAAAAAAAGGTTCTATAAAATTTTCACGTAATATGTGTCTTTCTTGAGCTATCTTCAAAAAATAAATCTTTTTGGATGTCACCCCTCCCTCTTACACACAATTTTAATTATTTTGAAATGGGACCGTCCTCAAGCCAGACCCAACCAACCAACCAAGTTTCATCAATATCGGTTCAGTGGTTCATGAGTTAAACGTATGACAAGGATTGGGGGACAGACACACACACAGCCATACACACAGACATACACACAGACAGACAGACACGGAACAAAAAGTGTTTGTCTTGACCTGAAACGGATAGATCCGGTAAAATTTTTAAAATCGGAGAACACATTTTTTTTCTCGTTTTAAAACGATAACAAAACTTCTCGTATCTTCGATATTGCGAGGAAGCAATAAGAAACTTTTGTAAAACAAAAAATTTCATACATTCAATTGTTTAAAAAATATGGCGATTTGTTTTCAAAGTTTAGAGTTTTACTAAAAGTGCTCTAATTTTGTTAAATATTAATGGAGTTTTATTATTTTTTCAAATTTTGAAAGTAGAAATAATGTTATTTGTAAAGATCTATTATTATTTGAGATTTTGATAGTTGAACAAAGACATTTTTTGATTGCCTCATTCAAAAAACGTTAAAAACAAACGTTAAAAACTAACCTAACTCATATCTAGTATTGGTCCACCATTTACTGTGATATAAAGACAGACAGACAGAAAGTGTTGTTTCCACAAATGTTCCTTTTTGCAATTTCGTTACGAAATATTAATAAAGTATTTACTAATTATTATAAAACTTTAATTAAAGACATGTTTTGTCTATTATACATAAAGGACTTGTTAAAATTATTAGAACTATACTAACGAATAGTTTTCATATATTTTATTGTTTATCAATAAAACAACAGCATATACAGTACCTTCCAAAAGTTAGGGGCCACCTAAATAACTAAATAATAATTTATTATTTAACCACAAAAACACCCACCTGCATAGCACCGGGCGGCGGGGGAGGGAGGAGCAAAGAAATCTTAAAAGGCACGTGGGGTTGAGTGAGGCTCGTTCGAAAGGGTTTACCAAGACAAACACAACGCGGGATTGCAGAGGTATCTACGTTTTTTTTTTCGAAGAGTTATGATCATTTGAAAATTTATATTGATATTAGGTTAAATGTATTTTCAATTCCCGGTGATATGTAGGTGGGTGATTTTTTGGTTAAATAATAGATTTGGTGATCCCATTGTATCTCTATAAATTTCAATCCTATATTTCAAACCATTCAGAAGTTATTTAGGTGGCCCCGAACTTTTGGAAGGCACTGTTATAAGTACAATAATCCAAAAGGTATTTATTCTTGATTACTCCTTCAAAAAAATTGTATATAATAGAAATACTAAATGATATTTGTGGTCTTATGATGATGAAATTGAATCTCATGTGAAAAGATTATAAGAATTATGCCAAACAAGATAAAGGTGTCAATCAAGAATAAACACAATATATTAAATGTACTAATGCAACTAATGTAATATTTACTTCCATGAAAATAAAATTTGATATCCTAAATTTCTTTAGTCTAATAATTTGTCTATAAACTAGTCATTAAAATGGTTTTGAAATTTTTAAACATCATACTGGACTGCAAAACATATGTTCATGCCGCAAGATTTTCCACTTCTATTACACACTGACATTTAAAAATAATATTCAATTTTCCATGATTTCTAACTTATTTAAAGTCACCAAACAAAACACGATTTTTATCCATGCTGTATTATTTTTTTATATGTGTGCAGCAGTGCAGCGTAGGAATGTAGGTTATAAAAATAGTATTATTAACATTATGGGCTGGAAAAACTTGAAATATTTGCCTTAAGCGGTAAAATTAATTGTCTATGATTTTATCATAGGTATGTCGATGATCAATACGAATACACACAAAAAGTTAGAAAAAAATTATATCAACATAAAATGGATTTTGTCGTTTTGTCTTCTAAACACTAATAAATTATTTTATATGCGATTTTTTGTACTTATTGGCTACTAGATATCAGTACGTTCATGATGAAAGGAACAAATTCTTTTAAAATTCAGATAATTATTTTGTGGAAAAACGCTCGTATTTCTAGTTGCGGATTTTTTTGGCATAAGAAAATTGTATACAGGATGTCCCAAGAAGAACATATGCAGACATCATTGATTTTTTTAAATGTAACACCCTATATTTGTGCCATTTTTGAATTGTACGTTAAATTCTGAACACTTTGTGTACACCATACCATAGCTCTAAAATGAGCGATTTTTTGGAATAATGACGTTTGAAATGTGTCTCAAGAAGAATATATTTAGTTATCAATGATTTTTCAATGGAAACTCCTGTATATTGTGCCATTTTTGAATTGTACGATAAATTCTGAACACTTTCTGTATAACATAACATAGTTATCAGCAGTGGCGGCTTTAGGGGGGGGGGTGACCCTGGGCAACCACCCGACAAGAAGAAAGGCGAAAAAGAATGAAAATAATAAGAACATAAAAATGACGTTTGAAATGTGATAAATAAATAAAAAAATTTATGAACTTTAAAAATAAAACATACTAAAGAAATAAAATTATTCTAAAAACCGCTAATTTTAGAGCTATAGTTTGCTGCACAAAAAGTGTACAATTCAAAAATGACATAATATATAGGGTATTCCATATAAAAAATTAATGATGACTGCATGTGTTCTTCTTAGAAGTATTCAATTTTCTTATGTCAAAAAATCCGCACCTAAAAATACTAATCGACGTGTCCGAGCGTTTTTCCACAAAATAATTACCTGAACGAATTTGTTCCTTTCATCATGAACGCACTGTATTTGCCAACATTTATATACACATCAAGAGAGCATCTCAAAGAGTCCTGAAGATTTTCATTGTAATATGCAACGAAACGTTGGTCATGATAACGACCATAACAGCATACACCATATCGTTGTAAAGTAGAGTAGAAAACACGTTCAAATATGATATAGTCAACTTAGTGACCCATAAGAAAAACTAAAGTTAGAGCTTGTAACTCGGAAACTAAAAGTGATATAAAAATTCTAAATACACCAATCAATTCTACACAAAAAAGTGCTTTAAGAAACCGCAAACAAAAACTACCTATCTATAGCCATTTAAAGAAATTCCAAATTTTCATTTTTTTGGGTAAACCACATAGAATTATGAATATTTTTTGGTGTAGTAATACTTACCCCTTTCTTACAAATAATTCATCTCATTTAACCAAACCTGTATCCTTTATAGATACTGAGATCCCCGTGCTGGAAAAGTTATCTGGGACACCCGGTATATATGACTATATAAGAAAGTATAAAATGTCAAGAACTACTGATCCAAATATATGAAAATACATATCATTAAACCTATATAAAATATGTGTAACACATATCTATAAAGAAAATACCAATAGACTAACAGGTTTCTATACCAACCCAACTAAAGTGAATCTAAATAACTACATGGAGTGTTAATGACCTTAACAGTAAACAAGTTAACAAAAACAGACAGGCGATTATTTCATTCAGTAGAAATATTTAATCGTGGCCATGAGCGTAGCCAGCGGGCGGGGGAGGTACCTGCCTAACTTATGGACAAGAGTATTCCACGACACGAAGAGTCAATAATAATTAGTACATCTTTCAATTCATCGAAAAAAAGTAACAAGCAGATAAGTCCATCGACTATATAGAAGAATAGTTTTATGCAAAATGTTATCTATTTAATTCTTCAACGTAGTTCTATTTTCTGAAAATTCAGATATTCACTAAACTGGCTGTGACGTTCTTTCCTGCAACTAAAAATGCAATTCTTATTGCTCTGACGCAACTGTGTACAATACGGTATTTGAATCTATGAATTTAAGACTAAAATGTTATAAATAGTGTTGTATATATTACTATAATTAACAATCAAGTGTTTTTACGAGAAATAAGTCAGTATTTTAATAATAAACCTAATTTTAAAATGTAATATTTAACCTAATGGTCACGTGATCGCAAACGTGTCTAAGGCCATCCGCACACGGGTCGACTGTTTTGCAACGAGAATCTCAAACCAGTTGCGCAAGCGACTGTTTGGTAACTTTGCACGTGTAGTGTAATGGCCCTCCGCACACGGCGCAACCGAAACAAAACTGATTTGAAATCAGTTTCCAACTGGTCTCATGCGACTGTGCTTGCAGGTCGAATTTCAGTTTCAGTTGCGTGGTTGCATACTGTTTGAAATTTCATTATTGTAAAAATAATGTTTATTAACAATTAAAATTATTATTATTCATTGTTGTCACTTATTTACTTCATTCAAAATGAATGAACAGCTATTGAACATTAAATTCGTCGAGGAGGTGTAGAATCATGCAGTTTTATAAAATTATAACCTATCTGGATATTCGAGAAAAGACAAAACAGAAAAAGGATTGCACGAGGTAGCAGCCCAAGTAAACATGACAGGTATATTGTACCTATATATAAACTGTATATATTTATTATGTAATATAACATGTTTGACTTTATTTATACATAATAGTATTTAAATATCAAGATTCAGTCGCGCTCGTGTGCGGTGCGAGGAAATAAATCGATTGCAAACCAGTTACAAAATAGTCGCTAGCGCAACTGGTTTGAGATTTTCATTGCTAAACAGTCGACCCGTGTGCGGAGGGCCTAACAGAACTGCCACTGGTATGACGTAGTTACTTACTACAAACGTCAGAATACTCGATCCTTATTGATTGAATTCAGTTTTTTTTTGTAAACAGTTACGCACGCATACCACGTGAATTTGAATGTGCATTTTGGCGGGAATTTTTGTTCATTTAATAAATAAAAAAAAGATTATTTTCAGCATTATTTTGGAAAAACATACTAAGGAAGTATCTATTATATAAGTACATACGCACAATTTACAATATATTTTAAAATTTAGTCAAATCCCGTATTGTAGTACTACAACAAACAATTTTGAAAGATTTTTCTCTGTGTTGCAACAAATTAAAAAGTAGCTGAGACTCGGTTTTTGCACTCTAGCGTCCACAGAAAAACTGCGACTTAATTTTAGACTCATTACACTATTCAACAATAAATACTTTTGTAATATAACAGAGATCTGAATAGAAAATTTAGGACGCTTTTGGCATGCAGAAACCGGATTTGTTGCCCAATTGGTTTCATCACGTCAAAGTTTTGAGATATACTAACCTAAAAGTCCCAAAAATGAATATATGTATTGGCAATGTTAAAAAGATATGGCAATGTTAAGAAGATATGATATTTTTGTTAATAGTGTGTAGTATAGTAGATACAATGAACTTTACTACATATGTATATCTTCAAAGTAGTATATTTCGGTAAAGAAAAATCGCATAGTAAAATGTAAAAAATCATTTTAAAGAGAAAAGATAGTACTCTTCGAAATCATGAAAGAAAACTTCAGAAAAAAATTACCTACTTAGTAATAAATTCCCCAACATTGCCATTAGGTTCGGATATCTAAAAAAAACCTGACGTGATGGAATCGTTTGGCAACGAATTCGGTTTCGGCATGACAAATACCTTCTAAATCACCTATTCAAATTTCTATGAATTTTTTTTGTTGCTTAGTGTTATTTTTGATTTTAAAAATTAAACCATTTAACATAATACAAAATATAATTATATAATGTACCGACCAACTTCCCTCCCCCGAATAAAATCCTGGTTACGCCCTTGATAACAACTCATGTTTGATGTAATTTGCATAAAAAAATTAGTTCACTTTCAAACAAAATTCTTCCTTTTAAAGAATAGAAACCGTCAGCTAAGTGTCGACTGCCATTGGGTACTATACACATGCTCCCAGATGAGTTTTATTTCTTGCGCTATGAAAGAGAAAGTGCTTTCTTGATGTTTAACAAGTCTTCTGGTACAGAGTGTACCATAGGAAATACAGCGGCAAACAAATATAACAGTTATTCTGTTGTTTTAAAATTATATATGAGTATAATTGCATATATGACATATATCGCATCAGTTTGAACGCCATCTTACGATTAGTTATGTAGGTATATCATCAACATTAAACCAATTTATTGGTGTAGCTGTACTTAAATAGTTTGAAGTATCACTACTTCAACTATTATAGATATCTGCGAGTGTAAACTTGTTAATATCTTCAAACTACTTTCCTGAAGATGTCAACTGTATTGTGTAAAAACAATTTCGCCTATCATCCAGAATAATGTAGTATTATATTATAAACTACTTATACAGTAGTATATGTAGAATCAATGTTATACTAACATTAGACAAAATAAATGTTTTCAAAACAAACTTTTTAAATACACGAAATTTTTAGATCATAAAAAAATTATTTTGATAGTATTCTTCAAGAATGTTTTTAAGTATTTTTTAATCAAAAATAGAAAACATCTTTACAGAACCCAACACAGATTCAATTGTAATCTAATATATAAAATTCTCGTGTCACGGTGTGCGTAATTGAACTACTCCGAAACGGCTCGACCGATTTTCGTGAATATCGGCTAGGGTGGAGAATCGGACAACATCTATTTTTCATCCCCCTAAATGTTAAGGGTGCTCCACCCTTAAATTATTTTTTTATTTTTTTGGACAAAATTTTTTGTTTTTATTTTTTTATGACCTTAGAATAAAAAAAATCATATTACTCTTAATTTTCACCCTTCTACGATCAACCCCTATTAATTTTTAATTTTATATTTTAATTTTATAGTAAAGTATTGCCATAGTTAAGACAGGACAACGTCTGTCGGGTCAGCTAGTATTTTATATAATTTTTAAATTAATCAATACTAACAAACTTTCTAGACACTCTATAGATTCGTTCTGCTGTAAATTGACATCAGTACCTGTGCCTAATCAACGTTATTGTACACTTATAACAAAAATGAATTACCTATTCATATATTTTGTCAGTTGGCATAGCTGTTAAATATGTTCTACTTTATACACTTATGTCAGTTAGGGTGCGTACACACTTACGATTAATTAAAAAAATGGGTGTTGTTTCATTATTTTATTTGATATACTACATAGAATTACTTAACGGCTTTGGCTCGTGTTTTTCGAAATTGGTTTATACTCGCGCAACTGGCTGCTCTAAAATATAAACAAAATACACTACGCCGTCAATGATTTTCTTATCATTTTTATTAGAAAAAATTGTTAAAAAATATTTTTTTATTACATAAAATACCATATGGAAATTTTTCTTTATGCAGGTCTACTGTAAATCAACTATATCTTATAACCAGAGACTTGAACCAACCCCCGAACCATAAACCCGTATTTTTCATGAACCTGAACCCGAACCGAAACGCTATATTTTAAAGTCAGCGAACCTGAATCTGAATCCGAACCTTATCATGGATATCCGGTAACTATATTTTTTCAAAAGGTTCAAGAAATTATTTATAATATTTTATCGGTTTTCTTCCATTGATTTTTAAATGTGATTGTAAAATGTACAAATTGGAAATTTGTTTGAATTTCACTGTATGATGTGACTTCCACTACTAAAATTTACATTTTTTTGCTTGCTTTATAATTCTATAACTTTGTAAAAATTAATTTCTTTTCAATTTGCAAAAAATCTGAAAAGAAGAGATTTCAATCTTTGAAATGTATTTTTATTTTTTGCTATTTTTTTCTAGCAGTAGGTATCATCGTCCCTTCATTGTTTTGACAATATAAATACCGCGTGGTCTATTTAAATTGAGACAAGCAAATATCTCGAAAATTAAGGTTTTTCAGGGATAATGTTTCATACAAAAGTTTCAGGGTTCGAAGGGGGAAAACCAATGGAGGTAAATTTTTTTACTTTGAGTGGAGGTTTAAAGGTCATTTTGGGGTCAACTTCATTTTTTTAAATGGAAACCTATTTCTTTTTTTACATATTCGTATTTTGCAGACAAAAAGAAACAACTTTTGTCTGAGGAGTTTTTTCAAAATCCTCAATTTTAACCTATTTTTTTTTTAGTAAAAATTTTCAAAATATAAAAAAAAAATTTTTTTTAAATCCTAAAATTAAAAAAAATCATTTTTTAAATTTAATTGTTACTTAAACATGCATAATTAATAATTATAAATAATAATTTCGAATTTTTTTAATAAAAACAAACAAAAAAATAATAAAATAGATTTAAAAAATGCCCCTGAATTTGAGGATTTTGAAAAAACTTATTAGATAAAAGTTGTTTCTTTTTTTCTGCAAAATACGAATATGTAAAAAAAGAAATAGGTTTCCATTTAAAAAAATGAAGTTGACCCCAAAATGACCTTAAAACCTCCACTCAAAGTCAAAAATTTTGCCTCCATTGGTTTTCCCCCTTTGAATCCTAAAACTTTTGTACCAAACATTATCCCTGAAAAACCTTAATTTTCGAGATATTTGCTCGTCTCAATTTAAATAGACCACCCGGTATAATAATATACATTTGGTATAATATGTTTGACGAAAATAAATTTTATCTCAAGAAATGAAGATTTGAATACTTTGATTTTTTTATTACAGCTGAACAATTAGAAAACTAAAAATATACGGTTTTTAATTTTAATTTTATACCGCGTACATTTTGTTTTGTGAGCCCACAGTAATACAGCTTTTTTATTTTCAAATATATAGTAATTTATTTTTATTTTTTAATTGGAACCCGTACCCGAACCTTAACCAGGAAAAAATAACGATTTTTGAACCCATAAACTTTTCACCGTGCTTAACCTTAACCTAAACCCGAACCGAAAATTATTATTGAACCCGAACCATAAATAAATTCCGGTTCAAGTCCCTGCTTATAACCTTAACTAATTCTAGGGTCTTACGCCCAGTATTATCAACTTTAACTAAATGCTCCTTTAACTAACTGTCATATTATCAACAGATGCAAGCATAATACATTTAATTAAATAGTATATAATACAACGTATATTATGTCTATTTTTCATTGAGAGCTTAAATATTGATTTAAATCACGTTTGTAATACACCAAATTTACTTTAAAGGAGCATTTAGCGCTAAAGGAGCTTTAAATTGGTTGATAATACCGGGCATTAGACTTTCTTTTAATGGAATATGTCGCATTAATAACAGTTCAATAGTTTTTGTATCAAACCAAAAAAGATCTGATTTTTTAAAAACTATCAAAAGCAACTATAATATACCTATTCAAAAAAGCACAAACTATTGCCATTGTACAAACAAAGCCCAAATATTTATACACTATTGATTTTGAATAGCATGGAGCCGATGGAGCGTCATACCACAAAGCTTATATTAATAAAGTTTGAAATACCTAATGTATATAGAACACTAATAATTAACTTGAAAATTACAGAGAGACTAGATCTATCCCATGTTTGTTATTTTGAATAACATGGAACATATACCTTATATCAATTAATATTTAAAATATGTAGATATGTAGAAAGTGAAATATATCAATTAACTATATTTAACATTTCGTTAAATTGGCGAAAAATTGTGTTTTCACTAATTGTTATAGAATTTAACTTGTACTTTCCGATCACAAACTTCGGGGTTATAATATAATTAGTTTTAAATAAAGCCGGCCTCAATTTTACTTTACAACGATATGTCACTTGCCATATTAATTATCGAAAAAAAATATATAATGTATTTTTTTTAATAGTTCATTATTTTCAAATATTCATTTGTTATTTTGATTGTTGTTATTGTAATTTTTGTTTATAATTTTCGTTTTTCATAGCTCACTTAAATGTTTGTAATAAAATATTTAATAAATATCACTGGCATTTAGTACATCGACTTATTTTCCATAATAAGTATGGCAAGTGACATATCGTTTTAAAGTAGAGTAAAAAACACGTTCAAATATGCTATAGTCAACTTAGTAGCCCATAAGAAAAACTAAGGGCTCGCAACTCGGGAACTAAAAGTGATATAAAAAATCTAAATACACCAGTCAATTCTATACAAAAAAGTGCCTTAAGAAACCGCCTACAAAAAGTACCTATCTACTTTGACAAAAAAGTTATAGCCATTTAAACGGTATACCGTCTTTACCACATAAACTTATGATTTTTTTGTGTAGTAATACTCACCCCTTTCTTACAAATAATTGATCTCATTTAACCAAACCTGTATCTCTTATAGATACTGAGATCCCCATGCTGGAAAAGTTATCTGGGACACCCGGTATACCTATACTAAAACCTGAGCAAAGAACAATATCTAAGAATTAAAAAAAAAGACGTAAATTGAACAAGTGCTTCTCAAGTGACAACCGCACTAACGGACGTACAGACAGATAGAGAACTGTTGCGTTTAATAATATGTAAAGATAAATATGTTATAATGATAAAAACATAATTGTAATTCAATCCCTTTTTGATCCTCTGACGTTAGCCTACATGCCAACACTGCTGTGTGAACTCACCTTGATACGTGATAATCGAAATCCAAAGAGAAATTACGTGTAAATATATAATGTAATATTAATAATATTGCAGTTAAGAGAATCACTTTCTTTTTACTAGATCGCGACGCTAGAGTTACCACAACGTGTTATTTAGTAAGACCAGTCAATCAAATGTCTTTAAACTCTGATATTATTACGTTTTGGTACACATAACTAGAAATTATCTTTAATTAAATGAAAACCATGAAAGCATTTTAATATATTTAATATTTTCATAATTACGTTTTAATAAATAGATATTTTTTTATAAAATTTATAATTTTTTTTTTAATATTCTATAAAGCAAATTCACTGATTAGTTATTTTGACATGTAGAGTAAAGTCGGTATATATGGACCAGGCGGGTAATATGGACACCTCCTTTTGTTGTTCCATTTTACATTCTATAAAGACAAAATTAATATGTATCTAAGCATACACTTCTAAATAACTGCGTCAGGTGACATGACAGTGTTTGGAGTACCAGTATGTCATTGAGGGCAACTTAATGAAATTTGTCATTTTTTTATTATTTTTGTATATAACGAAAACAATATTTTCTTAATATAAGAATCATACTCTTAATCCAACTACGTTATTCCTTCGTTCAAGAATACTATAGTTGGTTTAAGAGATTATTGCTTATCTTAAGAAAATATTGTTTTCGTTATATACAAAAAAAGGTTTACTTGGTTTGAGAAATCCTTTCTACCAGTGTAGTCAGAGCTGTTTTTAAATCTTTGTAAACTCTCAATAAATTGATCTTTTTCTATACCCCTGCTTATAATAAGAGCAAATAAACAGTTTATCCCTTCTTATTTTCTTGTTAGATACAAATTTAACAACAATACATTACTCGAATTAACTTAAAGCACCAATGCATGCACTCGTAAACAAATTCAGTTAACTAAGGACCATAATTCGGTCTATGCGCACATCTATACTGTAGTTTAACGTTGTTTAGAGACGTGTAATTGGTTTTACCAAGACTGCCCGCCGCCATGCCATTGCCCGTTATATTGTAGCCACGAGCGCCGCTCTTGTTATGTTGGTAAGTTAGGAATCTGCATACCATTTGACAAGACAATTATGTGTTGCAGAAATGTATTGTTGGGGTGGAAAAATTTATTAATTAAGGATAAATATATTTGTTTATTTGTATACAAAGTGCAGTAACTTAATAATAAACTAGTAATTTTAAACAAACTATTCAAATTACTATACTATTTTAATAACGATATACTTATATGTACGTTGATAATGTAATGCAGCGTTTACACCGAAAAAACAAAACATAAACATCGTGTCTTTAAAATACTTCGTATTTAAAAATGTATAGGGTTTATTGCTTTTTGGTCATAAAAACACCGTGTTTCTGTTTTGTTTTCTCGGGGTAGACGCCGCATAATCATAATAGCGTATAACTATGGTAGGTAAATACCAAGGTTAGTAAATACAGGTTGTACCATAACTCTGGTGGGATGGGGCATGATAGGGTAGACCGCGTCATCATGAGGAATCAGAGGAATCCTCTAACGTTAAAAATAGTTGTCAAACTTTTTTTACTATATAAAGGTTCCACTGATTGGTCAAAAGTTATGGTACAACCTGTTCATTTACTAACCTTGGGTAAATACCACCCATCATAGGCGCAGACTTTTCGTTTCACCTGGGGGGGGCGAGATTTTTTGGGGGAGAGGGGTTAAAAAATGTCCTTAAAAAATGTGCAATATCCAACTTTTGTAATAACAACCAAATGATCACAATGAAATTGTGTTTTCATTTGCATTTTAAAAAGTTACTTAACTTTTTGCGCCAAAAAATTTCAGAAATACAACTAATCATGCGTGTAGTGTTAAAAATTACTTTTTTTCATCAAATTTTTGAAGTTTGCTGCTAAAATCATCGTAAAACTTGGATAACGCTAATGCCGACGATACAACATTCATTATTTATAGTGTAGTTTCGCTAAAACCCGATCAAACTTTAATTATTTAAATTTAAAATAATTGAAAAGTGGACATTTGTATTTTTGAAAATATTTTTTTCATTTGTACATTAATTTCTTTAATTTGCAGAGGCTCACGAAGCGAAAACGACGTTTTTAACTGAAAACTTCAGTTACTTATTGATGGAGAAAAATCGTAGTTTTTTAATGCTAATGGTCTAACTAAGCTTTGTATATTGAATATTGCACCCTTTTTTTTTTTAAATCTTATTGACAAATGTATCTTCAATTTAAAAGAAACTATCGTGCAGCATAACAGGGGGGGCGAAGCCCCCCTGTTATAACATCTAGGGGGGCGATCGCCCCCCTCGCCCCCCCCCCCAACAGTCGGCGCCAGTGCCACCCATGAAGCATATAATAAAGAGGGTGAACTTTGTATCTCTGTAATACAATTTTTTGAGTCAAAATATGACCCTCAAACTGGGTGGTCTCTAGTGCTCAGATCACTGCGCAGTATTGACTGCTCAATCGTATAGTTGTGTGCGTACCGCAATGTACAAATCAGTACAAATTAACAGAGCAGTGATTGCGCACAAAGTAAATTTCTTACTTCTGCACAGAGGTCCGACAAATGCGGACCGGACCGCCCATTCCAGTTTCCACTTTTCGGCCTACCCCTTCGACTCGAGTTTAACGCCATATTATATGCTTCATGACACCACCCAACTGACAATGCTCCAGAATCTTTTTATTTTATAAATAAATAATAATAAAGAGTTGAAAAAGATAGTTATAACTAAACAGACTAGAATGAAACCTATAAACCTACACAATTCAATTCATTGCTTTAATGATCAAATATAGTAGAAGATCGACAAAACGAACTCATTCAAAAGATGAGTATCTAACCAATAACGTAGCATGAAAGATTCATAACCTGCACCCAGCTCTCTTCTGTATAATAAATTTATATAAGATAGATTATATTCGCGAATATTTATTTACAATATTGAAATCTTGTAAACACATATCATTTATATTGTACACTTTCTTCGACAACATTGAAAAAGTGCTATTTTTTAAATTTCCTGTAATTTATCATAAAATACCACATAATCCACAGATTCCTGATCGAGTTACTTTCATTGGTTACAGAAACATTAAAAAGTGATAATTTATTGTTTCAATGATCCACATATACAACGGAAATAGCATGCATATTTATTCTCAATAAATAAAATTGTAAACATGTTCTGGCAAACATAAATTGAAGATTGAATTGTGAAATATATATTTCATGTTTTGTAAAAAAATATATTGCCATACCGTTGGTGAAGTTATTAAACTGTATTTGTTTACAATGTCTGCTACAGATTTCTAAATATGTTTCTGTATATAGATATATAATACACTTTTACTTATTTCTTATGCGTTGCAAGTTTAAGTTTAAACTCGATACGAATTTTCGACTTGAAAAGGTTCCCTTGTTAGGAAGCTGAGATTAGGCATAATTATAATAAATAGTGAACCAATTACAAACCTACATTTTAAAAATAAAATTTTAAGTTTTTGGTACTTTTTTAGAGGGGCAAATGGATTACCAAAATACTTATATTCAATCCCAAGTGGGGTATTAAAGGAAGTAGTTGGTCTTTTAATTTTAAGGGTATTTATTTTCCTTATATCTGGAGTATAAGCACACAGAAACTATTTGTTAATTTTTCATAGGATCGGCAAATATCCATGCAAAAGAGTAGAAATTACTCAAAATAAGCTTATAATCTCGTCCCACTAGAATCATAAATATCGCAAATTTCTAATATAAAACAATTAAAACTTGATATTAAAGCAATGATATTTTAATTTATTCACATTAAATCAAAATATAATCATAAAGAAAGCACGTTAATTAGCATATTTTGCCATAAAACAACTAACAGAGACATCTGTGTGTAGCACACCCCACTACACAACCATGTAACATACAGAGTTACACAACAGAGGGCGGTACATGTCGCACTGATTGTCATTGTTGCCAACCGCCCTATTGTTTTAACTCAATTATTTGATTATTGACCACAGCGCCGATCAAATGTTTTAGTAGGTGATTTTATGTGTTTCGCAATTGGCATTACTCGTTTAGGAATGCATAATTTGATGTGAAATCATCCAGTATTATGTAAACTAGACAATCAGTGGGTATGCGTGTTGTGTGCGTACCAACTGCGAATAGATGAATTTCCCGTTCATCAGCAGTTCTTTGTTTAGAGAATTTGAAAGTGTAATTAACTGCGTAATTGAGTTTTTTTTTTTAAATAACGAAAATTAGCACGGAAAAATGCATTGTTGGCAGATTTGTATGCATAATTGCTCAATGTAGGGCGAAAGTAATGTAAGTTAATAATATTTGTGTGGTGACAATTGTTGATTTTTGTTATGTGGTTGTTATTATTTAAATTTTAAGATTAAAACAGGGATGTATTCAGAACAATTTTTATAAATATATTTTTTTAAATTGTTTTTTTCTTGTAAATTTCAATTATTGCAAGTACCTGTATCAATATTTATATCAAACATACTTACTTTTGAAGTCCAATTGTATTATTTCATTCTTAAAGTTGAATAGGGTAAAAATAAATTATTTTAATTCAAACCAAACAACACATTTTATTGATTTAAATTTAACATATTCATTTTAATATAAATATATTTTTTTATATATTTAAATAAAAATTTACAATCTTTATATTATAAGAAACACATACAAAAATATATGAAATTACAAATCTAATACACACAAGTAAAAAAAATGTACAATAATAAGTAGGCAAGTGAAACTTAAACTAAAACTGCATCTTTACTACAAAAATGCTATGTCACTCGACAAGTGTTTCTTGAATCGTCTGGAATCGTTATGCTCCTGATGAAGACTTCTTGTGAAGTCGAAACACGTGTCGAGTGATATAGCATTTTTGTAGTATGTAAATATGCAATTTTAGTTTAAGTGACTAAGTAACCACAGTTTCTCCGTTTTTCAAGTAAGGCAAGTGAAACATCTACTTGCTTAACAAGTAAGTTAAGCGTGTGCATATCGCACACCTAGATCTAAAGGGAGCTAACTCAAAAATCTCAATTTTTGAGTTATGCACACCATCGAATTCCTTATCCCAATACCTATACCGACCAAAAAAAACAGATTTCAAAATTCCTACAATATCTTTCTTCTAGTGGCATATAAAAAGTATAAATCTATATAGTGCACAATGTAATTGTAATCAGTTTTTCGTCTGTACTAAAAAAAAGTGTTTTTTTGAGTTAATACCTGTTTAGATCTTGGTGTGCGATATGTTCATTCGACTTGCCTCTTTATACAGGCTTTATCTTATTAACTAGATTTTAAACTATTTTAAAGCTTAAAAATAAAACATTCATTAATTAAAATTCACATATTATGTATAATTACAAATTATCTCGCATATTTCTTTTCACAAATGATTCTCTCATATTAATAAAGGCGTTTTTCATGATGCATCGTATGGACGTGTATCTTGAATATTTTGTACTTATATTCGTATTCAAACAGTGACGTCATTATGAACTGTACCTCTCAACTGTACCGTACTTACAATTATGTAGACGTTTTGAAGTCCGAGGCGCAAAAATAGATTTTTTTTGCAACTTTGAAAGTTGTACATGGGGATGTTTAAATTTCCTTCCATTTCCACACCCTATATGTAAAAAAAATAATCATATTTGACCTATTGGCACTACTCTGAAAATTAGCAATTTTTTCGATAAAATCAAGTGTTCCTTTAATTGTTTCCGTGAGTGTAGTATATGCAATTTCTATTCAAAACTATCCCACTAATTTTAGTACATAAAGGTAAATAAGTCGACACGGACCTCGTAAGACCCCTGTCCTTACGAAACCTCCAACTAACGCAGCATGGTTGATAAATATTAAATCAAAACTTGGTGTAGTATCTCAAGAGGTATCTTCAAACATTGTTTTGTGAGAACGAATATTAAATTGCATATCTCGAAAAAGCGCCCTCATATCTGTTTTAATAATTTCCATATCCGGTATAACCATAATATCCTCCATGTCCAGAATATCCTAATCCATAGCTATGGTCATAGTCCAGATTAAAACCATATCCACTCGGATATGCTGCTGGTCCTAAATACGAATATTTTGGAACAAACCCAGCACCGCCATAATGCGGCGTTACAACTGGAGATGTCGCCACATGTGGAGACGGAAAACGTTGTGGAGAAACTATTTGAGGAGCGGCTACGTATGGAGAACCAATCTGAGACGCGGGCACGTGATGAACAACACCCTGATGCGTGGCTATATGTGGAGAACCAATTTGAGATGGAACTAAATGTGGAGAAAAGCCTTGAGATGCGGCTATGTGATGTGGGCCTCTTTGGGGTGTGGATAAATGATAAGGAACACCTTGATGCGTGGTTAAATGTGGAGAGAGTATCTGGGGCGACACAACATGAGATGTAGGGCCTTGTGGAGATATGATGAACTGTGTGGAATAATGTGGTGCAGAATGTGGATTCGGTGTTACCGGTTGTGGATGGTTGTAGTTTGATAATTCATCTGGGGCGTAGTTGTCTCTATAACCTGACCCATGGCCACGATGTCCTGTTAATTATACAAAATATATTAAATTATGTATGGCATTATATACATTTTTTATCATTACCGCATCTAATAATAGATTTATGTATTTTTTCATGAAGCAAATAATATTACTACCGTAAACCGGAGTTACCTACTTTGATTCACGGGGTGACATTGATAACAACTTCTACTCGTTGTACATTTGCATTTTAAGGAAAAACGGAACACATCTCTTCCAATTTTTTTTATGGGTGACAGCACTATCGGCCTGAAAATCCATACGAATGCGCCGATATTTTTTTAGAAAAAAAATAAAAAGTATGTAAACAATGTTTTAATGAATTTTCAAGGTTGCAAAACTTTACTGATAACCTTTTTATTTATAATAATCATAAAAATGTTAGCACATCATGTCAACAGGTCTTTATCGAACATTGCTATAAAAAATTAAAAAAATTCTATCCTCAAAAATGACAACGTGGCTAAGGAATAATGTGCTCGGGGTGTCTTTGATCAACTATAGGGTTTAAATTGATCAATCGGTCAAAGTTACCTAGAGGTCGCTGCGCCCCCGGCGAAAACTGAAAATAGCACGCCCCCCTCTGGTGTAGGTACTAAAGAACTTATTTTTCGTTGTCATCATGATTTTTCTGCCCTGAAAACTTATTTTGCGCTCTCTTTCAGTAGATGACCTTTTTTTAGTCCTCATGTCACATTAATCCCAATAGTGCCATTCGGGTCCATTTTGCCCCCCCCCCCCTCTCCTATAGACTTGCTCAAAGACTTCATTCCTATGCTTCCCCCCTAGGCTTGGCACACCCGTTGAGAGCCTGTTTCGCCAACCCCCAGCTAAATCGCTACCCATAACTAACAGCACTATTTATAGTTATTTTAACTTTTTGTCATTTGTTTTCAATTATTTATTAATAGTCCAGTCAATCTAGCATCATTGAAGTAAATAAACGAATTCGATCAACCTATATGATATTTCAAAGTTCTGTTTATTCCTCATAAATACTGTCATGTATATTCTTGTTAGTAATTATAATCCATACGCACGTACCCTTCTAAGATCAAACCAGTTGATTTCAGATGTTCTTAGTTAGAATCAAGGTCTTTGCTTATTGTTAACAACTAATGTAACTTTTATACTAAATATATAATTAATATAAACTTATGTCTTGTCATTATTCACAAGTACATTACAAATACGTAGTAAAGAATTGTTGTTTCATTAGTGCTAGATTGACTGAACTATAACATATTTTTAAAAAATGCCTTCTACTTCTACGTTTGTAACTTTTGTTCTTGTTGACCATTTTTTTAAAATCTTCCAATATCTGCAATAAAAACAGGGGGTATCAAAGTAACCCCATTCTCAGTTTAGCTTTGATCACGTACTTTTTATTTTTTTTACAAAAACTATTGGGCCTAATTTTTTGTTATTTGGCATATCGATAGTGTGAAAAAACCCCAATAATTCAGTTTTTTTGCAAATTTTTACTCACCATACTTTAGGTTTTACAGATCTTTAAACTTCAAAAATGATCAAAGTAACCCCGGTTTACAGTATGCAACTTAAAACCATACATACCATTCAAAGCGACCATAGCGAAATTAATTATCGTATTAATTATCTTAATATCAGCTTTTTTTTAAACGCAACTATAAAAGTTAGTTCAAATATTTTGCCTATGAAAAAAAATTAAATAATACATGTAAAATATTAAATGCGCTAATGTGAAATTTTACATTATCAGAAGTGCACACAGAGGCATATTTACAAAAGGGCGAAAATAGCAATTGCCCAGGACATAAAATTTGAAGGAGGCGGCAAATGCTGGTATAGGTCCTTTTTGTGGTCATCACACTTGTCAATCGCCATGTTTTGTTTTATTTTAACTTTTTATCAAAAAAAAATTAATTTACCAAAATATGTTAAATACACTTTTGATTAAAAAAATGTAAAATAAGCTAACGCTATCTGCAGGGTATTAAATATAAATGACAACCTATACACTGACAATTATAATGAATGGTATGGGATGTATGAATGGCCTTGATGCATACAAATTATGTTTTAATCAGCGATATAAAAACACAGGTTTAGGAAGGGTACATCATAAAATACATTATTATACATTTATTACCACTGCTCTTAAATCCTGAACAATTTCATAATAATTTGATATCTTGCAGATAGCGTTAGATTAAATTTTTTTTCTAGAGTTCTAGAGCAAATTCTTCATAATAGCCAACATAAAATTGCAAGTCTTTTTATAGTCCCTTGATATAATAAATGAGAAAAAAGAAAGTGTCTTATGCCGGGCCTGGCGTTACGTGACACAAAAAAACGCATCGTATTTTGCAACATCCAATTACCGACCTCATCAAGCTGCCGCCCCCTCTGAAAAAATGGTTTTGTGACAAAAACTAATTAGCATTATTTTTACAACGTGGCTTGTGAAGTTTACAGAACTACATTTGCAAGGAAACGTGTTTTTGTTAAAATAAGGCTTACTCTGTTTTTTATGTTTGAATCGGTGGTGTTTTTTCCGATGCCCTGAAAAGTATTTTTACATCCTTTTTATAAAAAAATTCAAACATTGCCAGATTTGTTCGGAAAATGTTTTCTTTCAATCATTTAAATATTTTATTTTGTTCTATATATACATAATTTGTTTGTTATTATATTTTTTATTATGAGTATTTAATGTATATTAGTTTTAATTGGGGTAACATACGTTAGAACAGTGTTTCCCTAACCTAAGTGTTATAGGTACCTACATGTGTTCTGAATATAAATTAAAAACAATTTTTCACGAAACCAAATCTTTTTTACAGTGTGCTAGTATAACCTTAAGCGACAAAACTATTTACTAAATATAACACAAAATATTTTCATGCTAATTGTAATTTCTATATTATAAATTAATTATTTTATTATAAAAATAATTCAAATGCAATAATTTCAATACATTTTTAGACCCCCCAAGTTTTTATCAGATTCCTATAGATCGGTACTAATCTCACTTTGTCGTTCATAAGTCAGTCCTTACCACAACAAAATACTTCATAAGCTAGAAACTTTAAATATCCAAAGTTATGATCCCCAGACATAAATGTTAAAATTTTAGAAATATAATAAAAGTCAAGGATGCTATAATTACCAAGCTAGGCTAAAAATTATTTTAAAATCTAGTGTGGGATATTTAAATATAGGCTTTAACAAGGAGCACTTGTCTGAGAAGTTTTTTCAAAATCCTCAATTTTAACCTATCTTTTTTAGTAAAAATTTTCAAAATATAAAAAAATCTTTAGCAAAATCCTAAAATTAAAAAATTCATTTTTTTAAATTTAATTGTTACTTAAACATGCATAGTTAAAAATTATAAATCATAATTTCGATTTTTTTAATAAAAACAAAAAAATAAATTAAAAAATGCCCTTGAATTTCAGGATTTTGAAAAAACTTTTTAGACAAAAATTGTTTCTTTTTTTCTGCAAAATACGAATATGTAAAGAAAATAAATAGGTTTCCATTTAAAAAAATCATATTGACCCCAAAACGACCTTAAAAACTCCACTCAAAGTGAAAAATTTTACCTCCATGGTTTTCCCCCTTCTAACCCTGAAACTTTTGTACCAAACATTTTCCCTGAAAAACCTTAATTTTCGAGATATTTGCTTATCTCAATTTAAATAGACCACCCGGTATATAATATATGTTTAATTTTAAAGAATAATATAAAACAATAAACCAAAATCTATCTATCTAATTTAAAATTAAAACACTGTCTTGTCATGATTTTACTCATAATTCCGTTGTTTTATATTTTTTTGATTAAATTTTAATTAAATATAGTCCAGGCAACGTAGAATTTTTTACTGGTGTAAAATTAGGAAAAATGTATAAGGTGTCAAATTTAAACAGTGGTTAGAACATACCGAGATGTATATTTACTGAAAACTCCCTAGCAAAGTTTGCCCCGGAACACCCTCAACCAAGGGTACAAAGTTTTGTATTACGAGGATTTTGTAAGCGTACTGTAAACTAATAACGTACTAATAAACGGAATGTTCTATCAACCTCGTCTTTCGCATTTTAAACAGATAATTAAATTTGCTACAACATTCTTCATTATTATTTTAACCAAAAATAATTGTATACCTTTCAAAAAAATGCTAATAAAAGCAAATAAGTAAATATTTAAATTATAATCCGCTCGAAATTAAAAATGTTAGTTTTAAATTTAAGCTATCCTCCACGAGAAATTTTCACGAATTAGATTAAATTCAAATACGCTATAGGCAAATTACTTTTAAAATATTGAAATTAATATAAAGAGTATTACCATGTCCGAATATACCACGTTTGGTTTGTTGTTTGGCCTCCTGAACCGCGAAAACACAAACGCACAGACACACTAACAAAGTAAGTAACTTCATTGCTATAATATATCACATGCACCGCTACTGTTTTATTTAGCACGTCACTGATATGATGCACATTTACATATGTGGAAATACACACGTTATTTTACGTATTTATACCTAAGTTTATATAAAAAATCACATTATTGTTCTAAACCCCCTCTCTGTTTTAAATGTTAGACAATTTCCTACTAGTGACCGTGATTTTCTGAAGACAATACTATTTAATGTATTCAGTATCTTAAGATAGTTTTATAAAAAATGTGTTAGATTGGAAAACTTAACTATACTATACTAACAGTACACAACTCATTGTATACTGAAAAATTGTTATGCTGTATTTAGACCAAAAAGACAAAACAGCAACTCTGTGTTTCTAAAACACATCATATAATATTTAAAAACGTTAGGGTTTATTACAATTTTATCAAAAATAAAACGGGCAAGTGCGTGTTGGGCACGCACATGATAGGGTTCCGTAGTCATTCTCACTACGATTTATACAAAATATTGTAATTAAAAATTTTTGTGACTGAAGGGTTAAAATCAAAAAGTCATTTGACTTTTACTATTGCATTTTAGGAAACCTATTAAATGACACCCAACTCAATGGGGTAAATAAAATAAATATGAGTTCACTTTTCAGTCTATGAAAGGTGGTCTAAATTTTTTTTGACAATGTCCGTTATAATTTTCAGTGAAAGTACTAATTAAAAGCTACATTTTGAATTTTTTTCAGATTTTTTGAATCGATAGTTTAGAAAATAGAGGGGAGGGACGCTCTGACAACGACATTAAAAAGCAAATATATCGTAACTGAAGGATTGAAATCAAAAAGTTATTTGACATTTCTTATTGCATTTTAGGAGACATATCAAATGACACCCCACTCAATGGGGTAAGTGGGAAAAATGTGAGTTAACTTTTCAGTTTATAAAAGGGGGCTCTAAAATATTTTTGCCAATGTTTGTTATAATTTTCAGTGAAATTACTAATTAAAATCTACATTCTAGAATTTTTTCAGATTTTTTGAATTGGTATTAGATAATAGAGGGGGGGCGCTTTTATAATGACTCTGGAGAGCAAATTCATCGTGATTGAAGGGTTAAAATCAAAAGGTTCTGATAAGTTTTTTGGTGCATTTTTAGAGACCGTTCAATAGGGTAGGTGAACATTTTTTTAAAAACACTTTTCATTTTATGATAGGGGAGGGGGTTTAAAAAAAAAATTCAAAAATCTTATCACTTCTGTTCTTGGGTCATCAATCTACGACCGTATACCAAATTTCATCTTATTATGTCAAAATTTTTCAAGACGGACGGACGAACATGGAGAAACTATAAGGGTTCCTAGTTTTCTACGGAATACGGAACCCAAAAAACATAATATTGCTGTTGTCTTTTTTGGTCTAAAACGGCATTAGAATTCAACATCAAAATTAAAAAATCAACAAAAAATAGTTAATCTTCTATGGATATTTAGCTTCCAAACTATCCAACTGTAAACATGAAAATAAACAAAGCCTAGATTATTCTCATCTATAAACAATTAGAATTGTTTATTACAAAAGAGCCTAACACAATCCTTTACTCCCTTTTACCCAATCCCTACCGTCCTATTTCAATCAGTTGAGATAAACAGTTGTTAAATGGAAATTTATCCTATATAAATCATTAATACATTCATATATAATATATATACCCTTTTGTACTATGCATGATATAAATGGATGTTCTGCAGGCAATATATCAAATTTTTATCCAAAATCTGTACACACATACGTACAATGAAATCATTGTACAAATGAATTAATCTCGTTTTATAATAATATTTTATATTATAAATACAGAAAATTCAACAATAACTCTACATTATACAAATTGTATGAATGTCTATTTACAACCATGGAAAAACATTTCATCCAACATCTATTTTAAATAATGGGATATTTTTGATTCTAAATTGTTAGTGAACCGAGAAAATATTGGCTGATTATTGTAGTACTGACGCATTATATTAACCAATTGAACAAAATGTTTGATCAGGAAAAATACAATTTTCAAATATTATTGAATCGATTTTGATTAAATATTCACTGTAGTATTGACAATGATTCAGTACTACTAGTATAATCACACTATCTCACCAGGAGGCTGAGCAGTGAACACAAATAATGCACACAAGTCGCAAAAATGGTTGCCTGGGTAAAGTAAAACTATAATACCGGGTGTCCCAGATAACTTTTCCAGCATGGGGATCTCAGTATCTATAAGAGATACAGGTTTGGTTAAATGAGATGAATTATTTGTAAGAAAGGGGCGAGTATTACTACACAAAAAAATATTCATAATTCTATGTGGTTTAGGCGGTATACCCAAAAAACTGAAAAATCAGAATTTCTTTAAATGTCTATAACTTTTTTGTTAAAGTAGATAGGTACTTTTTGTAGACGGTTTCTTAAAGCATTTTTTTGTGTAGAATCAATTGGTGTATTTAGATTTTTTATATCACTTTTAGTTTCCGAGTTATGAGCCCTAACTTTAGTTTTTCTTATGGGCCGCTAAGTTGACTATAGCATATTTGAACGTGTTTTTACTCTACTTTACAACGATATGTCACTTGCCATAAAAGTGTATCGTATATCTTTAATAGATAACTAAATCTAATTTTGAAAACTGTAAAAGTTACAGTCAGGAAAAAGAGGCTGGTAACACTGATTGGTCTCAGAAGTGATGCAAGTTACACATGCTATAACTGTGCATGTTATGTTGATAAAATGAATTTTGATACCACCAAACGAACTGGTAAAGTGGACAGAAGAAATCGGGCAAAAGTGTTTGTCTTGACCTGAAACTAGTAAAAATTTTACAATCAAAAAACATTTTTTTTTCTTTGAAAAATAATCGCATAGCTTCTCGTATCTTTCAGTTATTGCAAGGAGGCAATATAAATCAAATATTCAATAATTACAACAAATCCAGCCTGTTTTCATTTTACTATCTAATTTTAATAACCTATACCTATATAGTATATAGTATATAGGTACCTTATGAATTCTACGTTATCTTTACTATATTTAAATTAAATATTAATATTTTATCTGTGTAGATATCAAAAATCATAACGTTCATAATTTGGCGACTAAAACTGCACAATTGAAGAGTAAAGTTTTCAAAGCGGAATCTTGTATATAAATAATTTTCTCGCGGCCATATGCTACAGAGGAAGTAGAGCACCGGAAGTTGTACAACACAAGTACCCAACTTCACATCTGTGTGTATAATACCTGACTGTAATGTAATATTTTCTTTATAATGTTTGCATTAGGATGTTACAGTGCAGAGTATTGTTTTAAATACAGGTTACTGAATCTTGTGTAATGATATTTATATGTTTTTAATTGGTAGATATTCTAGATATAATAAAAAATGTAATATGGTTAATTGTACATAAATATGATATTTTCTTTCTGTTTAATTTAATATTCTAAGTGTGAATAGGGTATTTGACTAAATTTTAAAATACCGGGTGGACCATTTTAACCTTTAATAGAGAATAACTCGACCAGTAAGTGAAATAATAAAAAAAAAATCAGATAAAAGTTGTACGGTTTGGAGGGGGACATAGACGTACTTGGATGAAATTTTTTTAGGTGATGTTTTCAAGGTGGTATGAAGGTCAACATCATTTTTTTAAATAGGAACCTATAGTTTTAATCAAGTAATTTTATTTAACGTAAATAGACACGAATCTTTCATTGGAAACTTTTTTTTAACAACTTAACCTTTCCAAGATATCTAACAAAATAATTCGAGATTTTGAACTTTCAATATTTTTCTATTCAGAAACCATAAATTTTAGAGAAAAAGTACAAGAAACAAAAAATGTTTATTTTGATCTAATAAAACTAAAGAATTAATTTTAAAATTTTAAAACTTATTCTAAAAAATTTTGTATAATACATATACCTATTACATACCTACGTATTTTTTAATAAATAATGCTATATATTAATCACAGAGGGAATAATGACGAAAGAGAAATTTTCTGTTTGGTGCATTAGAGGGAATAATGGTCATTATAAATTCATATACAGGGGGGGGGGTTCTTGATGCATTGTCTCTATAAACTAATATCTAATTAAATTATTGATTTTCACGCGAACTAAAACAGAAGTTATAAATCACTTACAGAACTACCAGGG
This sequence comes from Sialis lutaria, assembly GCA_949319165.1. NCBI lineage: Eukaryota > Metazoa > Arthropoda > Insecta > Megaloptera > Sialidae > Sialis > Sialis lutaria. Next base: position 23,374,630 of record OX439238.1, read on the forward strand.
AAAAATAATAATCATTATATTTTATTATTATTATACCTAGTTTTGAAAGTGGTAAAAATAAATCAAAGTTAATCATACTGGCTTCAGAAATATTATAAAATATGCATAACTCTTAAAAATCTACGAAATTCTAAATTCATTTCTCATACACTTAATGACGCGTAAATCTGTTTTTCTTAATGAGAATGATTACTTTATTGTGATGAATTCACTGGCAAGTTGACTTTAGAGGTTAAGTTTTGTTAATGACATAATTTGGAACAATAATAATTTCACGTGTCGTTGTCCCACGCACGCTTTTCTGTTAAATATTACAGAATAAAAGAATTGCCATTCATATTCATATTTTATGTTCTTTTTATTTTGTACATGTAGTATGTATATTGATATTGTCACAAAAGCAGAACAAAAATCATAAAAAATTGTACAACTGCTTTCGAAAAAAAAGAGATCTGTAAATGTCCATTGCATGTGTGACGAAACGTTGGGAAAATTACAATCATGTTTGCACATCTTTATTGATGATCGTACATAGTGAATACAATACCGGGATTCCGAAATACCTAATATCGGTATTAGTGCATATAATACTGGTATTTCGGTATTTGTTATTAGTATACTAAAATACGTATAAATAACTGTTAGGGAGTTGATTTTGACACTTAATACTTATTATTATTAGGAAAACTGTTTTGTGATACATAATTGAAGTGTCAAATTATAATATTTTCCCGATATGTGATAGATTTTTCTAGGAAATATTTTATTTTTTATAAAAAAGTAACAATTATCAATGTTAGATTCAGGTCAATAATATAAATTTAAATAGTTGTCTTTTTTAAGCAATATTATATCTAACCCTTACCTCCAGATTATCGTAAGCGACAATTTTTCCGAAATTATATTGTGTATCGCAAATGACATCGTCTTTTAACCCTGAAATTTAATGTTAAAAAGAAAAATAATAATATTTCATTTTTTTTCGGTTTTTTTCACAATTTTAATGTTAAAATTCTTGTTCCTAGTCAGTAGTTACAATTTTTAAATACTTATTGTTGACGACATCTAGAATTCGCAGTATTTCTATCATAACCGCTAAAAATTGCCATTTTTCTTTAATAAAGTAACTGAATAAAGTATTTCTAAAAAATACATCTTTCTAACTTTTTGTAGCTTACGATAATTCGCGACTGTTTTTTTTTTTTAAATACCGGTATCACGGTTTTAAACATAAGAAATACCGGTATTAGGATTTTAGTCCGGTATTGTACTCACTAATCGTACAGTTACTTATTGGGCTTTGATTTAATGACGGATATAATATACATGTATTAATAAATATTTTGAAAGTTATACATTTTATTTTAGCTTCTGAAAAGTAATTAATAAATTAATGTTCCGATTTCACACTTTTATAAATAAAAACAAAACGGTTTATTGTGTTTTTTAAAATTACTCATGGGACGTATACATTAATTTTGCTTTTTAATTTCAATCATATATAACCATCCAGATTATCTAACGCTATAAAATCAAACAGTAAACAATTGAAAACGTTAATTCAAATAGCCGTTATTTAAAACGATAACGTATTTTTCAAAAACCAACAATGAAATATTTCGATTCCCGAATATCTAAACTCTCCGACCGCATAATAACAGCTATAAATCGCATATTGATAACCTCATAAAAGTCACTGCGAAAGACATAAATTAATAACATTATTGCATTATACTGTGTGCACAGACAATGGTCGGTAAACAACAATTAGATGTAACAATGGAAGTATTTCATAAGTGATCATTTTTTATGACAAGGTCACAACGGGTACATTGCTACTATCTACTGGTGTAATGTAATATCTATGACATAATGACATTTTCACATCACAAAAAATCTGTTATCGATTAAAATACATACATGAGAAACAAAAGGACGTGATATGTGTATTAATATCAGAGCCGGTGTTACGGTTTTTACGCCCTATTAGTCCACTGCAATTAGATATTTCCACAAAATCGGGCCTCTATGAACCGATTTAAATGAAACCTTTTGCATTTCGATTGTTTTGATGGATAGGTCAAAGTTTATATTTTTTAAACTTTACGCTAGGCCCTAAATAATTTTTTAAGGCCATTCCATTAAAGACCCACCAATGAGGTATACAGTGACCTCTCAGATTTTGTTTAAATTTTCATATGTGATGTACACAATCAACAGGTAAATATATAGTCAGCAAAATTTTTGCGATCGGACACGTTTGCCCGTTGTGAGTGACGAAAGTCGTCGCGCGACGCTTATACGACCATTTTAAGTCCGCTTTACTGCTGCCTTGTAGTTACACAATTAATTATGAAAAGTACATGATTGTATTATACAAGGGCTAAACTAATAATATGAGTCATTAGATCTCGGTATTAAGTATTCAGAGTACCCCTTTAGACCCCATAAACTGATAAATTTTTACTCAACTTTAGATCTGTAAATTTTCCAGGAAAAAAATATTTGTTGGGTTTGTTATTTATGTACGATAATGTCACAACATACTACAATATAATTCAGTAAGAATCATCTGCCGTAGTCTTGAGTATAGTACAATCAAACTGGCATAAATAAAATCGTAACTGTGCATTTTGGATCGGCTGCGATTTTGGGGGAGGGGTATCAGAAGTGAGTTTATAACTGAATTATAAACTTGAGTTGAGTGGGGGTGTTGTTGTTTAGCCGTCATCTTGAAAATCACAGCCTACCCAAAATGCACATAGTTACCATTTTATTTACGCCAGATTGACTGTACTATACTCAGAGCTAAGAATACTGCGGGAGATGATTCCTGCTGAATTATGTTGTAGTATGTTGTGACTTTATCGTACATAAATAACAACCCCAACAAATATTTTTTTCCTGGAAAATTTACAGATCTAAAGTTGAGTAAAATTTTATTAGTTTACGGGGTCTAAGGGGCACTCTAAATACTTAATGCTGGGATCTAGTGAATCGATTATTAGTTTAGCCCTTGTGCAATACAATCATGTACTTTTCAGAATTAATTGTGTAACTACAAGGCAACAGTAAAGCGGACTAAAAATGGTCGTATAAGCGTCGCGCGACTGACTACTGTCGTCACTCACAACGAGCAAACGACGTGTCCAAATTTTGCTGAATATATTTACCTGTTGATTGCCTACATCACATATGAAAATTTAAACAAAATCTAAGAGGTCATTGGTGACTCTTTAATAGAATGGCCTAGCATAAAGTTTGAAAATATAAATTTTGACCTTCCCTACGAAACAATCCAAATACAAAAGGTTTCATTAAAATCGGTTCATAGAGGTCCGATTTTATCATTTTGATGTTTTTCAGTCTAATTACAGTGAACTATAAGCAAGCTATCAATTTGAAGATAATGGATTTTTTTAAATTTCATGTTTAGCAACATAGTATTCTGGAACTATAAATCACGAAGGCTCCAGAATAGTTTTCAAATGTTATTTTAGTAGTTATACCCTGACACGGCGACAGAAATGGTGGGGCCCATTACTTTCATCGATTTTTTTTTTCAATATACGCGTTGCCGCGGCAAGAATATGCTTTCTTTCGTATAACTCATTTTCTATATCAAAATAGGGGCCAAATTCCGAGTCCCGGTGTAGCTGCACTGTTCCCCTTGACCACCCTTCTCGCCGGACCTATTTACAACCGGTCTATTTAAATATTTTTATTATACAATCATATTTTTGATAGCATATTATATTTAATATAGATTAAAATTTGGCAAATAGAAGAAAAAAATCATAAAGTTTTGATATTTTGTCCACGTACTCTCAGAAGGGTTCGGAATAAGAGTCCGAAAAGTTCCCACCTAAATCGTGGATGGAACATCCCCTTTCACGTGAAAAACTACCCCAGGAGTGGATTTTATTCCAGTTTTTTCCGTTTTTCATCCAAACTACCGAACGGAGAAAAAAATATTTTAGAAATTAAAGATTAAACATGAGATTTCACGTAAAAAATGTCATATCGTCCCTTAGCTTACAACAACGCTCAAGTCATTTTGACCAACTTTACAGAAGAGCGAAAAACCCGTGTATGTTTTATATAAGCCAGTAGCGCGCTGTCACTATTTTTTGAAATTTGGTCTCTTATTGTCCGAAACGTCTAAAATGTGATTGGTAGATCGACGCCCAATGAGTAGCTCTATCCAATGACATTAAAATGTAAAAACTGCCAATTTTCGACTTGAGCGGTGTTGTAAGCTAAGGGACGATATGCACTATTTGTCTAAATCATCAGCCACTCTCGCATTCAATATAGTTTTTGGAACGCATCGAAAAATCGCTATAACAATATTACTGTTACAATAAATTAATTTTTATATAAATCTGTGATTGCTTTTAACTTAATTTAATTTAATTATAAGTTATTTTGGTGTAAAACTCGAAAATTACAAAAGTGCAATTCTAAAAGTTACTTTGTAGTTTGTACAGACTTTAAACAACAAATTTGTCAAATGCGAGTCGAGCTTCGCAAACTAGCGTCCCGCACCATATAGTTTTTCAATTTATTAAATCTAATACAATCATGTTAATTCATTTTAATTAACAATAAAGCAAAGTTAGATAAGAAAGTTTCAAACGTGTCTATTATTTAAATCGATATACATAGATAAGAACGTATACATATTTGTATATAAAGTTGCCTATGGCTCGAGAAAACCCTCAATTATCAAAATAATAAATAATTAATAAAACACTATATTTTTAGTTTACACTAAATAATACTTTGCAAGTACTGGGTTATCCAATAAAATAAATAACCAATATTAATTAAATCCGACCCTGAAAATAAAACTGATGTCTGGCAGTTAATACTACATGCATGTCAGAAAAGTACATATGATTTTTCATCATAAAATATGTACTACATGATACATACATATATCACATGTGAAAACTAAAACCTTCAATACTATTGTATTCTTCTTTTTTTTTATAAATACAAAACGTGTAGTCATTTGGTACATTGAAAATATTGTTATGTACCAAACACTTCTTAGTTTTCATATTATTCAAAACTTCTTACTTCAACCTCCCTATTAGTCCAGTGGCAAAGCCTTTTTGGGGAAAAAAAATTCTCTACAGGCTGGCGCTAGTGGGAATCGTTGCTAATAAAGATAACAAAAAGAAGAAAAAAAAATGCACCCTTGCACATGAAGCGGTTTCGAAGGGGGGTGGTTTTTAAGGGTTGAAAATGGTTTTTTGCGATTTCCGGCGAAGTATGAATTCCTATCGAAAAATGGTCTACAGTAAAGTTCTAGATAATAAATAAATCTACAATTTTATTTCAAATCAATTTACAACATAACCTCAAATTTTCCGAGATAATAGCAAAAACCCGTTTTTTTTTAATTTTCGAGTTTTTTATGTCGAAAAATTGTTCAAAATACTTTAAATTTTCATGAAATGTATGCTTTGAAGTCCTTTAATTTTACCGAGCTGTCCGGAATTTCAAAGTTAAATATTTCTTGAAATATTAACGTTTTTCGAAAAAAATTAAATTTTTTCAATCGAAAAATTGATTATAGAAATTTTCGATTTTTTAACTTTTAGGGGGCTCATTTTTTACCTTTACATTTAAAAATTCTGTGAAAAATTAGAAAAAACAAAAATAGCGATTTGTAAAAAACGCAATTTTATTTTTCAATCACTCTAAAAATTTTGTACTAATCATGAAATTTTTGTGCTAAAATACAAGAAGAAAATATATTCAATTTTGTAAATGGATAATTTACGAAAAAAAATTTAATACAGTGTAAATTGATAGGAATAGGATGCAGTAAATAAGTAATTTTTCGGTAATAAATCGTAAAAGCATTATAAATTGATTTTTTGTACATATATTTAAAATTACTTTGTTCTAAAAAAGAAAATAAAGTTCCATTACATAGTACTTATATTAATTTTACAAAAAATTAATATACTATTATTTTTTTTAAATAAAGTTTTTTATTATTATGTTAAAAATTTTCAATTAATTAATACAGCATTCTATTCCTATCAATTTACACCGTATTACATTTTTTTAAGTGAATTATCCTTTTATTAAATTGAATATATTTTATTTTTGTATTTTAACACAAAAATTTCATCGCCAGCCTGTAGAGAATTTTTCTGTTTTTTAGCTTCAAAAAGTCGGATTGGCACTGGACTATATAAATTAATAAAAATAATAGTCCAGTCATTATAATATTTGAGCTAGAAAAAAATGACGAAGTACGTTTTTTTTCAAGAAATTGGTAGATTTCAATGTATAGAACCTGGCGATAACTTTTCCCCCCTTCAAAAGGGGGTGCATAACTTTCTAGGGGCTTACAAAGCTGTCTAAAATCAGTTATTTGGGTATACCACTGAGGCTGTCAGTTTTATAAGAAAACAGGTTTTATAAATCTTAAAGCTGATAAAAATACGAATAAAACAGTGTTTTTAAAAATTATGTATCGTAAATAGTTTTTGAAATAGAGCCTACGAAAAAATCACTTAGCGACGTCGAATTTGGAGATTACGAATGAAATGTAGTTACGTTCGACTGCTGTATTTAATATGTCTTTAATTGAATTTCAAAATGAAATTTTAAATTGTAATATAAAAAGAGTGCCCTAAATAATTCTTGGTACCCAATATCGGAATCTCGAAAAATGTTTGAGTTATAAGCACTCAAAGTTCTAGGTATTACAAAAATTTTAGGAAAATTATTAATGTTTTTCGACGACCCCAGAGAAGACTTTCTACATCGAATAAAATAAATTCCAGCTAGGAATCCATAGAAAATTTAATGCCGAAATTAATTGTTTCTGTCCGACCATGATTACTTTAAAATTGTTCAAATTATGGGAAGATATAATAAAGCACATAATTTAATAAAATGTACTCCGTCATTTTTTTCTAGCGCCACCCTTATACGAAATTGTCTGGTGATTGGACTATAAATGTTAGACAAGTTATTTTGTAATTATGAGGTAAAAAAAGTTAATATTGTATATGTATCATAATAAGTAATAAATAAGTTATATTATTTATTAATGTTTAATAATCATAAATACATTTATTATAATATTGAAATTACTTACAGATACATTTTATAAATAAAAATAAAATAAATAATTACAAACCAAGATAGAAAACAATGATATAAAGATACCTTTTTTAGATTTGTCAAATAAAGGTTATCTTGAGGTTATCATTTTGAAAATCTTGTTTTTAGGTAAATAGATGACATAATTATTATTATTATTATTATTCACTTAAACTAAAATTGCACCTTAACCACAAATATTATGTCACTCGACACGTGTTTCGACTTCACAAGAAGTTCTCATCAGAAGCCTAATGATTCCAGACTGGAATCGTTAAGCTCCTGATATCAGACTGGAATCGTTAGGCTCCTAATATCAGACTGGAATCGTTACGCTCCTGATATCAGACTGGAATCGTTAGGCTAATGATATCAGACTGGAATCGTTAGGCTCCTGATATCAGACTGGAATCGTTAGGCTCCTGATATCAGACTGGAATCGTTAGGCTCCTGATATCAGACTAGAATCCTGATGAGGACTTCTTGTGAAGTCGAAACACGTGTCGAGTGAAATAACATTTGTGGTTAAGGTGCAATTTTAGTTTAAGTGACTAAGAAACCACAGTTTCTCCGTTTTTCAAGTAGGTATTATTATTATTGACAGAACACATATTGTACTGTATTTTTATTCATTTTATTGAATTAGGAACAAATATGTATAGTTTATGTTTTATAATACATATATTAATTTTAAATGATTTTATTCTAATTGAATGTACAGATGCATAGCTAGGATTCGCCGCGCCCCTGACAAGTACTTGTATCAGCCCATATTACTGCGGATTTTTTATGATCATATATGGGAGTCGATGTCTCTATAAGATTATATTTCCACTCCCCCCTCGACCTTGCACTGCGACGGGGGGCTAGTTTCGCCACCCTCTAACTACGCCTTTGTGTAAGTACAGTTTATTTTAATGTTAAGAACAGATGTAGGAACCAGGGCCGTCGTTATTTGAGTATAAGCGATTAATATTTGATTTAATAAATATGAGAAGGGTGTTCTATATCTAATGTTAGAAAAATATAAATACTACTTCTACCGTATATTTTTAAATACATATACAGGGTGGGGCAATAGTGCTCGGTTGTTCGATAGCTCGTAGACCGTAACAGATAAAAAAAAAATTTAATGCAAATGTAAACTGTTGGTAAATGCGCATACAGAGAAATTATTTTCAAATATATAGGGTGTTCGTTAAAAGTGTGGCACACTTTAAGTTCATTTTTTTAAATGGAATGCCCCAAATATTTTTGCATATTTAACACTTCTCTTGGGATGTCTATTCATATCTAAAATATTAGCCCCATCTAATGTCCGGTTTAGAAGTAATAATATATTTTTCACAAAAAATGGTGTTTATATTACTCCATATAACAATTCACCACTACCGCGGCCGCAGCTTTGAAGACGAAATTAAGTGAGGACCTTATTGTAGGAGGTTGTTGGGTGCTCTAATTTAAATATCGTAAAGCCATCATGTACAGGCTGTTCAAAAATAATTTTCAAATTTTGATAACTTCAAAGTTATTTTTCTCAACTTTTTCAAATGGAACACCCTATATATTTTTTAACGATGATATGTAGAATTAAATAATGAACATTTTTTGTACGGACATTCTCATGGCTTTTTTAAACCCCTCTTGATTTATTGAGAAAAATGTACAAAATTCGACAATATTTACTAGAAAAATATTGTTTTTTCTTAAATAAAACAAAACACCATCCGCAGGGTGTTAATCTTGCTCATAAAAACGACATGAATTTTTTTCAGCTTGCAAACAGATGCCTTATTATCTTGACGAACACAAACAACCAAAATAATTTACAATCAAATAAATTCATGAATGTGCTGTTTGAGATCGAGATACAAACATAATATTCTGATTTTATGGGCAACATTAACACCATGTAGATGGTGTTTTGTTTTATTTAAGAAAAAACAATATTTTTCTAGTAAGTATTGTCGAATTTTGTATATTTTTCTCAATAAATCAAGAGGGGTTTAAAAAAGCCATGAGAATGTCCGTACAAAAAATGTTCATTATTTAATTCTACATATCATCGTTAAAAAATATATAGGGTGTTCCATTTGAAAAAGTTGAGAAAAATAACTTTGAAGTTATCAAAATTTGAAAATTATTTTTGAACAGCCTGTACATGATGGCTTTACGATATTTAAATTAGAGCACCCAACAACCTCCTACAATAAGGTCCTCACTTAATTTCGTCTTCAAAGCTGCGGCCGCGGTAGTGGTGAATTGTTATATGGAGTAATATAAACACCATTTTTTGTGAAAAATATATTATTACTTCTAAACCGGACATTAGATGGGGCTAATATTTTAGATATGAATAGACATCCCAAGAGAAGTGTTAAATATGCAAAAATATTTGGGGCATTCCATTTAAAAAAATGAACTTAAAGTGTGCCACACTTTTAACGAACACCCTATATATTTGAAAATAATTTCTCTGTATGCGCATTTACCAACAGTTTACATTTGCATTAAAAATTTTTTTTTATCTGTTACGGTCTACGAGCTATCGAACAACCGAGCACTATTGCTCCACCCTGTATACAGGGTCCTCCAATAGTGCGTCCGGCATTGTTTTACGCCTAAACTATTGAAGATAGAGAGTTAGGAAAAAAAATTTACTATATATATCGACCCTAAAGAATTTCAGGAAAATATTTTCAACCCCCTAAAACCGCTCCTTGGGGGGTAGTTTGAGGGCCACATGCCCGTTTCTCAGTAAAATCAAATAGAATGGTATATCAAAAAGTACATATTTGTAAAGATAATGAAAAAATAAGAAACTTTTGTAAAACAAAAATTTTCATACTTTCAATTGTTTAAAAAATATGGCGACTTGTTATCAAATTTTAGAGTTTTACTCAAAGTGCTCTAATTTCGTTAAATATTTATGGAATTTTATTATTATTTTAAATTTAGAAAGTAGAAATAATGAACTTTGTAAAAATGTATGATTATTTGAGATTTTAATAGTTTAAAGTGTCATACTCAACATACCAAAAATTGAAAAGTTCAATTAGGGATAATTCAAAATTTTTAAATACAATGGTATATCAATTAGTACTTTTTCTTAAAGAAGATATGTAAATAAACAGTTTTTGATAAAAAAAAATTAAAATAAAAAATTTTAATTTTCCGTTTTCAATTTTAAAATTATAATTTTAAATTTTAAATTTTCTTAACAAAAGGTGTTTACTTACATATCCTTTTGAAGAAAAAGTACTAATTGATATATCGTTGTATTTGAAAATTTCGAATTATCCCTAGTTGAACTTTTGAATTTTTGATATATCGCGTATGACACTTTAAACGTTTAAACTATCAAAATCACAAATAGTCATACATCTTTACAAAGTTCATTATTTCTACTTACTAAATTTGAAAAAATAATAAAATTCCATTAATTTTTAACGAAATTAGACCACTTTTAGTGAAACACTAAAATTTGAGAACAAGTCGCCATATTTTTTAAACAATTGAAAGTATGAAAATTTTTGTTTTACGGAAGTTTCTTATTTTTTTATGATCTTTACAAATATGTACTTTTTGATATACCATTCCATTTGATTTTACTGAGAAACGTGTATTTACCCCTCAAACTACCCCCCAAGGAGCGGTTTTAGGGGGTTGAAAATATTTTCCTGAAATTCTTTAGGGTCAATATATATAATAAATTTTTTATCCTAAAACTCTATCTTCAATAGTTTGGGCGTAAAACAATGCCGGACGCACTATTGGAGGACCCTGTATAAAAAACTAATTGAATTATTCAATAAATAAAAAAAACTTTAAGACCAACCTCAAGGATTTTTACGATTTTGCAATATCATCGCTTATCTAACAACACCGCTCAAGTCATTTTGACCAATTTTACAGGAGAGCGAAAAAACCGTGTATGTTTTATATAGGCTACCGGCTTGCGCGCTGTCACTATTTTTTTAATTGTGGTCTCTTATTGTCCGAAACGTCTAAAGCAGTGGTTCCCAAAGTGGTCCCTACGGACCCCAAGGGGTCCGTGGCATCGTTCAGGGGGTCCGTGGAAAATTAAAATCAATTTGGGGGTCCCTGAACAACGTCAGGGGGTCCGCGCACATTTTTATTAATATGGAAATTAAAATAAATAACAATGAATAAATTACACTGGCCGACAGCCATTTTGCTGCATACAACAACTTTTTAAGGGTAATTTGGACACGCTGAATCCAAAAATTACCACCATTTTGCTCAATCAGCTCTTCTTTTTGCAATATTGCGAAAAAAAAATTTTCGATATGCAAACATTCAAATTCGTATATATATTTTTTGAATCAATGACTTCAACCAAATATCATTCAGAATGAAGCTATGGGTCCTAATTGAACTAAAACGTCTTAAATTATATACATTCATAAAGTAATTCCCTTCGAAAATCATTTTTTAAACGAAAAAAAATCTATTTTTTAGCAAAAATTTAGCAATTTTCAAAATTCAAAGCGCATTAACACAAACAATTTTTGTCCAATTTTAATGTTATTCACTTAATTAGTAGCTTTATCTATCTTCTTCAGCGTGTTAAAATTTCAACGTAATCGAATAAAAATTGGCGAAGTGGTACTAAAATCAACTGCGCGTGTCAAAATTTAATAGTTTTTCACTCAGGGTCCGTGGAAAAGTTTTGACTATGAAAGGGGGTCCGTGGGCAAGTTTTGATTATGAAAAGGGGTCCGTGGGTCAAAATAGTTTGGGAACCACTGGTCTAGAGTCTAGAATGTGATTGGTAGTAGAGCTGGGCGCGGGCCGTGAATTCTTCGTGTCACGTCGGGTCACGGCCATGACCCGACGTGAGCGTGAGCGATTTTTAAATATTGGATCGTGAGCGTGCGTGATCGTGAGTAACAATAAAACAATCGTGCGTGACCGTGCGTGAGTAAATTTTTGTCGTGCGTGAGTCCGTGAGTCGTGACTATGCATATTTTGAGAATGATTCGTTTCACATATTTAATTGTTAATACGAAATGCTACAATTGACTACAATTAGAATTTCAAAGATGAAGCACTATAAAATACATAGTCAGCGTTGCCAACTTAAAAGAAATTTAAAATCACTCTGTCGACATGTTAATAATCCCCCAGATTTTCAAATGTATTAATTGTTACTATTATATACTTTTATATTTTATCCATTTTTGTTGTTATTATTTGCACTAAAAATGTAGTTTAAAAGAAATAATACAAATATATATAAAGTATACACATATTATATTGCACGAAAAAAATTAATTAAAAAATTAATACAAAATTTTATTTAATTCATATTAAAATCGTGACACGACCGTGACCCGCCGTGCGTGATCGGGCGTGAGTAAAAAAATACAATTCGTGAGAGTTCGTGATCGTGAGCAAAAAAGTACTCACGCGCCCAGCTCTAATTGGTAGATCGATGCGTAATGAGTAGCTTTATCTAATGACATTAAAATGTAAAAACCGCTTATTTTCGACTAGAGCGGTGTTGTTAGATAAGCGACGATATGTTTTCAAGGGACTTATAAAGATATGTTCTAGTATTATATTTATTTTTTAGTTATCTACAAAAAAATTTTGATCAGCAAAATATTTATTAACATTGCATATAATTTTTTTTTTTAAATGGGTATTTACTCAAATTCTCATGCTTCGATTATTTTGAAAAAAAATATAATAGCTTATTTTCTTCTGAAGAGAATGCGTTTTGACCGATTAGTTTACTCTTATTATTTTTTACGATATGAATTTTATGTGCAACTACACTGGTAGAAAGGATTTCTCAAACCAAGTAAACCTTGTTTTGTATTTAACAATTATTTGATTTAAAATTTAAAGAAAAATATTTTTATTAACCGTAATCTTCTAGGAATTTTTTTTATCTGTTATTTATAAAATATGTAGTTAGGGAATTCCCCTTTCTAATTTATTTTCATAGCAGCTTAAGTTATATATTTTAGTCTTGTACGAGTTTTCAATTCCAAAACTTGCGATAATTTTATATTTATGTTATTTTTACTTTAAGAATTGAATTGCCTTTTATTTTTATGAAATAAACTGTGTATGAATGCACATAAAAATTTAATTTATAGTTTTTTTTTGTATGAATCATTTCATTTTACCTATTTTTTACAGGGTTGAATGATATGGAACTAATCCCCTTTTTTTCTATGTCTTTTTTTACACGTTTTTTTCTGGAATGTATCTACCGTGTAAAAACAGAATTAGGTCATGTATACCGGGTGTCCCAGATAACTTTTCCAGCATGGGGATCTCAGTATCTATAAGAGATACAGGTTTGGTTAAATGAGATGAATTATTTGTAAGAAAGGAGTGAGTATTTCTACACAAAAAAAATAATCATAATTCTATGTGGTTTAGGCGGTATACCCAAAAAACTGAAAATTCGGAATTTCTTTAAATGTCTATAACTTTTTTGTCAAAGTAGATAGGTATTTTTTGTAGACGGTTTCTCAAAGCATTTTTTTGTGTAGAATCGATTGGTGTATTTAGATTTTTTATATCACTTTTAGTTTCCGAGTTATGAGCCCTAACTTTAGTTTTTCTTATGGACCACTAAGTGGGCTATGGTATATTTGAACGTGTTTTTTACTCTACTTTACAACGTTATGTCACATGCCATACTTATTATCGAAAATAAGTCGATGTACTAAATGCCAGTGATATTTATTAAGTATTTTATTACAAACATTTAAGTAAGCCATGAAAAACAAAAATCACAATAACAACAATCAAAATTACAAATGACTATTTGAAAACAATTAACTTTTAAAAAAAATACATTATAATTTTTTTTTTTTGCAATAAGTATGGCATGTGACATAACGTTGTAAAGTAGAGTAAAAAACACGTTCAAATATGCCATAGCCAACTTAGTGGCCCATAAGAAAAACTAAAGTTAGGGCTCGTAACTCGGAAACTAAAAGTGATATAAAAAATCTAAATACACCAATCGATTCTACACAAAAAAGTGCTTTGAGAAACCGTCTACAAAAAATACCTATCTACTTTGACAAAAAAGTTATAGCCATTTAAAGAAATTCCGAATTTTCAGTTTTTTGGGTATACCGCCTAAACCACATAGAATTATGAATATTTTTTTGTGCAGTAATACAAATAATTCATCTCATTTAACCAAACCTGTATCTCTTATAGATACTGAGATCCCCATGCTGGAAAAGTTATTTGGGACACCCGGTATACCTTTAAAACATTACAAATTCGTAAAAATCCTCGGTATTCACTTTAAAAGTAATTTCTTATTTATGGAATGGTACTTTATTTAAAGTTGAAAAAATTAAAGAGGAAATAATATTCATTTTTTCCTACATATGAAAAAAGTTCAATACAATCACAAAAGTATAGTAGTATAAATCGTTTATTCGAGATTATCTAAATAAAGGGTTAATAAATGTTAGCTTTTTTTAATTTTATCATCAACACCCGAAACTAAACAACAATCAAATTCACGTAGACAGTCGACAATTATTCTCAGTTAAAAACACTTGGAATTTACACAACAAAATACCCATGACCTGCGCCATGTCCCCCTAAATGAAGCCCAACTCCAAACCCACCATAGACTTTCCTGTACGGACCTACATGCGACTCCAAGCTCTCCACAATTGGCAATCTGAAATGATGATGGTGTAACTTATCATGCGCACTTTTCTCCAATTCTTTATGGTGTTCAATGTGCTTATGTTCATGGTGTTTATGCGAATGAGGATGTTTATGTTCCTGGGGAATTTTCTGTATCACTGACTCCTTGTGGATATGAATTACAGGAACAGCAACGTCATGTGCGATGACAAATGCTGGAGCAACGTGATGTATTGGTACAATCACATGGGTATCCAGGAGCTTATGGTGATCTTCTATTATAACCCCATGGTGGGTGACTGGTACAACTAGATGACTGTTGATGATTTTATCTTCGTGGTTGATTATATGAGGTATATGAGGATGCACAGGAACTATCAAAGGATGAATAATATCATGAGCAGGTACTAGTGAAGTATGCGGTAAGATTATATGTTCTTCAGGATGAACCACATGAATTACATCTTCATGGACTATGACGTGTGCTGTAGCTTGAGAGGTGTTGAGTTGTTTTTTCAATTCGATTTCTTTGCTGTGGCTTTTGGGGTCCAGAGAAATGTAACCATGATCAAGCGGGGAACGTTTCAACAGTCTTTGTATGGAGGAGTGTTTAGATTGGTCCTGAGAGATTTCTGGAAGGTTTATCGGACCTGCTTTTACCACCGTACCTATGCCATCGAGGAGTACGAGGAGTAATACTGCTTTCTGTTGAAGAAATCTTGGAATTAGTTAAGAGAAAATGTTATGGCGGATTTATAAGTTATGAAAAACTATGCTAATATAAATTCCGCCACTGTATGTGTAGTAAACTCCGGAACGGGCTGCAAATTAACCGGGTCTTGGGCCCCCAAAATGTGGGTTGGCCTGAGCCCCGTTGAAGCTCTCTCAGGGCCTGGGTATACGTTTACCTAAGACCTACCTTTTTTGGTTGTAATATTCTTGTTTATAACAGTTCATTTTGCATTTTATAGCAGTAGAAATATACATATTAATTTATTATAAAGGACCCAACAGAATCCTTATGGGAAAGGAGTTTCGGTAAAACTCTTTGAAACTTTGGATTCTGATAGTCCTCGGTGAGTAGATCAAAAGTGTCAATGGGCACTAATTGTAAGTCCTAAAAACTCAAACTTTTAAGATATAGCCCTCTAAAGTTGGGGATCATGATTGTCTTTAATTTACAATATTTTTTTTGTAGAACCTTAAATTTCACTCAACTATTTGTATGTGATCCCAAAGACATCTATAATCGATTACCACCATAAAAATCAACTTTTCAATTCATTGAGAAATGCAAATGACACTTAAATCTTATTGTTACGTTTTTAGGGTTCCGTAGAAAACTAGGAACTCTTATAGTTTCTCCATGTCCGTCCGTCCGTCTTCAAAAATTTTGAGATAATAATATGAAATTTAGTATACGGTCGTAGATTAATGACCAAAAAACAGAAATGATCAGATTTTTGAAAAAAAAATTTTTTGGGCCCCCTTTCCACAAAATGAAGTCGTTAGAAAGGTCTCCTAAAATGCAACAAAAAATGTATCAGAACTTTTTGATTTTAACCCTTTAATCACGATGTATTTGCTCTCTAAAGTCGTTAAAAAAAGCGCCCCCCCCCTCTATTTTCTAAACTATCAATTTAAAAAATCTGAAAAAATTTCAGAATGTAGCTTTTAATTAGTACTTTGACTAAAAATTATAACGACCATTGTCAAAAATATTTTGGACCCCCCTTCTATACACTGAAAAGTGAACTCCCATTTTTCCCCACTTACCCCATTGAGTGGGATGTCATTTAATAGGTCTCCTAAAATGCAATAAAAAATGTAAGATAACTTTTTGATTTCAACCCTTCAATCACGAAATATTTGCTTTTTAATGTCTCTGTCAGAGCGTCCTCCCCTTCTATTTTCTAAACTATCGATTCAAAAAATCTGAAAAAAATTCAGAATGTAGCTTTTATTTAGTACTTTCACTGAAAATTATAACGAACATTATCAAAAATATTTTGGACCCCCTTATCATAGATTGAAAATTTTTTTATAGGTCTCCTAAAATGCAATAATAAAAGCCAAATGACTTTTTGATTTTAACCCTTCGGTCACGAAAATTTTGAAAAAACTCTTTTTTATAAATCGTAGTGAGAATGACTACGGAACCCTACATGTGCGTGCCCAACACGCACTTGCCCGTTTTATTTTTAATATAACCCAATCCAATTATTTCATAGAATCAGCAGTATTAAAAAATAATAATAGCCAAGAACTTGCTCTGAAAAATTATATATCTACTGGTGAAAACTAAACTAAAATCGGTTCAGGAGTTTTCGAAATTATCAATTAAAGATATATAAAATAAGCTTCGTTTTATGTAGGCAGAGTTAATTAATTGAACAGAAGTCATTTTTTGTGAAAATTGTGTATTGTATAATATACCTAAGATAATAATTAGGATTCTGTTAGTGAAAACCGCACTAAAATCGGTTCTGTAATTTTTGAGTTATTTGAGGTATATTATACACTACACAATTTTCACAAAAATTGATTTTTTACAATTAATGAACTAGCTACTTAAATGGAAGCTTATTTTTGTATCTTTTACCGCTCATCTCGACAACTACTAAACCGATTTTAGTGCAGTTTTCACTAGTAGATATATAATTGTTCAGAGCAAGTTATTGGCTATTATTATCTTTTAATACTTCTGATTCTATGAAACAATTGGATTGATTTATAATAAAAAACGTAATAAAAAGATTTAAGTACTGCCATTGACTAAAGAATTTAAAAGTTGACTTTTTTATGCGTGACAATCGATTATATAAGTCTTTGGGAATGCTTACAAATAGTTGTGCGAAAATTAAGGTCCTATACAAAAAATTATTTTAAATTAAAGGCGAGCATGATCCCCAACTTCAGAGGACTATATCTTAAAAGTTTGAGTTTTTAGGACTTAGTGCCCATTGACACTTTTAATCTACTCATCAAGGACTACCAGAATCCAAAGATTCAAAAAGTTTGACCGAAACCCCTTTCCCGTAAGGAGTCTGCGGGGTCCTTTTTAATCATTAGTGGGCCGTTTTATGTTTTTATTTTCGTGCCGCTACTGAATTTTTATCTTCTCAACGCACATTGTTACGACCCAATGTCAGATTGAAAAATTGAAAGTACAAAATGTACAGGTACATTGCACATAATATATCTAATTCACAAAACCAGTTATAATACAGACTAAATATAGTACGTTCAAACAACTTTTCAACCTTAAAGGTCGACTATATTTATTCTACATTATTATTTTGTGCATACAACATATTGAAAAGGTAATTAATTTTATAAATGCACTGATTTACATAAATTTTAATTAAAATTTTTAAAGCACTTCATATAAATTGGTTTGTATTTATTTTTATAAATTTTCTTTTCGCTGAACTACTTATATGTTAATAGATATATAAATAAATAGAAAGTATTATTTTTTTATCAATAAATCTAAAAATGGGCGTTGACTTTAAAACTGTAAAGGTTTATTATAATAGTTTTTACTGGGAAAATATAAATTAAAAATCTGTGATTTTTAATATAAATATAATTCATTGTTGTTATTTTTATGTTTTATTTACATACCGTGAAATAGCTTAACTTTTGGGTCAAGCAGCACGCAACAATTAAACAAACTAAGCCTACAATTGTCATTTTAACTTTACTGACCACTAGCTTGTATGAATACTGCACGTAGTAACCACAATTTATTTCAAAATACGTTAGTTATTGTATTAACTGACTTTTTATTGTCAGTGACGTAGTTAATCTTTTTGAAAATATCTACAAAACGGTATGTCGTGCTGAATAAGACTGTTTTATTGTTGATATTTGAATGTAAACATGATTAGTTACCAAACCTAGACCTAAAAAGTAACCACAAGAGGTCAAGGGCCATAATTAAATTGAAAGTTTTAATGATACCTACAGTCTAAAATATTTATTGTAATTTACATTAGTTTTAAACTGGAAACTGTTTTTTTAACTGCTTAAAATAATTTACATGTTTTATTAAATGATATAACTAATACCTTTTTGCGATCTGAAATCTTTCTAGTCATGTTTGAAATATGATATTTTAGCAGATATATATTTCCATTTTATTCGTTTAAAATACATCAATAATGAAATCCGTTCTTTTTTATTCAAATCAAATTTATGGCGCGTATCTTACGTACATAATTACATAACATACAATAGAGATAAAATATATCCCTATGTGACATACAAATTGGAAATTTTTAGAATTTATCTAATTTGTATTGGCACCAATGATATTTGACATTTTATGATGACAAGGTTAACAATTAAAACAAAATTTGAACTTTGAACAATAAAAAAATCAATGTTCATACCGCCCAGATATTTTTATGATATGTGTATGTGCTTTTTCGGTATACTAAAATGTCATTTATTATAAAAATACCGCAAAACATATATCAAGAACGTATTAAAATGCCGATTATACGTTTTGTGAGTGATACAATTGATGTATTCAAACAAAAAACAATTAAAAAAGCTAATGATATTAAAGATTTATTTTTTCGAGGTGGTGTCCTATCACTTCTTACATCATCTTTAGTTTGGTTGTCAGTATTAATGTATGTAGCTTTTTATTACTCTTACGTACCTACAGTTGAACACATTAGACCTGTCCATGTTCAGTTCAAGTAAGTATAATTAAAATAAAATATTTTTTTAAACGTTGCACACAAAACCAACACTATATTGCAGTACCTGTGAAAAACATAAAGGAATATGCAGTTTTCCTTCTGCTTATGTCCAACTAACAAAACGTCATCAACTTTTGATGTTGGGGCAGTCATATCACATACAATTAGAATTAGATATGCCAGAATCTCCAGCTAATACTGAACTAGGCATGTTTATGGTCTGCGCACAGGTATTTTATTAACAAATACTCTTATGTGTGATATGAAATTATATGGATTGATTATTTCCAGTTTCGTAGCAGAGACAGGTCTCTTGCCCAACATGTATGTCGGCATACCATTTTACAATATCGAAGCCCTGTACTGAGTGCTGTTCGTACATTCTTAATGAGTCCAGCTTTGTTAATTGGTGTCATGGATCAAAAGCAAACGTTAACGATTGAGCTTTTTTCAGATTATGAAGAAGATGAGGTATTATAAAGTAAATTTATCATAATACTGAACTAAAGAATAATTCATTATAATCATTTTAAATGATGACATTGGTTAAATGTGATAGATTTTTGCATGATTTAGAACATAAATATTGGGTTAATACGGAGTCTACGGGTGGCCGCTGTCAGAATTGTCAAAAATCACGTGTATAGTTATTCAGAATAGAGTTGATGTGCATGAACGACTACATATAATAAACATTTTTTAATAATATACAAGTTAATTGTCCTTGGTCGGAGCAATTTTTTGGGGCAAAATCGAGTGATTTGTTTAGAGTAGGTTATTAGGTTATCTATCGTTTTAGTGCTCCAAATTATTTCATTATAAATCTGTTATTTTTAACTACTCTACTTATAGTCTATGGATTCAATAGTTAAAAAATGTTTGAATATCAAGATATATTGTAATAGAGATGATCTTAAGGGGTTAGGTGTAGTCAGAATTTTCAAGAAATCGATTTTCTTTTTTTTGCATTTTTGGAAGCTGCTAGAACGGCTGAAGAACTATTATATGGCCCATTAATAGATGACTCGGTGTAAGTAATTAAATAATACGTATTACTTTACGTAAATTGAGTGTAAAACTTTAAATGCGTTTTTCTCAAAACTATGTTTTTTGAACTGGTGACCACTGTAGCTCGAAAACCGCTCGGTAGATTTTAATGAAATTTATACAGCTTTTTGAAAACATGAAAAACTAGAGCCTGATCGAAGGATTTTTTTTTTTTAATTTCGATTTGTTATAAACAATTAGCTGTAGATTTTTTTCCGAAAATCTGTAAAAAAAATTTCTGAGGCTGCCATTTTGTTAATTTAAGAAAGAAAGAAAAAAGCTTCGATCAGGCACTAGATTTTCTATTAATAAAACTAATTTTTTTTGTCCGATTGAATTTGGATGAATCTCCAAGGATAAGTGATGGTCACCGCAAGGAGCTTCGGTTGGAATTGGATCAACACAAACAGCCATTACTTTTAAAATTATTAATTTTTTTTTTTCTAAAATTTCTGTCAAGTCAAATCGAAACCTTATTTAATGATGCTATGTTTTTACTTTTATAAAATAAAATAATTAACTGGCAAAAAAAATTATTTAAAATTGTCATTTTTTCATGTCTCTGACTACACCTAACCCCTTAAAGTCTGTTTACGAAAATTTATTTATTTCTTTATTATTATAAATAAACAAATATTAATATTTATTAATAGGTATCAAACTGCCTGTCATGCATATACGATATTTTTCTAAATGTTGGCACCCTAAACAGCTGCTTAGATTGCTTAAAGTAATAAATGGGATAGCGACATTAAATAAATAAAAATATAAACAATATTTCATATAATATGATACATAAAATCTGTAAGAAAAAGAATTCAATTCGACCGCCTTATAATAACAGCTTTAAGCATCTGTTTGCATAGAGAATCCATAGATTAAAACTCTCTTAGAAGTTGAAAAAAATATTAAATAATTTGGAGCACTAAAACGATAGATAACCGGTTATTAACCGTTAGGTAATATAACATATAAATAATGCGCATTCTAGTGTAACAACTCTATTCTGAATAACGATACACATGATTTTTGACAATTCTGACAGCGGCCACCCGTACACTCCGTATTAACCAAATATTGTATTTTTAGCAACACCCTGTAACAGATATTTATATAGAAATACAGTCTCGCTATATCGAACTATACTCTGCAAAATTGTTGATCAATGCTCACTTCAGTGGTTTGCGATATTTAATGTTCCATTGGCCGATATTATCTGGGATAGTTGGTAAATATATCACTATATGAGATGTTCAGAAATCAAAAGAATTTGATATTTAATAAAAAAATTTTGGTAACTGAGCATCCCTTAATTAAATTAAACTGAAAATATACACATGTATATGTATCTTCAGATTATTAAGTATTATTATTTCAGGGATAACTGCGAATTTATTTTTTATGATACTGATTTGTTTGTTCAGTTGGTATCAATTGATAAACTGTCAAGAGTTCAATGAGTATTGCCGGAATAAAGAAATAAAGCAGCTGAGTGTGAAGAAAGAGCTTGAGCTTAAAAATGATTTAGATGGTAAGTTTTAAATACCTAAATTCATTTGAATCTAATTTAAAAAAAAAAACATACACCTATCCCCCGATTTACACGGCACTTGTTTTACACGATTTCGCTCTTACACGATTTATAAATTGACAATTTTCAAAAAATTAGTAAAAATGTTTATTCCGCTCCATATACGCCTATACAAAAATTGTATTGGGATTCCCAGGCTTGTAAAATATACATTTAGGGGAATCCCGGTAATCTGTGTGTATGTATTTCACGATACAATAAAGGTAAAATAAATTAAGTATCTACTTATATTACTTTCATATGTTTGTTGTTTTATGAACTAAGAACAATTTTGAGTTTTCCAAGATATCTGACTTTTGTTTTACTTATGTTAAATAAATTACTGAATCATGCACATTTTGTTTTTTTTTTTTTTTCGTTTTACACGATTTTACTTAGTAAAATCCAAGATTTCAGTTTACACGGTTTTGTACAAAACATATCTACCGTGTAAATCGGGGAATAGGTGTATTTTAAATATACTAACAAGGGGACACAACAGCATGTGTGTTGATAATTTCAATGAGCTTGTGGTATGTAAAACTAGAGCAAAAATAAAGAGACACGTGTCCAACAATTTGAGCTCATAGGCCTTAATTACAAAGATAATTAACTTTGAAAATTTGTGTATTCAATATATACACAAATGTATATATTGATATATTGTGTATAATGTTCGCTCGAAATATAAATGTAGCAGCCGCGCGGTCAACGCGCTAGCGTCTCGCTTGGAAAACGATGGTTCGAATCTCGGTTTTAATATTTTGATTTTAATTTTTATTTACATTTTTTTTTATTTTTTATTATTTTTTTGTACACATTACCTCTCCCTCGTGCGTAAAAATTGATAAATTAGACATAAATAAAACATATATAATTATTGGCAATAGATGTTTGTTATATATTGATATATACGCCAGTACATAATTATTATTTTGTTTTAAAGAAAATTTAATGTATTATTGACACAACCCATTAGTTTTTAATTGATAAAAGTATCTGTATAATTGAACAAACATCTATTGTCAATAATAATATATGTTTTTATACACGCTGATATTGAATATACAAATTTTCAAAGTTAAATATCTTTGTAATTAAGGCCTATGAGCTCAAATTGTTGGACACGTGTCTCTTTATTTTTTCTCTAGTTTAACATACCACAAGCTCATTGAAATTCTCAACCCACGTGCTGTTGTGTCCCCTTGTAAGTCCACAAAAACAAAACAATCATGTTTGCTGAAATAAAATCTATAAAATGACTTTGTGATCACTGTATTAAAATAATGATAAATTTCAGATTCATCTTCATTGGAAGATGCTTCGATGCTAGATGACAGTCCAGTGGAGGGATCCGAAGCCGAACATATTGTAATAAGGAGATCTAAGTCCGGTACAAGAGAGTACATCGATATTATTGCCCCTACAGATGCCAGCGATTGTTGATTTTCTTCTGTTATGTATGGTTTTATTATTCATTTTGACTGATGTATTTTATAACATGACAAATATTTATTTTAAAATTCTTTATTTTAATTGTATATATACATATAAGTAAGTTTCACAGATGTTTTATATAATGTTATCTATTTATATTACACAAATAATTTACCATAACTTTTTTTAAGAGTTACATACATATATAAATATATTTTTTAACATTCCAAAGAAATAATTTCTCCCAAAGTATGCACTTTTTCATTTGAACCACAAATACCACAGTTAGTGAACCCATAAATTGCAGTACAAAATACCGTGGTGAAAGATGATTATGACTTTAATTTTGACTGGTGCAATTGTAATTCTTTTAAAAAAAGTTATATGCACTGAAGTCAATTCAAATCATAAAGATATACAGTAAAAACCGGTTATAACGACATCGAAGGGACCGAAATTTTAGGTCGTAATAACCGATAATTCGATTTTTTATGGTATTTATCGGAAAAATTAAAAATTTCTGTGAAATTTTGTGAAATTCACCGTCTGTGAGCGAAGATATCGTCAAAATAAAATCAAAATTTTAAGCATAGAATATACGATATACAGAAGCGACACTTAACGTTATTTTACTGGAAACATAGTTTGACATTAATGGTGCGATTCTGATTGTAATGTATACGAATATTTGAAATCCACATCTGTTTTCTGTTTATTAGAATTAAACCTAGCCTACAATGATGTATTATGTGTTATGTCTAACAATATTTTTTATTGTACAAAAAATTAAATGCACAAATTATGTCAAACTATAAAACATCACAGATTATTAAAGGATAAACATAATATTCTTACGTTAAGATTAATGACATAAAAAACACAAAATTGTTTTAATTAATGTTAAATAACACATGTGCATAGAGTATTGCCTATACAGGGTATTTCAATTGAAGTGTAACCAACTTTAAGTTGTGTATCTCGAGAACGTCAAATCGAAATGTTAAACGTTCTTCACACATTATTTGTCATATAATCGTCTATTAAACGCGCATATCCCTTTCTGAAATAAACAACAACAATCGTCACCATGGACTTACAATTAATCGAAGGAGTTGAAGCGGCGGCTCGTTCGTGGCGATTTGAAAAACTGCGTCTTCATTGATGAGAAATCCAATGGACTTTGCCATGTGGGGCATTTTGAAGAGCAAGGTCTGTTGTAAAAAAATATGACAGTGTTGAAGTCCTGAATCGTACACTGGTCCGTGAATGGAAGAAGAACCCACAATGTGTGATTCGAGAATCATGTAATGCCTTTGCCAACACATTAGACAAAATATTTCTATTAAAAGGGGGTCATATTGAAAATTAAAACTATGTATTTTAAAGATAATTTTGTTGTCAACATTTTAGAAATAAAATCAAATAAATATCTTAAATATTTTCCGAAATAATTGAATTTTAATGTGTTACACTTCAATTGAAATACCCTGTATAAAAAATGCTACAAAATTTTTAAATACATTTAAATAAATTTAAACAAAAGTCGATCCGTCGTTAAATCAATAAAATTCTCCGAAAATATTGTAAATAGAGTCGTTGAAAGCGGTATTTCGGTGTAAGCGATGTTGTTATAAGCGGTATATTATAAAAGGCAATCATATGGGATTCAGTCGGGACTTTTACTCTGAGTCATTATAACCGATACGTCGTATTAACCGATGTCGTTATAACCGGTTTCTACTGTAATATTATTGGAATGATAAGTGACATAGAAAATAGCATACCGCATTGCTTTTTTTACTTTTCAACTTAAAAATATTTCAGTTTTTTCCAAGGTTTCGATGATATATGCGAATCCAATATTTTTAGTAAAGAAAGTTATGAACTCAGTGCACGCCATCAGCCAATCAGAACTCGTTGATCTGTCTGTTTTGTAAGACGGGTTTTTAACATTTCATTGAGTCAACACTCCACTAACATTATATTTCTATGAGCCAAAATAATATATTTGTTTTTATGCAAGTAAAATTACTTCCAGTGACTGATTTATAATAGTTATTTGATATTTTATTTTAAAATGTGCCAGCTGGAAAATATAATTTTAATATTTACTTATAAATATTTATTTTCTATTTTTCTATACAATTTAATACTTGTTGAATACAGTAACATTATTTCTATGCATGTTATTTACATAATGTACAATTGGATAATTACTTTTTACCTATAGTCCAATCAATTTGTATTTTTGGTCTGCATTGTCTACAGAGTCATTTTTTTTGTTTTAAAATGTTAAGGGGTGTATTCTGAGTATTACATTAAGTTGGCGTGGTCTATGACCTTGAGCGTTGTCCGCCATAAGCACGAAAACTTTAAACGTAATTATCTCGTAAACCGATCATTCTACGATAAAATTTGTCATAACCTTTCTTGTTCACCAGGGTTGAATCTACAATTTTATTCACAGGCTCAATTCTCTATTGTCAGTTGGTGACGAGATATATTGTAAAAAAGTTCACAAAAAATGATTTTTTGCATTTATTTCGCAAAGAAGCGATTATATTGAAAAAAATTAAATCACAATCTTTTAGAACTCTCAATTTGCAATATTTTTGTTACTAGATGCCATTTTGCAAAATCGATAGTTTGCGTGTTATAGCCCGCAAAGCATTGCAAAAACATATTTTTTCATTATATTTCAAAAACTATAATAAAACCTACAAAATGTGTAATAACAAAAGTCAAGATCACAAAATTCTACACTTTTTTTGTTCAGAGAAAAAAATATTTTTTTTTTGTAAATAAACAAAAAAAAAAAAATTTTAACGAAAAAAAGTTTTTTTTTCATTAAACAAAGAAAGTGTAAAATTTTATTATCTACACTTTTGTCATTACACATTTTGTAGGTTTTATTATAGTTTTTGAAATATAATGAAAAAATATGTTTTTGCAATGCTTTGCGGGCTATAACACGCAAACTATCGATTTTGAAAAATGGCATCTAATAACAAAAATATTGCAAATTGAGAGTTCTAAAAGATTGTGATTTAATTTTTTTCAATACAATCGCTTCTTTACGAAATAAATGCAAAAAATCATTTTTTGTGAACTTTTTTACAATATATCTCGTCACCAACTGACAATAGAGAATTGAGCCTGTGAATAAAATTGTAGATTCAACCCTGGTGAATAAGAAAGGTTATGACAAATTTTATTGTAGAATAAGCGGTTTACGAGATAATTACGTTTAAAGTTTTCGTGCTTATGGCGGACAACGCTCAAGGTCATAGACCACGCCAACTTAATGTAGTACTCAGAATACACCCCTTAACAATTTGAATTAAAAAAAATGACTCTGTAGAACAATGTCTTACGAACTACATTTTTTTGATAATTTGATTGGACTACTATATTTTATTCAATACAGTGGAGTTGCCGTAAAATTTAATTTTTTGAATATCAGTTTATTTGGATAACATTTATGAAACCTAATCTACTACTTTAACAGGTAGATATCTGATAGTTAACTTTTAAATAACCACAGTTATTTGTAAAACCAGACTTTTAATTCAACTGGTAGATATCTGTCAGTTGAAGATAAACAACAGATTATCATAGTTTCTAGCCATTAATTTGTCTAGCCATCAATTCAAATAAAAGAACCTCCACTGTATATATTTTTAATAACAATAATGTTTTAAATATCTAATAAATAAATATAACAAAATGTGTTGTCATCAATAATAAACAATAAATTTATTTTATAAAATAAAACCCAATGATATTTTTTCTATTCTCCTGCAAATTCAGATTCTTCCAACTCTCCGCTTTCGTTTTCAAAATCTTCTTCCTCTTCTTCTCTCGGAACAGATTCATCTTGGAGTGTTTCTGTGCTTGATACCGTCTTATCAGATATTGACAGGCCTTCTACGGTCTCCGATAAAGAAATCTCTACCTTCCTCATTCGTTCTTTACTCTTAAGTGACTGCATTTCATCAATATTATCAAAAGGAATCGTAGATTCTATTCTTCGCAATGTCTCTCTGCTCTTTTGATATGATTGTAATTCGAATGACTTGTGTTCTTCACGGCTTATTTCTCTTCTACAAAGAATCGTTTCTGATTTTATACTGACTTCTTTGTGACGGGATTGGTTGCTTGCTAAATCATCATAATATATCTCGTGTAAACTTTCGCTTGTAGAAGTACTTGATTTTTGAGATATGAGTTCTTTTTCTGAACTCTCAGTTGAAGACGAATGGGGCAATGAACCTGAAATATTTTATATTATAATAATATCGGATATAATATTATAATTAGATTAGGATAAAAATGTTAGGGTTAGATGGTAATATTCACGTGACCTTAAGATGATAATGAAATTAAAGTTGGACAAAAAAAGTCTGACAAAAATTGTTCTTTTTTTGGTGGGAAGACAAGATAATAATTTCGATATTAATACATGATTTATAGTTCTAAAATACTAAATCGCCAAATAAGAGACGGTTTTCTATTCATTTGATATATAGGGTGGGGCATTTATCTTGAGACAAATTAATATCTCAGTTGACTCGATTATTTAGAAAAAAGTTTCAGACAAAAATTGTAGGGCACTGAAGGGGTCATTGAAAGGTCCTTATTACGACTTCCGGTCTAGACCGGAAGTGGTGTTTTTTGACCGGACTTCGCTTTTTTTTAATAGAAATGCCCCGTTTTGATTGTAAAACGAAAAATAAATACTTTTTGTTCTTATTATTTTTTCGATTTAACCCATATTTAGCCCATAAAATGAAATGAAATTTCTTCAGATTTCTGAAGATTTTTATGATTTACTGAAGACTGAAGGATGTAGAAGCGATTCTGACCCCGGATTCATGTTCAGGAGCCCAAAATACTTTGGGTAGCATATGTCACATGTAAAGTACAGATCACTTTTTTGTGGGGTGGTGATTTTTAATCTAAACTTATTTATTTTTTGAATCTTGATAAAATACAGAAATATGTCAATTATTTTGAGTATGTTTGTAAAAAAGATAATTTCAATTCGGATTATTTTTAAAAGGGGAACTGGGAAATAATTAGAATTCTACGTTAAATGAGATACTGTTTATGGCCAAAATATGGGTAAAAAATGATAAGAACAAAAAGTATTTATTTTTCGTTTTTCAATCGAAATCCATGGTAAAAAATAGGCATTTCCGTTTAAAAAAAACGAATTTCAGTCGAAAATATGGACCTTTCAATGGCCCCTTCGGTGCCCTACAATTTTTGTCTGAAACTTTTTTCGAAATAATCG
Source organism: Sialis lutaria (assembly GCA_949319165.1). NCBI lineage: Eukaryota > Metazoa > Arthropoda > Insecta > Megaloptera > Sialidae > Sialis > Sialis lutaria. The sequence continues at coordinate 23,403,491 of OX439238.1, forward strand.
AGTCCAACCGAGATATGATTTTGTCTCAAGATAAATGCCCCACCCTGTTATTTATATGAGCAATATCAAAACATACTTGCGCTTCTTGCAAATGTCACCGATCTAAAATCATCAATCTCTTTTGATTCATCTAATGATTCTGATGATTTCGAATCAAACCCAGAAGGAGTTGCCGAGCTACTCAAACTCTTCTTCGATAAACTTTCGCTTTCCTCCTCTGATTTAATACTCTCCTCTCTACTCACTAAAACAAAAAAATGATTTTTCAACTAACGATATAAAAACATAGACATTCTAATTTCATTTACCCGCCGGTGCTTTAGGAATAGGTATCTCTTCCAATTTATCATAAACAATAGAATGTGCCACTTGTAAATATTTTTGTTGTTTGTTTCGCAACTTCTTTCTCACTAATTCTTTCTCAACTTCGGGTAAAACAAAATGATGTACTAAATCAGCTGTCATTTCTTCTTGCTCCAAATAATCAGTTCTGCACAATATAATTTTTATCAAATTACAAATTTATTTAATTTTATACTAAAAATATACCGATTTAAAGCTTCGTAAGCTGCGTCATCTATTTTACCAGCTAGTTCTTTTATGTACTTAGTCGCTTCTTCTTCAGTTATATCCTCCATTCCCTCTTTAATTATGTCTTCTAAATACATATCAACTGTATCTTGATGTATTTTAACCACCTAGATAAAAAAACATTGAGTGTTTGTACTTATGTACACGCGTTAGAAGTTATACTTCTTTGGCGTGATTGAAAAACGACTACGAATAATCTCAATTTTAACTTGATTAAACGAATAAAATAATGTATTGCAAAAAGAACACTTAATATTTTATTTAATAATTCGTAACATTATTTCACTATACTATTTAATCATGTTAAAATTTAATTGTATATTATTTCAAAGTCCATATTTATAAATCATGAAATTTGAATATTATGATGTAATAATCAACCAATCAGATCAGAAGGTAGATACTGTTTGACCAATCAAATGTCAGGAATATCCATAGAGTGTATGTAAAAACGGTAGCCAGTTTTTTTAACACGAAGTGTCGCTTCTGTATCTTTATTTTGTGGTAATGTGTAAAATTTTTAGTTATGTCTATGGATGTTGTGACGTCATCATATGTACAATATACCTGTACAATATAACGCTCATTACATAGCATTTCATTTCTGTTACTTTACTCAATTTTTACCCTCAACACGCCTAAAGAAGTATAACTTCAAAAATACTATTAACGTTAAAATTTCAATTCAATCAAAAAATCACATACCTGTTTAAATACTTCGTCATGTTCACGCCGTCTTCTTTCCTCGTACTGTCTTCTGCCGGCTTCCGCAGCTTCACGCCTGTTTCTTTCTCTAGTCGCAAGCAACACGTACGCGTGAGCTCTACGTTCTTGCTGCAGCCGAAACATTTCCTTGTTCAAGAAATCTAGCATTGTCGCTAAAGTATTACCCTCTAAGTGTTTAAACATATCGGTCACTTTGCTTTCCTGTAGATATGTTATTTATTATTAACAAAATACTATTATTTTATTAATATAGAAAAACCTACATCTAACGCTTTCATTTCTTTTTTCCTCTGCATGTTTCTGATTTCAAAACTTTCATTGTTTTTCTTTACCCATTCACTATATTGAAGTGCGTGGGTACTCTTTATTTCATCAATCAATTCACGATTTCTATCTCTAGCTTCCCAAATCTACAAAAAATAAGTATCATTTCAAAAATAGCATATACAAAATCCAAGCACTGTTATCTATACCAGTGCTTCTTAAACTTTTTGATGTCTCGGCCCCCTTGCAGCTCATATTGATAACTCACAGCTCCCCTATTTTATTTTTTTAAACCCAAATGGGTTTCATTTATATAATTTAAGATATAATCATATCATAATTTATATGAACATTTAACTTATTTAACGATAGTAAATTTATTTGTTATATTTACGGTTCTTCACGGCCCCCTTGTTGGAAGGCCACGGCTCCCTAGGGGGCCGCGGCTCACCACTTTAAGAAGCCCTGATCTATACTAACATAATATAGAATGAAGATATATGGCCATTATTATATTTTTTTTCTTATATTTTTGAGTGTAAATCAATTAATTATATTTTTTTAAAACTACTTTTTTTATATAATTATTATATGTGCATTTTGGAATTTTTAATTCCATCTTCAGTGATTATTTATAATTATATATACAGTTTAATGTATAATATTATTTGTTGTGACAAATTATAAATATAAATGAATAATAATTAAGTAGTTAATTAAGTTAAAAAACTAAAGTGTTTTTTATATAAATAATTGACTTACTTACACCCAAAAATTAAAAAAAAAAAAAAAAGAGAGATAGATAGTTTGTATGTTTATGGGTGGGTTTGACTAAGATAATCTTAAAAACTACTGATTTTGATTAAACCTGAAAAGAGCTAAGTAGTGAATAAATTATCTGCACAATTTAAAAAAAAAAATGAGCACACGATCCATCTAACTTGTACACTGACCTAAACTAAGAGATACATCATTGATACATCAAAATAATTACTATTTTTTTATAATAAAACAAACAAACTTACTATAGTCTGGGCTGCTCTTCCTCTGATAATTTTCTGAATAAATATAGACGCCTGGTGCATCTCTTCATCCACATCGGAGATGTTTTCAAGTTGTGGGGTGGCCGGCGGGGGCGGAGGTCGAGTTATCCGTACTCTTAAACCAGACCTCTTCTTTTTGGGTCCGCAAGACAATCGGAGCTCTTAAAAATATATATTTACCATAAATGAATTCAGAGATGATAGAAGAAGTAATTATAGAATCAACATTACCCTTTAACTCCATATGGAGCTTTGTAAGATTCTGCCTTGTCCATTTTGTTTCTCTGATACACAATGTACGGTACTTAAGCTTCAGTTTCTTTTCATCAACATGGATATTACTTAGAATATTTGGTAGTAAATCAATTCCCTTGACATCACTCGGTTTTAAGAAAATATCCTTTGAAACTATGTCTTCAAAACGTCGTTTTGGATTTTCACCAAATCGTTCGATAGGTCCATAAAGTTCTGATTTGAAGTCCGTATGTTCATATATAACTGTCTTTGGTTTATATTTACCAGAATCACCTTTATGCTTCATCTCAATTTTTCGTAACTCTATAATTAATTAAAAATAAGTTATTGGCAGTCTTCAGATGGCATAAATCAGCTGAATTTCAATAGGGTTTAGATTAAATAAATTTAAATAGATCAGGGTTAATTTATTACATTTATGCCCAGTATTATCAACCAATTTAAAGCTCCTTTAGAACTAAATGCTCCTTTAAAGTAAATTTGCTGTATTACAAACGTGATTTAAATCAATATTTAAGCTTTCAATGAAAAATGAACATAATATATGTTGTAAAGAAATACTGCAGATAATTTAAAATCTATTTAATTAAATGTATTATGCTTGGATCTGTTGATAATATGACAGTTAGTTAAAGGAGCATTTAGTTAAAGTTGATAATACTGGGCGTTAGAGTGATTAATAAAAAATCGATATGACAAAAGTATTTTGTTTTTTTAAATCGTAAACAAAATCTAATGTAAACTTGTAAAAATAATTTTAAAAAATAATGTTTTAATAATAAATACCTCTTCTTTTTGCATGATTGAGAGCTTTTATCTTTTTTTCCTTTTCTTCCTGTTTAATAATCCAACTCCGAGCTAATCGATCTTGAGCTCTGTTGGATAAATCATGATGAATTTGACCCAGAATTTTTCTAACTATCTCCAATCGAAGTTCATGTATCTTTTTCAACTCCTATAAAAATAAAATGGTACATAAAAAATATAACAAAGCAAAAAATCAATTAAATAAAATCTTACTTCTTCACGGAAAGCCCATTCATTTCTCTCGAAATCTTCGATCATATTTCTCCGCATGTTAAAGGACGCTTCATCGACCAAAGGTGGCATTACCTTTTCCCACGCGCGTTTTATTCTAGCTCTTTCGATCATTTCTACTTCATACATCCCTGCTGGTAATCCTTGTTCTAAAAGTTAAAAAAATTGAATTTCTTAATACATATTTCCCGCATATATCAAGTGATTCAATCTTTGCAGTTAATTGTCTAAAAAAAAACTACCGAATAGAAAGGACTCCATAGAATCTTTATGGGAAACGGCTCTCTGTCAAACTCTGATACTCTGGATTCTGATATTCCTTAATGAGCAGATCAAAAGTCGACATGGACTTATATAGTCCTCTGAAGTTGTGTTTTTTGTGCATTCTGCAGTAGTGTTAAGCTGCTGTACGTTTATATGTCAGCATGTACGTCACTACGTCTGTATTTATACATGTATAATATATATCAATTGTTATTGTTACTGCAAAACGCACAAAAGGTCCAACTTTGGAAGGCTATATTTTAAAACCATGAGTTTTTAAGACTTAGCGCCAGACTTTTGATCTGCTCATCACGGACTATCAGAATCCAAAGTTTTAAAGAGTTTGACAGAGCCATTTTCCATAAGGATTCTTCTGGGTTCTTTATACTGAGTGCTCTATATTAATGTAACAATATACAACTGTTTTTTAAATGGTACACCCCATATCGTCACTGTGCATGCAAAATCTGCTATGTCACAAATGTATAATTTTTCAGGAAGCAATAAATGATACTTGATACATTTTCTAAACAGTTAACAGATTTTGCTAAACAGTCAGTTGTGTTTGGTAAGCTGTTGTAAAGCATTTTTTTGCACCAAAGGAGATATTGCACTAGCAACGATATATTTTTACATATTTATGCAAGAATTAAAATTTCCTTTACAAATACTACGATATATTTGATGTTAGTGTCCTAACGAGTAATTTAACATTATTAATTATATTAATATATGGATCACTTAAAAAAAATACATACTCCAAGATAAATATTGCAATGTTAAAATTTCTGGCTCGCTACCATCTATAACTTTAGAGGGGGGTTCCCAAGGTGACGTTTGAGCTGACGATTCTCTGTACATTGTTTGTGTGGCACGTGTTTTCTGCTTGAGACGATCCGGTATCTCTTGTACAGAATGCGGTGAAGGTGTTTTATCAGAAGTATCAGGAATTTCCAATATTGGCATGATTATCTGTAATTTTTGTACTTTCGGTCTTTGAAAGAATTTGTATCTATCACATCCTATGATATCCATATGTTTACTTGTATTTATTACTTGTTCTGTATCACAACCACTCCATCCTTTGTCCATAAAATTTGGTAGTCGATTTGAATCTTCAATAGCTATGTATTGTATTCTGGGATGTTTTGGTAAATCGCTAAACATTGATGAATAATTAGGACGAATCGCCTAAAATAATCAATATTATTACAGTATTATATTTTCGTATGGTATTTATTATAAGCTTACAAACTGTAACGATTGAATAGCTGCATCTCTTACTGCTTTATAATGATCTTTTGCACTCGATACTGTGAATACTGGATCTAAAAAATATGTTACATATTTTAATTAATATGTTCCCCAAATAAAATTTACTTTTAATAATTATCACCATAAACATAATCATTCGGCCTGGATATAACGTGTTTATCTCTTAAATATGTTGCCATTTTGATAAATTTAGTCAAAACTGGAAACGTCTGGAAAATGCATGGAAAATCGGAAAATGTGACATTGATTTTATTGTTTCTATAGCAATAATAAATTATTTTTATTGACCAATCGAAAGAGTTTAATCATAAAGTCCATATTGTTATGATATTTATTGTTCTGTGGGTTATGATAACACATAATAGCAAACATATATTTAAATACATAGTCATTATTTTCTCAGTTTTTTAGCGCAATCCACGAAGTGGTAGCGCTTATATGCTCGATTTTCCGTCCGTCCGTCCGTCTCTGTCTTCCACCGCGAGATTTCGGCTCCCTGACCACCTAAAGACCTCGGGTTTTCGCTATATGGTTCTAGTTTAGCCTATTTTAGAAATTTTTCCGGTCATGACCCTCCATCCGGTCACGGGCAGGCATAATGTCTATTTTCATACAAAATTTTTCATAAATGGCTTCATATGTAGGTACTAGGTACCTCGTTGGACTCGAGATTGATTCACGAATCGATTGGCAAGAGTATTTTTTTTTATTATTCTGTGGGCAAGGGTATTTTTGAGTTGTGTCCAAGTGAGTTGCGCGGCATCACCCACGTGTGGGTTTTGATAATTTTTTAAACTATTTTATAAAAAAATTGTGATTAAAACTTGAACTAAATTTAATTTAATAATTTTTTTATTTTATCTATCATCTACAAAATTAATACAAAAAAGTTTCTAACGTTTCCCGCCTTTTCTGATAATTCAGCCTTGAAATAAATTTGTAATTTATTTACATACCTCAATCAATCATAATGGCCGCAACAGATAAAAATGTAGAAAATATTGAGCCGCCAACAAAGAAAATATTGCTGGAAAATGGGAATATTGATAAAAAGCAATACGATGATTCATTAAAAGACTTATCAGTATTTATTCCCCATAAAATAATAAATAACAATAGCAGTCGCAAGACCGTATGGGTACTGGGAAAGTTTGAAGGAAAAGAAGGAAATAGTTTAGTTTGTTTCGAGAAAACAGCTTTTACTGACGCTGTTATTAACGATAAAGATGACGGCTACTTTACTAGTGACAGTATTTTAAAGAATAATTTTATAAACGATATTTATTCAAGTTATGAGTGTTTTCCTAAAGTATCAATTAACGGTTAGTATTTAACCTAAAAATCCACATTGTGTTGCAATAAAATGTTTATCTATTTTAGGACTAAAAACTACTATCATATACCCAGCAACTAACAAACATATTGAGAAGTATTCAGTTCAAACCAGCCATATTATCAATGAAACTGCAGAATTGTATAAAACGATAACTCTACCTCATATTACTCAAGAACAATTCACTTTGGAGGTATGTAAATTGTAAATATAAATTTAAACAATGTAATTGTTCATATAATATTTTATAATATACTTTTATAGTGGGTATACAACATATTGGATCACAAATCTGAATCGGAACGAATTGTATTTGAAGATTCTGATGAAGAAAATGGTTTTATTTTACTCCCCGACTTAAAATGGGATGGAAAATCTTTGGAGACATTACATTTATTGGCTCTTATTCGGAAGAAAGATATTAAATCGTTAAGAGATTTAAATACTGCACATCTGTCGTTATTAAAGAATATTTTTGAGAAAGGAACAGTAAGTTTAATATATTTATTTATGTAAAAATATTGGTGCTACTATAATGTATTATTACTGGTATTTTACTTCAAAATATGTGTTTCCAAGTATCCTTATGTATGTAGTATGCAATGGTAGCAAAAATAGAAAAAAATTAGATTTGAAGTTTATAAAAGACAGTAAGGAACAATATATCTGACAAAAAACATGGTACTTTTAACTACACTCAGCATTCTGTAAGACAACCATCCACAAGACGACCGTTCCGTAAGACAATGTTCTAACAGTTCTATAGAACGTCTTTCCCCAACCCCCACCATAATACCATTGTGACTGCTATATTTCAGCGCGAAATTTAAATTTTCTTTTATGTAGATTTTACTCACAAAACTTGTGTTTTGGTGTGACTCAATGTGGAAAAAAAATGAAATTAAATACAAACTTTCGTTGAAATTGAAATAAAATAAATAGTATAAAAAAAAATGTGTAAGGTACATTTTATTTAAAATTTGATAATTTGAAAACGATTAAAAAAGGAAATAACAAAAATAAATTATTGGCATATGATTGTATAAAAATCTATACATTTTTCATCCAGTATTAAAGCAACGAATAACAATTGTCTAGAGTTCAATTCTAAAAAGTCAACAAACCAGGATTTCGTTCACCAACAGCGCCATTTTTATTATTACCTGTCAACTTTTAGGCGTGGTAGTGGGGGCTCCTCTAACCGTTTTATTGTGGAATTTTTGAATTACCGATGCCGTCGTCTTATAGAACGCTGAGTGTATCCTCCTGCAAATGAACATATACTATAAGTGTATATACATGGTGGGGCATTTATCTTGAGACAAAATAATATCTCAATTATTTAAAAAAATGTTTCAGCCAAAAATTTTAGGGCACCGAAGGGGCCATTGAAAGATCCATATTATGACTTCTAGTCTAGACCGGAAGTGGCGTTTTTTAACCAGAATTAGCTTTTTTTTAAATGGAAATGACCATTTTTTACCACGGATTTCGATTGAAAAATTAATTAATAAATACTTTTTATTCTTATAATTTTTTCGATTTAACACATATTTTGGCCATAAACAGCATCTCATTTAACATAGGATTCTAATTATTTCCCCTTTTGGTTCCCCTTTAAATTAAATACTTATTTTATTTTTTTCACAATAATAATAATTACATACATTTACTTTACAACTTTTTCTGTATTTTATTAGGATTCAAAAAATGAAATAAGTAGATTAAAAATCACCACCCCACAAAAAAGTGATCTGTATTCTACATGTGACATATGCTACCCAAAGTATTTTGACCTCCTGAACATGAATCCGAGGTCAGAATCACTCCTACATCCTTCAGTCTTCAGCAAATTATAAAAATCTTCAGAAATTTGAAAAAATTTCATTTCATTTTATGGGTTAAATGTGGGTTAAATTTAAAAAATGATAAGAACAATAAGTATTTATTTTTTGTTTTTCAATCGAAACCCGTGGTAAAAAATGGGCATTTCCATTTAAAAAAAACGAATTCCGGTCAAAAAACACCACTTCCGGTCTAGATCGGAAGTCGTAATATGGACATTTCAATGGCCTCTTCGGTGTCTTACAATTTTTGTCTGAATCTTTTTTCGAAATAATCGAGTTCAACCGAGATATTATTTTGTCTCAAGATAAATGCCCCATCCTGTATATGCACCATTGTGCCTATGTGGATAGTGTATAGTATTTAGAACTCAAACAAGGAAAAATATAGGACTAATACCACATTACCTAGCATTGTTACAATATCGCTCCACGAATTTGAATGACCATAAAGTTTTGGTAAAACTCATATATACAGACTAACCATCGGATTAGAATTGGTTGTTATGTATCCATAGTCTTTCCTAATCTAAGATTTAGAAACAGTTTGTTACTTGAAAAACGGAGAAACTGTGGTTTCTTAGTCACTTAAACTAAAAATACACCTTAACCACAAAATTTATGTCACTCGACACATGTTTCGACTTCACAAGAAGTCCTCATCAGGAGCCTAGCGATTTCAAACTGGAATCGTTAGGTTCCTGATGAGGACTTCTTGTGAAGTCGAAACACGTGTCGAGTGACATAAATTTTGTGGTTAAGGTGTATTTTTAGTTTATGTGAAACAGTTTGTTGCAGCAGAGATAAGCCCTAATTTTAAACTAAAATAACCCCTCAGTTTTACCCCCAAAGATTCGGTGGATAATTAACCAAAAGTACCAAAAATATTAGTGTTTCAAATTCAAAAAATTTTGAAAATTGAAATATAATAAATTATTTTTAAAACTTCTGTAAGTTTGAGAATTGTAATGTATACAGTTTCCTATTTTGAAGTTTAGCAGGTAGTTTAAATTTTGAGTCTTTGATACTCTTGGTTAAGACTTCAAAACACAGATTTTAAAGTAAATAAACTGGTAGATCACATGTTGTAGTACCGTTAAAACATTAATCCAATTTTTAGAAAACCATCGAAGATAAATTTCATCTACCACCATCACAACAACGTATCTACTTACATTACCAGCCTTCGTTTTATCATCTACATGTACATTTCACATCTTTAAAACATGAAGCTCCTGGAATTAACGCAGGCAAATGTCACTTATTGTCTACCGTTATAAATAATATTGAAATATCAGCCGATTATTATCAAAAAGCAACCATCCCCTTTTCTTTACGAGAGAATGATTCTTTATTTAAAAAATATGAAGAACATGCAATTGTAAAACGGGTTATAATTACTGACAAATAAATTTACATTCTACTTATATAATTCCGTAAGAATGTCAAAACTTATCGATTTGATTTTGGTTGAATTAAGGCCGAGACTGCAACTTTGTAATTTTTTTATCATAACAAAAAAAATAGTAAAATCAAAAGATGTTACCGTAACAGTCAATATTGAAATGGACAGTATAATTTTAAAATATACATGTGATAATGATGTTATAAATGAACATATTTTAATAAAGAATTGTATTCTTAACCCAAAAACTCTATCTGGATTACAAATTGAAGATCGATATATTATTTTTAGGATTTCTACAGAACCCACTACAAAAAGTTACGGTAGTTTTAACTCAGAAATAATAAATATATCACGTGAAGTCTATCCAAAATCAGTAGATATTTCACATAAATACGAAATTCTTAAACAGTCGTGTAAATTAACATGCGCAGTTTGTTTGAATTCATTAACGGAAGTAATCAAATTTGATAGGGTTTTACCATTACCTTCAGAAACATGCAATCCTGATGACTGGTTTTGTCATAAACACGAGGGTTCATCAGTAGTCGATTATTCTCCTAAATCTTTAGACTGTTTGTACAGTATATGTTCTTTTATAGTAAATCAGTCTATTTTAATTCCAAAGTCTGTCCATTTTAATAAAACTATTGTATGTAAAAGATGCCTTGCATGGTTAGGTACAAACAATAAAGAAAAAATAACTTTTTGGACTTGTACAGTTAAATTTAACCCAGAAAAATATTTAGTAAATGGAATTAAAGAGAGCATGTCTAAATTAAATGTTTCAAATATATGTGGTCATTTACAGGATTTTAAATTATTTTTATTAAATGTAATTGAAGAATCTGTTGGATTTATTTGTAAAATAATCCTCGAATGTTTTATTTCGAATACTGAAACAAATTATTTACTCCTTTGGGTTCTCGATAAGAAATTAGATGTTTTATATTTTGATAAAAATGTACAAATTTGTTCACAGAAAGTTCATGCTAAAGTAAATGAACAACCTAATAATTCTGATTTATTAGATACGATAAATTTGTCACAAACAAAAGCAGTACAGCTTTTATATCGTTTTGAAACGAACTTATCTGATATTGTAGAGTTTTGGCTCTCAGATATTAATGTACAACATTTTAATATAGCCTTACCAATATTACAAGACGGGTTAATTTATTTACAAAATAAGTCAAAGTTTATGTTGAAAAATTCAATCACAAATGATGGTTTTACAGTATCGTACGTATTTAGATAATGTTTATTTTTATTCAAATATATTTTCTAAAATAAATTATAATTTTATATAGTATTTGTTGTTTATTTATAAAATAATGTATGTTACGATATTTCTGTACCTATTTTTTACAGTATTAAATCAATTAGGTAAGGTTTTCAGAAGTTAAAATAACAATTATAAAGAAAGTCAACATTTTATAAACATAGTTCTGCTTGCAAGTTTATTTATTGGACTTTTTGTCATTTTTTTAAATTTTAATGTTGCTTTAAACTTAAAATACACAGGAAATACGTAACTAAAAAACTCAATATCAATTTTGTTACAAATGTCCACCTCATGCTAGCCCTGATAATATGTATATATACCTATACGTATACATATATATTCCTTCTGTAGGTATAGATATAAATGTATATACATTCACATATTGTTTATTCTGTACCATACTCATACAGATTAAAAAATCAATATTATAGAACATGTGCAGAAGCTTTTCAGTTCCAGCTGTTATGTCAGTTAAATAAGAAAATTAACAACAATTTTATGTAAGTAATAATACAATACATCAATAATTATCAGTATACAAACATTATATTAAATAAAATTATTTCTATCAGTATAAAAATTCAGTATCGATATTATAAAAATATAATTTAAATCATGAAATATGTGCAGAATCAAAAATAGTAAAATTAATTTAATATGTTTATAAATTCGTTATTGTAGGTATAATATAGGTACAACTAAGATTTATATTTTCATTCAAAGTTGAAGTCAAAATAACCATTGTAAGTAGTTTTTTCAACAAGATAACATCTTGAGCTTAACGCTGAATTTACTGATGTGTTGATTCTGAACAAATTCAAAACGGTCTCTCATAACGAATATCAGAAGCTACCGATGGCGACTTACTGTTCATCGGACAAGCTGGCTGTTAGGGATAGTTTAGATGACGATGATCTTAGTGATGTCGATGACGAAGTCTTTATAAGAGATGGAAAAAACGGATCTAAGGTAATCATTTCGTAGATGGATGTTTCGATATATTTTAATAGTTTATTTTATTTTGAATACAGTGATGCCTCGCATAACGAACATAATTCATTCTAGGAGCAAGTTCGTTATGTGAAACACGTTTTCCCATAACAATACGTGTTTAAATTTTTAATTTGTTCTGTAGCATAAAATATGGTATTGTAACATAAAAAATATTGTACACACGTTTTTTATATTTTAGTCAGACTCAGATTTAGGAGAGTCTACCGAGGCTTGCAAAGCATTGCAGGGTCAAATCCTCACACACAAAATTACATTTATTAAAACAAACACGTGTGTGAGTTAAGCGTAGAAAAGAACTACTGACGCGCGCGTTGATGCATGTTCGTGCAAGTTTGAGCATTGTCTACGTGCGACCTTGGAAGTTCGGGCGACTTCGTAATACGTAGAAGCATTCGAGCGGCAAAATGAAATACGATGCAGTTCGTTGAGTGAGTCGCGTAATGAACAAACAGAAAGTTCGTTGTGCGCAGCGATCGTTGTGCGGGGCATCACTGTATTTATTATTTATTTTAAAATTAACTTTTAATTATTCGTCAATTTTACAATTTTAATAGCTGATACTTTTATTCAGTTGAAATACTGTGCAACTATTTGAAATGGTCATAGAAATAACAAAATAAATTTATTAAATGTTAAAACAATATTTCAGACTTTACAAATGATACATTACAGTTTTTCAGTTGCTATTTCAAACTAAAATACCGACTAAAACATCATGGGTTGTACTCAGAAACCAAGAAACAAACTTATATTTATGTTTTAACAAAATAATTCAATTACAGTTACTTGAAGACAGAGGAGTCAAGAGGCCTCTTATGGCCCCTCGGAGGAAAGTGTGCAAGGAGGGTATGAGAATCCGAAAGCCCACATGTAAAATCAGATGTGCATTTTACTGCTACGCCCTGATTGCACTTACTGTATTACTTGGTAAATAATAAATATTATAATAATATACATATAATTCATAAAATATTATTATATGTTAGGCGGCTATTACACTATCAAAGAAATGTGATAACATTTCTTTGATCAAAGAAATATGACAGTGTAATATGTCAACTTTTATAATATTTACCTTCATAATATTTCTTTTATCATAGATAATCACAGTTTCTTATATTTAATCAAAGTTTTTTTACGGATTAATCAAAATGGCGACTGAAAAGTGTTTGTGGACGGTTTCGGCTACGAAATTACTTATAATTTAATATATGATCAAATTTTTGTCAAAGATCTTTGACATATTTATTTGATAGTGTAATAGCCACCTTACAATATATGATATTCTTATGCACCCTTACACATACACATGAACATACACAAACACACTCATACGATATATCAATAATATCATGATTAACATTACAAAATTACAACGATGATTTTAATAGCTCATTTGAATAGGAGATTAATTTTAGACAATTTGACTGAAGTTCTTTTTCATAAGAATGTCCCAGAGTACATTTTTAAAAACCTAGATTTAAATCCAAATAAACGTACTAACTTATATTCTTTTGTAGGCTTTCGTGGCTGTTGTCCATAGTAGCAAACTTTTCGGGCTGTTGTCCACGTTGTCGTATTCTTATACTTGACGTTTCGACTCTCATATCGGAGTCTTCTTCAGAAGTGATTCTGAAACTTCTGAAGAAGTCGAAACGTCAAGTATAAGAATACGACAACGTGGACAACAGCCCGAAAAGTTTGCTACTAGACTAACTTATAGATTTTTCTGTAAAAAAATTATTTGTCTTAACATTTGTTCAAAAGTTCAGATTTTTTATAAACTCAAAAACATTATAAATACCATAGTTCTTTTACTTGCTCTTCATATACTTAAGAGATTGTTACTTCAAAAAGTTTTGATTCAATTATACGATCAAATAAAATTAATTTTTTGTATCTCTTTTTTATAGGTTTAATTATATTAACAGTTTTATTAGTATCGCTATACCCATTACCATTAGGAAGACTTCGAACATGGTTTTCATCAAGACATTATAAATCATCAAAAGTAGACTTTATACAGCCTTGTTCTGCAATACAAATAATAAATGTATGGAACGTAACTTTCCCCAGACTTGTATCAGAGTCGCCTATAAGAACAGCTGATTTAAATCAGGATAATATCGAAGATATAATATTTGGATATAGAACAGGTAAATGAAATGTTATTAGATTTATTATTTTAAAATCTTAATATATGTATGTTAATATGCATTTTAAATTTTCCAGAAAATGGTCCCATGCCATTCCCATTTCTCTGTCCGTTATATTTCTCTAACCAGTCCCTGTGTCAAGGTGGCCTATTAGCTTTAGATGGACGCAATGGTCTTGTCCTTTGGCAGCACTGGACATCACAATCAATTTATTTTCTCGATTGTTCTGCTGACATGAACGGAGATAAAATATCAGACTGTATAATAATGGGGGAACGAGGGGTATGAATTATTAAAAATTAAAATTTATATCATTGTTATATTAAATTTTTTTATATTTCCAGTTATTTCATGCAATAAATGGACATGACGGAAGTGTTTTATGGGAGCTACCAAAAGTTAAAAATCAACTACCATTAAATATTTATACTGGACAAATCATACCAGATCAAAATGGTGATGGAGTGGTTGATATTTTAGTGACGCATACTTTACAGAAAGGTACTGATCTAATTTCATATTTATTTTATGGATACACATTCAACAAATACAAAAAATAACGATAACATTGTACACTCGTAGTATAACAATAATAAAAATGAGTGCGTGTACTTATGTACACGCGTTAGAAGTTATACTTCTTTGGCGTGATTGAAAAACGACTACGAATAATCTCAATTTTAACTTGATTAAATTAATAAAATAGTGCAATGCATATATAAAGAACACTAATATTTTATTTAATAATTCATAACATTATTTCACTATACTATTTAATCAAATTAAAATTGAATTGTATATTATTTCAAGGTCCATAATATTTATAAATCATGAAATTTGAATATCATGATGTAATAATCAACCAATCAGATCAGAAGGATAAATTTCATTTAGCGCTAGATGGCAACCCAAGTATTAAATCGAGTTTAAAAAAAATAGTTTTTTATATAGGCAATACCCTTTACAGTTGTGTTATTTAAGTAAAAGACACAATTTCTACAGTTTTGTTGAAACCCATGCCTACCTAGTTCCACATCATTCATTTCCGTTACATTACTAAATTTCATTTCCGTTACATTACTAAATTTCATTTCCGTTACATTGCTAAATTTTTACCCTCAAAGTGCCTAAAGAAGTATAACTTCAATAATTGAACAGTATACAATTGTAATAACATAAGAAATTAATAATATTCATGACAATATATACACATTCATCATTTAATATGCAGACACTACAAGGACTGGCCATGTAGTTCTAATTTCCGGCAAAACTGGATCAGAGATTGTACAAATACCAACACCGGAAAATGCAGAAACCTACTACATGCCACAGCTGTTGATAAGGAAGGTCAACAACACTACTGAGAAAAACACTACAGATGAACAGCTAGGAATCAGTATAAATGTGCTGATAGGAACAGGAGGGCAAGATTCTCCAGGAGCTTTGTATGTCATACCATTAAGTGGGTTTTCAACGGGTAAAAAAGATCTTATGGTAATTATAAAAGACATAGTTATGTGCAGTTAGTCAGTTTTATATTTAAAAAATATATTTTAGAAGCCTACATTAATCTATAAAGACAAAAACAAAGGATTCTTACAACCAGCTGTATTAGTGGACATAACAGGAGATATGATAGATGACATAATCATTTCAACATTCAACGGAACAGTACTGGCGTTTAACGGACTCAACTATAAACAAATATGGAACTATACGAAACCTAATTCAGAAATACTTAGTGCATTGATTCCTGGATATTTCAATGATGATAATGTGACAGACTTCATGATCAAATTTAACTTTGGGACTGAATTTCCTGAATATTATTATTCAGAGGTACGGTAAAATAAGTTATTTTAAACTGTGCACACAATATATCAATAAAGAAACACTTTTTTTTAGCACTTTGCAATTTATTTAACATATTTTTTTATTTTTTGTTTTTATAGACAATTATTCTAAATGGTAAAACAGGGAAATCGATTCTACAGGAATCACTTAAAGAAAGTGGTGTGTCCCCATTAGCTGGACTGTCGTTATCATTTGATGATAAAAGCACAGATATGTTTTTGTATTGGGTAGCAGATTGCCAACAAAGTATTAACAGAACTTTTGATAAGTTTCAGTTTATCACAGGTATAAAATTCAACAAAAAACATGATTTTATGATAAATAATCAATGTACACATTTTTTTTAGATAATACCGTTTGGGAACGAAATCGAGCAGATATTTGTAATCTGAGATATAATTCTACTTTAATTTTAAAACTATACGCTTTGAATCAGTACATATCACCTCCAGGAATATTAATCTATAGCACAGGTAATTCAAAATCAATATTAGGTCAGTCCACGGTGACGGGTGTGACATTTCAACTCGGATGAGAGTTCATAGTTTCTAAATAATACTAATTAATAACAAGGTTTTACCATTTTTCTGTAGATCTTACTGTAATACATGTATATTGAAAGAATAAAAGGTATAGAGTTATTTTACAAAAAGATGCCAGCGTTCAAAGCCCTGTGACGGGTGTGATCCCTACTATTGCAAGTCTTGCAATCTCTATCTAAAATCCCAAAAGTTTAGCGAAAATATTGAAGTTACTTTATAATAATCATACTTTAATATGTTACGAATAAATTATCTTTTAGTAACACAATAGCATGAGGTAAATACGTAATCCATTTAACTGGTTATTACTCAACAAACCTTGTGACGAGTGTGACAGAAAATTGAGACGGGTGTGACAAGTTGAATAAAAGGATACAATAAGAGTACTATTTGTGTGTTTAATTGTTTATTGATATTATTAACTAATATTTACAACAGTTAATTATCAAATACATCAATAGACTTGTTAAATTTATAATAAATTATTATAAATGTAGCTTTTAATTAATACTTTCACTGAAAATTATAACGAACATTGTGAAAAATATTTTGGACCCCCTTTTCATAGATTGAAAAGTGAACTCGCATTTTTTTCATTTACCCCATTGAGTAGGGTGTCAATGGGTATTTAGGTATCCTAAAATGCAATAATAAAAGTCGAATGACTTTTTGATTTTAACCCTTCAGTCACGAAAATTTTTAAAAATACTTTTTATAAATCGTAGTGAGAATGACTACGGAACCCTATCATGTGCGTGCCCAACACGCACTTGCCCGTTTTATTTGTCTTTAGAAATATTTTCAAAATTAACTAAAATTTTTGAAAATTTCTCTTGGTTTATTAAAATTGGTGTTAAATAGTCTGTTAATTTTATATTTTAGTATTCTTTTTCGTAAAATATTTTTTTAACAATCTGGTATCGATTACCGTGGACTGACTATTGTGACCCTATTACAAATCAAAATGAATATATGTCATTGTTACGCCAAATCAGTTCAATTGCTGAGTTCACAAATTTAGCAGTAAAATTGTTAGTTTATAAAATGGATTTTCTGAAGTTGTACATTTCTTGTATTTCTAATGAATATTATTATTCAAAAATACAAAGAAACAAAACAAATATGTCACAGAATTATACAAAATAATTTAAAATGTGTAATTTTATTCACAAACATATTCATAACACCTCTTTTTATTTTAGTAAATAACTCGGATATTTACAACGATACACTAGATCCCATCACACAAGCTAAGAAATACTTTGAAGACCATCCTGATCATAAGTTTTTCAAAACTCGGCCTGAGATATACAAAAACACAAAAACGCAAGATGGTAAAAGCAGTTTCCGGCATAAAGGAAACGGGGAAGGATTGTTTAAAGACTTTTCAAAGAACAATTATGCTAAACATCCACATGGGACAAGTCAACATAAACACGTAGAAGGCGATGAAGTGACAGAACCTAAAGAACAAACCTGGCCAGATGAAATGTATGGACCAGATCCGTTTTCAATCTTGCCGGAACCAGTTCCAGATGAAGATACGTATGAAGATGAAAATATGGATACAAGTTATTTAAATCGGGATCCAAGAAGTGGATACAATCCGTTACAGTTCATAAAACGGAATAACCCAGACTTGGTCGATTTAAATATGAGTGAATCACAGAAAATCCTTGGCGAAAAGGAACTTTTAAATGAACTCAACAACTATAATGAATACAGGACTGTACAGAATGCAAAAAGTAGATTACTTCACGATTTAACTGATGTTCCGAGCGATATTTTAAAGAACTCGTATGTTGAAAATGCAGAAAAAGAATTACAGAGGATATACAATCAAAAATTAAAGATGGAATCATTTTCTAGCAATCCCCGTACTAAGTTTCAGCAACGTGACTTGAGATATAAACAAAATGATAGGACCAGTGTCAAAAAGGAATTGGAGAGTATGTATAAGAATTTAAAAGGTGAAAGTTTATGGGATTTAGAGAGTGAAAAAGAACAATATGATAAAAAACATGGATACTGGAGAGAAAAGAGAGAAATGGGAAGTGGTTTAAAAGGTGTTTTTAAAGTTGATGGTACTGGAGTGTTATTGAAACCATTAAGTGTGAATGATAATTCTATGGATTTTGTTTTTTCAACGTACTGGTTACCGGTACACGAAGACACAAAGATTCTCTTACCTATTGATAAGAAATGTATAGAAGATAGATTGAAGAAATCAGAATCACCAGACGGTAAGTTTTTATAATAAAACAACATTGAGTGTGTGTACTTATGTACACACGTTAGAAGTTATACTTCTTTGGCTAGCCCACTATACTATTTAATCAAATAAAAATTTAATTGTATATTATTTCAAAGTCCATATTTATAAATCAAGAAATTTGAATATTATGATGTAATAATCAACCAATCAGATTAGAAGGCAGATACTGTTTGACCAATCAAATATCATATTTATCATAGACATAAAGAAAATGGACTCGTAAAAAGAGCCGTGTCAAATGAGAGAGACAGAAGATGTTTGGAAATCATATATGTTATTTTCCAAACGACATGCATCTCTCTCTCACTTACAGAACATATGTTACACCCATATTACACCATTATGTTAAATACGAATGCGCTGTCTATATCTCTATGTCTATGATATTTATAGTATACCTTGACAATTTACCAAGCACGGGGGTCCAATTCTTACCGACTGAGAATGAGAAAATTTTTCTTAATGTAAATGTTGCTTTTAGTTGGTTCAATTAATGCTAGATGGCAGCACCAGTATTAAATCGAGTTTAAAAAAAATAGTTATTTTTTTATGTAGGCAGTACTCTTTACAGTTGTGTTATTTAAGTAAAAGATACAATTTCTACAGTTTTGTTGATACCATGCCTACCTAGTTCCACCGCGTAACGCTTCATTACATAGCTTTTCATTTCCGTTACATTACTAAATTTTTACCCTCAACGTGCCTAAAGAAGTATAACTTTAAAAATATTTATCAATTGTACATTGCTATAATTTCTAAAATATTTCGTTGTTTTAGATAAATACCATAATTTAGAAAAATTAGCACTGCAAGATTTATTTACAAAACTGTGTTTAGATGAGAGAGCAATCTTACTACAAGAAAAGAAGATTCCACCAGTTGGTAACGCCAACATCGATGAAAGCCCTTATTTGAAAAACTTATCGCGAATAAGTTTTGGACAACTTACTATAAACAGGATCAACATTAAATGTAGTTGTGGTGCGTTAAAGTCTGGTGAAAAATGTTCAACGTTTTTATCAATGGCAGATCAGCGGTGGCCCGAATACTTAGGCAAATATGGAAAAGGATATTTTCAAACAACTAACGTCTAGATCAATATTGTATATTTAAATAATTAATATATGCTTTGTGAAGGTGGTCTTTAAAGTAGTTATGTCAATTTAGCGTTTTTATTTAAAAAACATTAAAATTTTGACTAATCATTAATTAATATAATTAATACATACAGCATGGAAACGTTAAACTATAAATTACACAAACTTCAGAACAGCTTAAAATGATATTAGAATACATCAAAAACACAATTATAATTTTTAGAAGTTATTATTATTTATTTACTAAACACGTGCTAAACACATCACTTCTACTTTAGTTTTCAGGCAGAAAACTTAAGGGGGATAACCACTGTAACGGGTCAAAAAATTGTCAATGTTTGGAAATTTTTTTGCACAGATATAACTAATTATTTTTGAATCAGGTAAAAGATGTTTTATTAAGTATATATTCAACTTATTTAATATCAATTTGTATTGAAAAATATTAAATATTTACAAAGTTATGAGCCTCGATGTGACGACCAAAGAAAATATTTTTCTCTATGGTTCACTCGAAATTTCGAGAAGGGTTATAGGAAAAAAATAAATAAAAATTTTATCAATATCTATTGTAGCTATCATTGCACATAGCCGTTTTTTTATTTGTTTTTTTTTCACAAAATGACGATCGTTTGAAATTTTTTTTCATTTTTAAGACCTATTTTTTTATTAAAGCGGTTTTAAAAATAGTAATTATCAAAATTACAAAAATTATTAAAAAAAATATATGAAATCGGTTCATTAGTCTTTGAGGAATCGTGTCAACCAGGTCGAAAAATGTCATTCCGAGATAAACGTGTTTAATGTTTTTGTTATGTCATAACCGGCCACGCTACCTCGTCTCACTAAATTGACTGTAACTTCGTCAATTTTCGGAATTTAAACTCAATTTTTTGTATACATATTTATGAATATGTATACTTTAAAAAAATGTAAGAAAAAAAAATTTTTTTTTTCTGTCACAGTGGCTTTCCCCCTTAAAAGGCTTAATTTAATTATTTTTACACTAGTGTTAATTATAAAATGTATGTTGTTTTTGTACAGTAGAATATTTGTTGTCATAAATTCCTTCTGCGTGATATCCTCAACTTATTTACCACTCACTTCTGGTTTTAAGTCTACCAATTATAAGTAATCTTCGTGTTTAATTCTATTGAGTTAGTGACAGTTCTGTTACCACTTTTATATTCTGCACATGTCTTCACTTTTACAATTAGATACACGTGAGGGATTTATTTTGAGGAGCGGGTGGAAATTAGTTTGCTCGCACAGATTAAATATTATACGCGTCTACTGTATACAGATGTTTTTAATTCATTACAAAAACTATAACCAATTTGATTTAGGTTTAAATGATTGGGAAACCGCTCTTTTGATTTTATGGACTCAAGAACAATTGCAACCTAGTAAATTAACTGGCACTTGCTCTTTGAATATTTTTCAATGTACTTTACTTCAAGAGCTGTAACGAATAAACATTTCATGAAAATGATTTGAAATCATTTTAATAAGTTTGTAATTCATAGTTTTACAGTACTATGTCAAGAAGCATGAGATTTTTTTTATCTATAAAGCTAAAAATATTTCCTCCATAGATACTATTTTTAATATAAGTATATTCCACCATAAGCAACGAGAATAAAACTTTTAAAAGAACTGTATAACAAGATATAACTACTTTAAGGACCGTTCTGATGAAAAAGTTTTTAAATTGTAAAACTAACTGGCATTAGTTTACACCATTTAAAACTTTGCAACATATTTATGAAACATTTATCAGATGGATTATCATCTCCTGTTTGGCAACATGAACTTCAGGAATCGTCTTACAATTTAAAACTTAAAATCATTCAAATTCATTCAAACTAAACAATTCATTGAAATGACTTGAAATTGTATTACTTATAAGACTAATATAATACAAATTTTGAGACAATTCCGAAGTTTCTGTGATACACACATATAATTTCAGAACACTATACAAGTCTTGAGGCTTCCGCGGTGATCTTGATATGAATCTTGGCTTCTGGATGTAAGCCATGTCGATTTGGTTGTGTTATCGGTCAATGTGTGATAAAACGTTGACTGATAACACGACCAAATCAACACGACTTGCACCCAAAAGCAAAATCCGATTCAGAGTACTATCATATATTAAACTATATACTACCATATATTAAACTACTATATACTATATAGTAGTATAAACTACTATATACTAGTAGTTTAATTATGGTACTATGTTGCCAAACAGTATATCTGGTATTCAGGTTTTAAATATATGTACATTTGTGAGAACAAATAAAAATAACAAAATTATACATTCTTCTATTTTAACTAGTTATTTTATTTACTATTTGTAAGGATATAAGATGGAATGCTAATTCTATTTATAAATATTTAAGATATCTACTAAAGTATATAAAATATATGATGAATAAAACGTACTATATTTCATCTTTTTTATATCTGTAAATTTTAATTATTTTATGCCATAATTTATTTAGAAAACTATTTAACGTTTATATATATTTTAATATATATTTTCATCTGTGCCTTCAAAACGTATGTTATAATATAAAGTAACTAGTTAATATTTTATTTTATTTACTATCATTTCTAATCTTAACTTTTTTCTAAAAAGAAGTAAAAACATATTCTTCATGATTTAGTTTAGTATCTATTATTTATAAAACACTAAAATAAATTGAGGAGACCTGTACTTTAGAAAATTCCATGTAAACTATATCTTTAAAGTATTTGTACATTACGCACAATTATAAAAAAAATCTTAACAATCCGTGAATCCTGAAGAAATATATATATACAAATAATATGATAATAATGCCTTTATTAACAAAAAAATTGCTTATCAACCAATACCTAAAAACGATTACATTTAAACAATGAATGAAAAAAGAATAAGGATGTATGATGCCCCACAGAATAAAGTAGGCCCTAATATTTTAACTTTTATCCATCCTGAATTCAAATTTTATGTTAAAAGATAATAACAAAAACTTAAAATAAATAAATACGAGGCTGGAATATATTAAAAATAATTGATAAAAATATAGGAATGTACAAATTTACGTGTCAAATAAATATTTGTAAAAAAAATATAAAATAGATGGTTGGGTAATATACTTAATTAAGAACCCATTCACATTCAATCATCAAAGAAATCCTACACACACTGCAACTCTTGTACAAACTTCGGTTAGTGATACTTACATTTAGCTGAGATTAACATCTTCAGGTTAAAATTAAGGTATTTGCAGAACAATGCAATTTTACACAAAAGATGTTATTCCAAAAAATGATTGAACATGAATACGGGGCTTTTAGGTATATAAGTAAAACTGCTGCGTGAATATAAAATTATGTGGCAAAAACAATGTGACTGAAGGTTTCTAACTACAATAGATTCTCTTATATTTGAAAATTAAAATAATATTATACATAATCAATATATTTCATATGCTTCAAAAAAATTAAAAATTTTATCAACAATGGAATTTAAAATTGAAAAAAATAATATATTTCTAAAAATATTTTTATCCAATTACCTAATAATTAAATATGTTGTATAATGTAAATAATAAAAATATGTATGACTTCTATAAACTATTTGATATTAACTTTTAGATGAAATATATACATATACCTATATAAAAGTTATTTGTCATATTATAAATTATATAATTGATTGTTTATTATATTATAAATAGATTTAAGTTTTATTCATATATAAAATAAAAGTTTTATAGAATCTTTAATTTAATTATATTATGTACTATCTGTCCTGAAAAAAAACAATATGTATTATTATAATTATTTAAATAAATTCGTCCAAAATTATTCTTAACATTAATATTTTTTCCATTTAAAAAAGGATATTTATTATTGAAAAATTACATAATTACTCATGGAACGGTTGTAAAATGAAACGAAATATTAAATGTCACCAAAATGGTATAAAACAGTGCTCTTTAAATCACGTACAACCTCTGATCAATAGGAATTGTGTATGCTAAAAGGGCTAAAAGGCTATAACAATTATATGAAAAAATGAAATATTTCTATTTGAATTTAAAATAACAATAAAAATGACGGAAGTTTCACCCATAGATATTATCTCTATGATATCATCTCGATTAAGTCATAGAATAGGTTAAGCCTAGATCACGTTAGTACAAATGAGCAATCCAAGCTCTATGTCTATGTTGTCTATGGTTAAACAAGTGTCATTTGTCATTTTGTTGATCAATTTTGACATTTATTTATTGATATAACTTATCACGTACTTATGGATTTAAGACACACGAATATAATATGCAGAGTTTGCATGATGTCAGAACAAGACATTTGCGACATTTTTACGGAAAAAATATCACAAAATATAATAGCGTCTGTTATAATGGAGTGTGCTCCTGTATATGTAAGTAATATAAATAATTATTTGCTGAATGTACTGCATATTTGACATTTAACAAATTAAATTATTTCTTAGATATCACCAGGTGATGGTCTTCCCACAAATATATGTACAAAATGCCTCAATAAATTAAAAGATACTCACAATTTTAGGCTACTTATTCTTAATTCAGATACCACTTTACGACAAATAAAGTATGATAAATGTAATAATTCTGATTATGACAATGATATAAATTGTTCACCTACTGATTTCTGTAAAGATTCTATAGACTCGAATGAAAAAATTGATATAACAGATAATGATATAAAAAATATACCAAAAATTGAAGATTTCGATATAAAAATAAAAACAGAAAATACAATTGCAGAAGAGGATACAAACCTAAATAAAGGCACAGTAAAGTATAAAAAGAAGAGAGATATTAAGAAAGTTAAAATCAAGAGAACTAAAATAAAAAATACTGGAACAAAGAAGAAAACCACTAATAATACAGAAACTAAAGATGTTTACAGTTGTGAAGTATGCGGAAAAGTCTTTAAAGCTGAAAGAAATTTAAAAATTCATCATAGTGTACATAAAGAGGACAAAAAGAAATTCAAATGTGATGTGTGTGAGAAAATGTGTAGCACGTTACGAAATTTAGAACTACATCAAGCAAGTCATTCTGTAAATAAAGAATTAAAATGTGAAGTGTGTGGTAAAAAATACAACAGGTATGGAAGTCATGCATGACACATTCTAAAGATCAAAAAAATAAAGTGCATTTTAAGTATTATTGGTCGTTTTAAAACTTATAATAGTAATAAAAAATTAATTAAATTTTGGATTTTTAAATATACCGGGTGTTAAAAAAAGAGTATAAAATATTTAAAGAGGTATAGAATGGACCAAATAAAACAAAAAAGTCAATAAACATGTAAAGTAACAGTTTCGAAAATATA
The DNA here is from genome assembly GCA_949319165.1 of Sialis lutaria. NCBI lineage: Eukaryota > Metazoa > Arthropoda > Insecta > Megaloptera > Sialidae > Sialis > Sialis lutaria. The sequence continues at coordinate 23,429,137 of OX439238.1, forward strand.
GAAGGTTATTCTTTTTTGAAACATTTATTTGCAATTATTTATAACTTATTTATTATGTTCTAACAAACAAAAGAACCTTCTAGCAAAACCAAAAAATAAAGTTACATAAGGTATTAAATAATTTGTGAAATAAACATTAAGTATTTACACCAAACTTTTCCACGTAGATGGGTAGGAAGGGGTGGACCTGTATTATGGCCTGCAAGATCGCCTGATTTAAACCCTTTAGATTTATTTTTTTGCGGATATTTGAAAACATGTTTCTATGGTACTCCTGTAAATAGCCTCGAGGAGCTGTAGCTACGAATTAATCAAAAATGCCAACAAATCCGAGCCAATGAGAGGATTTCAAAAAGAGTTTGAATATCTTTCAGACAAAAATGTCGTGCCTGCTTGGAAATGGAAGGAAGGCACTTTGAACATCTTATGTAACTTTATTAAGCTAGAAGCTTCTTTTGTTTATACATAATTAATAAATAATAAATAATTACAAATAAATGTTTCAAAAAAGAATAACTAACCTTCCATATCTCTGAAACCGTTACTTTGCGGACCCATGTTTACTAAGACTTTTTTGTTTATTTTGGTCCATACTATTACCTCTTTAAATATTTTACACTATTTTTTTAACACCCGGTATATGCTTTGTTCATCAAAAATAGATTGTGGAATCTAGAAATCCACCGTCGCGGCCATACAGGAGAAAAACCATTCATATGTGATTTCTGCGGACGCGGGTTTGTTTGTTCATCATCACTAGTCGTTCATCGAAGGATTCACACAGGGGAAATGCCATACGAATGTGAATACTGTGGTAAGAAGTTTGTCCGATGGTCTGGCATCTATGAACATCGGAGATCTCACACAGGAGAACGTCCCTACAAGTGCGATTTGTGCGACAGGGCCTATACGCAGGTAAATAAATAATACCTTAAAATTGTAAACAGTTGAAAAACTTACCACCAACTGAATCTTTTTCAGGCGTCACATTTAGCTGACCATCGAAGAACTCACACAGATGAACGTCCACATGCATGTGATTTGTGTTCTAAACGTTTCAACACGAAACATGAAGTTGTCAGACATCGGAGAACTCATACAGGAGAAAGACCGTACGAATGTGATATATGTCACAGAACTTTTACACAAACAGCTTCACTAAAGTCACATAAGAAGTCACATCTAGAAGCTATAACTATTGATAAACCATCATAATTAATGTACATTCAATTATATTTAATCATAATAAATAAACTACATACGTCGGTTTTTAAATTGTTTGATTTTATTTATTTCAATGATGTTTGAATAGAAATGCTTGGCTCTTATTGGCCAATCGATTTTAATAAAGTGAAGTTAACTTCAAGTTGTGATTTGACGTTTGTAATGTCATGTGTATAATGTCAACATGAATGTTAGGTTATTTTCAAGTAGTTTTGTTTTGTAATAAGTTATTTTATAAAATTTATACTTTTAATAAATTATTTTATTTAAATTTAAATAACAACTGTTATAAAAAATGATAACTGAATCAGAAATCAAATTATTATTATATATTTGTAAGTTAATTTTTCCTAAATATCCCTCCTCGACATTCCCAATTTACATGAATGTTTTATACAAAAAATCATTGAAACAAAATCTACCTTATTTATCACTTATATCCGTTCCATCCAACTTCTTATTCAAAATAATTAAAACTGAGAGCATTGATCATATAGACGACTACATGAATTATGGTTTAATATCAGAAGAGAACTTTAATAAACTTGAGAAGAAAGACAACTTGTTTTTATCTATAATAATTGACCAAAACGATGAATCAAGTGTACACGTTTTAAAGTATATATACATTTTATCATCGAAGTTTATAAAAACAGACAGTATTCTTGTATCAGATGTATTTAAATTCAACATATTTCACAGCAATATTGATAAAGTTTATAAAGTAAAATTAGCTCAAATAAAATATAATAAATGTCCAGTAATAGCAGCTAGTATAAAAGTATCATTCATTAATAATCAAATTGAAATAAATAATGTTTTAATTGAAAAATTGTTACAAAATTATTTTAAAACTCCAAAATTATTACGTAAAAATGATGTATTTAATATCCCTGTTGATATTTACTGCCCTGAATACTATTATACACATCCATATTTAAGAAATGAAATGAATAAAATGTACTTTAAATGTATCGGTATAACTAACAATCAAAATAAGGCAATAGACTATGGATTTTGCATACAAAATGAAACAGAACTAACACAAATTGCAAATATACAGAGTTATTTACCTGCTTGTACATATAAATTTATTTGGACACATTCTGATAACATAGAAGATTACTTAAATTCTTTATCTTTTGGAGAAGATGCTGATTTTTTCAAAAATATTAAATCTGCAGTTATTCCATTTTTACTACATAGTAAGTTTATAGATAATAGATTTAAATAGTACACATAATTTGTTTGATTTGTTTTTTTAATTTCAGAAAAAATACCAAATTATTTAAAACCAGTGTTCTTAATAAATGGTCCGAGAGGGTCAGGAAAATTTAACATTATCGTTGTACTAGCGAAAATATTTGGTGTTAATTTGATCAAAGTAGAATGCCCTGATATGATATCATCTACTACAGCTCATGTGGAAGCTAAACTGAGGAACATATTTCTTAAAACGAAGTTATGTTCACCTTGTATACTTCTACTAAACAATTTTGAAGTAATAATTTTAACTGTTCAGAAGCTTAAATAATTAAATCCATTTCAGTTGAGAAATTAAATAGAATAAGCATTTATTTAGTAGAAGTTTTGTTTATTATCAAATCTAAATATTTATTAGCAAAATGGATTTGATTTTTATAGCTTTTAAGTTATTTTTTGGTGAAACGATGTATTTTTATAGTTTGATTTAGTTGGCAACACATTACTTGAGTTGTGAATGAATGATTTATCCCAGTTTTTATACAAACTCAGTGGTGCATATGCAACTACCAATACATTTTATTAGTTATATTTCAAAAATTCATATGTTACGTGTAATATTATTGTTTTAAATTACCAATACGTAAAATAAAATATACAATTGGATAAATATTTTTTACGAAAGTAATATGTATTAACTCTGGTGTGATAAACCTGGTTTCTATAGTTAGTAAGACTATAGCACTTTATGTGAGACCATAAGCCCTCGTTTGTATTAGAAGGACAAGGTATTCACACATAATAGATATAGGGTGTTTGTTTTTATTTATTATTAAACAAAATTTTAACTTAAAGGCATTGCGAGAACTTACAAATTTAAGGACCATAATTAAAGTAAAAAAATCTACACAAAAGATCTTTTATGTATGCGTTATATTACAATTACGCATACTAATGTTTTGCCAACTAACCAAACTACAAAAACACCATGTATAAAAACACCTATACAATAAAATTTCACCATTTATTTTAATAAAAATATTTTTTTTTTCATGTATTTTTCTCATAAGAATTTCTTTAAAGACCACGAAAACCATGATGATCTACGATTAATATCATTTTTTGAAAACGAAGTACATACATTATTATCAAATAATACTTATCCGATTATTCTGATATGTAGTTCAAATTCTATAACAGAAAATTCTAAACTAGAACGTATATTTTTGGAAACATTTACAATAGAAACTACAGAAAAAGAAAGAAAGAAAATTTTATCTTGGTTAATAAAAGACCGAAATGTTATTCTATCTGATGATTTTGATTTAATTAAAGTTCTACAACGAACAAATGGATTTCTTTATGGTGATTTACAACATTTAATCTTGAGCGTACTGAAGAATTTTCATATTTCAAATAAGTCACATGTCGATAATGACGATTTTGAATATGCTTTAGGTAAGTTCTTAAACATATAGTAATACTTTATGATAATTGTGATATAGTAAAAACTTGTTAATTTTAGCTAAGTAATGAATGATTATAACATTTTAGAACTTATATTTAAATTTTAAGGATTATTTCTTACAGTCTCAACACTAGATATGCAATTTTTATGACATTTAGTGATTTTTAAGGGTAATTTTACGTGGACTTTTTACTGCGTAGTACCGGTTTTTCTGTTAAATTTGTACCAGGTCATAGTGCACAAATTTTTAGATAATGTTTGGTCCAAAAATGTGCTTTTGCGATTGGCAGTTTTTAGTAAAAAATGTTTAGTTTATTAATAAAATATTTAGATTAATATAAAAGTTATATGTGTAGTACATATAACTCAGGCAATGAAAATTCAAATATTAAGAAAATGTATGAGCTCATGCATTTTTTTAATTTTCACTCCGCAGTAAAACATTTTATGTTGCCTGGGCTAGTAGATAATAGCAGTGACGTAACTACTGCCAATCTGGCCGGTTAGATTGTCCGGGGCCCCGAGCATCAAGGAGGCCCCCAAAAGTGGTGAAAGAATTTTTTTTAATTGCTGTTTTTTTTTTTTTAGAATCGAAACGATCAAAAAATTTTTTGGTGAAAAAGCTGATTTTTCAGTTATTTTATTTTAAAATTCCAAAATTAAATATCAAAATCTCAAAAACTTGAAAATTTAACGTACTATTGACTGTTTTTCATTTTAGTATTGTATTTTTTTTTTACATAAATCAATTTTTTTCGAACGTTTCCGTATCCATACCTCAAATACACCCCTTCAAAATTCTAAGCAATAAATATTATTGTGGGGGGGGGGATAATGTAAAAAACATTCCTGTCAAGGGCCCCCTTCTGAAAAACTGTCTGGGGTCCACAATTCTATAGTTACGCCACTAGATAATAGTGTTATATTGTATATTTATTTTTGTGTAAATGAATAATCAAATTATCAAAAATATTTTAGACATTATGCAAAAAGCATATTCCGATACTATCGATGCCCCAAAAATACCAAAAGTTTACTGGTCTGATATAGGAGGTCTTACTGAAATTAAAATAGAAATATTAAAAGCTATACGGTTTTTAAATCAACGGCAATCAATACAAGGATCGTCACTTAAAAGATCGGGTAAGAATATTAATATAAAAAACATAGGTACGTTTTTCAACCTAATGAAAATTATTTTTAAGGGATTCTTTTATATGGACCTCCAGGAACTGGCAAAACATTAATAGCAAAAGCAGTTGCAACAGAGTGTAATTTAAATTTCTTATCTGTCAAAGGCCCTGAGTTACTGAACATGTATGTAGGACAATCTGAACTAAACGTTAGAGAAGGTATGTTAAATATTATACAGCTATTTCTAAAGTCTATCTGTTTTGTTAGACACAAAATACAAATTTTATTATAGATCAAAACAAAAATTTAGCTTATACGAGTATACCAAGGGTGGGTTTCTTTTTTAAATGGTGGGCCAAATGAAACAAGTGCAATTTTGAATATTACTTTGAAAATATTTTAAATATTAATGACTTCAAACACAATCCATTAAATTAATTTAACGTTCAAGTACTTTACTAATTAATTTACTTTAGAAAATCAACAAAAACTGGAGTTATTTGGCTTTTTAATAATAATAGTCTAAAGAATAAAGAATTATTATTATTATTATTATTGAACTACTATGGTATGATATTTATATTTTACAAATAGTTTTTAAAAGAGCAAGAGATTCTGCACCTTGTATAATTTTCTTTGACGAGTTGGATTCGTTGGCCCCAAACCGTGGAATTTCTGGTGATTCAGGAGGCGTGATGGACAGAGTGGTTTCACAGTTGTTATCCGAAATGGATGGACTAAATGATACTTCAACAATCTTTATAATTGGTAAGTTAATTTTTTAAACACTTAAGGGGGAAAACCACTGTGACGGAAAAAAAAATTTTTTCTTACATTTTTTTAAAGTATACATATTCATAAATATGTATACAAAAAATTGAGTTTAAATTCCGAAAATTGACGGAGTTACAGATGTTACAGTCAATTTAGTGAAACGAGGTAGCGCAGCCGGTTATGACATAACAAAAACATTAAACACGTTTATCTCGAAATGACATTTTTCGACCTGGTTGACACGATTCCTCAAAGACTAATGAACCGATTTCATATTTTTTTTTTTTATAATTTTCGTAATTGTAGTAGCTGTCGTTGCACGTAGCCGATTTTTGAAATTTTGATAATAACTATTTTTAAAACCGCTCTAATAGAAAAAAATAGGTTTTTTAAAAATGAAAAAAAAATTCAAAAGATTGCCATTTTGTGAAAAAATAAAATAAAATGGCTACGTGCAACGATAGCTACATTCATATAGATATTGATAACATTTTTATTTAAATTTTTTTCATATAACCCTTCTCGAAATTTCGAGTGAACCATAGAGAAAAATAATTTAATTAAAAATTTTTTTTTTGGTCGTCACATCAAGGCTCATAACTTTGTAAATATTTAATATTTTTCAATAAAAATTGATATTAAATATGCTTAATAAAACGTCCTTTACCTGATTCAAAAATAATTAGTTATATCTGTGAAAAAAATTCCCAAACATTGACAATTTTTTGACCCGTCACAGTGGCTATTAAGATCGAATTATTTTCAATAATTTTTAATGAGTGCAGAAATGAGTGAACTTTTGAATCCATTTAATCTAATTTATTTTTAAGGTGCTACAAATAGACCCGACTTAATAGATCCTGCTTTGTTACGACCTGGAAGATTTGATAAACTTTTATATGTCGGTATTTCATCAGATGACACTTCAAAGTTACAAATTCTTAAAGCATTAACTAAGAAGTAATGTTCGGAATATGCAATTTATTTTATTTTTTATTAACAATATTAATGTATCTAGGTTCAATATGACGGAAGTAAGTTTAGATGAAATTGTAAAAGTTTTACCAAAAGCAGTAACGGGTGCAGATTTACAAGCTCTTTGTTCAAATGCATGGCTATGTGCAGCAAGAAGAAAAATACAATCAGGTAAATATTAGTTCTATTTCTATTTATATAATATAATCTGAAATTTTTATGAAGTTCACAACCGCTGGCTTTTCAATAAATGTTATTCAAAAAAAACATCTGCAACAAAATACTGAACGAAAGTTTGAATAGTGTAGATGCACGATTTGTATTACGTATAGACCAGCCTTAATCTAAATTTTTCTGTTATGCAAATGACAAAATGACATTTAAAACGTCAAAATTATTTTTAATTTTTTAAAGCAAATTTTGATAAAGGACCCCGCAGAATCCTTATGGGAAAGGGGTTTCGGTCAAACTCTTTGAAACTTTGGATTCTGATAGTCCTTGATGAGTAGATTAAAAGTGTCAATGGGCACTATGTCCTAAAAACTTAAACTTTTAAGATAGGTATAGCCCTCTGAAGTTGGCAATCATGCTCGCCTTTAATTTACAATAAAATTTATTGTAGAACCTTAATTTTCACACAACTATTTGTATGTGTTCCCCTTAAGACTTATATAATCGATTGTCACAAGAAAACATAAAATATTTGGGTTCGGTTTACATGGAGTTTTGACCTGCAAAACTTTAATCCTTATTGAAATAAATGATTTCATCGTCATAAGTACTTAATGTAGATATAATTTGCCCTTTACAGCATCCAATTTGGTGGTATAGTTTAGGAAATAACATTAAATAAGTTTTATACGGTAAAATATTATTAATAACGCGCGAACTAAATACGCCGGTATTCGATCTCCCTCGGCTCGGCCGTTGTCATTTGACCGTCAGTTTTGTTTCAATAATTAAATTTTAATTTAAGTGTTGTTTTTATTATTACAATAATAACTAATATTGTTTGTACTTAATTTGTACTTAATGCGAGCGAAGCCGCGTTGGTACATCTAGTTTATTGATAATCTCGGAAACTACTTAACTGATTTTAGTTTGGTTTTCACCAGTAGATATATAATTTTTCAGAGCAAGTTCTTGGCTATTATTATCTTTTAATACTGCTGATTCTATGAAACAATTGAATTGGTTAATAATAAAAAATAATAACAAAAAAAAATTATTGTAAATTAAAGATAATCATGATCCCCAACTTCAAAGGGCTATATCTTAAAAGTTTGAGTTTTTAGAACTTATTGTTAGTGCCCATTGACACTTTTGATCTACTCATCAAGGACTATCAGAATCCAAAGTTTCAAAGAGTTTGACCGAAACCCCTTTCCCATAAGGATTCTGCGGGGTCCTTTTTGTAAGGGAATATTTCACAAGACATTGTGGTAACATATATTATAAGAAATTGAATGCTCTACAAAAATGATTTTATAAAAAACATCAAGAAAAAGTGTTTGTCTTGACCCTAAAACGGAAAGATCAAGTTAAAATTTTGAAATCGTAGAACAATTTTTTTTTTCATTTTAAAACAATCACAAAGCTTCTCGTATCTTTGATATTCCGAGGAACTAATTGTATATCGTCCTTTCATTATACAGGATGATTCAGCACTGTCGTGCCAAACTTTAACAGTAGATTGAGAAAAATATTTTATGCAAAAAACTTCCAATAAACATGTGTCCGGAAATTGTTCCTTAGGAAACTACAGGCTTCCAAACATTTTACTAAAAATTAGTTTTAATTTAATATCTAGAGAACCCTTTTTGATAAAATTATGGGGCCAGTGAGCCCATCGATTTTGATCTTGTAATTGTTTGTTCCTTAATTTTTTTTCTGAGTTGATAATTTTATAAGATTATATGACACACAATACACAAAAACATACTTTGCTTGTTAATCATAGGATAAACCGTTTTCGAGAAATATCGATAGAAAAGAAAGCATGCAGAATTAACCTTAATACGGATGCTTGAAATTATAAAAAATAAATTTATATTCTTATTTCATAATAACAAATAAGACAAAAAGTTAATATAAATATACCTCCGAAAATGCATCCATATCAACAAATAGCCATTTTTAGTTTGTTTTTTTTAGTCATGTTAATAAAGTTCATTTAACAATAAAAGAACTGGCTATAGATTTTACAGGATTCATATTAGGAGGTTTATTTAAATAAACTTTATTCTTACCTTTAATCATAGAAAAAGATAATTTCAAGCATCCATATTAAGTTAAATTCTGCATGCTTTCTTTTCTATCGATATTTCTCGAAAACGGTTTATCCTATGATTAACAAGCAAAGTATGTTTTTGTGTATTGTGTGTCATATAATCTTATAAAATTATCAACTCAGAAAAAAAATTAAGGAACAAACAATTACAAGATCAAAATCGATGGGCTCACTGGCCCCATACAGCCCTGGCCTAAAATATAATTGGTTAATATTAAAAATCGATAACACATATTATTACTAAACCAAATACTAAATTTCATAATTCTATCAAAAAGGGTTCTCTAGTTATTAAATTAAAACTAATTTTTAGTAAAATGTTTGGAAGCCTGTAGTTTCCTAAGGAACAATTTCCGGACACATGTTTATTGGAAGTTTTTTGCTTAAAATATTTTTCTCAATCTACTGTTCAAGTTTGGCACGACAGTGCTGAATCACCCTGTATATTTTCAATGATGTTAATAGACAAATTTCGTAGGATATTCTGAAAATGACAAAATCGTCAATGTAACAATCCACGATTTCATAATAGCTGGGAAGGAATTAAAACCATCGGTGAATCAAGAAAACTTAATATATTATGAGAATTTACGCAGTCAAATACAAGGATCGTAATTAATTTTATATAGAGAATAGTCACTATAGTCTGTTTAAATAATAAAAAATAATAGTCTGTTTAAATAATAAAACAAGGTCTGCTATGGATATTTTAACAGCTGCCATTTTATATTAATTTCATGTTAACGTATTACATCGACAAGAAATTTATGTGTGATGTAAAATTAAAAAGAAACTATTACGTAAATAGTACTGATCTCTTATTTATTTATAATCCGTTTGTTACAAATTCCTTATTAGATAAATTTCGTGGTGATGACGTCACAGTATAGAACAAATGAGCTGTCGAGCAGACCTTGTATTATTGAATCATGCGCTATAAGATATTTTTGTATAATCTGTAATTTTGGGTGTTATGATTTTTATTTTATTTTAATAACTGTATATATTGTTATTTTTGAGAAATATTGTATATACGTTTATTTTATTAATGTTTACATAATATGTTGTTAATAATATTTATTTATAAGACTGAAATAAATGTAAAAAATAAAATAAAATATTAACTTTATAATTTATTTTTATTTGTTGATAAATGATAACAAAGTAACAATACAAAATTGTGTAATAATAAGTAACCGTACAATTTTAAATATACACATACATTTACTGCATAGTATTATTAACTCCAAAAAAGTCAACTCTAAATAAAAATATTGAATAGTAAAATTTTCATTTGAAACATATTAAGACTTCAAACCACAGAACTTCAATTATCCAGATTGCACAGTAACAAATAATTTGATAAGGGGTGACGAAGTCTCAGCGAGAGATGTGGGGCGGGTCAATAAACAGTGACATTCAGAATTACAGTAAGATAGCTATCTCCTGAAATTTTATTGATTGCGATTCAAAAGAAAACTACATATTATGCTATATTAAAAAAACAAATTTGAAATAAATAAGGACTTTAATAAGAATACAATTTTTTCAATAATCCAAATTCCTTATATCATCATTTAGTCTGAATAATTGAGGTTCTATTTTATTAAAAATCATGCTGGTATCAATATTGTACAGCATGAAGTGTAAAAAGGCACTAAAAGCAAAATTATGTATATACAATTAAAAAATACTACCTACTTAAAAATACTGTCAGTTGAAAAAATGCAAAAAATACTAATATTTATTCATGTTTACAGTAAATTTAGCCCATATAACTACAAATATAAGTAATCGAGGGGGAAAAAGTTGATTTTGCTTACGAACTTTTACAGACCGTCAACAGGAATACTTTGGTATAGCTTTTTTACAGTACAATATGTTTTATAAGTAATTGAAAATGTTTTATCAAAATAAATGATCTACCATATCAGATTTGTACAATAAAACTAACAGAAAGAAATCAAACATTTGTCACTTATTGTTAGTCAGTTTGTTGTTGACGACTGACTTTTAACCATATATGATTATTAACCATTGATCTTTTAAAAATGACAACCAAACTGATCAATATATACTAATATTTTTAGTATAGTTATTATATTTTTACACATTATGAATTTAGAAATTACAAAAATGTAAACGTTTATAAAAAAATACCTTCAAAATTTACTCAGCGACTCGGACCTGACAAAAATATTATCCACGCAGTCAAACAATTGTTTTTACTTTGACACACACTCACGATCTAACTTTTCATGATTGCTCACACTCACAACGGGTCACAGTTGCAACTCAAAAAATTCACAGCCCATGCCAAGCTCTAATTTGCACTATTTTATTGTGAAAAAGTTATGCACACAATTTCTGTTAAAATTCTTATAAACTGTGAGACCATCAGGGGCGGATCTTGAATTTGTGAGACCCTGGACTAACAGCACACAAGGGCCCCACCTAAGTACTTGAATAATTTATCTATTTTTTTTTAGTCATTACCAATCAGATTTTTATTCTGGTGACCTTGTTTTCTTTTTCTTTTTTGGTCATTTACCTGTTTTTTATTTTATTATATCCGCGGGGCCCTGGGCTGCAGCCCAAAAAGCCTATACATAGATCCACCCCTGCAGACCATGTGTGTATTTCATATACTGCTTTTCTATGTGATTAACCACACATTTTCCACATATTTTAACGCGATAGACTAAACAAATAATGTGTGCAACTCGGAACATGTTTGATTTACACTTCAATAAATATTACTAAAACGTGTAATACACTTTCTCAGTCAAAGTATCCCCTGTATACAGCATAAAAATATTGCCATAATACATACAATAACAGTATAAACAAGTTTACAATTATTGCAATCAATTTTTTTTACAATTTTATACTGTTAATGTATGCTGTTGTAAAGGATTTACTCTAGACCAAAATCAAAGCAAACACTATCTGTAGGGTATTAAATTAAAATTACAATTCACTGTATAGTACAGTGGTGCCTCGCATAACGAACATAATTCGTTCCAAGAGCAAGTTTGTTAAGTGAAACGCGTCAAGTTCGGGCGACTTCGTGATACGTAGGAGCGTTCGGGTGGCAAGATGAGAAATACGATGCAGTCAGTTGTGTGAAGCGAGGTTTGTTGTGCACAGCGTTCGTTATGCGAGGCGTTCGTTGTGTTAGACATCACTGTGTTTATAAATAACTTAGAGCATGCGTGTTATGTAAAAATCAGTAATCTAAAAGCAGTGGTGGTTGGTTGGTATACATCACAGACAGAATAACAGCTTTACATTATTATATATTTATTACCACTGCCCAAAAATTTGACACCTCGCAGATAGTGCTAGCTTTGATTTTGGTCTAGAGCAAATTCAAATTATTGTTTAGAAAAAATTATCCTGTATAAAATTAAACTTCAAAAATTAAATAAAAAATAACACACATGAAGCATCAAAAGTCAAGCAAATATTAAACTTATTATTTTTCTATCTATAAAAAATAATGACTTACATAAAATACCACATTTTTCCTTAAACTCTATAATATTTATCAAATATCAGTTTTTTTTTAAATCAGTCCCTCTGAAAAAATTAAGAGTTCCCATATCATTATTAAAAATTATTATTTAAAAAAATACAGCTTATTATAAATGTAGTAGTAGATATATAAATATAAATAAAATTGAATAAAAAGAAATATATAATGCATGACGACTGAATTTACTAATAGAAATCAAGAAATTTCAATAAATTATCTAATCGCATTTTAAATCTAAAAATATACATACATATTATAAGTATTTATACATTGTGACAAAATTACAATAAACCCATGACGACATGAACTAATATCCATTGCACAGATCATCACGAGATACAAGATATCGATCAGTATGTTCACGAAACAGCTGTATTATAAATACCTGTAATAAATACCAATTCGTTAATACCGGTATATTTAAAGCGGATAGCCACTGTGACGGGTCAAAAAATTGTCAATGTTTGGGAATTTTTTTCACAGATATAACTAATTATTTTTTAATCAGGCAAAGGACGTTTAATTAAGTATATATTCAACTTATTTACTATCAATTTTAATTGAAAAATATTAAATAATTACAAAGTTATGAGCCTCAATGTGACGACAAAAAATTTTTTTTTTCTCTATGGTTCACTCGAAATATCAAGAAGGGTTATATGAAAAAATTTAAATAAAAATTTTATCAATATCTATATGAATGTAGGTATTGTTGCATGTAGCCGTTTTTTTTTTTTTTTTCACAAAATGGCGATCGTTTGAAATTATTTTTTCATTTTAAGACCTATATTTTTTTATTAGAGCGGTTTTAAAAATAGTAATTATCAAAATGTCAAAAATCAGCTACGTGCAACAATAGCTACTACAATTACAAAAATTATTGAAAAAGATAATTTAAATCGGTTTATTAGTCTTTGAGGAATCATGTCAACCAGGTTGAAAAATGTCATATACATATTCATAAATATGTATACTTAAAAAAATTTTTTTTTTTCGTCACAGTAGCCTTCCCCCTTAATAATGATGGTTTAAATGTATGGAAAATGTTAATAATATGTCAACTAGATAAATTGTAACACAAATAAAGAAAAACTGAGAAATAAAAATTGCCACGGCTCACAGCATTAAATCAAAATGTAATCCTGAAACTGTGTTAATTATAAAAGCCAAAATGTGTTTTTCTGTTGTGAAAAAAAAAAAAAAACTATATTTACCTTGAATATTAGATGTCTAGTGTAGAAATTTGGTTTCACATTTTGACGCTAAGCCAACAATTGATTTTTTCGAGTGCATAGCGGAGGTTCTTTGCAAGAGACATGCAACATCCATTCTTCTCTATCGTTTCAAATCTGTACGTGCGGAAGTTACGATGATGATCTATGTATGTTACCGCTGCCATTAGAGGGCAAATGATGATTTTTGAATGATCTAAGAAGTTTACCTGTATAAAATAAAAATGAACTAATTAATAAAAAAAACGGGCAAGTGCGTGTTTGGCACACACATGATAGGGTTCCGTAGTCATTCTCACTACGATTTATAAAAAAAGAGTCACTTTAAAATTTTCATGACTGAAGGGTTAAAATCAAAAAGTCATTTGACTTTTATTATTGCATTTTAAAAGACCTATCAAATGACACCCCACTCAACGGGGTAATAAAAAAATGTGAGTTCACTTTTCAGTCTATGAAAGGGGGGTCCAAAATATTTTTGATAATGTTCGTTATAATTTTCAGTGAAAGTACTAATTAAAAGCTACAATCTGGAATTTTTTCAGATTTTTTGAATTGATAGTTTAGAAAATAGAGGGGGGGGACGCTTTTATAATAACTTTGGAGAGCAAATACACGGTGATTGAAGGATTAAAATCAAAATGTTCTGATAAATTTTTTGTTGCATTTTAGGAGACATTTCTAACGACACCCCACTCAATGGGGTAGGTGAAATTTTTTTTTTTGAAAACACTTCATTTTATGGAAAAGGGGTCTAAAAAAATTTTTTTTCAAAAATTTTATCATTTCTGTTTTTTGGGCATCAATCTACGACTGTATACCAAATTTCATCTTATTATATCAAAATTCTTACGAGACGGACGGACATGGAGAAACTATAAGGGTTCCTAGTTTTTTACGGAACCCTAATAATACTTGAGGAAATAAATTTTCAATTACATTTTACGTATGATTATTTAGCACATACCTGTACAGTGCCGTTTGTGAGGTGCATAAGTACTGCGCTGTTAGTGCGACACCACTGGTGCAGATGGGGTATACGCGACAGATTGTCAGCCTCACGTACAGCCACCTGTGCGCCCGCCTTCATCAAATGCTCACGCATGTACCGTTCAAAATACGACAACAGTTTCATCTTCTTTTCCAACGTTGACGGATAAGAGTCTTTGGTCATGTAGCTTTCTCTATTATCTCGTGTTATGTAGTGCACATTCCTGTAACGTAATATAATTATAATAACAATCAAACTGCATAAACGGTTAATAATACATACACTCCGTTTGCAAGCATAATAAGCTTGGTCTGATCATTGAACATTACTCCTACACCATCATCGCACAGTTGGTACCCGAAACCATACTTGTCTGAGTAGTCGACCCATTTAGAGATCCAAACAACGGGCTGCGCTGCTGGGTCCGTCATCTCATCTCCGAGGGGATCCCCGCCGGCCATGCCTGGCTTCAATCGTAGCAATTCTGTTAACTGGTCGCGGAGTACTTTCAGCTGCCGCAAGTAATCATTGCTTTGATCACTGCTTTGCATATTCTTCAGGAAGTGTTCCATCTTAGTAAGAATAGTATCAATTAATGTTACATGAAATCAAATGTTTTATATCAGTAAATTCATTTTTGAAGTTATACTTCTTTAGGCAAGTTGAGAGTAAAAATTTAGTAATGTAACAGAAATGAAATTTAGTAATGTAACGGAAAAGAAAAGCTATGCAATGAAGCGTTACGCGGTGAAGTAGGTACTATGGTATTAACAAAACTGTAGAAATTGTGTCTTTTACTTAAATAACACAACTGTAAAGAGTATTGCCCATATAAAAAATAACTACACTCAACATTCTGCTATACGACGGCATCGGTAATTCAAAAATTTTAACATTGATTGGTGAATTTAAACACGCAGAAATTATAGCAGTCATGGTGGTATTATGGTGGGGATTGGAGAAGGACGTTTGTTAGAACTGTCGGCACATTGTATAATGGAACGGTCATGTAGTGGATGGTCGTGTAGCAGAATACTGAGTGTATTTTCAAATTTCATGATTTATAAATATGGACTTGAAATAATATACAATTAAATTGTAATTTGATTAAATAGTATAGTGAAATAATGTAACGAATTATTAAATAAAATATTAGTGTTCTTTATAAATTTATATGCATTACATTATTTTATTCATTTAATCAAGTTAAAATTGATTTTAAATCACACCAAAGAAGTATAACTTCTAACGCACGTACATAAGTACACACACTCAATGTTTTTCAATTACAATTTATTTTATTAAGTTTGAGTGATTTAAATGACTTAATTTTTAAAGTAATAAAAAATCAATTGATGGAACCAAATTATTTTAAATTACATCGTTGGCTCAACTATTCAAAGTATCGTCGTTGTCATTTTAATATCTCCTATGTGACAATATTTTCAAAAATGATATTTTTTAATATTACGGTTGGTCTTTTTTTTCTCTATCTGTTCAATAATATATCAATAGTATAACAATCTCCGTTTCTTTCTAATAAGTAAATTTAATTTATCCTATGTGATATGCTCGTATAGCTGATCCTTAATTTCTCCTATGTGTCATCTACAGCACATAGGAGAAATTAAAAAAGTCAACTTCACTTTCAATTTATACACATAAGGGGGTTGTTTTCTAGATAATTTACATCGTTTGCATATAACTGTGGCAATTAATTAATTAATAAAAACTAGTTTTACTATCTAACTATATCTATTATGATAAAACAATTAACTTTTAATACCTCCTATGTACAGTTGAAAATACAAAAAAAAATTTTGTTTTTCAATTACGAAATAAAAGGTGAGCCATATTAAATAAAAAAAATAGATTAATAGAATATTTATGCTATGATAAAAGAATATTATAACGGAAAAAAATGGTAAAAATTTTTTAAATAGTTTTTGTTAGTTTATTCAAAACTTTGTAATTTGCACATAGGAGATATTAAAATGACAACGACGGTATGTTCATTATAATTTGGTAGGATGAAATATTAGTTATTTATATTTATAATGTAACCTTATTCTTTTTTGTTAATCAAAAAATCACCTAAAGGTGAAGGTTTGGTTTAAGTACCTTTCCCCAAATAGTTCTTGGGATATTGTAAATCAAAGTTTTTTTTTTTAATTTCCCAAAAAAAAAAACTTCATTTTATTTATGCATAAAACTTATCAAAATTTAAATTTTTAAAATACCTGATCCACTTTGTTCAACTTCCTCGGCGACACATCTCCATTGTTCATATCAGTCAGGGGTCTGCGATTCGGAACCTTTGACACGTGGTCAAAGTGGGGTGCCATCGTTAAACAACTCACTGGTAACTGTGAGGGCATGTACCCGGTAGTAAGAAATTCATGTTGTAACAGTTTATCAACAGTTGGACGGCATTTAGGGTCGGTTTGTAGTGTTTTTGTTATCATGTGTATCGCAGAATGTGAAAGTTTTTCAGGCAATCTGGAATCAAAAAAAAGTTATTTGTTTAGAGATATTTAATGTAAGTGGGTAAGAATTATTTTTTATTTTGTTTTTTTTATAAATTATTTTGTATTTATAAAATACATATATACAGGGTGAGTCATATCACGTGGAACAAATTTGAACAGTAGATTGAGAAAAATATTTCAAGCAAAAAAGTTAATATGAAAATGTGTCCGGAAACTCTTCGTCAGGGAGCTACAGACCCTCAAAGATTAATATCTGGAGAACCCAATGTGATATAGTAATGAAAATTGATACCCGGTTTAGTATTAATACGTGTTATCGATTTCCAGTATCAAACAATGAATATTTAGACCAGAGATGTATGGGGTCTCGTAGGCCCTCTGATTTTTATCTAGTATTTTTTTGTTCTTAATATTTTTCCAATGTTTGGCACTTTTGCAAGGTCATAAATATACATTGTTGATTTATCATAAGATCAACTGTTTACGAGGAATACGATGGTAAAGATAATATTGCAGAATTTAACTTGATACGGATGCTTCAAATTTACACAAAATAAATTTATATTATTGTTCTAGAATTAAAGTAATAAAAAAAGTTGGTGTAAATATTCCTTTTAATATGAGTCCTCCTAGAACTTTAGCCAGTTATATTACTTTAATACGTATTTTATTAATTTGACTAAACATGAAACTAAAAATTGTTATCTGTTGTTAAGGATGAATTTTTGGGGGTATATTTATATTTACTTTTTTTCTTATTTTCAATCATAGATCAAGATTGTAAATTTATTTTGTGTAATTTGAAGCATCCGTATTAAGTTAAATTCTGCAAAACTATCTTTACCATCGTATTCCTCGTAAACGGTTGATCTTATGATAAATCTGTATATTTATATGTAATTTGTGACATATGACCTTGCAAAAGTGTCAAACATTGGAAAAATATTAAGAACAAAAAAATACTAGATAAAAATCAGAGGGCCTACAGGCCCCATACATCCCTAGTCTAAATAATCGTTTGATACTGGAAATCGATAACACGTATTAATACTAAACCGGGTATTAATTTTCATTACTATATCACATTGGGTTCACCAGATATTAAATAAAAACTAATTTTAGGAAAAATCTTTGAGGGTCTGTAGCTCCCTGACAAAGAATTTCCGGACACATGTTCATATAAACTTTTGTGCTTGAAATATTTTTCTCAATCTACTGTTCAAATTTGTTCCACGTGATACGACTCATTCTGTATATAAATACATGCCAAAAATGACTTACAATTTGATTTTATATATTTGGGTGGGGGAGGGGGATAGAACTGTTATACAGCATTGAGATGTTAGAATATGGTCACTACTCTAACAAGTGTAGAATTTAGTTCTGAAAAATTATTAAAATAAACAAAAAATGTTTAATAAAACTTACTTATAATCACACTTTTTGATTTTGGCATAAGTTTCTCTTAAACTTCCAGTTTCGAATGGTGGTTTTCCGATGAGCAAAGTGTACATAATGCAGCCCACAGACCAAACATCCACTTCAAACGAATGACCTTTTTTGTTCAAAATTTCAGGGGCAATATAGTTTGGTGTTCCACATAGTGTCTTTTTACGTTCACCTTCGAATTCTACACGAGTCGCCAGACCAAAATCTGCTATCTTTACTGTTAAGTCATCGTTAAGCAGTAAATTACCAAGTTTAAGATCTCTGTGTATTATCTGATTGTGGTGGAGGTATGACACTCCTTTAAGAATTTGTTTCATATAAAATCGCGTCTCTGGTTCAGTTATGGCATTACGTCGTTTGTGAAGTTCCATCATTGACTAAAATATAAAATAATAATGAAACAGAATAAATTGTATGAGTTGTTAATATTTACCCGTCGTCTGCAGAGTTCTAAGACTATATAAACGTTTGCTGTATCTTCAAAAAATCCATAGAATTTTACTACATTTTCATGATTGAGGGACTTATGTATCATTATTTCCTGTGTGATTTTTTCTCTTTGATTGTGCTTCAACATGAGTTGTTTTGATACTACTTTCCCAGCAAAAATCTCATTTGTTTTCATGTCAATTATTTCATAGCATTTTGCAAACCCTCCCTGTGGATAAAAATATATTAATTAATAATAAATATGCATAAAAAATATCCAACTGTCAATAGTAATCACCTTTCCGAATAACTGTCCTTTCTTATATTTCACGTTTCCTTGTACATCATAAATGATGCTGGGAATATCCTTGTGTTTATCATCATCTCGGGAACTCATTTTGCAAATATTAATATAAATAAATTAATATTTCTTAATATTTCACAGTGATAAAAACTTGAAATTAAAAACGTTTGAAAATAACGGTCTACAGTTGCCTAACGACAAGTTAGAAAAGTACGATCAGCACGAATACGGCAGTTACAAACTTTGAAGCAACCAATCAAGTTGAGGCATTTCCGAACAAGAATTTTTCCAATACAACGAATACAACGTTCATTTATGTAATACGCCCGATATTTTCCGGTTCTATCCGAATATACATGCGCCACCATGTGGCCACGATTGTAGTGAAGAGATGTATGGATTGAGAAAACATTTTGACAGCTCTAATTTTAGGTTATATTATATCCAGAGTAATGTCAAAAAATGTGAGAAAAATGAATAAAAACATTTCTGTTAGTCGACAGAGACAATATTCGGATGCTAAAAAAGACGCCAAAAAAGACAATACACGAAAAAACATAAATGCGCCAAAGTAAGCGACAATAGCTGTATGCTAATTTTTTGAATTTATGATTAATTTCTTTTAGAACGAGTGAACCAGAAACCGGTGGTCTTGTATTCCCGGGCGGGGACACAGCTTTCAAAGCATTATTATCGGCTAGATTTTGTGCAGCAATTTGGTCACATATATCGGACTGTGATGAAACATATAACTTTTGGGAACCAGCACATTTTCTAGTGTTTGGTAAAGGCATGCAGACTTGGGAGTATAGTCCAGAATATGCATTACGTTCCTACACTTACTTATTAATACATGCAGCTCCTGCATATATCTATCACAAAATTCTACAACCAAATCCGTTACTGATATTCTACTTTCTGCGTTGCTTACTAGGACTAGCGAGTGCTCTATCTGAAGTATATTTTTATAAGTAAGTTTATACTTCAATTTAAAATATACAAGATATTTATTACACATGTTTTTAGATCCGTGTGTCGTGAATTTGGAGTGAATGTTGGACGAATGACTCTAGCTTTTCTTCTGTTTTCTGCTGGAATGTTTATATCTAGTGCAGCATTTCTACCATCGTCTTGGGCAATGTACGCTACAAATGCTGCTATTGCTGCGTGGTGGCAACGACGATATCCACTCGCTGTATTTTTCATTGCATTGTCATCATTATTAGGTATGCGTAGTAATAAAAACTTTTACTTGACTGTTTTGCAGAGCCTAGTCACAGTTTTCTGAACATAGATTATAGCATATATACAAGCTCCTTCTATGCATTCTATACAGTAGCATTGCACAAACTGTATACAGGGCCCAATCTAGAGGGGCGCAACCGGAGCAACTACCTAGAGCTAATTGGTAGAAAGACAAAATTAAAATCAATTAAAAGTTTAAAACTAACAATGCCATCTTTTCGACAATATTTAAATTGACTTTTATAGTGGTTCTAAATTACAATTATTGTAATTTTGTGTAAAGTAGTTTAGTGTCATTGTTAGGTAGTGTTCACAAGTGCAAAAAAAAAATAAGTCGAAACAACATTTTTTTACTGATTTTCCCTTTAAGTGCCATTCACAATTGACTTAGTGCAGAACTTAGTGGTAGTGCAGTTGCAGTGGCAGTGTAGTGTGTAGCGGTAGTGCAGAATAGCGGTCACAACAAAAATTCAAACAACAATTATTAAATTAACAAAAAATTAAATGTTTTATATGAAAAATCAAATACATCGATGAAAATAAAGTTACAGTAAAATATTTTAATTAATTACGTATAAATCTTAAAATAAATAATGATTCTTAATAATGAAATTACATAATATGTAATTTCATAATTGGTAATATGTACCACAGATTAAAGATGTACATGTTAACTTGTTGCGTGATCGTGATATGATTGGTCGTTGTAATAGCGTTGCATTCGTGCAGTGCAGAAGTTTGGAGATTGCAAACTTCTGCCACTACCAACTACCACTGCCATCTGCACTAATCTTATGTGAACGATATAATGGATCTATTGGTTCCAAACTTCTACACTGCAACTGCACTACCACTAAGTTCTGCACTAAGTCAATTGTGAATGGCACTTTAGTTTGAAATATTCATGTTGTAATTTTTGAATAAATGTTTTTTGAAATGGTTGTAGCACTTTATTGGTGCTGAGATATTTAGGTTTGAATGAAAAAAGTACACTAGTAAAAATAAACTTAATAAACTTTTTTCTTGCAATTTTCCTCAAAAGTGAATTGTTTTTCTAAAAAAAGTTTTAATTTGAAAAAGTATTTTATCCACGACTTATATCTCTCAGAGGGAATAATGAAAAAATAACTTTTGTGATTGGTGCATCAGAGGGAATAATGGTCATTACTCCCTCTAAATGCACCAATCACAAAATTTCTCAAATTAAATAATACCATGGAAACAAAATACACAAATTCTAAAGTCTAAAAAATTTATTTACGACTGTCAAATAAAACACCTAGTGTTTGTGTATTTGTATTGAGAAGGATAAAAATGAAGAGTGTATTACTTGTACACCTCCCGAAATTGTACTACAAGCTGCAGCTACTGGAAAAATCAAAATGCATAATTTATAATAACAGTGTTTGTATTTTGTTTCCATGGTATTATTTAATTTTTATTAATTTGCGATTAGAACAAAAAATTTTGTATTGAAGCTTGCATTCCTTGTATTCAGTTGTGTTTATGAAAGTAAATAAAATAGTCGTAGATAAAGTACAGTATACTACTCGCAATAATGGCTATTATAACCTCGGAATTTTTTTTTCTCCCTCGCCGCTACGCGGCTCGGTTCGAAAATTATTCCTCGGTAATAATAGCTATCATTATTGACTCGTGGTATAATATACTATTATATAAACTAATGGTACATCAAAGTATAACATTCGAAGAATATTTTGTAAAATTTTCATTAAAAAAATTGAAAAATACGGCAATGGCGGCAATTATTTGGAGGTGTCTCGGAAAAAAGTTGAATTGTGGTGCCCCTCATAACTCGGTCCTGGATCATCTGAAATAAAAAAAAAAATATTGTTCGTTAGCTAATCGTTTTCCCCAGGTAACGCTGGGAGGGTTTTTCGAAATTTCAATTTTTCAATTTTTGGGAACACTTTGAAGTGAAAAACGCGATTTTTGCAAAAAAAATAGGGTAATTTTTTATTATAAAATAAAAAATATTGACAAATTTGAAAAAAAAACTCTCCAGCGTTACCTCGTAAATTATGTACAGAAATAGTGTTCAAAATTTAAAAAAAAATCGGTGCAGTAGTTTTAAAATTATGGGGGGCACCGACTGTTGAAAACGTGAGTTGTGGGAAAAACGCTTGAAAGTTTTAAACACTAAAAAATTTAGAATAAAACGTTCATAAGCGAGTTTTATCGGCTTACCTCACACTGAATCATTGATGCCAGGTCCATAAAGGATGTTGCTATCGTCCATAATGTCTAATGCATCTTTTTGCTCCTGTCTCCGACGAATTCTGCCTTTAGTTTTTTTTTTCAGCGTCCTGTTCCGCTCTATACTTATACGCATGGAGTCAGTTGATCACGCCCATTCATGAGCGCTCGGTCCACTTTAAACTGCTGTAACTTCGTTAGTTTTGCTCCGATCTGTGTAAAATTTTCATACAATATTCTTGAAAAGTTTTTCATTCAGAAAATCGAATAAAAAAAATGGAAAAAATAATTTAAATACGTTAGTCTACCCTTAACAACACAGCTATTGATTCTAAAGTTCTCTGTTTTGTCTCATCTGATATTTTCTTAATTTTATTTTAATTACAATAATTGAATTGTGGTGGAGATCGAACCATATAATGAGTTTATGTGATAGATACCCACAAAACAGTCAAGTATAAATACATAGTTTTTATTTTTTTAGGTTGGCCGTTTGCAGCATTACTAGGAGTACCAATAGCTATTGACATGCTTGTCTTACGACGATTGTACAAAGACTTCATACAGTGGAGTGTTATATCTGCAGTTGTTATTTTGGCCCCCATGGTTATAATAGACTCCATGTACTATGGAAAGTTAGTCCTACCTCCATGGAATATTATAAAGTATAATGTTCTTGCTGGAAAAGGATCAGAATTGTATGGAGTAGAACCGTTATCGTATTATTTGATGAATGGTTTTTTGAATTTTAATATAATATGGGTAAATTTTATATACATATTTAAAAATGTACAATACAATCTTACAAAGACTATCATCAAAGAGTTTTCTCATTTTAACGCTCTTGTGGTAAACGATTAAACTTTTACTAAAATTTCAAACCACTATTAACAACCAGTTACATTTTGTATTTTATTTTTGTAGGTTTTTGCTCTACTCACTCCTGTGGCAATAGGAATAACATACATTGCAATTCCTGCAAAGTCAAGAGGAAATTATAGTTTTCCTTATATACTTTCTCTATCACCATTGTATTTATGGCTGATGGTTTTCTTTATACAACCCCATAAAGAAGAAAGGTATATTAAATTAAATAAATTTACCTTATATTTACTGTGGATTAATAAATGTATATTACAGGTTTCTGTTTCCGGTTTACCCCATGATATGCTTATGTGGAGCAATCACAGTAGACGTGATACAGAAAATATGGTTCCGAATTTATGGTCTCATAAAAAATTTACCACCACGATCGCATTACCTAGATAAAACATCATTTATAATGATCATTGTGATGGTACTATCAGCGTTATTAGGTAACTCATTTATACTGTATTTCAAATTTTGCTTAATATTCTACAAAAAGATTGTGGTTTCAATATTCGAAGCTCTGTAATCAGTGGTGACCTAAGAAATATTCAATAAAGGGCTCGCTCATAGTTAAATTTAAATAAATAATGTTAATTATATGGTTTATTAGTAAAAAATAATACATATACAATAATATACATTAGGCGCAGTGGTCCCCAACCTTTTTGTACCTAAGAGCATATTCTTGACTACCGGTCGGGCACCATTTATTTTTTCAAGGTGCCTACATCAAAATCACGATTTTTATTCAGTCACTCAAGCATTTCTCACGCCTAAACTAAGAAAGTGAAACATGCTCTCGCTGACTTTTTGATGGAAAATTTTATAATCTACATAAAGGTTCAGAGGCATTTTTTCATGTATTTCTTAGTTCCTACGTAAGCCGTGACTGGTAAAAAATGCTATTCTTAAGACTTTGACATTGTTTATATATTGTTGAACGAATTTGTGCAATGTTTGATATATGCTCAAATGTTTTTACTTTCTTATACCAATGTATATGAAATATACATATAGTATAAGTAAGTATAGTAAACGCGATTTTTTTCGAAATCCGGTTTTTGATGGAATTATCAATTTTGACCTTCCCTGAATCTATACTGACTATTTTCGCCATGATGTCTGTGTGTCTGTCTGTCGGTCTGTCTGTCTGTCTGTCTGTCTGTCTGTAGACGCTGTAACTCAAATACGACAAATCGTAGAAAGGTGGAATTTTATACTTAAGATTGATTTTTGCCTGGGAAGAAAACCTCCTATTTTTGAAAACGATCTTTCAACCGGAAACGGATGTTTACCTACATCGATTTTTGAATTTTTCGAATTACACTGAAACAGTGCGAATTAGAGAAAAATGACAATGTTGAAAATTGTAGGTAATATTATTATCTATAATTTATGTTCTATTCATTTTTTCGAAAAAAACAAATTTAATTTTTTTTTTTTTTTTACTAAGTATTCGATTTTAAGTACATTTCAAATGGTTCATAACAGAGAAGAAATATCTGCCATGAGTGTCATGGGACTTTCTTATACGTATTACAGAGACTGTACGTGTTTGCTATAGGTACCATGGGTCTTTCTTATACATAATATTGAGAATAAACACTGTACACTCTATTTTATTTAGTTTGCAGTGGTCGCCCGGTGACATGACGGTATGAGTCGTGATCCGTACGGTCAAATCACCAGACAACCAGTATAGATTATTTTAAATAATGATTTTTAAAAAATTATTTCTGGCTAAATCATAAGTGTTGGAAAAAAATGTATGGGGAATTAATTATAGATAATAACATACTCAACATTTTTTATCTAAAACATTTTTGTCTTATTTCAAAAAATTCAAAAAATTACAAGAGTAACCATCCGTTTCCGGTTTAGTGATCATTTTAAAAATAAGGTGGTTGTCTTCCCAGATGAAAGGTTATTATAAATATAAAATTACACCCTTCCATCATCAGTCGTTTAGGAGTTATGGTATTTTTTTACTTTCTTATACCAATGTATATGAAATATACATATAGTATAAGTAAGTATAGTAAACGCGATTTTTTTCGAAATCCGGTTTTTGATGGAATTATCAATTTTGACCTTCCCTGAATCCATTCTGACTATTTTCGCCATGATGTCTGTGTGTCTGTCTGTCTGTCGGTCGGTCTGTCTGTCGGTCTGTCTGTAGACGCTGTAGGGTCAACTGGGGTAAATATGAAACACGAAAAAAATGGGGTAAAAGTGAAACAAGCTTCTAACTAAAAAACTAATTACTTTACAGAAGAATTATAAAAACTGACATGATCTTTAAAGTTTTGTTAAAGCGATCTGAAAATATAAATCCTCTAGTAAGTGATATGTCCCCCCTACAGACTTTTCTGTTAGACGATGGCAAAACGTGTGAATTAAATTTTAATTCTTTGCACATAACTTTCTGCATAACTCAGGTATAAATTAAAGTTACAAATTTCACATTGATATGCCACAAAGAAAATAAATCAAAGTTGCCTTTGTAGTTTTTTTTTTAATTTTTCGATAAATATTTTCCATCTAATTAAGATTTAAAAATTCGGGAAAAAGTGAAACAGAAATATGGGAAAATATGAAACACAGTCGGGGATAATCTGAACCAGTTTTTGCAAGTCTGGACAAGTCACACATGTTACAGTTAAAGTCAGTTTGAGTGCAGATTTCAGAGTGGACGCATCATTTTGGTTGCAGTCTTCAAAATGCCACGAAATTACGTTAAAAAGGTCCTAAATAAGGCTGTAACGGAATTCCGGTCCTATGGATGTTTGAAAGGGGTCAATAGTCAATAGTACATCAGGGGTCTATGGAACAATTTGTATGTTTTGAAAATCGATGTTTTTTATGCAATGCAAGAGTTTAAAAACAGTTAAAAGAGCACAAAAAAATGTTTCACTTTTACCCCATTATTTTTTAAAAATTCATTTTCGGTTTAAATATTTATCTGATATTTTTCAAACTTTGCAGATGTATTTAGGATGATATTAAGAGTACACATTGTATGTGATATATTAGCAAGAACGAATTTTCTTTTTAAAAAAATACATTATTCGCAAGCATATTCTAAGTTTTATTGTAATTTCCATAACCTTTAAATATATTTCATTACCTGCTGGCTAGACATTTATAACCTAGCAAGGTGCGACACATGTTTCCTATGCAGTTTTTCCCACTTATTTCATTTTTACCCAGAAAATATAAATATAACGCATTACATGAAAGTTAGAAGCCTGTTTCATTTTTACCCTTACCTGTTTCACTTTTTCCCAAACTAGAGGTTAAAAATGAAACACAAATTTTTCATTTTTTAAATCTGTGTTGGATGGTACAGTTCAAATGACGTACGTATTTGAAAGGGTTATTCATAGGCACATCTAGTAGAAAAAATTAAAATATGAATTTGTATCGTTAACTGCCAAAAAAAATGAAAGATTTGTATTTTGTTTCACTTTTACCCCAGTTGACCCTAACTCAAATACGACAAATCATCGTTTTGAATTTTTCGAATTACACTGAAACAGTGCAAATTAGAGAAAAATGGCCAAGTTGAAAGTTGTAGGTAATATTATTATCTATAATTTTATCACGTACACTGTTCACTGTCATTATTATGTATAAGAAAGTCCTGTGGCACACGGCAGATTATTTTATTAACAAATCTGCATCTACAAAATATTTTTAATTAATCTTTAGAATTAATGTAAGTGATTTTTGTAATTGCGTACAACCAGAAAACGATTAAATGGTTACATATTTTTCTGGTTGTACTTTACGGAATACGTTAAATTTGAGAGAATAAATTTACAATTAATGTAAAATGATATAATATACTATCTATAAATAAATATTATTTTCAAATAAATACTAAATAAATAATAAATAATTTCTCTAATCAGTTACTAAAAATAAAAAATAAATTACATAACATGTTATTGAAAACTTAATTTTTTTATCGTTCACAGTCAGCAGCGGGCACACGAAAAACGTTCGGCGGGCACAATGGTGCCCGCGGGTATAGGGTTGGGGACCACTGCATTAGGGTGTGTCAAAAAAAAAATTTTTTTTTGACAAACTTTACGCTCGTTACAAAATACGTTAGGTTAGTTTTTGACTCAAAATAAATCCCCTCACGAGGAATATCCTGTACTTTGAGGCGCCGCAAAAGGGATCACGTTTCCCATTTAAATAACATGGGAACATGATTCTTGAGTACTAAAGTTGGTATTACTGATTCATGATAACTGATGTTAAATTTTTAAGGATATCATTTTGTAAAAGATAAAATTCTCTACAAAGTTGTGTCTTTCAATTCAACATATCAAAAATTACAGGCATTCAAAGTGATTATTTGTTAAATTGTACGTCTAAAAGGCTTTCACGGTTAAACTCTTGTTTCTATAAAAATTGAACTACAGGGTTATCCTCGTGGGGGAATTTTTTTTGGGTCACAAACTACCTTATTTCGTAACGAGAACGAGGAAAAACAAAAAAAAAACGATTTTTTGGTACACCCTAATATACATACTTATTAACAAAGAGCTTGCGCGAGTCCCCTTACAGCTCACCACTCTCTGTAATTATGGTAAAAACGGTCATACATAAATAAACAAAAACCCGTTTAATGATTGAAATCTCTATATTTCAGTGCTTTTTTATATTGCATTTTATTCATTTTTCACAAAATTTTGAGAAACAGAAAATTAAAATAAAATAGCAATTACAAAAACTTTGTAAAAAGTTGTACACTTTGCTATAGTGAAATATTTTCATACGTTAATTTTTATGAGAATTGATTGACTTTTTTAGGATTATCTCGTATTCTGGCATTGTATCGCAACTACCATGCTCCGTTAGATTTAATGATGGAACTCAACAGGTTTCCAACAGAAAACACACTTCCTAAGAACCAAGAAATAAACGTTTGCATCGGCAAAGAATGGCACCGGTACCCTAGCTCATTCTTTCTACCAAACACTAACTGGAACATTCAAATAATCAAGTCAGAATTTGCCGGAATGATCCCTGCACATTATTCTCGGACAGAAAATTCAACACAACTGATACATGAATATTTTAATGATGATAACTTAGAAGAACCTAGTTTGTACTTTAATATTAGCCACTGTAATTTCTTGTTGGATCTTGATTTGAATAAACCTTCGGAGCTTGAACCTAATTACGCTAGCCAGAAAAGTAAGTGGACAATTTTAAAGTCTCTGCCATTTTTAGATGCCGAAAAATCACACAGATTGTTTAGAGCTTTTATGGTGCCATATTTCTTCGATGATTATATTACATATGGGCAGTTTTCTTTGCTACAAGCGGTGAAAAATAAATCTCAGAATCAACATTCCTAAAAAAAATTTGTAAATTACAAATAAAATGTACTAACGGTTATTATTTAATAATCAGAAAATACATCAAACTATTCTGTTTTTCTTTTCATTAGTACTTCAATTTACTAAAATAATTGATTTTTCATATGATATGATCACAGTTTTATTACTTTTGTCTTCTACTTACTGCAAATGCGTTAAAACATTAATATTCTTTATAATACCTGACATAAAAGTGTATTCTGATTCTTGTTTTATAGATCATGTGTTTTATATATATTTTTCCATAAAATCTAAATTGACCAAAAAATTTAAAGTTAATGTCTTATTATTTTTTATTTTATATAAAGCGATCAAATTTGTATATGACTGTAAATAAATGACTATCTATAGGAAAATTTATAAATGTAAATATATGTATTTGTAATGGTTTAAATGATATAAATAGTTGAAAATTATGTGAAATATAGTCCAGTCATTATAAGATTTGAGCTAAAAACAAATGACGAAGTACATTTTTTTCTAGTAATTGGTAGATTTCAATGTATAGAACCTGGCAATAACTTTTCCCCCCTTCAAAAACTGTCTAAAATCAGTTATTTGGGAATAACACTGGGGCTGTCACTTTTACGATAAAATAGGTTTAATAAATCTTTAAGGTAGTTGGTCCGTAAACATGTTTTCGTCAGATTTTGTTTAAATTGCACAGGAATATTCCCTAGATTAATATCTGAAAAATAGCCCATTTTTATTAAAATTGACCATCTCAAAGTCATGAAAAACTATCTCAAAGTTTATATTTTTAACACAGCTTATATGGACTAACCGTACACTAACGTAACGTTTTATTAGATAAAATTTAAACGTAGCGTCAGATTTTCATAAAAAACTGACATGTTGTATATTTATATGAAAGAAAACAGTATACAAAAAATTGTAATTATTGACCATCCCGTTATTAAGATGTAACCAGATTTAACTACCAAACCATCACATAAATTACAGTATTGTTGACAATGTGGCAACAACGTATTCATTTGATTATAGTAAAAAATACACGAAATAATGAAATAATTTTTTACAAAATATGATAAGTGGATTGAAGGGAATTATAATCGATTTCATTAATTATTAATATATTCTGTGGTAGTTTAGATGATAAAATATAATCATTTGACAAGTAGTTAATAGTAGATAATGTACAGCGTTGCCATGATCATTTCTCTAAATTAAAAATATGTACTCATGGCCTAATGTGATCACATTATGATGGACCAACTACCTTAAGCTGATAAAATTAAGGTAGTTGGTCCGTAAACAAGTTTTCGTCAGATTTTGTTTAAATTGCACAGGAATATTCCCTAGATTAATATCTGAAAAATAGCCCATTTTTATTAAAATTGACCATCTCAAAGTCATGAAAAACGATCTCAAAGTTTATATTTTTAACACAGCTTATATGGACTAACCGTACACTAACGTAACGTTTTATTAGATAAAATTTAAACGTAGCGTCAGATTTTCATAAAAAACTGACATGTTGTATATTTATATGAAAGAAAACAGTATACAAAAAATTGGAATTATTGACCATCCCGTTATTAAGATTTAACCAGATTTAACTACCAAACCATCACATAAATTACAGTATTGTTGACAATGTGGCAACAACGTATTCATTTGATTATAGTAAAAAATATACGAAATAATGAAATATTTTTTTACAAAATATGATAAGTGGATTGAAGGGAATTATAATCGATTTCATTAATTATTAATATATTCAGTGATAGCTTAGATGATAAAATATAATCATTTGACAAGTAGTTAATAGTAGATAATGTACAGCGTTGCCATGATCATTTCACTAAATTCAAAATATGTACTCATGGCCTAATGTGATCACATTATGATGGACCAACTACCTTAAGAACAAAATAGTTTATTTAAAAATTATTTACCATAAATATCTATTGAAATAGAGTCCAGGAAAAAATCATTTACTGATGTCGAGTTTTGAGATTACGCTCTAAAATGTAGAGTACCATTTGACCGCTGTGTTTAATATGTCTTTAATTGAATTTCAAAATGAAATTTTAAGTTAACACTGACAGCCTCAGTGTTATTTTCAAATAACTGATTTTAGACAGCTTTGTAAGCCCCTAGAAATTTATTCACCCTCCTAAAGGGAGAAAAGTTATCGCCAGGTTCTATACACTGAAATCTACTCATTTCTTGAAAAAAACGTAGTCCGTCATTTTCTTCTAGCGCCATCCCTATACGAAATTGTCTGGCAACTAGACTATAAATCATTAAAATATTTTACAGAAATTTTTTTAACTTATTTCAAATTGATTTAATTTAGGGGATCAGTTATTTTATAAAGTTTTTAAATTATTTATATATGTTACCTATATATTTTTTATGAATAGTAAAATTAAATACATTAAAAAATAAATTCAATGTTAAAACTAATATTTGAAATATATTATGCAAAAATTATAAGTAAATTAACTGTAATACTTATTTAGTGTAATGTTAATTTGAGCAATAACAGGGTGGCCAGTTTCTGGAAAACCGGGAAAAGTCAGGGAATTTGGCTATACCGGGAAAAGTCAAGGAATTTGGTTGGAAGTCAGGGAAAAATGCAATTTCTGCAAAAAAATTAAAATTTTATCTATTGGACCTTTTTTATTTTTTTTAGCTTTTTTATCTAAATTAATTATAAAAATTCTCCTGGAAAACCGGGAAAAGTCAGGGAAATTTGTTCCAGAGAAATACTCGCCACCCTGAATAATGTGAATTCGACAAAGTAGGGAAGGAATTATTATAATACTATAATAAATTGACTTTTAATTCTTAATTTTTCTATAACTCAGGGGCGGATTGAGGAAAAATTTTGCTAGGGCATTTTTATAAGAATTGGTTAATTTATTGCAAATTATACACAATAGTTCTTAAACGTAACGTATAATTTAAAAATTCATGATACCTTAGCACCTTTCGTGTAGTTTTTTAATTGTATTAATGGGTTTTTGAAATCTAGGTCCCCTAAATTTGGTGCACTAAATTAGAGCTTTTTGCACAAAGAATTACCATATCTATGCCACCCTGTTTAAGAACGTTGTGCTGATAGTGCTTAATTTCAGTGGAATAGTGGCCCCTATTGATAGACTTCTTGTCTATAGTTGTTTATACATCATATTACAGAAATTAGTCTCTGGTAATAAAGCTGAGGGTTCTTTTAGATAAAAAAAATATCCCCTGTAGACCGTATAACATGAATACATATCTGCCCCTTATAGAATTGATTTTGCAATAAAATATTAATGGTAAGATATCAAAATCTGTTAAATATATGCAATAAAACAGTAGTAATAAAAAATAAACAGATGTGACTTATGTACAAAAGCCAAGAACCATGACTGCTGAAATCTCACGATTGTGAATTTTTTTTATGTACTGGTGGTTATTAAAAGTAATTTAATTGAAATAAATAATAATTTTTATTCTCATTAATACATTTGCTTTGTATAAAAATACAATGTTTTCTGTAACTTCCTGTTTTCAAGTAATAAATCCATTTTTTAAATAAAAAAGACAGATGTATGATAATAATGTATTTGATGTGCTCAATAAAGTTGATTAGATATGTACATATATAGAATGAAAATGATATACAGTCGATACAGTTATAACGACGTATCGGTTTTAACGACTCAAAATAAAAATCTGACTGAATCCCATTTAATTACCTTTTGACCAGTTTTTACGACTATCGGCTTTTACGACCTAATATGACTGGTCCCCTCGATGTTGTTATAACTGATTTCGACTGTATTTATATTTTAAAACTCCATAAGTACCTTACTTACTTACTGGCTTCTTTATAAATGTTATAGTTCAAGAGCTGATAACATATTTTTCTGCCCCATCTGAGCACTTGGCAGACTTACGGAAAACATTAATTCATGTGTTGTACATTATGGGAGAAAAAGTCTCAACCTCGACACCCGGGGATAAAGAGATTTAATTCCTTAGTGAACATGTAAAGAAAAAGTGTTTTTTTGCCCCATGTGAGCACAAATAAAATGACTTCAGAGTTCAGAGAGTTAGTTTATGAAAAGTTAGATAGTAATAGTACAATGAGCAAACGCGTAGGGTGGGGATAAGGGGCAGGCAGACGTATTCAAACATGCAATTAGTTTTTTAAATTGCCCCATTTGAGCATTGCTGAATTTTTTAGGGAATGCAGTTTTTGATCTGTAGATGACCGGAAAACAAATTATCCCCATCCTACGCGTCTGCCCATTGCACTTTCACTATCTAACTTTTCATTAACTAACTCCCTGAAGTCATTTTATTTGTGCTCACATGGGGCAAAAATACACTTTCTTTACATGTTCACTAAGGAATAAACTCCTTATTTATCCTCGGATGTCAAGGTTGGGACTTTTTTTCCCATAATGTACAACACATGAATTAATCTTTTTCTCAAGTCTGCCTAGTGCTCAGATGGGACAGAAAAATATGTTATCAGCTCTTGAACTATTACTCTTATGCAGTTTCATGTATCGTATGTATATGATATGTATAGATAGCTCATAGAATCATATTAAAAATAACAATAAATGTGTTACCAAAGAAATAGATATGTGTTTCCATAACTAACATTATATATCAAAAATTAATTATATATGTATAAAAAATAAAATGTCATAAAAATATAACAAAAATAATGAGTGAAATAGATAACATGTCGATCCCATTTCAATTGAATAAACGAAAAAGAAATTATACAAAATTCAATTCGTTTAATTCCATTGTTTCAAAACTTGAATCTGAATCTTTGTTACAAAGTCAAGAAGAATTCAATTTACATAGCGCTTCTATAAAAAAAGAACCTCGACTTGGTCAAATAATCTTCATATGGCCACCAAAGAAACAAGAAAATAATAATTCTATTTATTTTACAAATATATTTCGGTTTGTGACACATTCACTTTATTGGCTTCATATTATGAACTTACTACCATGTGGATTAGGTATTTTTCATATTTCATATGATGTGTACTGCCGTGCTAAGCACAAAAGCGGTATCTCAGTAAAGGCGAGTTTCGAGAAAATCAAAGTTTTGTTAAAATAGTTTTATTTTTACTTTACAGATTGTTTTTTGATTTATTAAATGGAATTTATTCATTATATTGGGAATTTTGGCGGTAGCAAAATATACAGTTATTCGCCTACGTATTATTGATATACCTCTAATTCTCTTAGTGATTTAAGGTAAACCTGAGATAGGGAAAACTTTTTTAAGGGTTTTTTCATATGTTTTAAATATGATACCGCTATTTGACTTGGTTCATTGCATCCGTATTTTTTTAAGCTATTCGATGCCATAAAAATCAACTACGATTTTTTTTGAGATACCGCTTTTGTGCTTAGCACGGCAGTGTAGGACAGATTAATTAATGTATGTATATCAGGTATGTTATATAAATTGTATATTGGTTTCAGTTGTAAAATTAAAAGAACCGGTATGGGAAGCACCTGTCTCTAAACCAAAACAAATCAATCAAAATAATATCATTGAACCTGATGTACTTTCTTATATTACACTCAAGGACTAGTTATTTATGATTAATAAATTAAAATAAATATTTATCTTGCTATTTGAATTAATTCAAATGAAATACATTGTGATTACTGCACCAGGTGTTTTTTTTAATAAAACACCCGGAATATATTATTATTTTTAATATATAATAAGTAGTAAGTAAATTTTAAAAACATTAAAAGCGATTACTACATGCATAGTCAGGGCCGGATTTTGAAATTTGCCGCCCCTAGGCAGTTGCGAAAATTGCTGCCCTTTTTGATTGAATAAAAATAAAAAAAAGTTAAGGTTTTTCATATCAATGACCTTTTTTAGGTTTTTCAATAATTATTTTTCCGCTAAAATTTGCCGCCCCTAAATTTTTGCCGCTCTAAGCATGTGCCTAGTGCCTACACTGCCTGCATTGTAAATCCGAGCCTGTGCATAGTTAATAAATGAATTTTAAAAATTCTATTGTGCTTATTGTTGTACAAACTCAACAGGAAGCACTTTTTAAGAATTCATGTCAAGTGCTTATAAATACCGCTTGATTCTCAGCACGCGCACTTTTTATTAATGACGTTTGAAGAAATGGTTTACCACTTCCATCTGATTGCTATTACTATCTGACAGTAGTAAGTTAAATACAATTATATTCCTTAAAATTTATCATTATTATTAGTGAAATTGGGGCATGCATGTCTGCAGGTCTGTAAAAAATTTATCAAGACTGAATCTCGTTCCTTTACGTATTACTGGTGCATTTATTCAAAGTATTCATACAACAGGTAATTAAATTTTATATATAACCGTATTTGGATATGGGTGTGATTTGGACTTATTCTTAAAATAGTAACTGTTATTTTTTATACGAAGGGAAAATGACTGAAAAATTCAATAAAGAAGAACTGAAAAAAAGATTAACACCTATGCAATATCATGTTACTCAAGATAGAGGAACAGAAAAACCATTCTCAGGTAATATTTAATTTAATGCTTATATTAAAAATAATAAAATAATGTATTAATTAATTGTCAGGATGTTATGATAAAACATTTGAAACTGGTACTTATGTTTGTATTGTGTGCAAGCAATCACTGTTCAGCTCTGATAAGAAATTTGACAGTGGTTGTGGTTGGCCAGCATTTAACGATGTTTTGGATCAAGGAAAAGTAAAATTAAGCAAAGATACGAGTCTGGGTAAGAGAAAGAATCATCAAAAACTATTTGTTTTTATAACGAAGGCATAACTTGGTATATTTTATCAATAAAATTCCAACAATCGATAATGTTTTTAAAATATTTTAATTGTATACATAATTAGCAATTTTTTATGTCATATAAAAATAAATATTTACATTGATTATAAATTTACAGTTATGCCTTTGTAAGTAATGTTTATATGCTTTAATAACAATGGTGGATTTATACATAAGGAGGTCCTAAACACAATTGAATTTTGAGGGCCCATTCATAAATATTTGGTGCTTGTCTACTATACAGGGTGGGGCATTTAAAGTGTTACAGAATTTTATCTCAGAACCATCGCATATTTGAAAAAAATGTTTAAACCAAAAAATGTTTGGTTGTTAGGGGGTAATCGAATATTAATAATATTTTTTATTTTAGTATGGCCTTCATGTTTATTTGAAAACCAACATCATTTTTTCAAATAGGAACCTATAGTTTTAATTAAATAATCTTATTCTACGTGAAAAAACACAAATCTTTCATTAAAAAATTTTTTTTGAACAACTTAAGCTTTACATGATATCTAATAAAATAATTTTGAGAATTTGCAAATTCAATAATTTTTTACTCAGAAATCGTCAATTTTAGAAAAAAATACAAAATACAAAAAATGTCTATTTCGTTCTAATAAAACTTGGAAAATTTTTCTAGAATTTTTTTTAACATTTCGTATATTTTTTTTGTTTTGCTGAAATAAAATAAATAGAAAAAGTTTTAAAATTTTTAAAACAATTTTTCAAGATTTATTAGACCAAAATAAACATTTTCTTTTATTTATACTTTTTTCTAAAGTTTATGGTTTCTGAGTAAAAAATTCTTGAAAGTCCAAAATCTCGAAATTGTTTTGTTAGATATCTTGGAAATCTTAGATCGTTCAAAACATTTTTTGGAATGGAAGATTCATGTTTGTTCACGTAGAATAAGATTATTAAATAAAAACTATAGGTTCCTATTTAAAAAAATGATGCTGACCTTCAAATATCCTTGAAGGCCACACTAAAATAACAAATAAATATTACTATTCGATTACCCCTTCAAAACCATACATTTTTTGGTTTGAACATTTTAGTCAAATATGCGGTGGTTCTGAAATAAAAATCTGTAACACTTTAAATGCCTCACCCTGTATACCTGCCACTATGAACTTTTTTTCTGTAATAAATCCACCACTGTATACAGCATGATTCAGCACTGTTGTGCCAAACTTAAACAGTAGATTGAGAAAAATATTTTAAATAAAAAACTTCAAATAAACATGTGTCCGGAAATTTTTCATTAGGGAATTACAGCCCTCCAAAGATTTTGCTCAAAATCAGTTTTTATTTAATATCTAAGGAACCCCTTGTGATAAAATTATTAAATTTGGTTTAGTAATAATAAGTGTTATCAATTTCTCATATTAACTATTTATAATTTAGAGTAGGGATGTATGGGGCCACTGGGCCCATCGATTTTTATCTAGTAATTTTTGTTCTTTAATTTTTTTATAAAGTTGGGCACTTATTGAAGGTTATATGACACAAAATACACAAAAACATACTTTGCTTGTTTGTCATAGGATAAACCGTTTTCGAGAAATTTCGATAGAATAAAAAGCATGCAGAATTTAACTTGATACGGATGCTTCAAATTACAAAAAATAAATTTATATAAGAATATAAATTTATTTCTATGATAAAAATGAAGACAAAACATTAACATAAGTATACCTCAAAAAATGCATCCTTTATCAACAAATAGTCATTTTTAGTTTTGTTTTTTAGTCAAGTTAGTAAAGTACGTGTAACAGTAATAGAACTGGCTATAAATCTTAGAGGATTCATTTTAAGAGATTTCTTTTTACGAACTTTTTTTCTAACCTTTAATCATAGAACAAGAATATAAATTTATTATTTGTAATTCGAAGCATCCGTATTAAGTTAAATTCTGCATGCTTTTTTTTCAATCGATATTTCTCGAAAACGGTTTATCCTATGACAAATAAGCAAAGTATGTTTTTGCTTATTTTGTGTCATATAACCTGAAATAAGTGTCCAACTTGATAAAAAAATTAAAGAACAAAAATTACTAGATAAAAATCGATAGGCCCACTGGCCCCATACATCCCTAGTCTAAATTATAACTAGTTAACATGATAAATCGATAACACTTATTATTACTAAACCAAATACCAAATTTCATAATTTTATCACTAAGGGTTCTCTAGATTTAGATATTAAATAAAAACTGATTTTGAGCAAAATCTTTGAAGGGCTGTAGTTCCCTAACAAAAAATTTCCAGACACATGTTTTTTGGAAGTTTTTTGCTTAAAATATTTTTCTCAATCTCCTGTTCAAGTTTGGCACGACAGTGCTGAATCATCCTGTATATAAAATGTATAATACAAGATTATACTAGTATGTAAATAAGTTTCTATGAACACCCAATTATAAAATAATTAATAGTAATTAATACTATAATTTAGTTTTAATTGGATGTTAACATACAAATAGCTTGTATTATGCTCATTTATATTTGATTTAACTGTATTAATTTTTACAAGAGCTAGAAAAGCACAAATACCTTTAATAGATATGTTTCATAAAAGTGTTGCTCATATTCGTACTTATTAGTTTATAGTAATTTTGAGATTTTCGTGCAATTATATCAATCTGTTATCTTTTCTACGGTAAAATAACTAACTTTTTAAAAAGGTTTAAAAATTAAAAAAATATAAGAAGTAAAATGAGAAACATAGAAATGATTTTCAATTTACTAGTATATTTTCTTTTTTTTAAATTTTGTAAAATATAAAAATTACTTTCAAGATATTGTGATATAATTTTGTGAATTTTTATTTTTGTTACAATATTGGTCATTTATAAGGCTCCCCTATAACTATTAACACTATTTAAAGTATATTTATCTTTGAGTATGTGAACTTTGAGTAACACTTTTATAAGACCGTTAATGTAATCCAAAAAAAATGCATCCTTATTAACTCCTTAACTGCTATGAACAACTCTTTTATACTTTATGTTGAATGTACCTAGCACCTAATCCTTAATTGATTTTGTGTTTTCATTTTCACATTAACAAGTTTAATTATACTAACTGTGTTCTTATAAGCAAGTCTCTAATTGTTTTTAATAGATGTTATATTCACTCGATTGTGAAAATAGGTTAATTAAATAATTTTCTATTCATCAATAGTTAACTAGTAAACATTAAACATTATTTATTAATAAAGTAATTAGTCGCGTTTGAAAATTTTAATTATTTTATTGAATAATCTTGAAATTTTACATAACGAAGGAATTAAGTTTCTAGAAATGCTTTGAAAATTTTTAATTCATTAAATAAAATTGTATTGTTTGAGAAATTTAAAAAAAAATGTATTTTCTAATTCTTGTTTTCAAATAAGTTTATAAATTATGGAAAAAAATGAATTATTGAAAAACAAAATCTAATTTTTTACTTATTCTTTTCCAACAGCTCAGTATTTTTAATTTAAATACAGAATCATTTAGTGTTTGTTAAAACGACATTTATATGTATTAAGTTTGCAATTTTCTTATGTCAAAAAATCCGTAACTAAAAATACTAATCGAAGTGTCCAAGCGTTTTTCCACAAAATAATTATCTGAATTTTAAACAAATTTGTTCCTTTCATCATGAACTGTATAGTCAAGTATTATAGTTCTAATATTTTATGAGATTTATTAATATAATTGGAGGCTTTCTTTCTTTTCAATACTGTACATATTGTGATTCGTGTTGTGATTTGGTTCTTTGAGAATATTCCTCGGAAGCTAATGAGGTTATTTTCTTTTCTTCCTTTTCTCCTTTACATTATCATCCTTATTCCACCAAAATATATGTTTTTTTATCGCTGTTGTACACTTTTTTGTGTGGGAATATTAATGTTTATACTTGATACCGTTAACATGCGACATGACGGTATTTTTTTTTTCAAATGTGATTAAACCCCCCAAACATTTCATTATTAACAAAACTAACAAAAATCTACCTCATCCATTATAATCTTTCTTCTCTCTTAATTCTATCTCTTTTTGTATACTTTCTGCTTAAAACAAAATCAATATCCTGTAACTGTCATATCCCCCCCCCCCATTTCCGAATCTGTGTCCCGTAAACTAAATAGTGGGAAGCAACCTCTTACTGCTGGTGTCGCATCCAGAACGTATCCGGACCGAAGTGACCTGTTCCAAGTGCGACGCCCATCTTGGACATGTGTTTGACGACGGACCACTTCCGACAAGGAAACGGTTCTGTATCAACTCTGCTGCAATTGATTTCATCCCGGTCGAGGGTAAAGGAGATGACAGCTAGTCAATGATGCTGAAAATGGTTTTTATTGGTTGAAAATTGGAATTAATATATATATATTTATTTTGCATAAAAATTGTAATCATTGATTGTGTTCATATAGGAATAAATTATGTTTATCAAAGTTTTTCTTTATTTTTTTAAATTGTCTGAAATCCAAAGTTCACCAACGTTTTTGAGAAGAGAATATACAAGAAAAAGAAAAAATATTATTTTGTAAAAAATTGTTTTTTTATGAAAACTAAGTCATGTCAGTTTGCAAAATAATTATCAGCCTCAAATATAATATTAGTTCAGGAACTAGGTGAACTAACTATAATCTATTTCATTTAAGTTTGCAGTCAGATCACCCGGCAACCACTGCAAACTTAAATGAAATAGATTATAAAAAATTGTAAAAAAAACTTTTTTAAAAACAATTTGCCTTTAAAAAACCAACTAAAAAGCTAAAAATAAAATTAGATTCGTTCTAATTATTGCATTTTAAAAAAAGTTGATTTTGTTCATACTAGAAGATACTTTTTTTAACTCTTCTAGTATGAACTTCATACTAGAAGAGTTAAAAAAAGTATCTTCTAGTATGAACAAAATCAACTTTTTTTAAAATGCAATAATTAGAACGAACCTAATTTTATTGCACACCCCAAGCAGGCTCTGCTTGGAAGTGTGTTCTACTCTCGTCCTAAAATTTTTTTTCGTATATAAATTGATAAAATGAGTATTATATCTTAAATTTCTTCAGTAACCCACTTAAATTTTTACATTTTCTGATAGAAAACATTACAGTCTTCATTTTTACTTAGTTTAATATCGATGGGTTTTAATTTTATGTTATAAAAATATAAATAAAGTTCAATTTGTCGATTTAACCCGCTTTTTTGGTAGAAACGCCGAACCACAGGCTACAATTCGAAATAAATTTGCACCAATCCTTTTGAATTCACTTCATCTATTATTAGAATAGAACCCTATTAAAACTCAACAAAATTGGATAACTAGAAGTAACGAAATTTGCAGTTTATTTAAACAAAAATTCATATTTTGACAAGAATTATTTTTACAAATAGAGTATTAGTCCGTAGAAGTTCCAAAAATTTCCGTAAGGCGCTATTTCTTCATACGTCACTGCAAATGACATCTATTACAACTATTATATTGTGTTAATTAATATATAAATACATGTACATCGATACGTGCTGTATTTTAATTATTTTATTCAAAGCCAATCAATCTTTTTAATCAAGATAAAATCTGGTAAGTTTGCATTTTTAAAACAAATATATAATATACATATAACCTATAAACGTTACATTGTTGTTTCATTTTAAATGCTAGACATCAGGTGAACACAGCTGTTATCGCTGCAATATGTGGATGTATTTATCTTTTTAATTATTATTATTAATTTATTTACTTACTTATTTATACATTTTACAAAAAAAAAATATTTTATATAAAAATTGTAAATTAAAATGATTGTTGTTTTATTACAATACATCCTAAATTTAAATAAAAAAGGTAATAATCGATTGATAACAAGATTCATTGTTGATTTTCTAAAAAATCTTAATAGTGATAAACTTCATATTTTATATTTATATAATATTAATTACCTCCAATATTTTTTTCAAACATCCTTTTAAGTTTCACCAATTATATTGTACCGCATTTATTTGATATTATAAATTAATACATTTTTTTATGTTAAAGGGGTGTGCATTTTATGGTCTAGCCATAGTATTTTTAGCTTTTTAGTTGGTTTTTTAAAGGCAAATTGTTTTTAAAAAAGTTTTTTTTACAATTTTTTATTTTTGAGTTTTTAGTTAAACATATACAAAGAACAAAATTCAAAAAGTTAACATACCTCCTGAATCTTTACCAACAAATAACTATTTTTAATTTCGTTTTTATATGAAGTTAGTAATGACATTGAGTAAAGAATAATTATTCTTTACTCAATGGTAATGATCATTATACAATTATATATTTTCTATAAATTAATTATCACTGAAACACATCACGTATATGGTATATTTATTGATTTTGTGTTGTTTTAATAGATTTTCTTCTATTTCTATCGTTGTTCAATGTCAATAATAAAAAAAATATTTTCAACTGACACTAGTGACAGATTTTTTAAAACATGTAGCTATGGAAATATTTCGGTTGTAACTTAACTCTCGTTATCGCTGTGTTTTTTAATTGTATTAGTATATATAGTTGATTCGTTGCCACAAACATAAATAAATAAATAAATTATAAGTAAATAAATAAATAAATATCGCGGTGAGTTAAATAAGGCAAATTTAATAAGCTGCGAATATATAAATATGTAATTTAGAATGTTTTTAATTTAAGCTTTCCTCGCTAGATACCGCCACATGTGCCATTTAAATTTCAAA
This sequence comes from Sialis lutaria, assembly GCA_949319165.1. Classification (NCBI taxonomy): domain Eukaryota; kingdom Metazoa; phylum Arthropoda; class Insecta; order Megaloptera; family Sialidae; genus Sialis; species Sialis lutaria. The sequence goes on from OX439238.1 coordinate 23,471,903, forward strand.
CTTTTTTCAGAAGCCATTCCGACTAACAATAAGTCAACACATTTTATCGTAGAGATGCTAATAGGGCATCCTGAATCTTAAAAAGTGATTAAAAAGATTTTCTCAGATCAATTAAACTATTTTTTATCAACTTTTGTTTTTAGATGATTTATGTTTATAAACTGACTGAATTTATTTACATATATGCACTTAATTAGTTCTTTGATACCTATTTATATACACAAGTATGAAGTATTGTACTATACAAAAATACTTACCTTTCTATTTATAAATATTATTGAACAAATATGTTTTTATTATATTTATTAAAATGTTTATGTACCTGGAAAATATATTATATAATATGTTTTCAGACATATTGTTGAGACATACCATGCTATGATTATTGATGCATCTATTACATATGTTGAAGGCGCAGACATAATATTTATTTTTTATGTTAGTTATATTTCAATAATGCGACAAAACAGTTTTTATATTCTAATATACACTGCAACCTTAAAATAATTCTTTTAAATTATTAACAATCAACAAAATATCTTCGTTTATAGATAAAGCCGATTTGACTGCAGAGTACTCTTAAAACTTCTGTTATCTATACCTTCTGTTATACAGATTATACAGGGTGGCGCAAATTGAACGTTGTGGTTTGAATTCCTTATAACTTTTTTATCTAAGCGATAATTATTAAATTTATATTTTTTAAATACAGTATATTAATGGAGAATATTTTTGGTTAAATTATGAAAAATGATATCTTGCAAGTGGTGACCATTTTTGCTTCACATATTCGTACTCTTTCCATAACCTTTTGCAAAATTTCAGGTGTTATGGCCTCGATTTCATAGCAAATATGGTTTTTTAATTGCGAGATGGTTCTTGGCTTATTAACGTACACTTTTTTTTCAAATATCCCCAAAGGAATCAGTCAGGAGCGGTTAAATCTAGTGAATGTGGAGGCCAATTGAAATCGCTTCTGGCGCGAAATAATGCGTTAAGATGTCCCGTAAAAGAGCCATTGTGTCCCTCGCAGTATGCGTTGTGGTTCCATCTTGTTGGAACTATAACTGCGGATGATTTTCCACAGCTGGTCGCAAAAAAAAATCCAATATCGTCCGATATTGATCACCATTAATGGAAACGGCGACACTGTGTTCATTTTCAAATAAATATGGGCCAATGATCAATATTGCCATCCGTGTGCACCGTACGTCGTCTTCCGGCACTTGGAAGGTTCCTTACTGCACCTTGTTGTCGAAAATTTGCAACCAGATGGTTTATTGTTGGCTTCGAGGGTCCAATCCGCACATTAAAATATTGATGACATTAAATTCTCCAAATCTTCTTTACAGAATACTAAAATGAATTTTGAAAAAATAAATAAAATAAAAAAGTTATAAGGAATTCAAACCACAACGTTCAATTTGCGCCACCCTGTACCTCCAAAGTCCCCCTAAAAATGTTCTAAACAAAAATAATTATTCTTGCTCTTAGATAAAAAAAAACCATAAAAAACATAAAATAAGAAATAAAAAACATCGGTCTATTAAAAAGATTTATATTTATAGTAGAATCATACGATCCTCACTGCAAACACATCGCATTTATCATTTCAAATAAAAAAAAACTAAACAATAGTATATCAATCACAATTCATAATTATACATCTTAATATATTTATATATATATTTACTAGTGCAAAAATACTATAACTAGATACATAAACACATTTTCGCAGCATTCATAAATCTATTTTTGTTATATTATTTAATAGGATATCGATATTATTAGATTTTTTTTCATATAGATTTATTTCAAGGAAGGGGTTTATTAACTTTTTTTATATTTTATTTGATAAAATGGCGAGAGTTTAATATAATAATAATTTATATTTTGGTCACTAATTATCTTTATTTTTATAAAACAATATTTGTCTCATTTGATGATTATTGAAAATTATGTATTTTATTTATGAAAAATTAAATGTACTCAACAAAAAATTAGGGTATATATTTTTTCATATATTCAGTAACATTGATAAAAATGATTTTAATTAGAACATTAAAAAATATTTCATATTTTTGTTAATGCTTTGCTTGATAAATAACCGGCCAATTAAAATCATAGATGGAATTTAAAAGTCTTTTAAAGTACTTCCAAATGACAATAAACAAATGATAAAAAAATAATTATTTTTATCAATGTTACTATTAGTACGTCTGGTACGTGGCAAATAAAGCCAAAACGCTGCACTTTTTGATTGGGTTATGCCACTTTCTGTGGTCATACATATGGTCAAAAGGAAGATTTCGAGATAGGGAGCCACTTTAAATTCCGTGTAGAACACTGTTATATCAGCTATCAAAGATGGCCCCCAACGGTGTTTTAAAATTAGCTTTATCTCAGCTCCTAGTTATCCGATATCAATTTTCTTTTGTTTATTTTTAAAGTTCTTATTGAGAAGATTATTTTTGTCATTGTTCTTTTTTCTCTAAATCTTAAGGGTCCTCCACAATTTTTGAAAATCTGAAAATTTCACTTATCTTACGAACTTAATTGTTATATAACTTTTTTGTCGTGCCAAATATCATTTTTTTACTTCAAATAAAAAAGAAAGATAATATTTCCAGCATTTCATTAATGTCAACATAATACTATTTTAATAAAAAACTTCTTTGGAAATTGCAAGTTAAACTAAGAAAAATTGACTAATTTTGGATTATTCTATGCTAAGTATACCTTTTAGCCTTTTATTATATGAAATTTTTTGTTGGGATCAAATTTTTTATATGGGACAGTTAAAAAATTGTAAAATCTGTCATGAATGTCACTGAACTTTCTTATACAATAAAAAATTGTACGTATATCTCCTTATATAAAATAAATTATTCTGGCTTCCTGATGAAAAATATAAAAAAAATTATAGAACATAAACAATAGATAATAACGATCTCTACAACTTTTGTTGTAAAAATTTCATTCTATTATGAACTTTAAAAAAAAATTGAAAAAAATTTTTACTTCAATTTATAAATATATATTTTTTATTTGGTAAGAGATACAAAAAATTGAATGGAACATAAACTGTAGAAAATAAAGTACTCTACAATTTTTGTTTTAAACATTTTATTCTATTATGAACTTTTTCAAATAAAATTGAATATAATGATCCAAAATTTGTCTATTTTTTTAGTTTAACTGGCGATTTCCAAAGAATTTGTTCATTTAAACAGTATTATCTTGATATTAGTAAAATGCTGAAAAAATTATCCTTCTTTTTTATAAAAAGTAAAAAAATGATATTGGGCACGATAAAAAAGTTATACAACAATTAAGTTAGTAAGAAAGGTGAAATTTTCAGATTTTCAAAAATAGTGGGGGACCCTTAAGATTTACAGAAAAATGAATAATGACAAAAAATAATCTTCGTAATAAGAACTTTAAAATAAACAAAAGAAAATTTAAATAGGATAACTAAGGGCTGAGATAAAGCTAATTTTAAAACACCGTTGGGGGCCATATTTGATAGCCGATATAACAGTGTTCTACACGGAATTTAAAGTGGCTCCCTATCTCAAAATCTTTCTTTTGACCATATGTATGACCACAGAAAGTGGCATACCCCAATCAAAAAGTGCAGCGTTTTTTCATGTACCAGATTTTTTTTATTGAGTGTAATATACAAAACATCATTATATATTCAACCATAGTAAAAAAATAAAAACATTAAGCTTAATAAACTATAGTTTCACAATAATTGATACAAATGAGACAAAAATGTTGATTAGCATAATCATATTGGAAATTTTTACAATCACAAATAATAGTCTTTTAAATATAAAATAAATTATCTGTAGTTTAATGGAGCATTAAAACATATATTGTTGTGAGCAAAGAGAACAGTATTAAATTTAAGAACTTATCCGAAAATATTTGCATAACTGAAAGCAGCTAATGACCTAATTTCATGGGATACAAAATTTCACATTAGTTACCTATACATGATGGACTCTTTGTTTATCCTCTGCAGTTAGCTCACCAGCAGCCATCGATACAATCAATAGTCTTTATTGATTCAACTGAATTGTCAAAAGAATGCAGTTGAAGATTAACCCTGACAAAATAAATAAAATGAAAAGATACAAATATTTGTCTACATAGTATTACAAACATACAAAAAATTAATACAAAATATATACCTATATAAAAAGCGTAAAAATTAATTATAATTACAAAAAATTTTATGCAGATATTTCAATATTTATTGCTGCATAAAAGGATTTAATTTATATAAAAACGACCTCTTTGTATGATTAAAATAATTTATATGAAATTAAAAAATAAAATATTTCTAGAAAAGTTATTTTTAATTAATGGTTTATGATATGTAAAAACATTTAGTTCAAAAAGAATGATCATTATTTTTTTTTTAAATATTTAAATATAAATATAAAAACAGCAATACTGGTATATGTTTTCGTTCATATAAATTCGATAATAATAATACACAATCTTTAATATAATACATATACATTCAAACTTATTGATTATTGTCACAAATCATTAAAACAAAAACTTGATATACCTACTAAATGAAATATAATACATGGTATAGAACATCTTTTCAATTGCGAAAATGTAGTTTTTTCATATAAAATTGTTTTGAATTTTTTATTATAACAATGAAAATTTACGCATACAGGTGGTGACCAAATTTTTTAGTACATCCTTAAAATATCTTTTTGATCATCTTGTATATTAAAGTAAAAATGTAAAACAAAAATACGTATGAACTATAAAATGATGACTAGTTCTTTTATAAAACTTCCACATTCAATTAAAAGAAAAAATACTAGTAAAATAGACAGCATTGATATTTTTTCCGTTCTATATAAAAGCTGCCGTCTAGAAATATCTGCATATTACAAAAGAGTTTTATAACGATTCACATTGCCAGAAAACAGCACATTTGGTGTTAGAATTCCTCCCACCATATTTCTGATGTCTATTAACTATTAAAAGCTTTGTTTGATCATTTGTACTTTTTACATTCAAGTTTCTAATAAAATATGTGTTTTGTTAAAAAGTGTAATACTTAAAAAAAAAACGATAATTTGACTGAACCAGTTTAAAATACCCATGTTATTTAAGCCTTGTATTTTTAATAAACAAATCATATTATACATTTTCAAAGCACTTCCGACTTCTAATTCTTTAACCCTCCAGTCGCGGGCGATTATTTAATTTGTTTTTTGTTTAAACCACGGGATACGATGAAAAAATGTCTCCCGATGTTTTCAAATAAAAGAAAATAGATTCAACGGGGAAATAACGTTTCCTGAAGCTTAAATATCATAAAAGTTATAAGCAACGCAATAATAGCGTACCCCGCGGAATTGTACAGAATAAGTAAAACGTGATATCCACGTCGCCCGCGGCTGGAGGGTTAACAGTACAAATTATTTTACAAATCAGACCTTTGATAGAAAACAAAATCATTTTTCTATGTAAAAAGTATTTGATGCAATAATGATCTGGAATGCATTTTGGTTTCACTTAGGAAGTTTTCTAATGCAAGCAGTCTTTTGTTAAAATTTACTTCTTTGAAATCTGTTACTTTAGTTTTCTATAAGCATTCAAATCACGGTGCTCTGAAAGCCAACTTTAATAAAAAAAATTGATTACCTCTGATTTTTTTTGTACAATTAAATTATTTAGTATTCAAGGAACATTTTAAGACCAAAAAGAAAAAAATCGCCTCGGCGCTTTTTTAATAAAAACTGTTCGTACCGTCAAAAATGTCAAACTGAAATTTATAGTTATTCACGTCCTTTTTTTAAATATATCCAATATATTTTAACAAAATAAATATTAAAGTCTGACTGAAAAGTTTAAGGCCCGATGTACATTTGAAAATGTGAAAGCAGCAAAAATAATAACTGCTTGAAATTATAATATAAATATTTTACATTATTCACATTAAGATTGCGCTGCTTTCATAGTTTCAGCCATGTGTTTCATACAAGTTCATTGTGCCCGATAAGTAAAATTACGATAATTATTTCTTAATGAAATAAAACAAATTTTTACTCGAAGCAGAAAGTATAAACTATCAAACAAATCTATGAACAGGTCATATTACACTCTAGGACTTAGAGTAAACATCATAAACATTTATTTATTTATTTAAATGCAACGAGTGTTCGGTATTGTGAAGTTAGGCACACATTTTCTATCTGTCGCTTACAGCGCAACCAGTTTCACGTTAGGTTTGGTTGAACACACGTTCCGAAGGTGGCGTTCTACGATCGCTAGTGACTCTTGGCCGCTTCTTTAGCTGCCATTATTAACGGCGTTAGGCTAGCTAATGGCCTAGCCAGTTTTAAAAATGGATGCTGAAAAAAAAAATAACATCATTTGAAACACTCAGAAGCCTAACAGTGTGATAAATTCAAGATTTCATTGGGATACAGCAAGTTATGTTACAACTTTAAAATTTTGTATGAACGTTTTTAAAGTTAACCCATTAGCGCCAGCCGCACACATTTCTGTACACCTCGTTTTATAATTAGTGCTGCTGTCTAATATTTCTTTAAAAATCAGTTGGTAGAAGTGCAACAAACAAAATCTGTTAACGATATTAGTTTCATAAGTATTTAAACATGTTTAGATTGTTCTCGTGTGGTATGCTAATATATTTGATCAAAATAGAGCAGTGGTCCTCAACCTTTTTGTACCTAAGAGCATATTCTTGACATGTGGTGGCGGGCACCATTTATTTTTTCAAGGTGCCCACATCAAAATTGCGATTTTGATTCAGTCACTCAGGCGTTTCTCACGCCTAAACCAAAAAAGTCAGACATATGCTCTCGCTAACTTTTTGAAGGAAAATTTTGTAATCTACAAAAAGGTTCAGAGGCATTTTTTCATATATTTCTTAATTCCTACGTAAGCCGTGACTGGTAAAAAATGCTATTCTTAAGACTTTGATCATTGTTTATATATTGTTGAACGAATTTGTGCAATGTTTGATATATGCTCAAATGTTTTTTATTAACAAATCTGCATCTACAAAATATTTTTAATTTATCTTTAGAATTAATGTAAGTGATTTTTGTAATTGTGTACAGCCAGAAAAAGATTAAATGGTTACATATTTTTCTGGTTGCACTTTACGGTATACGTTAAATTTGAGAGAATAAATGTAAAATGATATGATATATTTATAACCAAATATTTTTTTCAAATAAATACGCTTATATTTCTCTAATCAGTTACTAAAAATAAAAAATAAATTACATAACATGTTATTGAAAACGTAATTTTTTGTATCGTTCACGGGCACACGTAAAACTGTTGGCGGTCACAATGGTGCCCGCGGGCATAGGGTTGGGGACCACTGAACTAGAGCATGTGATTTTGAATTCTGTTCAAATCATATGAAATAAAAATAAACACATAACAAAAATGATATCAGAAAAGCAGTCTCACACAAAATAGACTTCATATCTGCCCAATTTACTCGCTTGAGTTCACACTGTTATTTTTTTTTTAAATATTAAAAATTTTTTTGTTGTATATTTAGTTAAATATATTAAATATGTACTTAATTTCATTAAAAAAAATCTTTTGCATGTTTTTATTTTCTTTTGGGCATTAATCGCTATTGATATATTTACCTTAAGAAGTTCACGAGCTGAAGCTCTTTTCTCAACTTCAACGGCGAGGCACTGATCCAGAAAGTCTTGGAAAACGGGTGATAATTTATCTTTGTCTTTTATATCAGGTTTGCCATTCGTGGCGATTAAATACAGAGCACGCAGAGGATTCTCATTTAAATACGGCGGCTCTCCCTCTATCATTTCTATGGCCATTATACCCAGTGACCACACATCAACCTGAAAATATTTAATTTGTTCAAGTTACTCATTGAGCAGTCTGCATGTAATTTATGTTACTTACTTTTGGACCATACTGTTTACGTGTAACTACTTCTGGTGCCATCCAATAAGGAGTTCCGACCATTGTAGTTCGTTTCGACTGCTCTGGGCTTATTTGTGCACAAAAACCAAAGTCAGCTGTAAAACAACAAATGCAATAAAATTAATACAAACAATAAAGTGGTGTAGCAAATAAGGAGCGATAACAGAGGGTTACTTCAGACTCCGGACAGAATAGGCATAATGACTAATTTAAAAAAATATTCTATGATGCTCTTATGTGTCTCCTATTTCCAAAAAAATACTTATTTCTGCAGAAAATAAAGGTTTAGTCACAAAAATTGACTCTTTTAAAACTAATTTTGAATTTGACGCCAAAACGCTTGCAGGTGACATTTCAGAGTTGTGACATCACACTCCTTGTCAACAATAATCAAACATTTGGAGTTAGACAATAATTTAATTATTTTGTGTGTTAAAAATGAATTCTAAAGTTTATATGTTCTTAAATAAGGTATGTAGGTACCTAATAACCTTGTAAGAGGAATTGATTTTTGTCTAAAATAAATCACTTTTGACGTTTACTGATGCGTGACGTCATTAGCTCTGATTGGTGTCCCATTTAACATGGCGGATTGCTGTATTTTACATTTTTATTTTAACACAAATTATATAAATCTCGCTTTTAATATAAAAAGAAATACATTTTTTAGAATCTTTTTAACCTATTTCATTATTAAAAATCATAATTTCAATGACACTTTGTTACTGGCATCATGCCTATTACATATTAACATTTATTATAAAATAAAAGAATACTCACTTAGCTTAACAGAACCATCTAATCCCAGTAAAATATTATCAGACTTGATATCACGATGTATGACTTGGTTACAGTGCAGAAACTCTAGTGCTTGCAACACCTCTCTACACACAGCAGCAATCTGCCCTTCGTCCATACATGTCTCAGTCACTACGTCCGTCAACGACCCTCCGGGTAAATATTCCATTACTACCCATAGCTCCTACACACAAATATCAAAATATTTTAAAACAATTATTATCCTAATAAATACCTACATATTTTTTAATATCATCTCTTTAATTAACTTCTAATCTTACTAATATGAAATTTTAAGTTTCTGGGCACCATAGGTGGGCATTAACTCGTTAATCGTTAATTAACAAAGTTAACATAATGCTTAACGGATTAACTTTTAAGTTAACTCAAAAAAATGTTAACGCTTTTGTTAACTTTAGACTTAAACTTTAACTTCCGTTAACTTTAGACCGTTACATTGGTTGTTTGATGACAAGCACATAAGAAAGTTGTCGAAATAGCAAAAAAGATCTTCAAACATTTTGGATGGTTAACTTTTAACGGTTAACTTTAACTTTCGTTAAATTTTCGGCTAACTTTAACTTTCGTTAAATTTTCGGTTAACTTTAACTTCCGTTAAATTTTCGGAGTTTTAACACTTTAACGATTAACGAACTTAACTTTTTTATTAACGAATTAACAATTAACAAAGTTAACTTTTCGATTAACTGTGCCCATCTATGCTGGGCACCTTAGTATTGTTATGTGATTTTCTATCAAAATGTTTTTATCAATTAAAGATATAAAATCAAGGACGGTTGCCAAATTAAAATTTTTATGGCACCATGTTTTAGAATTTTTTTACATACCTCTGAAACAAGGTAGCTGTCTAAATAATTTACAACATTGCTGTGTTTATTTTCTCTCATAACCAATATTTCATTGATAATGAGTTCCTTCTTAGGCTGTAACGACAAGTTCATTTGTTTGATAGCAACCTCCATTCCTGTCGATGTTTCTATTGCTGTATAGACAGTTCCTGAGGCCCTGAAATATATTAAAAATATAATTTCCGACTGGAACTATTGTCTTAACATTATAATCAAACAAACCAGATCAGTGAATTGTTGAAACAGGACATTAATAATTTTTTATTGCACTTACCCTTGACCAATCTTCTCCATTTTAGTATATTTCCTATTAGGATCACCGACAGACACAATAGTCCTAAGCTTCTCCAGTATCTCTTCATCGGACATCTTCTTTTTGCGCTGCTTGTCTGTGGTAGTGGCAGGCTGCGCTCTGGTGGTCTCGGACACAGCAGCCTGGTTTTTGTTGCGGTCTAGGGTGGGGGCAGGAGCCACAGGTGTTGTGCTTGGAACTGCCACGGCCACAGTAGGAGTCTGCACAGCCGCCGTGTGTATTGGAGACAGATTGTGGGGTGTACCCAGTGCGACAGACACAGGATGGCTGTTTTCTTCTAATGGTTTTGTGTACTGGTGATTGAAAGTTTTGTAAATAATATTTCTTATACTTTACTATTACTCTTACTTATATACGCTAGGGAACCATCTGTCAGAAACAACACGTTGCCATCTAGTGAGCGTCGCTGGCAACATTGGGTTCATTAGTATTTTCAAAAAAGATATGGTCAGGTAGCTAAAAGCAATGTGCCTAAGTTCCGATTTCACAAAAAAAAATTGTATCAATGAATTCTATCTGAAGAAGTGTTTCACCAAGTTTTAATTAATTTTGAAAATTATTTTAGCTGTAATTAATTAAAATTTGAAAATCGGAAATTTTTTTTTCTACTTAATGGCTTGATATAATTGGATGAAATTTTCAGAAAAACTTAAGAGTGATATAAGATCTTGAAAAACATTAATTTTTTATTTTTACTAAATTTTTGCATAGCAAATTTTTATTTTTTATTTTCAAATGTCCGATGTTACCCAATGAGTAAATTAAGGGGTTCGAACACAAAGTTATGTGTGTTATATTAAAATCTGTATTGAAGAGTATCAACCTTTGCGCATTATAAGGATTCGACCAGCGAAATTTCCCTATTTTCGCTCTACTCTATTACGATTTTTTCTTTTTTTCTTTTGAGCAGTGTATCTTTGAAACCATAGATCTGATTATAATGAAATTTATATACTCTTTCAAACAAAGAAAAATCAACCGAATAGGTGCATATTTGTCGAAGTTATACCCGAAAATATATAAAAAAATAGAAAACTCTCTCCTTTTTTGAAGTTCATAGTCGAATTCTGATAAAATTTACATGAGACCACCTCGGGAGTAAACTCTTTCGAACAAAGAAAAATCAACCGAATAGGCGCATATTTGTCGGAGTTATGCCTGAACATAAATATATTGATTGAATTGATAACTTCCTCATTTTTTGAAGTCTCTTTAAAATAGGAAAATTTTCCGGATAGAATTCTAATAATATGCAAAGGTCGTTAATATAACATACATAATATCATATATTAATCTACTAGTAGTAGTTTAATATATGATAATATACATAATATAACGGCAATTATCCACTTTTTTCCTTTCAATTATATGACAGATTGATTTGACAAAAACTCAAAACTATTTATTTTTGCCACTTGGTGGCGCCAGGATCGATGGTTTCCTAGCGTATTGAATATTTGTATTTTTAACAGACGCAGTAATAATTATTATGTTGTTATAAATTACTTACAATAGATTTAGTACGCTCTGGTCGTGATGCCACTGGAGGTGGTGGAGGTTCATCTTCTGGCTCACAGAGTGGTACATGTGAAGTATGGCCACTGCCCCCTCCATGACCTTCCGCCTCAGTCGGAGTCGTGCTACTTGGGGACGAGCTAGACACACGACTCAATGATGAACCTGGACAAATTTTTTTTGTTTGAAGATAGGTTTAATATGAGATAAAATATCTATTCTTAATACTAGCCAAGTAGATTTCTGTAGGCTTCGAAATAGAAACTATGAAAAATGATTGATATTTTCTATACTGGCTATATTTCTTAATAAATTTTATTTTGTAATTCAACCATCATATTAAATTATGTTCAATAATATCTCTCCATTTGTAGGTAGAACAGTTCAAATATATAAAATAAGGCCAGTATTAGAAAATAAGGTATTGTTGATTATCCAATCTTGATGTCATAAAAAAAATAATTTGCTTATAAATAACTTAACAAACTTTAACAACATAAAAATTTAATTATATTATGGATTATAATAAAGTTGTATTGTTTTTATAAAACATCTTAAGATTTTAAAATAAAATAAATAACTCTTTAACGGTTGGATTTAGGTATAGAACATAGTTTATAAAATGTGTTGAGAATAGAATAGGCAATTCGAAAATGTAAAAATATATAACGTGTTCCATTTGAAAATTTTGAAAAATATTAGGTTCAGAGGTTTGATACACCCTGTACAGATAATACAGTTTTGTAAATGTTTGACGTAATATCGCAATAATAGAGAATATGCCAAAACTACTTTCAGCAGAGAACAATTTTTTTTTTGTTGTAATTAGAAAATTATAAGGTGTTGAAAATATTCCTATTTTCTTACAAAATTGGTCATAACTTCTTAACCACTCAGTAAAATCACATACATGATATATCAAAATACCCCAAAAAATGAATGCTTTTAGATAATCAAATAAAAAAATATACTTTGTATTTAAAAATATATAACATTGATTTGTAACGCAGTTATGGGACATCCTGTATGAATGTAACTATTTTAAAATTATGCTGCTTCTCTAACCTGCCAACTTTTGCATTTAAACTTTCTTCCATTTGTTATAATAAACGAAATATTGAACTTTGACTCAGTCCTGGGACAGCCTGTATATCATATGATTAATGATTAAAACAATAACCTGAATGTGTAGTGGTAACAGCCGCTTTAGTCATGTACTTGGAACTGGGTGGCTCCTTGGTACTGGCGTCAAACCAATTCAATACATCTAGGACGGCTTGCGGGTTTGTCTTCTGTTCCTGCTTACTGATGTTGGAGGTCATCAACAAACGGGTCCACGCCTCAGGCATTCCCTTTACAGACAAATGCTAGTGTTACACGCGCATACATGCGTAGAGAACAATTCACTAAGGACAGCATTGCAGAATAAATACATATTCTTAAATAATACTCTTCTATTTATATTAAATTACAGTTTGATTAAATTGTGAGTTACGACTCACTGATGGGCCATAAGAAAGATTAAATGGGATTTGAAGAATCATCAAATATACAAGTAATAGCTTGTCTCTATCTAAATAGCAAACAAACAAACAAACAAATTACAAAATTAATGTTTATATGAAGCCTATTTTCCACTAAACTATCAGTGTTTAGGTTTGCACCAAAAAAAACAATTGGTTTTATAACAGGGTGGCTAGTATTTCTCTGGAACAAATTTCCCTGACTTTTCCCGGTTTTCCAGGAGAATTTTTACCGTTTTTCCCTGTTTTTTATAATTAAAATTTAGATAAAAAAGCTAAAATAAGGTCACACAGATAAAATTTAAATATTTTTGCAGAATTTGCATTTTTCCCTGACTTCCAATCAAATTTCCTGACTTTTCCCTGTATAGCAAAATTCCCTGACTTTTCCCGGTTTTCCAGAAACTGGCCACCCTGTATAAAGTCAATTATCCACCAAACTAATAAAACATGTCTATTTTTCATCACGTTAATGATAAAAAGTACCTTTTGGTCTGTCTTTAAAAAAAATTAAGTGAATGATCTTAAAAGAAAAAATTGTTATATCAAATGATTTATTTTTCGGGAAAAAGAATGTATTTATCACCTAGTCTGAATAATTTCTAAATATTTTGTATTGCTATCAGCTAACCATTTCTTTTGATAAAATATGTATTTAATAAATTGCATTTATGGTAATGAAGTTACATTTTGTTAAAATACCTGTTAATAAATAAATGATCAAACGACAGTACAAAATTATAATATAATTTGTGGTTTGTTGGTTTCATTTCTAAATAATTCATTTATAGAACATAATTTAAAATAGATGAGTACCATTTAACTATACAAAAAATGTTTTAGGTAAGGGTGACATATCATTCAATAAGGTTCATACACAAATTATTTAATGTCCGGTATTATAAAGAACCTAGCAAATTTGCAAGCTTGCAAGCACTCTCAAATGGGGTGTCAAACTTATATGACAGTTTTTTTTAAGTTTTTGACAGATAGTTTCATACATAGGAAGTAAAAAAAAAGTATATTTACTAAAGTGTAGTTACTAACCTAGCGTAAAAAATGGTAAAAACTAACTTACTGCGCCTGCAACTATCTGTTAAAAACTCAAAGAGAACTGTCATATAAGTTTGATATCTCATTTGAGAGTGCTTGCTAGCTTGCAAATTTGTTAGGTCCTTTATAATACCGGACATAAGTATAACATAATAATAGAGGCCAGGGGGACATGCGTATTGAATATACTTAAAACCAGATATGTTTTATACAATATTAAAGACAAAAACCTTGTACGAAAATATAATAAATATACATATTATAGAACGTTTCAGGTAATTTATTGCTAATCTAAAATAGTTATTATTTATCTTATATTCAATACAATTAAATAACTTACTTAATTATGGTATAAAATACTTATGAATTCATCTAGATAAAATGTATTCAATGTTATATGTATGGTATAACATATGACAAATTTATTCATAGAAATACTGTAAAAGAGTGCATAGAAGATAAGATAAATATATTATATTAAAAAAGTTTTTAATTATTATGCTAATAGAGAATAAAAATATGAAAGTCTGAAAGTGAACATGCAGCTATAGAATAATAAATATTAAATTTATTCCCACAATTCATATATAGAATATAATAACATTATAATTGTTAATATTAACCCTATGATTTCATGTTTAAATGGGGATAATGTTAAGTAAATGATTCTATATGCATTTTATGAAATAAATATAAACTATTATGGCAAGTATACAAGAACCTAAATTATTATAAAAAAGACCAAGGAAATGTTATAAAAAATAATATGCCTGTATGTATATGAAAGTCCCTGGCCTTAGAACGTTGAAATACACTGTCACAGTCTAATCTTACTGCAACTAAACAGGAAATACATGCATTACTTACTTTCAAAGGCAGCTTGAAACAAATAATTACATAAAATTAATGAAAAACAAGCACCTATAGTAGTTACAATGTTACGCATACCTAACACGCCTGTCTCTAGACTTACCGTGAACTCTCCAGTGACTGAGTCGAAGCCGACATGAACGGTGTGTTCAAAGTTAGTCGGGTAAGAGATATTCGGTTTGTCCGAGCTGTGGTGCACCGATATTTTACTGCTCTTCATTTTGGATTTCAGTGTTTTCTTTTTGCGTTCCGCATCCTCCGGTTCCTTCGGCAAAGGTCTGTCGACTGCCAAGGAACTATCACTACGGTCTGTTATTCTGTTAGAAGTTAACCTCACTGGAGGTGCAGGCGGTTTTTCCTCATCCGATGACATTTCGGTACTGAAAATATTTTTTCATACTGTAACTTTTCGTTTTTCCTCAAAAGTTGGTATTTGAAAATTAATGAAAATAGTTTGCAGCTAACTTTATATTACTTGCTGGAAATTTTTTGACAGACATTAAATGCTATGAAAATTCCATGACATTCCGTACAAAATTCTTAAAGTTATTTTTAAACCCTTTTCTACGAAAATAATTACTCTCCCCCAATTTTTATCTGAATTATGGGCGGGCCTTATGCGTCAGCCACAGAACATGCAAGAATACATTACTCCATTACGGTAGAAAAATCAAGATATTTTTACTTACATTAATGATAAATGCACTATTTTTAATTTTAAAACACTTTAACACAACTCAGGAAGCCGAAAAAGGTTTTAACAAATATACATTTCCCATAAAGACTCTATAAAATCTATAACTAATGTACCGAGGAGCGCTGCCATAACCACCATTGTAAACGCTTTTAAGCCTCGACTGATGTGACACGACTCTATCTTTGTTTATTGCCAGACCAAATGTCATTCAAAAAGAGATAGAGCATCATGTTATAATTGAAATCTTAATACATTCGGACAATATATTTTTGACATATCTCTTCTGTAAAAATTATTCAAAACTTAGTTGAACGATTGTAAAGACACTGACACCGAAGTTGGTTTTTTAGTGTTATTTTTGGTAGCTCTGTTTAATTTTTGTTGACAGAACTGCGAAGTGTCATTTGAAGAAATGTCACATGATTTGTGTCAATCGGACGTTTGACTTAATTTTAAAATTCACTTAATTTTTCGTTTAAAATAAGTTATTTTACTTATAATTTCCAATATGAAGAAAAAAGTAAGACCAATTACTATATTATTCATATGAAATCATTATTCATCTGTTGTATTCTGTCTAGGTATTGTTAATGGGCAAAAGTGGCTCTGGCAAAACCAGTATGAGATCTATAATATTTGCCAATTACATAGCGAGGGATACACGTCGACTTGGTGCAACAAGTATGAACTTAACATAAGTATAATAATACACGGAGTAACTATATATTCTTTTTCCAGTTGACGTTGAGCATTCGCACGTTCGATTCCTTGGAAATTTAGTTCTCAATTTATGGGATTGTGGTGGACAAGAAGCTTTTATGGAAAACTATTTTGCTTCACAAAGAGATAACATATTTCGTAATGTTGAAGTATTAATATACGTTTTTGATGTTGAAAGCCGTGAGCTAGATAAAGATATGCATTATTACCAATCATGTTTAGAAGCGATTTTACAAAATTCACCCGAAGCAAGAATATTCTGTTTAATTCACAAAATGGATCTAGTTGCTGAAGATCAACGTGATATAATATTCAAAGAAAGAGAAGAAGATTTGAAGCGATTATCAAAACCTTTGGAGTGCACTGCTTTTAGAACTTCAATTTGGGATGAAACCTTGTACAGAGCATGGTCTAGTATAGTGTATATGCTCATCCCTAATGTGAAAGCCTTAGAAAATAGTTTACACCAATTTGCAAATATCGTAGATGCAGATGAAGTTTTACTGTTCGAACGTGCTACGTTTTTAGTTATATCTCATTGTCAACGGAAACCTCATCGTGATGGCCACCGTTTTGAAAAAGTAAACAATCAAAATTAATTATAAAACAAATGATCTGATTTATATTCTAATTTATTTTAGGTATCGAATATAATTAAACAATTTAAACTATCTTGTTCAAAATTAGCAGCTCAGTTTCAGTCAATGGAAGTTCGTAATTCTTCATTCGCAGCCTTCATTGATATGTTTACAAGCAATACATATGTAATGGTCTGTATGTCAGACCCAACTATAACGTCTGAAGCAACATTGATCAACATTCGAAATGCCCGCAAACATTTTGAAAAATTAGAGAAAGTTACAAATTCAGCAGAAGTGTTACGGCAACGTTAAAATGTTAATTTTTCTACAAGACTGTGTACTGTATAATATTCTACATGCTCTCATTATTTTCTATATTAATTTTATTTTATCTTTGTCTCATATAATGTATGAATTTTTATATTGAAGTAACTTGTTAAAACAATTTATTTTACTATATAGTAAATTACTTATATTTGGATTGTGATACTCACTATTTTTTATTTTTTCCCTACATATTTCAGATTTTAGAATTTAGTTGTTATAAAATAATAATGTAGGTTTTATTATATATATTAATAAATATACATATTCCTATATTTTCAATGATAATTTGAGATATCAGCATCCTGCCTTTTAGCTCAAAATATACATATGTACAGAGCATATATGCATACATATATGTATGTACATGATTATGTTTCAACTTTGAACCCTACTGGAGTGAGTGCAGTGATGTATGTTCCAAGTAAAAACATTTATTTAAAATGGATAAAATCTTAAGAGGAATAATAAAATATCGTCAAACAGACATGAAGACGATGGTGAAACAATTTGAACAAGTTAAAGATAATCCAACGGTAATAATATGTCTTAAAATCAATTATAAATGTTAAAAACATAATACCTAGCCGTAATATGTCAACATTCCATATCTGTCAATACACTGGTGCGCACGCATAATTAATTTAAAAAATGGCGCCATTGTTTTATTTATTTAATCATATGTATATTAAAAACTGCTTATTGTTAGTACTTATCAGTTTATATGTTCTGTGTTATATATTTATATGATTAAATAAACATACTGTTTAATATATGATTTAATCATATATTAAACTAGTAGTTTAATCATGATTTAATGTTCTGTGAATCACAACAATGATTTAAAGTTTTTTATTTTCCCTGAAATATTTTTATTTCAGCCTAAAGCAGTATTTTTCACATGCATGGACAGTAGAATGATACCAACAAGATTCACAGAAACCTGTGTTGGTGACATGTTTGTTGGTAAACTAATTCATTAATTTAATTTAATAAATGTATTAACCGGATATATTTTAGTACGTAATGCTGGTAATCTTATACCACACTCTCAACACTTTCTTGATGAGCTAACAACAAATGAACCTGCAGCTTTAGAGTTGGGCTGCATTGTTAACGATATTAGACATATCATTGTCTGCGGGCACAGTGATTGTAAAGCTATGAATCTGTTGTATAAATTACAAGATAGTGAATTTGCTTCACAAGTAAGTTATTTTATTACCCAGAAAAAAGCGATCAGATCTAATTGGATCAGAGCAGATCTGAAATATGATCCAATTAGATCTAATCAGATCTGAATGGGCCAAATTACAGATCTGACCAGATCTGATGCTATTTTTGATGAAAATTTTTATATTTGATTTTATATCCAATTGGATGCAATCTGATCTGATTGGATCCAATTGGATCAGAGCAGATCTGAAATTTGATCCAATCAGATCTGATCAGATCCGTAATTTGGCCCATTCAGATCTGATCTAATTGGATCAAATTTCAGATCTGCTCTGATCCAATTAGATCTGATCGCTTTTTCCTGTGTAATGAAGAAAGTATAAAAATAATAATGTTTTAATTTTAATTAGGAAAACCGTCGAATATCGCCATTAAGATCATGGTTATGTACACATGCATTTTCAAGTTTAGATAAATTTCAACAACTGAAATTAACAGATTATAAATCTCCATTGATTTTTCAAGCTGAAACGCCAATGAGGAAGTTTGTGGCTTATATTGACCCTGAAAATAAGTTTAGTCTTGAAGATAAGTTATCACAGATCAATACGTTACAACAAATGCAAAATATCGCAAGTTATGGGTTCCTGAAAAAACGACTGGAAAAATTTCAGCTGCATATACATGCTCTTTGGTTTGATATCTATACAGGGGAGGTATACTATTTCAGTAGAAGAGCAAAATCATTCCTAACTGTTAATGAAGATAGTTTGGAAATACTTCTACAAGAAGTACAAAAATATTATACTTAGATCAGGGTGACAAATTACATATTTAGATATTTTGAGGTTCACTTTTTAACTAAAAAATATCTGTTCCTTATTTAGATTAATTTATAGAAAATTTTATTGATTTTGACTGATGAAGAGACTTTACAAAAATATTATTCATTTATGTCCGGTCGTTTATAATAATAAACGACCTAGCAAAATTTGCAAGCTTGCAAGCACTCGATACATGAGGTTATTAATTTTGTTATAGTATCTATGGATTAGTTATGGAATTTAGAGTAGTGACAATTCAACGTATTGTAACATAGTTGGCGACTCTGACGGTATAAAATAATTTTCATAATAGCACAACTGTTTTAATACCGTTGGTTTTTACATACAACGCTTGCGCGAAATCTGTCAAAGTCATCAAAAAACTTCAACAGAACTGCCATATAAGTTTGGTATCTCATTTGAGAGTGTTAGCAAGCTTGCAAATTTGTTAGGTCGTTTATAATACCAGACATTAGAAAAATAAATATATTTTATTATATCTATATTTTTATACTAATATATTTTATATACACTATGGGGATCTCGGAATAATAATATAAGAGATAGAGATTCGGTTAAATGAGAGAAAAGTTACCTTTAAGAGGGGACAATTCAATGGTGCATTACATTCTTCAAAGTTTTCATAGCCTACTAAGTATTAGCCAAAAACCATTTTAGTCTAAATTTTTCCATCGTGAATATTTCTTAAGCAACTTAAAATTAAAAAAAATGTTTCAAATAAATGCTGTACGGTTTAATATTGTCTATTTAGAAATATTTTTTTAGTTTTCATAAATCTTGTAGTTTATCAAGATATGAGTGAGACCAACTTTTATTTTCTGAAATAGAAGCAATATGAAATTTTATAATTTTTGAATAGAAGATTTTATTAACTTTTTAATGATATCCAACTTGTTGAACTTACTTTTCAAAGTTTCTCAAAAAATGATCAAAAAGTATTTTTTTTTTATTAAATATAATAAAAGTTGATAAAAATTTAATGTTGCTAGAGGTCAACATTGAAATATTTTTGAATAAAATTAAAAGTAATCAACAGTATCAATTTATAAAAGTATTTAATAGTAAAATGTATATTTTTTAAGAAACAATCCATATTATCAAATATGAAAGTGCCTGAGACTTGTACGCCTACCAAAATACAATTTGGGAACAGTAATAAAATCAAAATTCATTTTATAAGGGTGCAACTTTAAAACTTTTTTAATTTAAGGACGTTGGGTAGTTATGTCAAACTAGTAGGAATAAGTAAAAGTTTCTTATAATTGTTTAAACGAGAGGTTCCCAATCTTTTTCTTACACCAACCCCTTTTAAAAGAATGATTTTCTTCTTCGACCCCCTTACATTTTTCTCTATAATATGCAGAATATAACATAATCATAATAATAATTGATATAGACCCTTTTTAACTTCCATCAACCCCCAACGGGTCAACCTGGACCCCTGGTTTTAACACTCAAAATAAATGAAATATTGAAATTTCAGATTTTTTGACTAACTCGTTTTTAAGAAAATAAATTTTTAAGTTTAGGTGTAACACATGATGTTAATTATTTGATTATTTAAACAAGAATTACATTTCAACCATAACTTGA
This sequence comes from Sialis lutaria, assembly GCA_949319165.1. Classification (NCBI taxonomy): domain Eukaryota; kingdom Metazoa; phylum Arthropoda; class Insecta; order Megaloptera; family Sialidae; genus Sialis; species Sialis lutaria. The sequence continues at coordinate 23,492,763 of OX439238.1, forward strand.
AACATAATATGTAAAATGATATATAAATATTTGAAACTAATGCGTAACATGGCAATAGTGCTGGCATTGTAAAATGACAAATACATGAGTGCACGTGAGAAACACACAGATAGTTTTGGTAACAGCGCTCGAAGGTAACAGCAAACACTATGTCCTACCCCACCGCCAGCCCCACAAAAGTAACTCCCCAACCTCCTTAATATATTTATGCAGAACTCTTCTTTTAATTGTTTAAATAAAAATTAGCAATTAATCATTCAGAAGTAGTGCTGTTATCAATGAATGTGACAGACACGCGGACAGATGATCATAATTTTAATTCCATAAGAGTAGGCGCACACTACAGACCAAACTATCGTACGATAGTTTGGTCAGATTGGACTGCTCCCCTGTACACTGCTACAACTAAACTGTCGGGTTGGTGGTGGGTGCATAGACTGGCCGATATTCAGTGATTGAACAGAAATGTTGTTGAGAAAATCTGCTATTTATTACCCTTATTATAAAACGGAGGAGGAGGAGAATGATTAAGAAAAGAAGCCGTGAAGGATGAAAATCTCGTTTTCAAGCTTTTTTTCAATTTATCTCAAAATCTAAATTGATGACGGGGTGTTTGATATTTGTTGGGGACACTTAGACGAAAAAACGTAAAAATGCTTATTTCGGAGAAAATAGTTCAAAATATTAATATTTTTTTAAATTATGGTTGATCATAATTTTTTAGAACAATTTGACAACCACAGATTTTTTTTATATTGACATTCGAATGTTCTTTTAAACTTTTTTTGGTCGTTTCTCGATCTCTTCGATTAGCTTTTCTACAGATTCGTCTGCTATTAACGCAATTTTAACACTGTTTATACACATACAACTCACTGGTAATATTTGTAGAAACAAACTAAATAATCGGCGAATGTGTGCACTTGTATAGCGCACAATGGTATTTAAGTAGTCGGCCGATTTCGAATCCTTATAGTGTGCACACTCGCATATATCTCCTTGGTAATTAAGAGACCGATCAAACTATCGGTCGATCAAAAGTCTGTAGTGTGCGTCTACTCTAAGTGTTCCATTTTTTCTGACTTTCTGTACCCAAAAAAGATATACAAGTCAATACAAATGAGACTATAATTACATAGTTATTTTTAGTTTCTGAACAGTTAAATTGTATCTATGTAAAATGCAATCCAAAAAAGATTTAAATTACTTACATAAAGAAGCAAGGAACGTAATGTAGTGAATTGTTCTCAACATACTTAAATAATTATTTAAACCATTTATTAGAAATAATAAAAACTGTTACAAATCAACTAACAAGATGCATGATCACAAGAATTGATTTAATTTATTTCCGTCACATGCATACGAGCTTCTCTCGCAAGCAGAAGCTCTGAATTAACAGAGTAACACTTGAACGGCATATAATGGGATGATGTAGAGGTTGCATATCCGAAACAAAACATTTCTGTAACAATCGAATAACTAAAAGCAAAATGTATTTTTTGAAGATTGTTGATGTAGTATAGTAGACAATGAATATAATGGTATTTTAAAAAATATTTCAGGGGTTTTGCAACAAAAACATATAATTTGAATATTGAATAATCATGACTTTTTATCAAATTCTAAAAAAAATATATTAATAGATGCTATTTTCACTAGTCAAAAATAATGATGAATCTGATATATGTAGGACACAGTTGCCAAACCAGTGAAGTATTTTTTTCAATCATTAAAATGCATATTCATGAAATATTAATTTTTTCTATTTCTTTTGTATATGACTGAAAAACATATAAATCTATTCAAAAACCAAACGACAATTTATTTTCAAGTTTTGGTATCAATCAATATTTTATTAATTGACTGAATGCCTTATGTAAAGTTCAACTGGTTGATACAGTCTATACTTGTTGGCTACGTTACACCCATATACATGTATATGGCTACACCTATCGTACAAGCAAGTTAAAATAGTATAATGGAAATATGAAAGGTAACGAAAAAATAACAAATAATTAAGCTTGGGTCATTATATTCAGAATTTACTGAACTTTAAAAATTTTCTCTAATTTTCATCGATAACATTTATAAATTTTTACTATTTAATTTTTGTCTCCAAAAAATACTTATGACGTTTGCTTTTAGCTATTCTATATTCATTCGTGTTATTTGAGACATACAATATAAAAAACACAATAAGGAAAAATTATATGCAACACATTAAAAAAAATTATAAGTACAACCACTCTTAGAAAAAAAATCCCCCTGTTGCAATTATTTTTATTTATACATATTATATTATGCTCTTTGCATTAAATAAATTTTTTCGTGTTTTAATTATTTTAAATAAAATAACATAAAATATAATCTAATTTTGAAAACATTATATTTTGCTAGTACTTGAATATTTCTTAGTATTTTTAAAATATCATATACTTGAGGATATAATGCAGTGTTTAGACAAAAAAGACAAAATAGCAACACAGTATTTTCAAAACAATTCATATTAAAAATGTATAGGTTATTTTGCCATTTTGTCAACAAAAAAACACTGTGTTGTTGTTTTGTCGCTTTAGTCAAACCTTGGCATAAAAAAATATATTAATTTAAAAAAGGTGTTTCCTATATTTTAATTATGATAAAATTTATTAAAAAATTAGATTTTTTATAATAATTCATGTAAAATAAAATATATGATTATAATACCAAAGTCAATAAAAAGCAGCCATTTCATTTCACAATTAAATATCATAGAAATGGCTTTGTCGTTAATAATTAATGCAAAAATTAATGTTAAATAATTAGATTATCATTAAAAATAACTTTTACATGAATAATTACAATATTTTTATATTATTTATAGAAATAACAAGTAATCAAAATTTTAAACTGCAAATTATGTTATTTTATTTATTTTTACATATAATATATGTTTAATTTTTAACAGTTGTGAAAATCATTCAATGTAAAAAAAAATATTCATAATAAATTTGCATATTATTTTTAAATAAATTCTTGTATTTATTATTTGTATGCATTAAATGGTAAAATTATTTGATATATTATATCTTCTGTAAAATATTTTCAGATATATAAATATATTTATTAACATAAAGTAATTGAAAAAGACACAATAATTTTTTTTATAGAACATAAAATTTTCTTTAAATTGAACTAATTTTATACAGACATGATTTAATATACTGAAGGCAGTAATGCACAATAAAATCAAGCAAGGTCTTTCGAATGACTTGCACACATAATTAGAAATAAAAATTGATACATTTTTAATAACAAATATATTTTTTTAATTTTTGTGTTGAAAACAGAATATTTCAGAGTATAATTTTTAATTTAATGTCAGACATTATAATATATAATTATCTATACAGTTTGTAATTTTTTTAATTACTAAATATTAGAATTAATGTCCACTTCATTGTCAGCGGCCTGCATTGCAGGTTCACTTTGAATTTGCAGTATAAGAAAGGGGCACACATCTGAGACCACTATCGTAACACATAAAACTATAAAGTGTATGTGTTCATATCCAAAGTGTACCTGCAGTGTCTCGCATTATTTACCATATATTTTCTTGGTGAAAAAAAAAAGTTATTTAATTAATTTGGTCAATAAACATCTGTATGTTATAAAAAAAGTATATTTTTTTATAAAATATCAAATAATTTCACTTAAAAATTATACCCTGTATATGTTGGATGGTAACGATTTGAATGTTTATAAAATTACCAAAATTAAAATATACAATATCTATGTTCTTTAATAATCATATTTCCAGAATTATTTAAAACCATGTACAATTTTTATTTTTCATATTTTACAAAACCTTTTAAAGTTAATAAAAATATAAATCACTACAAAAGTTACCACCCCGTATACATACATAACAATTGACCCAATAAATGATTGCAAAAAAAAATTAAACGAGAATAACAAAAAGATACGTTCACAAAAAAAAAATCACTTTTACAAGCTTAGTATCAATTTTACTCAGGAATCACTCGAAGTGAGAAAAAGAATGCCATAATATATAAATAGTGTTTATTTAACCGTCCATCTTCTCGGAGACGGTCGCAACAATGGTCCAGTAGCACCGTCCACGCACACACGGGCAAACACAGTTCAAATTTCAAAGGGTCCACAGGTTTTTAATAAAAATGAGGTCCGTTTTTTAAAACACAGTCTAAGCACGCTGTTCGATCACAAACAACAGAACACTTGTGAGTTGTCACTTCTTTAAATACACAGTTTGATTTTTGCTGTTCAAGTTTCTACGGGAACGTCCCGAAGAACAAAATAATACAATTAACGGGCACTGCACTGCGCTGATAAGTGGTTGACTACCTCTGTTAAACCCAGAGCGAGATATAAAAAAATCAATCAGTTCTTATCGTTTTACATAGGTTACAAATTTGTTTATTTTTCATTTTTAAAATATATTTATTTATATAACTAAGCTATTATCAGTAGTTTAATCTGAAAAATTATATGTATCCCAAAAACAAATCGGTTTTAAACATTCATATATAAATTTTAATGACTACAAAATTTATTTATTCGCCTTTTTTTAATAACAAATATTTGTTACTTTATTTTCTCTGTTATTATTATTATATTGTACCAATCGATAACCTTTTGTTCCCAAAATATCATGTTATTGAGTTTATCAAACAAATCTATGTTCTTCAATTTAATTTAAATCTTTTATTAAAAATAGATTGGGAACTGAGGTATTTTATTGTACAGATTTAAATCAAATTAATTTTACACATTGTAGGCGTTTAAGTTAAAATTTAGAGAAGATTTTACAGCGATTTACGTTCAAATTGATGTGCACATTGGTTAAGTTAAAGCAAAGCAAAAATATATTTAAATATACATACAAACCTACGAAAAAATAGTATAAAACAATCTATTAATACACACACCATTTTAATAAAAACATCACATATTGCTTTTATACTTAAATTTTCATATGTATGTACATGTATATAAATATATTTACAAGAAAAAGATGAAATCGCATTTGCACTGCATTGCTACAAAGTTGGTGTGCTCCAACAGCATTTTTTTTAAATCAATTTAAATGTGTAATAATTGTTCACATTCAGTTCCTATAAACATGATATTCATAAATGTCTCTAAAATTATAATAACTACCATTATAAACAATTCTTAATAACAAAAAAATGTACACTGCAAAAAGTAGGCATCTAGTGGATAATAATAAAACAGTTTAACATAGTAAGTTTGTTACATAGAAGATCTGTATTTATTTATACATAATATTATATGTAATTTTTATGTACACTCGACACAAAAAACCGCGGATAAATTTTTTTGCCTAAAATTAGGTAATATTCAAAGCTCTGTAACTTCGATAAAAATGGTTGGAATGAGGTTAAATAAATCAAGTTACAGTTTATGATCAGTTTCTCTCAAAATTTAAGAATAGAATTTGGAAATATGAGGAAAATATTCCAAAACTATTCTTGATTCTGAAAGTATACGAGGAAAAAAAATTGGTAGAATTATTTGCTTGACGTCATTTTAAAGCTCGGCTTCATAATCCTTTTTTTTGTTTTTATCTATGATTATTTTAATTCAACATTACAGTAAGAACCATCTTGGATAACGTTAGTGCTGGTTGTATTTGTTTTAATAAAGAATATAACTAATTCAAATATGAACAAAATTATTCAATCATCTGTAAGCATTTCATCCGTTTTTTTAGTAAATATCATATGATATTTTATTTATCTTTCATGAGCTTGCAACGTTCTGATTTTTAATTTAATTTAAATAACCCAGTTGAAAACAATCACAGCACAATCTAATAAAGAGTTTTGAAGACAAAACTTCAATCTTTAAAGTGATACCGCTTCAACTTTTACCTCATGTACACCATCAAATTTTTTTTCTCTCTTACTTCACAATTTTATAACTTTGTGATAAATCAGTAAAATTTAAATCTTCAAGATAAATAGAAAAATAAATCTTGAGCTAAAACATACTTTTTTTCTACCTCTATCAGACCATTTTGACTGAAGTAATAATGTTTTGAATATTACCCTTTTGGAAATAAAACGTTTATTCCGTAAAATAATTTATCGGGTACATTTAATTAAATTTATGATGAAACATAACTTTAAATGTTAATGTAAGTAGTAAAAACTATTCTTTTTACTAATTAGTAGAAGAGATCTCCCGTGTAACTCACAAATAAAAGATATTTTCATTATTAGCAATAATAATTTGTATATTTATTCATAGGCATCATTGAAAAATAAGTAACAAATGAAATTTCCATCATGGTAATCTCCTTAATCAGATTTAAAGTAATCAGATTTAGTATATTATTTGCTATCAGAAGCAAACTATGTATAGCTACTATTTGAAATTTATTAAAAAATATTCATTTGATTTATCAGTTATTCTTATACGATACTACTATAAAATAATAATAAAAAATATAATATATATTACACGTTTGTATAATCAAAAAGATTACCACAAGTATTTCATTTATGATACGGTGAACGTTATCTAAATAACAACTGTAAATAAATGTATACGTAGAAAACGCTCACAGTGTTCTGACAAAGCGAATAAAATCTAACACGCCATACTAATAAAAATAAACTGGTGTGTTGTTTTCATTTGTTAAGTTCATAACTAACCCCTTATAAATAAATCAAGGCGTTGACACTGTAAAAAGAGAAACAAAACAGTTTACGTTCTTTTTTTAGTTCATATTTCGACCACCGCGACCACCACCTCCTCTACGTGAGTTGTTTTCACCACCACGTTGTTCCTGAAAATACAAACACCCCAATATAACACTTTATTTACTTCAATTTATTTAAGGCAGTTCTTTTATTTCCAGTTTCAAAATTTTGAAAAAATCATTGTAAAAAAACATACATACATACATACATATTATTAGGGGCACTAGACATTTTATTTTTAAAAGTTTTACTATGTTTTTTAGAAGTACTTGGTAATTAGAAATGTTCTTGTTTGTCAAATGATATTTACTAGTTTGATGCCCAGTATTATGAAAAATTAGGTGTCGAAAAAACCAAGAGTTTTCTAAAAGTTATTTTCCATATGTTTGTTTTGTTGTTCCAATAAGTTTTTGGTTTTTTTTTTGACTTGGTAGGTAGCGCTGGGGTCGAGATATTTTAATAAATATCTCGTTATGTGGAAAGAAATATTTTTGTATAAAAAATGGGCCCCGTAGGTGGCGCTGGAGTCGAGATATTTACGAAAAGATGTATTTAAGGTCTGATTCTTAAACAAATTATTTTTGGGCAAAATAACATTTACCGGGACAAGCTAATAATATAAAATTATGATATATAATGACCTACCTTATGGTGGTGATGGTGATGCTGCTGGTGATGCACAGGCTTCTCCGGAATCTTCCGATTGTCCTCCTCCTCCTGCCTCTTCTCATAATGTATGAAGTCATCGAATATAGACGTAGAGTGTCTGTATGCGTGCATAATACGCAACACCTGCTGTCCCTTAGCGTGAGGCACTTCCTGTGTATCCCTCGAATTAGTCACAGGCTTGTTCTCGTTATTCTCCAACCGGATATGCCTCAACTGAACGTTCGGCACATCTTTAACATAGATCCAACGCACCCTGAACTGTCCTTTCCACTTATCCTGCGACCAGACCGAACTAGTGCTGTGGTAGTCCACAGGAGAGACCATCTGCGCCATCCCGCAGAAATGGCCTGAGCCGTTGACAGAAAAGAACAGGTAGACGCGGCCGCCAGGAGCCGATTCCCGTTCCCTGAACGCTTGGTCGAGGCGTTTGTTTCCGTGCTCCGTAGAGCACCAGATCTCATACTTGATGCTGCGGTGGATGTCGTCCTCAGAATACGACTTGATCACAAAGAAGCGGGCACCAGATGCACTTAGATCAAACTCACCGGGGTTGTAGTTGTTCTTAACACGGAGTTCTTCCAGTACTGGGTGGTTCTGTTGGGCAGTGGGCGGTTGGACCATCATCTACAGATAGTTATATTTAGTAATGTATTTTAATAAATTGAAGTTATTTGTTATAAATGAAGAAAATAATAAATATACCTGAGGTGGGGGTTGTGTAAGATGGGGTGGCACGTGCGTTGGGGGTTGCATGTAGGCCTGCTGGCTCTGCGGTGGAGGGGCAGGCATGGCAGGTCCTGTAGGTGGAACCCCTCTCTGTTGCAGCTGTGCCTGGCCACGAGATGACCCAGACCACGGTGGCCGCATTGATACTGATGATGAGCCAGGACCACTAGCATTCTTAGACTGGAATAAAAAATATTTCAATAAGTTCTCTGATGCACAATGTACTCAGTAACAAATAACAAAATTATTAAAAATGTTATAAATTAATAAACTATTCACCTTACTAAAATCAATAGATAACATAACAGAAATGTCAAAAGACACTTTCAATCTTAGATTAAGAAAATTTATGGATGCATAAGCCACCTACTTCATTATACATAGCTTGTATTTAAAATTGTATAAAAATTACATATTTTTTATGTATTTATTGTGATTTTTATGATTTTCTATATTTTATCTAACCTACCTACTAACCTCCATTGGCCCAAATAGATTTGATATTTTTTATATAATTTTTGTGATTTTCTATATATTAACCTAATGTAAAAACTAACCAACCTCCTTTCATCCCAATATATTTGATATTTTTAATGTGATTTTTGTGATTTTCTATATTTTAAAACGATTAAATTTATGTTCATGTGTATAAAGTGGATACTGTAAAATTTTAAGTGCAAAGTATTAAAATGTATGTTCAATTTACAAAGTGAATACTACATATCTAATATATTATGTAATCTATATACAGAGTGAGTCATATCAGGTGGGACAGACTTAAACAGTTGGTTGAGGAAAATATTTCATGCAAAAAAGTTCATATGAACATGTGTCCGGAAACTCTTCATAAGGAAGCTACAGACTTTCAAAGATTTTGTCTAAAATGATACAATTAATACAAATATGGCATTGCACATATTAACTAACTTCACTCTGTTCACTGTGGCGTCACAAGATAATAACCCAAATTAATATAGTAGTCCATGATATTAATTAATCTAATTATTTGACGTTTATAAAACCCTGATAAAACCTGTTTATTGTTTTATTTTTTCCGATTTAAAGACAAATTTTGAAATGTGGTGCTAAGTGTGTCTGATTAATATATCTTTTAATATAAAATTTAATTTGAATAACTATAAGAACAATAAAAAAAACGCTGTGTTATGTATCCATATAATCGTATCACGTATATGTAAACATACAAAAAATCTTGTGACGTCATGCGCAGAACAGTAAAAAAATGAAACATGGGAACGCCATATCTTTATTAATTGTATCATGCATCTTACTCAAAAATATTTTAATTGCTTCCTTGTAATATCAAAGCTAAAAAATTTGTTCTCTGATTTCAAAAATTTTACTTGATCTATCCGTTTCACGTCAACACAAACACTTTTTGTTCCGTGTCTGTCTGTCTCCCAATCCTTGTCACATGCATAACTTATGAACCACTGAACCGATATTAATGAAACTTGGTTGGTTGGGTCTGGCTTGAGGACGGTCTCATTACAAAATCATCAAAATTGTGTGTAAGAGGGAGGGGTGACATCCCAAAAGACTTATTTTTTTAAGATATCTCAAGACACGTTACGTGAAAATTTTATAGAACCTTTTTTGTAGATCATTCAATTTTCTATAATATGTATAGGTCACCTACGTTTGTTGTAAAGTATTCCCTTACAAAGATTTATCTCAATTTGCTTTAAAAAATCGTCATTTGTTTTTTTAAATTGCTATTTACTTTGACATATTAAATGTCATTTTGATATTTGTATAGCAGAAAAATAATGATTTTGATTGAAATTGTCAAAAATTTCAAAATATACGACATAATAACGAGGTGCATATAAAGAAAACTAAATTAATATTTTTTATTAAAATTGTATGAAAATTAAATGGTTAACCAATGACACAGTTTAAATTAGTCAATAATTAACTACCTTTGATGAATTTAGCACGAGGAAGCATTGTGTTTTGAATAGTTATAAAAAATTTCACTAACCACTTGATTCTGCATCTGAACTTGTGACTGTGTGTTTTGATGCGGTTGGTACCCCTGTTGGTTCTGTTGTTGCTGTTGTTGTTGGTGCACCTGGTGGGACTGGACCTGCACTTGGCTCTGTATTTGCGCCTGGTGCTGCTGTACTTGTACTTGGTTTGGTCCTTGCGTCTGAACGTTTGTTTGTACCTTCAGATTAAATTAATAAATACATCTGGATATTCTGATTGTAAGTATACGACATACCTGTTGTTGTCCAGCGATGGGAGAAGTTGCCGGTAACTGCGCTGGAGGCTGGGGTGGCTGTGGGGGTGGAGGGGCTGGCTTGGCCGTATCCCAAGTGCCTATATCGATGTTGTGTTTGCCAGGGATTATCGGACCCGGTGGCATACCAGGCCCTTTTTTCTTCAGTCCAGATGTCTGCACGGAGACTTGTGGTTTCGCTGGTTGGCTTGCGATGCTGGCCCATGTTAACTTTTTTGGTTCTTTTACTTCAGAAGTCTGTAAAAAAATATATCAAAATATATGTTTGTATTTGCATGTATATTTTTAATCACACTATAATATAAACGTGTATGTTTATATATATATATTTGTATGTCCGCACGAAATGTTAGTTTTATAGACTTTGGACTCAACGGGCCGATTTTGATAGTTTTTTTTTTGTCATGTAGCTTCACTCTTTTTCCAGTCAATAGGCTAAATTTCATTTCTTAGCTATGAGCTGTGATTTTTTTCCGAAAAAGTACGTGAAAAATTTTTTTAAAATTAAATTTTATGATAAAATACCGTCGGCATTTTTTTTTAATCTGTAGCTCTGATTGGACGAAATCATATGTTTCTGTCTGATTTACGTACTTTTTGACAGATGAGAGATGACAGAGAATGTTCTAGAAGGTTTTCTATCCTTAAAATTTTTGATGACGTTAGATTTGATAGTTCCAAAATTACGTGATTTTTTACATGTGACATTTTTTGTTTGTAAAAAAATTATTTTAAGTGAAATTGTTGAATTTTTTTTAATTGTTGAAATTATTCATTTAAATCAGGGACAGCGTTTCAAATATTTGTGGTTTTTTTAATGAAATTGTATAAAAATATAATTTTTAAGAGCTTTGTTGTAGGAGATTGATGCAATTTATCCAAAAGTAAAATAATTAAGTCAGGGGCTGGTGTCGTTTTAAATATATGAAATTTTTGGGCACTGTCACACTTCGTAACTTTTGTAAAAACTTAAAAAAAAATTAATTGTTCAATAATTAGAAATTTCAGAAAAATATGAAAATTATAATATAGGTCAGTAGCGTCTCAATTTTTTTTTTAATTGTTCAAAAATTAGAAATTTCAGAAAAATATGAAAATTATAATATAGATCAGTAGCGTCTAAAAAAAATTATTTAAGGATATTTTTTGTAAATAATAATTAAGTCGATTTTAAAAAAGTGACGTAGACAAATTAATTTTGATTAAAATTGAACAAAAATTTACATTTAAAATTAATAATTAAGTCAGGGACTGGAGTCGTTTTAAATATATGAAATTGTCACATATCGTAGCGTTTGTAAGAACATAAAAAAAATTTTAATTGTTCAAAAATTAGAAATTTCAGAAAAATATGAAAATTGTAATATAGATCAGTAGCACCTCAAAAAAATTATAATTATAATTAAGTCAGGGGCGTCGCATGAAAATAATTAAAATTGCTATTTTTTAAAAGTGACGTAGACAAATTAATTTTGATTAAAATTAAACAAAAATTAATAACTTCAGGAATACATAAAAATAAAAAGTTAAAAAGTTAACCATTTAATAAACAACAGTACATTTTAGGTTGGGTAAATTATACATGTAATATTACTGAAAATTGTAACAATGATAAGTGATTATCCCAATTTAAGAAAAAAATGAGTATCAGCAAAAAGAATGGAAAATTATTATAATATACACATACGAAGGTCGCAGAACTGAGTAAATTTGTGATTAGGTAATTTGTACATGTAAGATTACTGAAAATTTTAATATTGATTATCTCCGCTAAAATCAAAAATTAACTATCAAAAAAATAGTGGAACGAGTATGATATATACACATACGAGGGTCGCAGACCCGAGTAAATTTGTGTAAAAAATATGGCGTGAAAGGGGGTTGGGGCGCGAAGCGCCCAGGGGCACAGCCCCTAGTCAATTTATATATTAATATTAATTAATTAGGTTTGTAACTGTAACAAAAGTCTGTATTTATGAAATTACATAGATAAAAAAGAAGTTTTATGTATAGTACAGTGAACCAAGTAGAATTTTAGGACAAAATTTGCCAGTAAAAGACAAGTCTACCGATTTCATTAAATTAATCTTATTTGTATAAAAACCAGTTTATATTTTTTTTATTATTTTTTTATTTCTTTTTCTTCTTTTTGTTCTTTTCTTATTGTTATTTTATATTATTTTCAGTTTTAATATACTTGGCCATTTTTCTTTTAACATACTATCGTGTTTATATTTCAAAATTATTGACATAAAATCCTTCCCAAATACCAAATCTCAATAAAAAATCTTGCCAGTCATTGAAAGGGGCCGATGTTTTGCATTTGAATTGCAATATGAAAAAAAAAAAATGTATGATAAATATGATTTATGCCACAACTTCATATTTCTAACATAATTATAATTCATAATAATTTATTTTTCTGTTATGTTTTGGGTGTCCTAAAAGCTATAGGATTGACGAATGGAGCTACTCTAGTGTTTGTAAAAGTCCACTCCTGATAAATAAATAATTTCTTGTTATTATTGTCAATATTTATGTCCGCTATTATAAACGACCTAGCAAATTTGTAAGCTAGCAAGCACTCTCAAATGAGATACCAAACTTATATGACAGTTCTGTTGATGACTTTGACAGATTTCGCGCAAGCGTTGTATGTAAAAACCAACGGTATTAAACCAGTTGTGCTATTATGAAAATTATTTTATATGGTCAGAGTCGCCAACTGTGTTACAATACGTTGAAGTGTCACTGCTCTAAATTTCATAACTAATCCATAGATACTATAACAAAATTCATAACCTCATTTATGAGTGCTTGCAAGCTAACAAATTTTGCTAGGTCGTTTATAATACCGGATATTAGAATTTCAAAGTCTCAAAATCTTTAAAAATTTTGTATATTTAAAAAAATGAATTTAAAATTGAAATTAGTCTACTGATTAACCTTTGTGGTGAATCCATTACTGTGTACACTCCACTAAAACTAAACTTACAACAAATAAAAATCAAACACAAATAGTACTGACAAGTTTTACCGTAGATTTGCTATCCTTTCCATGTCCTAGTGCCATATCTATCGACAAACTCTGGACACCCTGTTCAACGGCCTTGAGCGAGTCGTGTTGAGGCTGGGCGGCTGCATATACGCTGCCTGCATCCTGCCGATAATAGTCATCATAGTGCTTACGCTGACCCAGCTGAGTGCCCCATGTCGAATAGTCACCATTGCCCGGGAAATAGTTGAATGCAGACGGCTGACCGAATGCGGTAGAGAAGGTTGTTGATGGCCCGAACATGCCTGCTAACGACAGATTTGTTTAATGTTTTGAAATTAAAAATTTTGTGTATTTTATGAATTTTGTACTTGAACTTGTATATTTATCATTTATTGTGCCTGAAATTGTCTATTTTATGTTTTTGTGTCTGAAATTTTCTATTTAACATCTTTTGTGCTTGAAAAAGTCATTAATTAACTGAATAATTTCATAGGTTACATTTTTATGAATATTATAGATTAAATAAGTAACATTTTTCTTTAAGATTCATAGGAATGGATTCATATTTTAAGTGTTTGTAAAAGTGTGTTTTAAGGAAAAACATCTCTGATCTAGTCATGATTTAACAATTTCTAAGTTACATCTAACCAGAAATGTGTAAAAAAATAACGGCTCGTGTATTTTAATGGTTCTATGTAATTTAACACTGTTTAATAAAAACTTCAAATAATTTTATGGTTACATAACAATTTAAAGTACATTAAGTTATTAAATAAATGAAACTTACCATCCATAGAATAAGAATCATGCGTGTAACCTCCGAGGAATGGAATGGCGTCTGTGCCATTCGACCACGTGCCATCTCCCATACCGAACGACTGGTAAGGAAACGTACCCCCACTGCCATAATAACCTTTACACACAGACAATGTTAAATACCTAACTCTTAACTACCTTAAATATATATAAGTAATGCTATTTACCTGCTGCTGTGCTCATGCTGTACGGATCTGTGGCACTGGATATAGGGACACTGGTTGCATATTGTGTATGAGCTGTGCTCCCTTGCGCTTGCTGTTGGGGCCGCCATGATTCAAAATCCTCCGATGCTCCACCAGCTGTACTCACACCTCCTTCTCCTATCTGCTCCTTCGGGCCATTGGTTACTGTACAAGTACAAAATAAAACAAATTATATGCGTTCATGTGAAATTATATCACTAGGAATCAGAAACAATACATACCTTGATTACCCTGTCCTTTCATTCGCTGCAATTCCGAATTCGTACATGAAACCAAATAAAACTTTTGTTTATAATATTCTACATATTTAAGACATAAAAATACGATACGGGGACGTAGAAATAATACAAATTTTGCGTATTTTTACCTGTTCCGACACGCCTGCTGACATTGACGTCTTTTCACTTGTTCACCGCACTACAATGTCAAATTACGGCACTACAGAACTTCGACTAGCGCACAGTACCACACACAGTCCTTATTTAACTATAATTAAACAAATAAAACTAATTTCTAACCGATAATTATAGTGTTTTAGTTAAATTTTAAGTTATCCGAGTCCGTCTAGTAATGGCGTACATCAGTTCATAGTTGAACTGTGCGCACATGCTTCGCGCAAGTGATATACGTGACACTTGAAGTCGCATTCACAATACATACACATACATATGTACACTCTACACAAACACTCATCTCGCGATTTACCGACCTTTGATTTACCGGCAGCTTGATTTACCGACGGGCCAAACGCGCGATTTGCCGACTTTCTCCTATCCCCTCCATAATACTACCGTGATTTGTATTTCTGCGCGAAATTTAAATTCACCAATCAATGTTGAGGTTGGCACGGTGGTGGGGACCCCTCTCGACGTCGGCAATTCAAGCGGTTGAATTACCAACAACGTCGGTAATTCAAGCGATGAGTGTACATAAATATGTATGAATAATATGGCTAAGCTTTGTTCACGATACATACCTTTATCCTTTCATATGAAATTGTACACGCATATAATTCTTTTAAATTAGTAAATCTATGCATATACTTACAGAAAAATTGGTAAAAAATAATAAAACTATATGGATACGAATACTTTTATGCATTAAAATTGTATACATTTAAAATGTTATATCAACTGACATTCCTTAATTTATATTTATTTTATATAATACAGTCATATTAAACAAAACAAAACTTAATCCGAACAATATAAAAACAATAAATCTAATTTAAAAAAAAGTAAAACGAGAAACATGATAACTAAGCGATAACAAAATACACATCTTATAACTAATATAAACATCCTAAAATCAGTTTTTCACGTTTAAAATTATACAACATATCACTGAGCAATGCCAATTTTTCAATCATCGATTTCCATTATTTCGGGCACATCTTTCTTACTTCCATTGTTGCTACTCGTACTCGGTTTATTTCCGTTGACATTTGATTGTTGAGAACTTGTAGATGTTGTAGATGTGGTAGGCTGAGTAGTACCGATTATATTTACATGCGAGCTTGTAATGTTGTGTTGAGATATCAGGTTTACTAATGCTTTGGAAGATAAAGCTGTTAGACCAGGTGTTACAGAAACATTACCTGCAAGTTTTACATAAATTTATAATGATAAATATCGAAGTCATTTTAAAATAAATTTTGCCTGACATATAAAGAATTTGCTTAAAAAAAGTTTTTTTTATAAACTACTAATTTTTTTAATATTTGTTTTTTTGACTATTCAAAAATTTTATAGTTCCAGACATAGGTGGGCAGTAACTCGTTAATCCGTTAATCGTTAATTAACGAAGTTAACAAAATGCTTAACGGATTAACTTTTAAGTTAACTAAAAAAATATTAACGCTTTTGTTAACTTCCGTTAAATTGAACTTCCGTTAACATTAGTCCGTTATATTGGTTGTTTGTTGACATGTTGTCATTATTTTGAATTATGCGCCATGCGGGCACACTGGCATGGCGCGGCGCTGTTGCTCAAAAGAGCAAGAATCCAGAGCCGAGAAACTCTTAAAAATAAAGCGGCCCTGTTGATTACTTGCTCTATGCCAATGAATACAAGTTATTATAACCTGACTTGCGTTTGCGCCATTTTTAACCGACTTCATTTTTTCATCCATATTTCATATTAATGTAGTAAGTAAAGGTTTAGTTTACATGTGTATATGCTCTACTACCAGAGCAGGTCGCTACTGTCACTTGTAATAATTAAATTAATTAATCTATCCCAAAAGGCGCCAAAAGCAGTATACGTTTTGGATGGTTAACTTTAACTTGTGTTAAATTTTTGAAATTTTAACGCTTTAACGATTAACGAAGTTAACTTTTTTATTAACAAGTTAACGATTAATGAAGTTAACTTTTGGATTAACTGTACCCACCTATGGTTCGAGAGTACTATGTCACCAAACAGAAGGTCTATTTTATCCACCCGATTCCATAGTTAATTTTTTTAAATATAGACATTTTCAAAACTTATTCTAATGCCTTTATTAACTGATAAGTTTAATTATTTTTCTTAACAAATAATTAATTAGAAAATTGCAATATTTAGTAATACAAACAAATTATAACTTAATTTACCTGAATTTGAAACAATATATCCTTTGATTTTTGATGGTAGTTGATTTGCACTTATTAGTTTACCTCCAAGTGCAATTGGACCTGTATTACCCAAAACATCTATGCCACCATTACTTGTTTGTACAAACGTTAAAGATGGCGCTGTTGATGTAAATTGTCCAGTCTGTAAAGAAAAAAAATTATCAAAATCTAAAATTTTAATATAAATACATATTATTAAATAATATGTAGTTATCATCAGGAATACTTGAGCCGTGCATGCGGAACAGAAAATAAATTCTCGATATTGCCAAATTTTATTTTATCCTAATTTTATACTATATTTTTTCTATATCACAAAGTGGACCTTGTTTCTACCTGAGATATAAAAAAAAAAAAAAACTACGGCATTCTTTTAAAAATTAAATACTACCTAAATAGGTATATACAAAATTACATTATAGTCCAGTAAAGGAAATATTTTGACACAAAATTTTAGGGACAAGCAATATTATGGTTGATTATTATCTAATAATTATTTTTATCGAATTCTTCGCACCCAAATCTATAATAATCAGCCATAACATTGCTTGCCACTAAAAGTTAGGATTTTAGCATATTTTACTGCTTCGTTTACTGGACTATTATATTATGTTTAAAATATAACTGTCATTCTAAATTTGTTGATTATTGAAATAAGACAAATGGTGCGTGTGGTGGACAGGTAGAGTGAGCAAATTAGGTGTGTTGTGCAGGTGGGCAGATCAGACGAGCAAGTTAAGTATGTTATTCGGATGGGCAGGTTGGTGGAAAAAAAATATTGCATAGTGCCCGCGGACCTTTTTGCTAGTACCAAATATTAACTTCTAAAGGAGCATGGCTGTACCATGCACGGCGAGAATTTTTTTTGCCTCAGAGTAGTATGGCTGTCAGTCTTAAATAAACAAACATGTTTCACTTTTTTAACTTATTTTTATTATTTTTTTATAAGGCCCAAAATTTGTCTTTTCCCCTGTTTTGAAGAGTACCATACAAAAAAAAAATACTAAATAATTAATTTACTAAAAAAATGGTAATACGTCGCTTATCTAACAACACCACTCAAGTCATTTTGACCAACTTTACATGAGAGCAAAAAAACCATGTATGTTTTATATATAATACTATTTTTTGAATCAGATCTCTTATTGTCCGAAACGTCTAGAATACTCTAGAATGTGATTAGTAGATCGACGCGCAATGAGTAGCTCTATCCAATGACATTAAAATGTAAAAACCGCTAATTTTCGACTTGAGCGGTGTTGTTAGATAAGCGACGAATAGTAATAATGTTATAAAAAATAACAATAGTTTAGTAGATATTTTGGTATTTCATTTTAAAACTTAAGAGCCACTGGCATGTTAATTTTAATTTACTCTTTATTTTGGTTTATAGTTCCTCAAAAATTTTTTAAATATTTTTTTGTAGTTATAACAGTAATGTAGTATAATACTTTGCGTAATAAATTTCTTTTTTACGTATCAAAAATAACTCGCACTTTTTTTGTAAATATCCTGCTCCTTTACAGGTTAATTAATATATGAATATACTTATTATCTGAATATGCTATTTTTAATATTTCTTACCGATTTAGTAACAACAAATTTCTGTTTCTGTTGATTATTTTTATTAACAGTTATTGCTGATACCTGTAACAAAAATAATAAATAAATAATACATTCCTTCAGTTACTGACTTGTACAAATTAAAACTTACATATGTGTTCTTTAAAGGTTTTATCACAGGACTTTGTTTGGGTATTAATGTAGATGAAGGGTTAGAAGACGTTCCTGGATCACTTTCAATACCTTGTAAACACTTTGTCTGATGTTCGGGCCAATGAGCACGCTGGCAAGCATAACCACAGTAACTCGTGTCCCAACAGCAACGATATTCTGATTCTTTTAAACATGATGCACACCTACAATAAAATTTATATATACATAATTATATTGTTAAAATACATAGATATTAAAACTGTCTACATATTTCATAAGTGTCACATAATTGATAAAATAAAACTCTAAAAATAAAATAATAAGAAATACGGATAGTAAAGTACATAAAAATTATATACATTACCATTGTTTTATTTTTGCTTCTTCTACAGCCTTTATTCGTTCTTGTTCTAATGTATTTCTTAAACTTGTAAGTGCATTCTTTTTATCTACTTCATGCGTTTCTTGTAAATTTGCTAAAATAACAATGTAATATAAAATATGTACATATCAATAATGAGTGTGTACTTATGTACACACGTTAGAAGTTATACTTCTTTGGGATGATTGAAAAATAACTACGAATAATCTTAATAACAATAATCTGCCGTTTGCTTTAAATATAATTACAAATTTAATTTAATTATAATATTTAATTAATATAGGCAATACTCTTTACAGTTGTGTTATTTAAGTAAAAATTTTTATTGTCTATATCTATGATTACGCTATCATTTTTTTGATATAGGCAATACTCTTTACAGTTGTGTTATTTATTCTGTATTTTCAGTCCCGGGCTAGATATTTCACCGCATAAAATTTCTTTACAATTTCGTTACATTACTAATTTCATTTCCGTTACATTACTCAATTTTTACCCTCAACGTCCCTAAAGAAGTATAACTTCATTAAATATAATAATTCGTAAATAATTTATATTTACCTAATTGTAGTCTTAAAATATTCATTTCTTCGGTATGTTTATGTTTTATAGCTTCCAATTCTAACTGTAGTTCCTTAATTTTAGCTTCATTACATTCCGGTGAGATATCTTTGAGTGTTTCTACAATTATAGATCTGAAGTAATCGGAAAGCTGAAAAACCAACAACTTTGTGTTATTTATTATCTTTAAGGGAGTATCCTGCTTTATGAGTCTCAAAAAATCATTTTTTTTATTGCTTAAATCTCTTCCTAATATATCTAAGAATATGTCTGTAAAGTTTTATAGGCAAATTCGAAATATTTTCAAAGATATAGTACTAAACGCAGTGGGGTGTTGAGCAGGTATACCGTAGACCGTATAACTTTGAAACGCGTTTTCTCGAGTTTTTATTTTTATGATTTTTCTAAATTGGCGAGCGTGATTGCAAGAAAACTAAATGACCGATCAAAATGAACCAAAGCTTGTGTCTTCAGTTTTAAATTCTCTTCTATATGAACTAAAAAGATTCATGAAAAAAAAATTCTAAACAACTTTTTTAGCAAATTGAAATGATTTTTTTTTTTTTTAAAGCACATTTTTTTTCAAACCTGAAAATTTTTTTAATTTTACAATTTTTTGGGTTTTTCTTAGTTCATATAGAAGAAAAATATATAAAAATTAAAATGTTCTTTGATTTTTTTATTTCAGACAAAAATTACGAGCTCCATCTTTCCCGCCGATTGGAGGCTGCGATCGCAAGGTGTTGCACATATAAATTGGTTGCGTTTGAATATTTTTGTGTTAATAATTTTTTTTTAACGTTCAAATATGCAATAAAATAATCTGAAAAGTTCACTTCACTAGCTTATTTTTTTCTGTCCTAAAAAAATTCCCAAAAAAAATGCTTTGTTTTGGCCTCATAAAGCAGGATCCCCCCTTAAATTGAATATTAAAAAACACTAACTTTCTGGCTTGCTTTGTTTAATGCTTGAGTCGCTGGTCCTGCCGTCGACGATATCCTAGGTTCAATTTGTGCAATCAACGGACCCACCGGTTTTAACTTAAGAGGCGGCAAGCCTTGTGCTGCATTTCTTTCCTCTTCAGTCTGCACATTCTCTACTAGATCCACTGTCATCATAGAGACAGGTGCAGTTTTAGGTGCGGGTGTTATTGTGACGGTATTCCTTCCGATATTATTCACCGATGCTTGTGTCGTTTTTGGTTTTATCTGTGTCACAGAACTTGTAAGAACGGTAAGGAAGTTATTTTGTAACTGATGTTGGAAGTTTGTTGACATACACTGCGATGATGAAGATGAAGATGGTAGAGATAAACGATCTTTCGCATCTATTGTTTTTTTAGTGAATTTTGGTTCGGATACGGGTTTCCAAACTTTTTTTATTTCAGGTATTGGTTTAGGTATAATAGCTCTTCTTATACTGAAACCAGGTTTTATTGCAGAACTTGTAGAAGCAGGAGGTGATGGTTTACTATTTTCATTTGCCTTCTTTTTATTTATATCCGCTACACTGATAACTTTAAGTTCCATTTTTTTATTTTTGTGAATTATTGTCCCTTCACCTCGAGCAACGTTATCAATTGTTTTTGTTATGTTGTCTACACTGTTTCTATCTGATTCGCTGTTAGATGATTTACTGGTACTTGACTCAGATTTATCATTATGTGACTTGTTTTTCTGGAAGAAAACACTGGGTTTTAGTTCTAAAGCAGGAAAGAATTCTTCTATGGAAGATCTGATGTTTTTAGAATCATATTCATCATCTGAATCTACTTCGACTTTTATTTTTAATGATGCATCTAATTCAGTTGTGTTGTCTTCATTTTGCGTAGTAGGTCCATTATCTTTAGTTTGGTTCTCATGTACACCATTGATTTCAGGTTCGTTAGTGATAGATATAGGGTCTTTATCGGGTGGTGTTTCTTTTTCTGTACAGATTTCTATTTTCGGTTTATTTTTTTCAGAATCAGTAATACCTAAAAGAAAAAAAATCTTCATCAAGCACGGTTTTATTGATTTTAATTTTTTATAAGTAAAAAAAAAGTGTAGAAAACGTAATGATTCTCAAACAATTTTCAATTACTGATCGGAAAATATCTAAATTAATGCATTTAAGGGGGACGGCCACTGTGACGGAAAAAAAATATAAAGATTCGTACTTTGCAGAATAAAAATTTTTTTCTTAGATTTTTTTTTAAAGTTTACATATTCATAAATATGTATACAAAAAAATGAGTTTAAATTTTGAAAATTGACAGAGTTAGTCAATTTAGTGAGACGATGTAACACGGCCGGTTATGACATAACAAAAACATTAAACACGTTTATCTCGGAATGACATTTTTCGACCTGGTCGACACGATTCCTCAAAAACTAATGAACCGATTTCAATTATTTTTTTTATAATTTTCGTAATTGTAGTAGCTATTGTTGCACGTAGCCGATTTTTGAAATTTTGATAATTACTATTTTTAAAACTGCTCTAATAAAAAAAAATAGGTCTTAAAAATGAAAAAAAAATTCAAACGATCGCCATTTTGTGAAAAAATAAAATAAAATAAAACGACTACGTGCAACGATAGCTACATTCATATAGATATTGATAAAATTTTTATTTATTTTTTTATAGAGAAAAATAATTTTTTTGGTCGTCAAATCGAAGCTCATAACTTTGTAAATATTTAATATTTTTCAATAAAAATTGATATTAAATAAGTTGAATATATACTTAATAAATTGTCCTTTACCTGATTCAAAAATAATTAGTTATATCTGTGAAAAAAATTCCCAAACATTGACAATTTTTTGACCCGTCACAGTGACCATCCCCCTTAAAACAAAAATCAAATTAGAGTTCTGTAAATTTTCTATTTTAAATTCCTTCCCCTGAAAATCTTTGAGAATCACATACAGTATTTCAACGATAGAGGCCTTGATCAATCACAATTATAAGATATGGTTTTGTAACTTTTACATACCTAATATTATTTTAGAAACATCAACCACAGTGATATTCTTGTTAGACAACATTTTATCAGACGAACGTGACTTCCGACTATTCTGTTCGTCTTTTGATGTAACTTCATCATGTTCGTCATCATAATCTGAACTATTGTACTCAGAAATACTGTGGAAATCAGAACTTTCATAGTCTGATAAACTGTTACTCGAAGAACTCGTCCCACTTGTACTTTCTTCTATAACATTCTTTTTAGTTTTCTTAGTCGACTTTTTCTCTCCAGAAATACTTCCGTGCATATCTTCTTTAGTTTTTAATTCAACATCACTTTTACTTTCTTCTTTACTTGCCGTCAATTTACAAGTATTATTTTTTATGGTTGATTTTTCGCAAACGAGTTCCATTTCTTTGTCTATTTTTTTAACAGAATCAATTTTTGTTATTTGTACTTCTGTGTCTTCGATTTGGCACGTTTTTGTTTCAGATTCTGCTATTTTCTTCATCAGTTTATCGGCTATACTTAATGTGAGTTTTGGAGGTGTTTTTAATTCACTGCACTTTAACGGTGATATTTTTAACTCCATTTTAGAGTTTAAAATTTCACGTGGATTCAGTTGAACTATGGGTTTTAATTTTACTGGTGTTGCTGTTTTGGTATCTTCTAATTTATCTGAAATTGTATATATTATTCCATACAGTTTAATTAATCAAAATATGACAAATATTCTAAAACAATTTACTCTACAATTAGGATATTTCTCTAGAATTTGTACCGTTTGTTCCTGTGTTTTATTTAAAATTTAGATAAAAAAACCCAAAAAAAGTTTTCTTTTAAATTTTAATACATAAATATTTGCAAGAATTTGTGTGATTTTTGCATTTTTATAAGAACTTCCCTGACTTCCAAGCAAATTCCCTGACATTTCCCTGTATAGCAAAATTCACTGACTTTTCCCGGTTTTCCAAAAACTAGCCACCCTGTTACTTCTGCAAGCTTTCATGATCGTTGATGATATTAGTAATTGTTGTCTTTTATAACTTGTATTTTGACTTTCAACTATTCTGAAGAAATTTCAAAATGAAAGTCAAAATGTCAAGATATAAAATAAGAAAATGTTGACACCAGTCCAAAAACCAAGTTAATAAACTAAATAAGTGACGCACAACATTTTTTTTCTAGATACCTCTCAAAAAGAATGATATTGTTTATAACTAAAAAATATTATTCTATAATTATATATTATACTAAAAAATCAATGTATTTAAATCATATTATTTACATTATCTTCATAAATAGTGGAAGTATATACCATCTTTATAACAATATTAGACGAGCATTTATTATAATGTTTTTTGGGTTCTTTTTTTAATTTTAAAGAAATCGGTCAAATTGGTTGTTGGATGTTTGGGTGAGTTTTTTTATCTTGAGACTGCATAATATCTGGAAAACAACGGATTTTTACGGAAAATGTTAGGTACCAAAGTTTCAGAATTTGGAAGGACAGAACCAATAGAGGTGACAATTTTGATCTTAAGTGAAGGTTTTAAGGTCATTTTGGGGTTAACTATTTTTTTTCAAATGGAAACCTATTTATTTTTTTTCAGATTCATACTTTGCAGAATAAAAGAAACAACTTTTGTCTGAAAAGTTTTTAAAAAAAACTTCAATTTTAAGGTCATTTATTTTTAATTTTTTACATCAAAAAAAATTTTTTTTGCGTTCAAAAATTTTGAAATAATTATATAAGGTGTTTAAGAAAAAATGCAGATTAAAAAATGAATTTGAATGTTTTTTTTTATCTTTTTTTACAATAAAAAAAATTTTTTTGCGTTGAAAAACACTGAAACTATAAAAAAAAATTTTTTTTTTTAATGTAAAAAATGAAAAATAAATTACCTCAAAAAGTTTTTATACAAAAATTGTTTCTTTTATTCTGCAAAGTACGAATCTGCAAAAAAATAAATAGATTTCCATTTGAAAAAATTAGGTTTTTAGACCCCAAAATGACCTTAAAACCTCCACCCAAGATCAAAATTGTTACCTCCATTAATTTTGCCCCTCCAAATCCTGAAACTTTTGTATTAAGCAGTCTCAAGATAAAAAACTCACCCGGTACCTATAAAACTTTGATTTTTGTCACATTGGCTACAGAGTAATTTATATATCATACCTAATGTGATCTCCATTGACTCTGAATTATTCAAGTTCCCGTTACTCTCTATCGCAGCACTCGTAGAACTTTTAGAGCTGACATCACTATCCCGTCTTTCAATCGCCATCTCACCCTCTTTCATCTCTGCATCAGCCCCATGCAGCACTTTCAAACGTCCACTTGTGTTTGTGAAACCGCCCCGCATTCTTACATTTCCTCTGAGAGGAGAGGACTTCTTACTAGATGAACTGTTTGAATTTGGAATTTCAGATTCGTCAGAATCAAATTCATCAGATTGTGAATCTTTCACCATTTTCTTAAAGTTATTTTGTACAGATCGATTAATAGCAGCTTCTTCTTCGTCTTCTTCTGTGCCGTAACCTTCAAGAGTATCATTTGGTAATTTTTCTATTTTTTTTGAATTACCATTATTTGCTTTTATGTTTTGTTTTATAGAAGTTACTGTTGTTCCAGGTTCGTAATTGGGAAGCATTAGTTTGAGTTGTTCCAGTAGAGATTCAGGATTAAACTGGATACGGTATGCAGCATGTTCAAAATTACCATATATTTCAGTTAGTTTTTCAATATGTAGATCTACCTCCTGAAATTGTACATATGTAAGAGTTGAAATGATTTAAACAAATTAAAGTGATTTACAAAAAAATATATGCTTGCACAAGAAGGTCACCTTAACCCTTTATAGCTCAAGATCTTAAAAATTTAAATTACGTTGATAAAGAGACAAGTTTAGGATTATAAAAAAACACGTGTTTTTCAGAAATTTAAAAATATTTATTTTTAATTATTTATTTGATTTTTTTGGGAGTGACATTACTGTGAGTTAAGGGGGATAGCTACTGTGACGGGTCAAAAAATTGTCAATGTTTGGGAATTTTTTTCACAGATATAACTAATTATTTTTGAATCAGGTAAAAGACGTTTTGTTAATAAATATTAACAAAGTCATGAACCTCGATGTGACGTCAAAAAAAAATTTTCGAAAAGAAATTTCGAGAAGTGTTATATGAAAAAAATAAATAAAAATTTTATCAATATCTATATGAATGTAGCTATCGTTGCACGTAGCCGTTTTTTTTAATTTTATTTTTTCACAAAATGGCGATCGTTTGAAATTTTTTTTCATTAGAGCGGTTTTAAAAATAGTAATTATCAAAATTTCAAAAATCGGCTACGTGCAACGATAGCTACTACAATTATGAAAATTATTTAAAAAAAAAAAATTGAAATCGGTTCATTAGTCTTTGGGGAATCGTGTCGACCAGGTCGAAAAATGTCATTCCGAGATAAACGTATTTAATGTTTTTGTTATGTCATAACCGGCCATGCTATATCGTCTCATTAAATTGACTGTAACTCCGTCAATTTTCAAAATTTAAACTCAATTTTTTGTATACGTATTTATGAATATGTGAACTTTAAAAAAATCTAAGAAAAAAATTTCTTTTTCCGTCACAGTGGCCATCCTCCTTAATCGTAAAAAAAAACACTTATGTCGTATGGCAGGATTTGAAACAATTATTTAGTTTGTTGTAGTATAATGCTACACCACATTTTTCGCAAATTGTTTGTGAAACACCATACACTGGGGAAACTTACAACGTATTCTTCTGGTCCTGCCTTACTGCCAATAGTTACGTAATAATACGTAAGTCAATAGGTTATGCCATCTGTGAATTTTACTTGATACTAAGTTATTCAGTGGTATGTTACAGTAGTATTACACATATTTAAATGAACTAAATATATTTAGTACGTATATTAGCGGGATTATTGAGGTTTGTTACAGAAATGTCACATGGGGCTACAAAGGGTTAACTTTGTCACAAGAAGAAAAAACCCACGGTTCATTTGTTTACGCAGGAAAAATAAATTTCAGATATTTTTTTTACAGACCTCGGATACAAACTTTGAAATATATATTAAAAAAATTATTACCTTAATAGATTCAACAATATTTTGTTTCTGTACTTTCGTTGTATTTGGGTCCTTTTTACAATACAAAAATACATCCTTCTGTGGAATCCAAGCCTTATCATGATCACCAAAAAATCTAACGTCTACCAACCCGTTATTTGTATTGACTGCTTTCGCAGGCCAATAAGGAAAACCTAAAAATAAATTATCATTATTTTTTGAGAAAATATTTTTGTCATGTTCTTTACCTTTGAGTTTTGCCCACACAAGCATGTGTGGTGGGGAACACACCTCTATGAACCAGGTATCTTGTTGAGTATTGGCGTTTATGTAACATTCAGGACATGTCTCAATCTCAGACATTTCGATTTTGCATGTTTTAACAATACTTTTTGCAATTGAAGTTAATTTTGATTGTGCTGAAATATTTTATCATTAAATTATTTATATAAAATTGATTTTTATTCAAAATAAGCAAATATGAGTGAAAAATCTAAAAATTTCACAGACAGAATGTATCTAAAATGAAATTCATTTCCCTATGTACTATACTGCCGTGCTAAGCACAAAAGCGGTATCTCAAAAAAAATCATAAAGTTGATTTTTATGGCATCGAATAGCTTAAAAAAATACGATTCCAATGAACTAAGCCAAATAGCGGTATCTTATTTAAAACATGAAAAAACCCTTGAAAAAGTTTTTCCTCTCTCAGGTTTACTTTAAATCACTAAGAGAATTAGAGGTATATCAATAATACGTAGGCGAATAACTGTATATTTTGATACCGCCAAAATTCCTAATATAATGAATAAATTTCAATTAATAAATCAAAAAAACAATCTGTAAAGTAAAAATAAAACTATTTTAACAAAACGTTGATTTCCTCGAAACTCACCTTTACTGAGATACCGCTTTTGTGCTTAGCACGGCAGTATATCTACACCGAATAGGTATTTACCTCTTGATTATATGCATATTTATATAATGATTATTTTTAATCATATTTTACTTAACATTTTCTTTATTAAAATATTCATTTACAGACATTATTATTATATTTTTAGTGGGGATACTATATTAGTTATTTAAATTACGTTTATAAACACTTATTTAACTGAAAATCTATTTATCTATTATTATTATTATCGAGTTCACTGGGCCTGACTGGGCCACCATTATTATTAAAAATCTTTCATTTCAAGACCATCTTTCATAACAGATTATTTTGTTATTCTAAGGCTCCCCATAGACTTACAATATAATTGTACAATGTTATTATTGCACAATTTTATTGAAATATACCTTACGCCTACACGTTCAATTATATTGAATCTTGAATTAAACGCGTCAATATTTTCGTGGGAGCAACATGTGTGATGATCAAGATTTGACTACAGCTATGCTGTTGATTTTGCTGGCGAAACGAAAAAAAAAATGAATATGGATCAAAAAATAGTTGCAAAGAAGGCCAGTGTACACTCACGAACGTCTTTTAAAGGACCTAGTTCTTTTCACCATTTTAAATATAAAAATAAATAAATATTTGTGCGTTGTATGGGACCGCTCCGAATAGTAGACTAAAAAATATTACGCAATAAACCCTAGACGACACAATGAAATAATATGGCGCAATAAAATTTAAACTCGCTCAAACTTTTGTAAAATCATTGCGCAATCTTCAATAAGATTCCTAAATGGTCAATTTTTTTTTTAAATCCGTAATATTGCACAATAAAATTGATCGTCTATGGGCCACCTAACATGCATATAAATGAATATAAGTGAGAATTTTTGCCATTCCACGTAGCCGATTGTGTAATTATTGACGTGTCTCATATACCGTAAATATAAATCATACATACATGAATTATATATGATGCTGTTGTGTAAAATCCATTTTGCATCGGCTAAAAATGATTCGGTACTACCGTACATATTCTCTCTCAAGTTATCCTGTAGCTTAGATAGATCCATAGGCTGTACAACATAAAACAAGTAATCGGTTAGAATTTTTGTATCGACTGGATTCATAAACGGTTCTATCTGTAACAGCAAATAAATCAATATAAAATAATAATAAGTGATTCGTGTTATATCCATCACTACATACCCCTCCAGTGTCTTTCATTCTTTTCAGGGCGTAGCGGAGCACCTGGAGACGTTTTTCTGGAGTTAACCTTTTCATTGCGGGAGACCTACACAAATATATTAATTATTAATATCTAACCCGTAACTGGTACAGTATCATCTGGCGGTGTTAATAAGGAATAATGTGAGAACGATGCCGTTATCTCAACAATATTTATTTATATATGTACCTACTTATAATCTGTGTTCAATTGATGGGGTATAATTAACAAGTACCTAAAATTTCAAATTGATAATTCTTACCTAGTCATGTCATTTTCAGCTCTTAATATCGCAGTACATTCTGGACATGTCCAGTTTTTACCAATGTTAGTAATTTGAGTTTTCAGACAACGTCCGTGAAATGATCGGGGACAAGTTACACAGAACATAGCAACTCCTTCACGATGACACTGCCAACAAAACTTATCTTTTCCAGGCTGTAAAAAGTAAAATCAGTAATAATGAATGTATTGCATTTTGATAAAGAAATAAAAACTCAAGTAAGCTGCTGATTTTTAACAATTGAAAAACAATTACGTAACTGGCAAAACTATTATATTAGGATGATGAATTACACGGTTATTAAACTATACAGGATGTCTCATAGGGTCGTTTCACGCTATTCGTTGATGGTTAATGACGTAGTCGGCCGCCAAAATCCATAAAACTACTAATTATTGACTATTGATTCAAATTTTGAATTTTACATAAAACTGCCAGTGACATCACATGCACTCCTCTCTCGCTCATTTCCCTTGCCTAAATGCTTAGTTGCGAGACAACCTGTATAGTTTAATAACCTTGGGTGAATAATCATGTACTGATGAATTACTTTTCTTAAAAATAAAATATTAAATATACTCACTTTTGTAGGATACAATTCAGTTTTAAAAGTTTTCTTCAGTTTTTTTTCATCAACAGGACTGCTAATGGCAGAAGATATACTATCTCTTTTCCTTTTTAAAGAGGAGGGAGTATTTTCTTTGCTTACATTTTCGACTTCTTGTTCAGATAGGTAATCTATGCCAGAAGTCACTTTGGAGATAAATTTTTGATGCTTGGCTAAAAATTCTGGATTTTGAGATCGCATGTTCCTCTTAAGAGCTATTTGTGATGTTTCCGTAGGTGTGTTTGTACTATGTTTTGGACTAGAGCCTTCGGGTGTCGATTTACGTTTATGTTGAATATTAACATCCAAATTAGATTCTTTGACTGCGGCCATGAGAGACTTTAATTCTCTTGACCTTATTTTATCTACAGATTCATCTTGTGAACTATCAATAATATCAGCTTTTTCTTTTTGATCGGGTTGATTACTTTCATTGTTTATTGTATCATTATCTAAAAGCGATTTGATATTATTGGTCGCGCAGTCTGTTCCGGTGATCTCGCTGTTGATTTCGGATAGTTGAGGAAGATGGCTGATGTTGTTCTCACCACTTTCATGTATTGCAGATGTGTCTTCATTTTTATTCTCCATCTAATGTTTCAAGGTTGACAATTTATAAAAAAAATAAAAATAAATGTAAGTAATATACTAAAAATAGATACTGTTCATTGAAAATATGTTAAACTAATTATACTTACAATTGGAGATGTTAGTACTAAACAAATAAGTTAAAATGTAAAACAATTATATGTAATCGTATAGTCGATTCTTTGATCATTAGTTCTATGTATAGTTGATAGAAAATGCCGCTGGTGTAGCGCTACTGTCGCCTGCTTCTGCTTCAGTTTTAAAATCATAAAGTTCTTCAACTAAAAATACTGCTTATGCTGCCATCTAGTACAAAACCAGAAAAAAGAACGTCAAGTGTATGGTAAATTCACATACATTCTATTGAAGTATTGAACAAAATATAAGAATATGTGTGTGGGTATATGTACATAAATTGAGAAATGTCTATTGTACTAAATTATCTATAATGTCCACAAAGCATAAAATAATCAACTTTCATTAAAACGAAATGCATATGAATATATACAGTAATTGTTCTATAAAATAATTTTTTACTCTACGAAATCCTTTTACAATACTTCGAGACTGAATGTAAGTGTGTTTTTTATGTAAACACAAGTTCATTAACATATTGAATTGCAATTTACATAATTAAGGAGTATATTTATGAATTAACTTTTAGGTTATATGTCCATATAATATTAAAATGTTTTGTTGCTTGAAAAGTTGTTTAAACGGCTTTGTTTTTACACCAAATGTACATCACGTTACAAAAGAAAATCCAATTGAACTTGATACATCGTATATGGGTAAAGGCAGCTTGAATGGCCAATTAGAAATACACTCGTGAAGAACAATATGACTTTATTTCTTATTTTATTGTAGGTTATGAAGTTGTTATTGTAAAAAACGGCCAGCGGGTTTGTGGTACAGGCGGCGTATTAGGAAACGCTCCTCTAGTACAATCGAAATCATATTTTGAAGTTAAAATACAGCAAGGAGGCGCATGGTCTGTAGGGTTGGCGACACGACAGACTAACTTAAATCTTACACAAGGTATTTTCTATTTGTTATTGATGATTCTTAATTTTGAACTATCACATTTTATTTTTAAAACTACTTGATTTTTTTATCATTACAAATATACATACATCCTTCTCAAGGTTAGTAAATGACTAGGTTCGCTTACTTGTGACGTCACCATGAAGTTCTTTTCTACCTTCTTGATTTTTTTATTTATCTATGATTTTAACTGTCATAATATTAAACACAAATCACAAATAATTATAATTAATATAATTAATATCATGTGTGAAGCTTCACTATAGCAATAAATGAATAGCACAAACACAGAACACAATAATAAATCAATCACGATCAAATTTATATTATGACAGTTTGACAGCGTTGGCGACAATTTGAAATCTAGAAGGTTGAAAAGAACTTCATGGTGACGTCACAGGCAAGTAAGCATACCTAGTCATTTACTTACCTTGCATCCTTCTGTGGAATTCAAGCCGATTACATCTTAACAGTATAATGGTTGCATCACTGTATCAGAGTACCTACTCAATTAGAGAAACACTTTACCGAAAATAAAGATAGTTATGCTGTATTTGGTCTACATCTAAAAATACCCTTAATTTCCGGAGATTGGTTACTGAAATATATATTTTTTTAAACTATAAACTGCATATAATAAGAATATTGTAAACAAATTTATTTATTATTTAAATCTGATAACCGATTTTATGCAGTTCATCATACGGTTATTGAGATAATGCAAATTGCTGTCTGTAATGACTTAAGGAGGATCTTGCTTTATGAGGCCAAAACAAAGCGTTTTTTGGGGACTTTTTTTATGACAGAAAAAAATAAGCAAATATAGCGAACTTTTCAGATTATTTTATTGCATATTTGAACGTTAAAAATTTTTTTTATTAAGACAAAAATATTCAAATGCAGCCAATTTATATGTAGATTTGTGCAACGCCATGCAATCGCAGTCTTCAATCGACGGGAAAGATGAAGCTCATAGTTTTTGTCTGAGACAAAAAAAAAAACAAAGTAAATTTTAATTTTTATATATTTTTCTTCTAGGTGAACTAAGAAAAACCCAAAAAAATCAGGTTTGAAAAAAAAATGTGTTTTTTGCAAGGAAAAAAATCATTTCAACTTGCTAAAAAAGTTGTTTAGAATTTTTTTTCATGAATCTTTTTAGTTCAAATAGAAGACAATTTAAAACTGAAGACAACAAGCTTTGGTTCATTTTGATTGGTCGTTTAGTTTTCTTGCAATCACGCCCGCCAGTTTAGAAAAATGATAAAAATTAAAACTCGAGAAAACGTGCTTCAAAGTTTACGGTCTACGGTATACCTGCTCAACACCCCACTGCGTTTAGTACTATATCTTTGAAAATATTTCGAATTTGCCTATAAAACTTTACAGACATATTCTTAGATATATTAGAAAGAGATTTAAGCAATAAAAAAAAAATGGATTTTTTGAGACTCATAAAGCAGGATACCCCCTTAAATATTAAAGTTAGATATATGGTCTAGTGGATTTTTATGTAGAATTATTATTTTTTTTATCTACGAATCAATTTCAGGAGGTATGGACGAACATTCATGGACACTAAGCAGCGATGGTGTGGTCAGACACAACAAAGTAGCTTTGCATCGGCTGGGTATAGTAGCGAATGGAACAACAACGCCAAATACGACTACTGCAGAGCCGTTGTTGGTGCCGCAAGAAGGCGATATAATCGGCTTGTCATTCGACCATATCCAGCTTAAGTTTTACCTTAACGGCAAAGATCTTGATTGCGCTATTACAAACTGTAAAGGGACCGTGTTTCCTGCACTTTATGGTAAATTTATTATTTTTAAATCACATATTTATTTATATTTACTAAAGTTATAAAAAATTAACAAACATTTTTTTGTAGCAAAGTTAAGTTTTATAATAATAGAATTTTTTTCAGTTGACGATGGTGCTATATTAGATATAATTCTTGATAACTTCACATATCCGCCTCCGATTGGTTTTGAACGCATTATGTTGGAACAGTCGCTTTTATAAACTGTCACCGTTTTACCTGAAAGACATTCAAAAATAATTATTATACCATATGGTTCTGAAAATTTTGATATTTTGGTATTCGTTATAATAAAATTTGAATGTAGCTTATATGAATTAATATATTTTATATCAATAAATATCAAATGCGTATTTGAATTTTTCTTTGCATATAATAATAATTAATTAATACAATGACATAATTTTAATTTTTGAATGGCTTTCATCAGTAACAATATTTAATTATTATTATTTTTAAACTCACCGTCCAATGGCATCGGTAGCCATTGTAAAAAATTAATTGAATTCGCTTAAAATAATTATTGTTTAAAATTTACTCTCACTTAAAAATTTATCGAAAAGAAAGTATTATTTAACATTCCATTTTGTTTTGAGAAAAAAGTCAAATTGTATATTTTATTATGAAATTTAAAACTACAATATTTATTAACAAAAATAAACCAGTGTTTCCCAAAATATATGAAAGAATTTTAAGGAGTACAAGAATTTTCTAAACATTTCATCAAGAATTATATAAATTATAAATGTATTATAATACTTATACCTTCCCTTATCACCTTTATTTTTCTCTCAAAAATGGGGTACACTGATAAATTTCATTTAATACAAATTTAATATATTTGTTTTCATTTTAATAAAAATTGTTTTTGGAAGGCCAAATGAATTATTTCATATTATAAATGACATTGTAGTTCTAAATTTCATATAATACATATATTTACATAATACACATGCTTTTTAAGATTTATTGCTGATTTAATATTTTATAAAATTAAAAATATCATTCTGCAATATATATGTCTTAATTATAATGAATTGTTGGGTTGCTATATTTTCTGTATTATCCAAAAAAATTTCATTCCCTAAGAGATTATTTTTGTGCTGGTGCGCAACTAATATTATAATAAAGTTTAAGCTATTGCACACCAAAAACAAATTAGTTTCAAGCAACAAATCTCACAAAGTGAAACTGCCAAACTTATATTATAATATGGATTTGGAATGATAATTCCATACAAACAGAATAATGGAAGAGAGCCAGAGTTATGGAGGGGGGCTGTCCTGCTCGATACTGTAATGATTCCTGCATTTCTCGAATTATTGTCCAAAATATTTTGTGCATAACAAATAGCAGTGGCGTAGATAGGGTGGGGGGGGAATAAGGGGATCAATCCCTCCCCATGAGTCCAGTTTTTGTACTTTGCACCAGATAAAAGATGGTTTTCATAATGAAAAATCATCGCAAAAAGCTATCTTCGCCACTGACTAATAGTGCCAGGAGCAGCAAAACGAATTGGCATATACTACAGGTGGTCACCGAGGTAAAAAAATGTAAAAAGTGGGTCACGTAGTATGGGTACATTCCCTAATATGAATATAAAATATTCTGTCCGCGCAACCACCGCGGTAAGCGAATTTTATTTGATAAAAAAAAAATAAAAAAATAATTAAATGTATAAAAATAAGTTGGCTCTGAAATTTTTTAAATTTTTTATTGATTATTAACTTTTTACTCTACATAATAAACCAAAAAATAAAATAAAAAGCTTGTAAAAAAAAAAATTCCACATCGGGACTCGAACTCGAGATTCTTAGTTTACAATCTCTACAATATTTTTTTTGTTTTTAAAATATCAACCAAACGGTACTTTATATCGAAAAATCACAAGAGACACAATAATTTTGTTTTATTGAGAGGATTCCAAAACATATTTGATATTATCAATCCGATATTTAATACCCGAGATATGATTTTTTTTCGGTTTAGAACGGCCGCCATTTTGAAATCAATAAAGGAATTTCGCTGACTAACGAACTTAACCGAGGTATTCGTGAGATCGATTTTTCAACCAAGTTTCAAAAAGATCGGAAGTAATCCTGGAAGGCTAGAGAGTCCACTCGAAACGGCAGATATACATATATATATACATACAGTTTTGAACGGACCTCATTTTCGTGATCTCGAGATCAAGTTTGATAAAGATATATAGTTTTTTTTCCGATGTTGCGTCATGATGGTGATAGCAATAGCTATATTTTTCTTCGAAAAATTCGCTAAAAGACTGGTGCACACTAAAGTTGCATGAAACTAATATCTCTGATGTGCAACCGAGCTTATACATATTTGACTAATATTATATTAAGTTTTTAAAATAGTATGTAAGTTATAATTAAAATTAAATTTATGGACTGTACATTTTTTCATATGTTTATTTTTTTAATTTTCTGTAATATATTATATATACTGATGTAAAAATAATTATTGGAACTGTATTGATCTAAAAATAAAACTATTTATTCTAATAATTATTTGTGTTATTGATTTTCTTTAACATATTTTTCTTTGTAGAATATATACCATTTGGGACAGCTTGAAATACTAACTTTAATGGTATATACAAATCAACATAGGCCAAAATGTTGCTTATTTGGTTTCAGTCGTTTCAATTTTCTATTATTGATATATTTCATCTAAATCTCTTGTATATTCTAAGTCTGTGATGATTTAGATGCCGTTCAGCTCTCCTGGTTGTTTAGTTTACTTCTAGCAGTTCCGCTGTATATATAGATACCCATTCAACTTGCCTTACTTTTTACTGTACCTACGTATATAATTACTAGCTGGCTATTTCAGTGTCCTGGTGGGCATGTATCTGAATGTTACCTAACCTAGCCATATACATATTTTGACATATATCTGGTACTGTCAGCATATCGCATAAAATATGATCTGAACAAAAATTTTCTCTTTCATAGATATTATTTTTATTATCGTATATCATTCTTGAGAGCCAACACAAAATTAGTAAATGAAAAAGAACCAACACATCACATTATACTATTTATTACTCATAGGTGGGCATTAACTCGTTAATCCGTTAATTAACGAAGTTAACAAAATGCTTAACGGATTAACTTTTAAGTAATTCAAAAAAATGTTAACGCTTTTATTAACTTCCGTTACTTTAGTCTGTTACATTGGTTGTTTGATGATAAGTACAAAAGAAAGTTGTCGAAATAGCAAAAAAAAAAAATTCATTATTTTTTTCTCTAAATGAATTTTTTTTAAATGAGAAAACTTACATCTGATATATTAATTTGCTTTAAAACTTAAAAATTATATCCTATTAAAAAAATTTCAGGCATTTCTTAATTTTTCATGTAGAATCAGATCATTAAAACAAAAATATAGGATCTACTTTTAAAAATCAAAATTACCATTAAAAAAACCTCTCCGAACTGAGCCTGAAAATTTTGTCTATCACCTTAATTTTTTAAATAAATAATCATAATCTTTTGTAGACTCAGTATGTATAAAAAATATTTTTGAGTTTTTCTCGAAAATGGTTGAAAATTGCATGCTACTGCTGTAGCAAAATAATATATACGAGCCTTCCCCTTGTTGATTCAGTTTATTTTTAAATGAAGTTTTAAAAAATTACTTAATCTTTTTAACATAATGTCTTATATCTTGTTCAAAATTCTTGAACCTTTCTTCAATTGACTACTAGAATTTTTCTGTAAGTACGTGATGTATTTTTTTAATAAGGGGTCAACTTATAATAAGTTTATATATCTTAATATATATAAATTACGTGTCACATGTTCCTCCGCTATGGACTCCTAAACTACTTAACCGATTTTAATCAAATTTGTACACCGTGTGCAGTTTGATCCAACTTGAAATATAGGAAGCCTCCTATGGCGAAGCCCCCCCCCCCCTTTTTAAAATAGAGTTCCCACTTTTTTACGGTGACAGTGGTGGGGGACTGTAAAGCCTCCTTTGGGAAATGGGAGGGGGGCTTTGCAGTAGTAAACGAATTCAATATTCATAGTTAAGACAGGACAACGTCTGTCGGGTCAGCTAGTAGGTATATAAAGAATACAGTGCCTTCCAAAAGTTCGGGGCCATCTTAATAACTTTTGACTGGTTTGAAATATAAAATTGAAATTTATAGAGATACAATGGGATCACCAAATCTATTATTTAACCACAAAAACACCCACCAGCATATCTCCAGGGAGGGGGGGGGGGAGCAATAAAATCTTAAATGGCACATGGGGTTGAGTGAGGGCTCGTTTGAAAGGGCTTACCGAGCAAAAACAACTCGAGATCGTTGAGGTCTATGATTTTTTTTCAAAGAGTTATGATCATAATTTTAAGAAAAAAAATCGTATAGACCTCGGAGATCCCGCATTGTTTTTATCTCGATAAGCTCTTTCGAACAAGCTCTCACTTAACCACATGGCCATTTAAGATTTTTTTACCCCCCCCGGGGATATGCGGGTGGGTGTTTTTGTGGTTAAATAATAGATTTGGTGATCCTATTGTCTCTATAAATTAAATTTAAATTCTATATTTCAAACCATTCAAAAGTTATTTAGGTGGCCCCAAACTTTTGGAAGGCCTTGTATAATAAAAATATAAATAAAAGAAGGTATTTTATAAAAAAATGTATATTTTAAAATAATCAGTTAATAATAGTTCTTAATATACATATTTTAAAATATAGTACATGTAAAAAAAGCATGTGAAATGTTCAATGAATTTTTACCATTTTATTGTCACACTTTAACCATCCAGTCATTCCGTGAGATGTATAAATATGTATCAAAACCACATGCTTGACTAAAATGCAAGCACTAAATAAACACAATGTTCATTATTAACACTTGTAACAATAATCGTAATATTTCAAAAATAATATATACACCCATAAGATTTTACATTTAAAATTTAACACATTCTTTTACAAAAATTTATGTATTTATAGTCTTATGCAATGATGAAAATTACTTCTTATATTACAGCATTTCTGATTAAAAACTTATAATTTTTTTAACGATTTTTATTCATAGCCATAGGTGGGCATTAACTCATTAATCCGTTAATCATTAATTAACAAAGTTAACAAAATGCTTAACGAATTAAAATTTAAGTTAACTCAAAAAAATGTGAACGCTCTTGTTAACTTCCGTTAAATTTAAGTCCGTTACTTTGGTTGTTTGATGACAAGTCTTTAAATTGTTTTAATAACGCAATTTACGGGAGGATATGCAGAGAGTTGTTGAAATAGCAAAAAAAGGTCTTCAAACATTTTGGTTAACTTTTAACGATTAACTTTAACTTTTGTTAAATTTTCGGTTAACTTTAACTTCCGTTAAATTTTCGGA
This sequence comes from Sialis lutaria, assembly GCA_949319165.1. Classification (NCBI taxonomy): domain Eukaryota; kingdom Metazoa; phylum Arthropoda; class Insecta; order Megaloptera; family Sialidae; genus Sialis; species Sialis lutaria. Next base: position 23,531,382 of record OX439238.1, read on the forward strand.
ATTTTAATGCTTTAATAGCACGGGATGAAACAAAGACGATTTCAGACCAGGGCGATGACAGCCCTCGCTTCGCTCGGGCAGTCAACTCTCGCCCTCGTCAGAAATCGTCTTGTTTCAACCCTTGCTACACAATATACTATTTTTCCCCAAATATCACAAATTATTCATTTAATATTTATATTAGAATAGATGATAAAATAGCTATAATGTAAGAAGCAACGATAAATTTTTTTTACAATGCTGTGATACTAAAACATATTGACCAAACAACAATTTTAGTTTAACCATGTATCTATAGTCACAATTTTACAAATAACTAATTTAAATTAACATTACATATACAATTTGGTATTAATAATAATAAATGAATGGAATACATCTTATTATAAAATTTTTATTTCGGGTTTACGTAAGTAAGTAAGTATTATATTTACATAAAGTGATTTTATGATGCCTGCAAATGATATGAAATAGCTTGCTATTATTAATAAAATAAATTTAGTTTAAATAGCCTGATATATAATATCTTTGAAGGACCAGGCAATTTTCTCAAAAACGAGCAACTCGACTTAAGAGAGTTGAAACAAGGACCGTTTTCATGGTTTTTATTAGGGTTTTGTTTGTTATATCATTTTGTTTAAAAGGATCGGCGACAGAATTAGATCTGTCAAAAATTACTTTTTAAAAATCGTTGGAAAGGTAATTTTATTCTGTATTCAACTGTCATAATAAAAATTTAAATATCTTATATCTTTTACTCATAAAGAAAAAAAAATTAAAGTTGCCTATTGAGGTATCTACAATTTGACAAAAAAAATTATATCATAATTGTTTGAATAGCTTGATTTAAAATTTATTAGGACAGCTACTAGACTGCAATTTCAAGATAACAGTTTTTTTAAAGGCCATACAAATATTATAGATGATACTAAAGTATCAAAATTGTTTTTGCTCTTTACCAAGGGTGTAAGATTTTCTATTTTTTTTATACTTATAGCTAGCACGTGAAGGTATTAAGTTGTACATTAATCTGTCTCAGCAGAATATTATTTTTCTGTTAGATTTTCTAGAGAATGGTTGAGAAGCACGTGTCACTGCTGTGGCAAATTAATGGACTAACTCCATAAAGAATCAATAGTTAATAATCAGAAATAAAACATTGATAAACAATATTATGAAAAATATGGAATAGGTAAGTACTAAGATTTTAGATATTTGTATAATAGCAAGCTGAACTACATTTTAATCATGATATGTAAACAAGAAAATTATTTTGATTATTATTTTAGCCAATCGACTTTTTTATAGTTTTAATATAAAACTAACCTAATTAAATCTATGTATTTTGTTTATATTTGAGTACATGAATTAATCATTATAATTTAAAACCTAGTCAACATTAAATTGTGTAAATAAACTAAATATAGATAAATCGTGCGACAACCCTGTTTTAAATCATATTCACAATACGTATCGACATTTCACTAGGAATTCACATTATTTTATTCAAACAAGTACAATAGCAAACACAATCAATTTTTTGTACTAAAGAGTTATTAAAATTAATCATAAAGTTTGTAAATCAAACTTCTACATATATCATTTTGTTACGTTGGTTATTAAATATTACGATGTTTATGAACAACCAAAAAAAAAACTTAATGAATGTTATTTTTTTTAATAGATCAATGTCCGGTATTATAAAGGACCTAGCAAATTTGAAAGCTAGCAAGCACTCTCAAATGAGATATCAAGCTTATATGACAGTTCTCTTTGAGTTTTTAACAGATAGTTGCAGGCGCAGTAAGTTGGTTTTTACCATTTTTTACGCAAGGTTAGTAAATATACTTTACATACCTTTTTTTTACTTCTTATGTATGAAACTATCTGTCAAAAACTTCAAGAGAATTGTCATATAAGTTTGATACCCCATTTGAGAGTGCTTGCAAGCTTGCAAATTTGCTAGGTCCTTTATAATACCGGACACAATACTTGAAAAGCAGTATTCAATGCAGTGTATAGAGGAACATTTAAATAATTAACTTAAATTGGTCAATGTTAGCTTTCTATGAGTTTAGTGAACTAACAGGCAGTTTAGGAACAGATAACTTTAAAAGGCTCACTACTTGATATTAACAGCCAGATATCTGAAAGCAAACTGATAGATAACTAAACGTTATGTAACTGGCCTTAATCAGTTGTTAATAAGCATTTCTATGTAGTGACGCCAAATACAAAATTATGTTTGTGCCAAAAACAGTACAGCAAAATTTTTTTTTGTATATTTATTTTAATTTTTTTTTTATAAAACTCTTATTCCACTGATTTACCTTGCTGATGTATAAGAAAATTCTATCTACATGAATGTAAGTATAAAATACATTACATTTTTGATTATGTGAAAAATGGTATATAAATAATGTATGAAGCCATGAAAATATAGATACTGTATTAAAGGCAGAATATTGTTAATAGCAATGATAATAACAAAAAAAAAAATGTATACATAATAAAATGTCGACTTTTTAATGTTGGTACAGTTTCAATTTATCGGTTTAGTATATCTTCTTGATTGTAGTGTTTTAAGCTAACATTGTGTCACAAATATATAACTTAAGAAGACATATCTTAAACCTAAAATTTAAAAGTAACTAAAATATAGCTAAATTCCTGATTTTCTATATAAAGATATTTGGAACAAAAATATAATTTTCTGCTTTTTAATTATTCAATATGAATTTTGTAATTATTTTAAAATGTAATTGTATTCATACACAACATTAAAATACAAATAAGAACATATGAATTGATTATAATAGAAATTATATTAAATAACATTTTAAAAAAACGTTCAGCGCATGCATGTTTACATATAAAAAAACATTGTAAAAATTAATCTATGAATATATAAATCCCATATATATATATATTTAAAATAAAAAAAATTATATAATAAACTATAATTGACACCATTATTGACTTGTTAAAAATTTATAATAAAATTTACATAAAATCAGTCAATTTATTTGACTTATAATTATATTTTTTTAAAACTATAATATATAATTAGAAGTTTGATCTTATAGAACTCATTTTTCATTAAATGGTTCAATGAAAAAATATTTAAAATAATTACATAAACAGATATATTATTTCATAATACACTCGTTGCTCCGAACAACGTAGGCATCGGTAATTCAGAATCTCCTAACAACATAGGCTAGAGGGGCACCCACCACCTTTAACGTTAATTGGTGAATTTAAATTTCATGCAGAAATACAGCAGTCACGGTAGTATTGCGGTAGGGATAGGGGAAAGTAGTTACATGGAGTGGTTATCCAGTCGTTTCTCGGACCGTACGTTAATAGGATGGTCGTTGTTTAGAGATTTGAGTGTATAATATTATATGATGCTCATTGTATATAAATTATAAAATCTATGGGCAATCGCATAGCAGGAATATTGCAAGCCATATAACACTGACTTTTTGACAACTGTAAATGAACACGACATCTAAAATTCAGTGCCCTATAATTTAGTTTTCCACTCGGGTTTGGGTGCAATTGTACCCCTTGTATCTCCTGTAACTATGCCCCTATCTATGGATTGTGTTTGTGCGTATATGAAAAAAATCTAATATAATAAAATTAAATACTAATTAATTGTATAAACTACTAACTTCATATATCTTTCTTCTCAATTCATTTCAATGCTGCCAAATCATATTTACATTTTCAGAGCGTTTACAATAAATGATTACTGTTGTTACAATCATAAAATGAATGTTATTATTAAAATAATACTACAATATCAATAATAGGTTTGATTATATTACTGGTAGATAATAAATAAAATAGTAAAATATCACAAGTAATTTTTTTTTCCAATTTTTATTAGTAAAATACTTTTTGAGCTATAAAGTAAATTTGTATTTATATTTATTGATTAACAAAATGTACTATGGGGTTAAAAATATATAGTCATACCACAAAGTTACGTCACCTTCAGTTCCAGACGAAGTAATGTTATTATGTGTTGCAAATCAATCAAACAGCATAAGAGCTAAAAAGATGAAACTCTCAAGAAAGCACCACAACAATTGAAAATGTGAAGCGACAAAAAAGGAGGAGCCGCAACTCGGGTTACGCGACTATACATATGAATGCTATATTTACTAAAATCATTAGTAAATATTGAGCACCAAAGAAACTAGTTTCATGATACATGAAACTAAAATGCAATAAATCTATATGAAAAAACTTTTTCAAATTGAAAAAAATATTGGCTTTATTTAATGTATAATATATGCCTAATATTTATTCATCTTTCTTACGGCAGTGTAAATAAATTGCAAATACTTATTATTTAATATATAATTTTAAAAACAAGTATGAAATAAATATCTGTTTAAGTAGTTAAAAATAAAATATACAATGGATGTAAAATATATTAGATATAAAAAGCATAACTTTCCATATTTATGTAACAAACATAAATATCAACAATCTTTGGTAAGTATTCGTAATATCACTTATTCATTTACTAAATTGGGAATTGGTTGAAATATAAAGAGATCCGCTACTTCATCGGTAGAGAGAACACAATGTAAAGACTAAATTAATATATAACGTAAATATAAATGCATATAATGTCACCGTAAACCATATCAAATATATACAATCTTGATAATAAAATATTATTTTTGTTTTCAGGACAGTAATTATTATTTTTTTTTTACAAATGGTCGAAAACCCAAGAAAAATATTTCTTTAGCTTATGTTAGACAAAGAATATTTTTTTCCGAAGCTTGGTATGCATTTACAATTTTGTGTTATGTGATTATTTACTTTTTCTATAAAAATCACTGAGATTATTTAGTAACATTCATATTTAAATTAAAACTGTGAGTTAAATTTTTGCAACTAAATAATCAAACAGTAAATTGCAAGCTTCATTAAAACCTTTTTTAGATACCTTCTTTTACTTGTAAATTCCTTTCTACAAAAATCATGAAACCTGCTGGTTATACAAAAAAATATAGTTTTTTTGTTGAATATTTTCTGATCTTTAATTTGATATGGAATTTTTTATTTGTAAAACCAATAGTTTTAAAGATATTTGCAAAAAAATGTTTTTATTTAGCTTTCATATGTTGCAGTATTTCTTGCACGAAAAGATGTAAAAAATAAGAAATAATATTATAATAATAAATAATAAAATTTAACTGAAAACTAAAATAAACACTGAATTTTCAACCATCTGTAGAAACAATTTTTAATCTTTAACCATCAAGCGCATTTTTATTGACTGCACATTTAATAAGAAATAACTAATTATTTCTTCACCAAGAATCATTTTGCACTATTTATTTAGAAATATATTATTTTCTAAAAGATATCAGTCAATAAGAATTTACGTAATTACAATAATGAGTAACAGAAATGTCATCAGTCACCCATTACTTTTTCTTTATATGGTTTAAAATTTATAACTTATAAAGAATAAATACAACATGATATTTTTAAATACGTTCGATATATAAAAATATTTTTGGTGTAGTGTTACGTACGAGAAATGCACTTAAGCTGAATGCGTGTCCTCTATTACACTGTCCCAATTGAACTCGGTAGCCTTTGCCCTGTTAGGCAGCTCACCCAGATGAGAAAACCTAATTTCAAAGTCGGCGTCCCTTGCTTTCATACGCTCGAATCTCTCGAACAGAAGTTTTTTCGCAAACGAGTATAACTCTATGTCTAAGGCATTTAACTGATTGATTTTATTTATTTGTTCGGCAGTTAAACTACTAATCGTCGTACTTGATACAGTTGTGTTGTGCTGTTCAAACGGTACGGCGAAACGCAAGTTGAATGTTTCTTCAAAAATATATTGTGATACCTGGTGTAGATAAAATGGTATATAATAATAATTAGGGATTGCAATGTCGGTAAACCATTTTACCAGTAATACCCCAAAATTACACTTGTAATTTAGCAGTGAATATGGTAAAATTTATAATGCTTTTTTATGCATGTCTTAATAATTCTACAGGGTTTTTCAATAAGAGTGATATGTTTTCATTTGTTATGTGTGGCCATATTTGAAATGTCAAAACATTCTATTACTGTCAATTGTTTTCTATAAGGTTTGCAATTTAATCATGGAAAGATATACGCCTGAACAACGCTTGCAAATTATCAAATTTTTTGTTAAAAAACAATCGTTCTTTTATTGCAACTTATCGTACACTTCTTCCAATTTATGGTCATCATAATCGGCCTAGTGTGTTCGCTATTCGTCGAACCGTGGAAAAATTATAACAAAATCTTTCATTACACAATGTTCCCGTGTCAGTAAGACAAAGATCTGGTCAAAGTGACGAAAACAATGCTGCCGTTCGGGCACGTGTTGGTGAAGCTCCAAATTTATCGATTCCAAGGCATTCTCAACATTTGGGACTGTATACCACAACTTGGCATATTTTACGGTTAGATTTGGGTTTACACCTTTATAAAGCTTACAAAAAACTTATCACACAAGAAATGAAGCCTTTGAACCATTGCAAACGCCGTGAATTTGCGATTTTTACTCTGGAACAACTTTTCAAAGAAAATGATTTTATCAGATGAGGTTCGTTTTTATCTCTCTGGATTGGTGAATAAACAAAATTGTCGTTACTGGACTGAAGCCAATCCACAATATATTCACGAGGAACCTTTATATTCTAAAAAAGTTACCAAATTCGTGAAATAAGGCCGAATATATTGCACATAGTGGTCGAAAATTGGAATCAACGTATTCGGTTTTGTAGGCGGAGCAGAGGTGACCATTTGAATGATGTTATTTTCAAAATAAAATAAAATAAATTTTTCTTTGTTTCAATTCGTTTCTGTTTTATTTGACAAAGAAAACATCACTCTTATTGAAAAACCCTATATTATATCTTGACTATATTTATGAACTACAGTAGAAACCGGTTATAACGACATCGAAGGAACCGGTCATATTGGTTGTAAAAAGCGGATAGTCGTAATAACCGGTAAAAATGTAATTATATGGGCTATTAACTGATGTCGTTATAACTGTTCAGAAATTTTTCATGTTTACTAAATAGTTTAATCAGTAAAAAACATTCTTATACTAATTTTGATTTCTGACTTTTAAGCAGACAGCAATTTTGATTCACTGATAAACAAAAACACTTACTTTTTGATGTTCTGTCAGACCGAAGTAAGCCATTGAAGCCAGATTCCTCTTAGCGCTGGCCAGCATCACTCTATCTCTTTCAGCATTGGGCATGTACGACGTGTTATAACACCCAACCAACGACAGGTCCGCTAACATCCTTGTCTGCCTGTTGATGGCCAGGTTAGACGTACACCCTGCAAACTCATCTAACTGTACATCTTGCCATGATGGACCGTTATAACATGGTGGTAGTTCTTGTGCTGTAGCTGATCTACCATTGCAAAAGTGGCGTGCATTACGCCAAGTAGCACCTCTTTGCACGTGTCGAAATTCTGATAGATATCTGAAAAGGTTATATTTATTATAGTTTGATACTTTTTCTGATATATTAAGGGGTTATACGCAGTATATATCTGACTATATTTCCTGAAAATTTCAAATCGATCCGGTGAGCATTTTTCGAGATATACGCATATTCGTAGGGACGAGCGCATGGGAGTATGCGCGAGGGAAGAATGGCTCGTAGACAACATCAACTCGAAGTATTAGAAGCTGCTGATGCTACAGAGGGCCCGTCTTATGGCCCTGGAATAGATGACTCCATGTTAGTAAAAAAAAAATTATCTATGTGTAAACTTCTTCTGAAACTTTAACTGCGTTTTTCTCAAAACTATGTTTTCCAAGTCGGTGTCCAAGATTTCTAAAAAACGGCTCAACCGATCGGTCTGAAATTTTAACACAACTTCCTCAGATATATTCTTCAGGTATTAATCGAAGGAATAAGATTTCGGATAGTTATTTCTACTTTTTTTAAACAATTTTACGTGGTAATTTTGGTCGAAAATACGATTTTTTTTTACGAAGCCGTAATTTTGTCAAAAATCAAAATTTCGATTATTCCTTCGATAATTACCTAGTTTTATCTATCCACTAAAAGAATATTTTCGGTTTTTTAATTTCACATGAACTAAACCGGAGAAATCGTGGTCACCGCCGAACACCTTTTTTTGGAGGACCTTCAGGAGATCGTCTGCAGGAGCACACCAGATCAATATTTTTACAAATCATTAGTGTCATTATAAACTTAAATGTTACCACTAAATGTACCGATATTTTTTGTTTTCGTAAAACATTCATTAAAAAACGCCTTTTTTCGGCCTTGCAACTGCGTATAATCCCTTAAAACAGCGGTTCTTAAACTGGGGTCCGCCAAACTTTTACGGGGGGCCGTGAAACATTTTTGGCAAAATTTAATTTACATAAAATACTTTTATATTTCTATTTATCAGTTAATAATTAGTTTATAACGACCTTTTTTGTTTTTCTATCAGGGATGGGGGTCCCCGAAAAATAATTGTTCAAAAAAGGGGTCCCTAGCCCACATAAGTTTAAGAACCGCTGCCTTAAAATGATAAATGTTTTTGTATGCAAAAAAAAATACCTAGCAACAGGTTCTCTTAACAAAGTTATATAAAAATATCTCCGTTTAGCTGACTGTCCTTCATTCTCATCGAGCGCCTTATCTACACAACCAGTTAGCTCAGTCCAATCAGCATGCAAGCCACACCGCCAGCCTGTTGAGTAGCGACTGAATAACCAGTTCTGATTAGAATGTGGCCGGAAACAGTAGCAACGTTTCCTACGACGGGGACAGGTGCAAGGTCTCCTTAAATCCAAATCACGAACTAAGTGTCGGCCAAATGATGTTCCACCTAAAAAAAATCTCATTAGTAATAGTGTCATTACTACTAACAGTAATTGATATCATACCTGTCTTTTGTATGTGAAGAAAAACCATTACATCGTGTGAATCCATATCGAAAGCAAAATCCTCGTTGAGAACATCTTCATAGCTTAATCCAACCTGGGAATTTAAAACTGGCTGATAAACTAACGGTTGCAACTCTCTAACAGAATCCCTCGGTGTCAAAGCACAAATCTGTTATAGGAATGGCATTAGCATAATGTTTATATAACATGTAAATAATAATGATTGTACTTACTCTGTCAGGACAGAAGTACCCAAACCCAATAATGCCGGATATAGTAAATAAAACACAAACAACGGCTACTCTTCTCAACCTAGAACGGTTGGTTTCCATTTGTCTAATTTCGTACCTACCCTTAGGAAGGAGCAAAGTAAAATCGCTATCAATTACTTGAACTGAAACGTTACGTTTTGCGTCCTGCATTATTTAGTTCAGTTTAAGTACTCCATTATAAAAATTTTCATTCAATTATCACATGTTTATCTCCAATTTATATTAAAAATAATACATAGCATTAACATGAACTGTCAACCCATAGCCATGTTATTCTCTTCTTTGTTTTCTTCAGAATTTTCTCTTGTATGCATGTATGTATGTATGTACTATGTATGCATGCATGTATGTATGTATGTGTGTACTATGTATAATGTATGCATATGTACATATGCATATGTATGTACTACTACATACAAGAAAACAAACACAACAACGACAACAACAAAAACCATGAAGCATACAGTAAGGAGGTTAAACTTGAGTGGAAGGGGTAGGCCAAAATATGGAACCTAGAGGAGGCGGTCCGCATTTTTCGATATTCTGCGCAGAAGTAAGATATTTACTTTGTACGCAGCATGAAGAAAAAAGACGTGTTCCCGCGTGGCCGCTGATTGGTCAAATATTACGAGACGGGGTACACACACAGTCATACGATTGCGCAGTCAATTACTGCGCACTGACTCAAAAACGAGATACCACCCGGCTCGGAGGTAATATTTTGACTCAACAAATTGTATTACAGAGATACACGCCTTATTGTATTGTATTGTATGCTTCATGACCAAAACAATAAAGTTAAACTCGAGTGGAAGAGGTAGGCCGAAAAGCGGAACCCTGGAGTGCATGGGCAGTTCGCATTTGTCGGACCTCTGTGCAGAAGTAAGAAATTTACTTTGTGCGCAATCACCGTTAATTTGTACTTTTTATACATTGCGGTCAACTACTGCGCACAGCTATGAGCACGAGAGACCACCCACTTCGGGGGTCATATTTTGACTCAAAATTGTATTAGAGATACACAGTTCCCACAGTTCACTCTCCTTATTATATGCTTCATGACTGTAGATAAGTTAGATAATCATATTACCGGTTAGTAAACTCAAAATATAGGGTTTTTGAACTTGTTACGTTTGTGAAATTGCATTTACAAATGTCAGTGATGTTTGACAGCTAACCATCAGTACCAGATGTGTTGATATAAAACAGAATGGTATACAATTAATATTGAAGATAAATAGAAAATATTTGCATTTAATAAAAAAAATCAACCGAAACAAATTGTAACAATGGAATTTGCTGAGCTTATTGCTATACCTAAATTAGATAATGTAATAATGTGTGGGCCATTCCACGATCCAGTTGAAGGAACACTCTGTATCACTGGCCACCACCTTATTTTATCGTCACGTAAAGAGGGCATGCAAGAGCTATGGATTCTGCACCAAAGTATCGATCACGTAGAAAAGAAACCATTTTCAAATAACAACAATGCTACTCCTACAGGTGGCACAGTTGTATTGAAATGTAAAGATCTCCGAATCATCTCTTTAGAAATAAATACATATGAGAATTTTTTAAATGTAGTTTCATCCATAGACCGGTTATCAAATCTCAATGAGTTCTCTTTACTTTATCCTTTTTTTTACCGCCCCATGTACAATATCTTAGAAGACGGGCACACAATGTTCAAACCCGAATTAGAATATTCAAAATTATTAGCTAGTGATGACTGGAGAATAACAGATGTAAATGAGGATTACAATCTTTGCCCAAGCTACGGAAAGATCTTGATTGTACCTAAATCTGTCGATGATGAAACAGTTGTTACATCAGCTAGGTTCAGAGAAGGTGGTAGATTTCCGATAATTTGCTATCGCCATGAAAGTGGCACAGTGTTGATGCGCAGCTCACAACCAATGTTAGCAAACAATAACAAGAGATGTAAGTCTGATGAGAAGCTGTTAAATGCAGTGCTAGGTATGAATAAAAGAGGATACATTATTGATACACGTTCAGCTAATGCTGCTAACCAGTGCAAGGCAAAAGGAGGAGGATATGAGTTAGAAACTCACTATCCGCAATGGAGAAGGATTCACAAACCTTTAGATAAGATAACAAACGGAAGTACTGCTTTGATCGAGTCATTTACAAAACTAATTGAAGGTTATTATAATTAAATTTAACAAAAGCAGATGTGTTACTTTTTCTTATTTTTTAGACAGATATTTAAGATGAATAAACATTTATGGTACTGGTTTAGTTTATTATAGATAATTCCATAGTTTATATACACTTATCGCTTGATTTACCGTCGTTGTTGGTAATTCAACCACCACCGTGCCGACCTCAACGTTGATTGGTGAATTTAAATTTCGTGCAGAAATATAGCAATCACGATAGTATTATGGAGGGGATAGGGGAAGGTCGGTGAATCGCGCATTTGGCCCGTCGGTAAATCAAGTGGTCGGTAAATTAAAGGTCGGTAAATCGCGAGATGAGTGTATTATGTTCATTGCACCAGGTGTATTGTAGACCAGTATCCTATTTATTATTAACAAGAAAACTTTTTCTGTCATATTATTGATCTAACAAAAAGTTACATGCCTACTTCTGGTACTACATGATATATAAATATTAATAAATAATGATAATTTTATTTATTTTTACAGCCTGTAATGATACCAACTGTACTTCAGATAAATGGTTATCCCGTTTAGAAAATTCTGGCTGGCTCAATTACATTCTAACATCTCTAAACGCAGCTTGTGTTATTGCCCAGTGTCTAGATCAAGAAAACGTGTCAGTTTTAGTCCATGGATCATCTGGATTGGATGCAACACTACTTTTAACTTCTCTTTCGCAAGTTATTCTTAATCCAGATTGCCGTACTGTTAGAGGGTGATTATTTATTTTATTATTTATTAACTTTTTTTTCATTTTCATTTCATTTTAAAACATCAAAATTTTCCATAGACTCATGGAATACTATATAAAATTTTTAAACTTCCATAGGCCCCAGGGGATCCATTTATGAAAATACTGTTTAAGTTACAATCACAAGATAGGATAAAAACACATTAACATTGAAGCATGATAAACTATTTATAAGACTACTACAATAAGATGAATAACTTGTTTCAGATTTCAAGCTCTGATTGAGCGTGAGTGGCTTCAAGCTGGATACCCATTTGGTCAGAGACATGCTAAGTCCTGTTACTCTACAAATCGGTCCAAATCTAATCAACCGACATTTCTACTGTTCCTAGACTGTGTTCACCAGCTGCATTATCAGTTTCCTTGCAGTTTTGAGTTCACAACATACTTCTTGATATTAGTATTTGAGCATTCCTACTTTAGTCAATTTGGTAAGTATGTTTTAAAATCAATATACCTCATTCATATATATCTTACTAGCTGTTACCTGCGACTTCGTTTGCATGGAATTTAGGTTAGTGAAAATACATTAAGTTCATTTGGGTAAATAATACAGATAGATGATACAGATGTATGTATGATAATCAATAAAACAGGTCAAATGTTACACACCCATTTTTACCTAATACATTTTTCGGAATATAAAGTAGCCTATGTCGTTCCTCAGGATGCAAGCTATCTTCCTGCCAAGTTTCATCAAAATCGGTTCAGCGGTTTAGCAGTAAATAATAGCAAACAGACAGAGACAGATCCACTTTTGCATTTATAATATTAAAATCTTAAATATCACGGCTCCTAAGTAAGATAGGTTGTTGTTTTTTCCTTCTAACCCCGACCCCCATGGTATTTTTCTCGCCAAATCAAATGAAACTTATTACAACCCTTCATATGTGAAAGAGGGTGAAATATATATTTTTTTATTTGTTTTGGTTTACATTCATTATACAAAATCGTAAATATCGGTTCCTTTGGGAGATAGGGGGTTGTTTTCCCCCTTAAAATTCCTCACTCCCATAGTATTTTTTCCGCCGGATCGAATGAAAATAAACCCTTCATATGTGACAGGGGGTGAAATATTAAAAAAAAAATCCCATACAAACATTTCCACCCCCTTTCAATTTCTTAGGGGATGAATTTTTGGGATTCAAAGTAGCCTATGTCCTTTCTCAGGATGTAAGCTATCTCTCTACCAAATTTCATCAAGATCAGTTCAGCGGTTTAGCCGTGAAAAGGTAATAAACAGACAGACACACTTTCGCATTTATAATATTAGTATGGATTATCTTAATATATATAAATTACGTGTCACATGTTCCTCCGCTATGGACTCCTAAACTACTTAACCGATTTTAATCAAATTTGTACACCGTGTGCAGTTTGATCCAACTTGAAACATAGGAGGCCTCCTATGGGAAATGGGGGGGGGGTTGCCCCCCCGCCCCTTTTTTTAAAGAGAGTTCCCATTTTTTTACGGTGGTGGTGGTGGGGGGCTATAAAGCTTCCTATGAAAAAAAGGGGGGGGGGGTCCCCCCCCCCCCTTTTAAAATAGAGTTCCCACTTTTTTACGGTGATAGTGGTGGGGGACTGTAAAGCCCCCTTTGGGAAATGGGGGGGGCGACCCCCCCCCCCCCTTTTTTAAAGAGAGCTCCCACTTTTTTACGGTGAGGTGGTGGGGAGCTGTAAAGTCTCCTATGGCTAGAGTAAATTTTCGTATGCATCTAGGCTTCTGGGTATAATTTTAAAAGCTTCTGCGGTGATTTTCATATGCATTCTTGGGTTTTGGGTATAATTATAGGCAACTATACTGTAGTGTTTGTCTTATTTTGTGGTGTTTAATTTATATTACAAATAATTTCTGTTTTGGTTGTAAGTAAATTTTCTGTCTATTTCCTCTTTGACAGTTTTTGCATTCCGTAATAAAAAAAAAGTTTCACTTCTAACGCTTATAGTTTTCGACTGACGCTTTCATTTTTTTTGTAGTAAACGAATTTAATATTCATAGTTAAGACAGGACAACGTCTGTCGGGTCAGCTAGTATATTATATTAATCAACATTCTGAATTAATCTGCCATAAAAAATAATTTTGATAAGAAAAAGGCAATATGTAACATTATCATATTTACTTTTGTTTGTTAATATTTTAATAAAATATGTATGTTATAAGAATCTTATCTTTATCTTATAAGAATACATTCTTAATATTTTTCCTGTACTTTTAAGCCAAAACGTTTCTAAAATATAATTTATATTTTAGGAACATTCCTAGGCAACTCTGAAGCCGATCGAATCAAATTAAACATACAAAAATCAACAACAAGTCTGTGGTCATATTTAAACAGACCTGAAGTTCTAACGTCACTTCTAAATCCCATGTACGAGCCAAATCCATCAGCTATATGGCCTAGTGTTGCACCTCTGAGTCTTGTGGTGTGGTCTGAGCTTTACTTACGGTGGGTCATAGATCAAACACCTTTCAAACAGTCTCTGGTACAAATACAAACTATAAAACAACATGATCAAAATCTCAGATCCACCGTTCTAAAGTTAAGAAAGCAATTGCTCGATTTACAAAAAGAATTTAATATCGGTATTATAGAAGATGAGTTAGTCGATTGAATGAGTTATATTAATTGATATTTTGTTTTATATGTCCGCTGGCATACCCAAAATATTTTTTACTCTAATTCAATTTTTTACTTAAAATGAAATTTTTCATACTGAAAATGACATTCAACAGGGCTGTACCCCTGACTGTAAAGTATAATTTTATTTAACATATCTGTGTTATTATTTTTAAATGTGTATTTACATGTATATTTTTATATTTGCTTATAATATTTTATAATTTTATAAACATTATTGGAAAACTGATCTTATGCTAAATACATTTGTTCTAATAAGTTCTTTTTAAATATTCTTTTGGTAGATAAATTTTTCTGTGTAATAAAAAAAATAAAAGTCATGTGTCCGGTATTATAAACGACCTAACAAATTTGCAAGCTTGCTAACACTCTCAAATGAGATACCAAACTTATATGACAGTTCTGTTGAAGTTTTTTGATGACTTTGACAGATTTCGTGCAAGCGTTGTTTGTAAAAACCAACAGTATTAAAACAGTTGTGCTATTATGAAAATTATTTTATACGGTCAGAGTCGCCAACTGTATTACAATACGTTGAAGTGTCACTGCTCTAAATTCCATAACTAATCCATAGATACTATAACAAAATTAATAACCTCATGTATCGAGTGCTTGCAAGCTTGCAAATCTTGCTAGGTCGTTTATAATACCAGACATTACGTTTGTTATAGTGAATCAGAAATTTGGTATTGTGAACATGTAGTATGCCACTAACAATAAGAAAGATTTTCACAGTCTTGTTTATTTTGTTAGCAAAACAGTTATTCTTATTATTAATCTTTTGGCAATCTTAAGGGGCTATACAAGTGTGAACGCTGGAAATTTGGGTGATTTTCGGAAATTTTTTGGAAGAAAAATACTCAATGAAATATTTTGGAAAATTGAGAATATATTTGGCTATATTAGATGCGTATTCCATAATTTTTTCACGTAAAAATATCAATATTTAAGCAACTTCGGAGGCGCCAAAAAAAAATCTCCACTGCGGCCATGATTCCGGGCGATGGAGTAGCTGAAATTGAAAAAAGAAAAAATGTTGTTAAACTGGAAGGTATTTCCTGTACAATGGCCTATGATTTTCGAAAAATATCAAAATCTAACAAAGTTATGAAAAAAAAGTCTGTTTTATTGCCTATAAAATGGTCGTATTTTTAATTTCAAATCATCAATTTTCATCCAATGAAAAATATGAGTAAATATATTCAAGAGTACTCAGTTCAAATTTCAAGTCAATCAGATAATTGCTCTTTGAGTTACAATGTCAGCAAATTTGAAAAATCTCATTTCGAGAAAAACGCGTTTAAAGATTTAACTATCAATTTTTACAAGATAAAATTATATTTACCATAAAAACTACTAGTCAGCTATACCCCCCATTTAATGGATTCTCTTCTTTCTCAAATAATGCCTCCAAAAAGGCAAAAAAAAAAAGATTTTTTGAAAATTTCATACTGGTATAGCCCCTTAACATATTACGAGTACATGAGCATTGACAATGTTACGTTTCATAAGTTTTGTGTTATTTTGTATAACTATTAGGTATAGAAAAAAATTATCTGGTAATCTAGTACAATAAAATTCAAAAAGAATTGACCCTGCTGCTGTTTACCCTGTTAAACCATATAATACCATTCATATATGCCATCAAAAAGAGAAGGTAAAAATTGTGGTTTTGAGAAAATTTTTGGGTATTTCGAAGATTAAAAAAAATGTATTTATAAACAAATAATACTAAAATCTCAATAGTATTGTTGATACCATAGACATAGAGCATGAACTTGAAAACAGAGTCGTGTCAATGGAAAGAGATGGAATATAGTTACAGACATACTTGTCCTTATTTAAACAGGAGTGTCTATTTCATTCTTCTTAGAAAAAGTAATAGATATATCCTAAACGTCACTACATCTTTTTGAAGAAATTTTACACCATTATGTTAATACAGAATGCACGGTACATCTATGTCAATGGTTGAAACCACTGTATGATTCTTTATTAAAAAAACAAAAACACTTAACATGTTTAATAATACATTACAGTTACTGTATGAAACATTTACTAGTAGATACAGTAAACTATACTAGCGCAATATCAGTTCTATTATAAATTACAGCTGTACAAATATACTTATAGGGGCTTTGAGGAATGAGAGTTTGTAGTATAGATGGTACCGTGCTTAACTGGGTTTACAGCATGGAAGGTCTACTGTACATTCCATTTGTTTATATTTTTAAAGTTATATTTCTTTAGGCGCGTTCAGGGTGAAATTTTAATAATGCAACAATGAAATGTGTTGCATGCAAAAATGCACACACACGATGTAAAGAAATTAGTATATTTATAAACATTTATTTATTTAATTTTATAAGAATTTTGTGGGAGGGTCATGTAGCCCATAACCCTACCCTCCAGTAGGAAAATTAAACATTGATTTATTTAAACAGTCCAAATGCTTTGGTCTGGTTAGCAACCATGTAAAAAAATGTTATTGTTGAAATGTATGTAAAATATTTGTTATTCTTAAATTGTATGTGTGATAACAATCTATAAAATATTCTTATGTCAAAGATATTAGTGTCAAAATTCTATAAAAGGTCTGCCTAAAATTAATGACTATGAGGCTAGGGTGACCAAGTCTCAGGTTTTAACCCGGAGTCTCAGGGTTTGTATACTGTTTCTCCGGGCTCCGGATTTCGTTACAATTTCTCCGGATTTGGTAAAAAATGATGAGAACTAAAAAAAAACCAAAAATTTGCTAGGTACATTAAAAAAAAGTATTTTTTTTTTGTATTAACGTGGGCGACTTTTTTTCTCAGGATCGGCGTCGTTGGCGTAATCTAAAATCAGGGTTTACTTAATCTGAAATCTGGTCACCCTATATGAGGCTCTTACAATTTTCTGTTGCTAAATTATTTTATTTAAAACCGTTATATTATTGCAACTAAATAATCGTGTAACAGAAAATGGCAACTGCACAACAAATATAATGCTTAGTATTAAAAAAAATTGATCACAACTAAAAACAAATCATTTTATATTTCTACAATGTATTTCTAGTCAGATTGATAACTATGATATATTATAGTCTACATATTTCAGCAATTAATTTCAATGCAAATCAAATCCATAGACAGTAAGTAACAAAATTCTGAACCTAGTAGAAATATTTTGATTTGATTTTACTTACAAGAAATTTATTTATAATACGACATAAGTACTCACTCTTAATGCTTTTTAGCATAGGTAGGCATTAATTCGTTAATTTATTAATCGTTAATTAACGAAGTTAACAAAATGCTTAACGGATTAACTTTTAAGTTAACTCAAAATAATTTTAAACGCTCTTGTTAACTTCCGTTAACTTTAGTTAAGGTCTTCAAGCAGTATATGTTTTGAATGGTTAACTTTTAACGGTTAACTTTACTTTCGTTAAATTTTCGAAATTTTAAGGATTAATGTAGTTCACTCTTTTATTAACGAGTTAACGGTTAACGCTTTCGCTGCGGCGCGTGTTTAAGCGCTCTGGACCTCCTGTGCAGCGTTTTTTCAGGCGCGCGGATTAGTAGTTCTACGCAGTTAGTACCGAAATTTTGCGTGCGTATTAAACCGGTTCTAGCATATGAGCCACAAAAATATTTTACGGCTTCGTACGGTTCACGCAGCGAAAGGGTTAACAAAGTGAACTTTTCGATTAACTGTGCCCACCTATGCTTTTTAGAGTATGCTTATCTATTTTTATTTTATATTTTTATTATATACAGCTTATAAAATGAATGTTAATCACTTTTGTATTTAGTATTTTCACGTATGATACTAAAGAACTGAAAATTGTTGATAAAAAAATAAAATATTTTATGTAATGATAACCATACTGTTATGTAAAATTGTTTATCGTAAAGTAGCTGCAATTGCTTCTTTTTAATCTTAATTAAATAAGAAATTTCATAAAAAACAAAAAAAAGATCAAAGTAAATTATTTTAAAATGTGCCATATCAATATTAATATTATTTTGTAATAAAAAAAAACATAACATATTTATTGTTCTAAAGAGGTTGAGGCTGAGTCGATTCCAAATCAATTTTTTTTCTTACTTAATAACTAATGAATGGAACCATTGGAACCGTATTGAAAAATATTGAAAAGGATAGTTGGTGTAAGGGCAAATCTTTCTGCAAACAAAATTTAGAGTTCTCCCTTACATATTATAAAATGCATTTTTTTAATTCATATGTTCTGTGCCCAGGTTTTAGAAAATATTTTGTTACATTAGGTAACAAGAGGAATAAACAGTGACGATAATAGTAAATCAAGTCAAAATAAATGTTTTCTGCCAATGCGCTCTTGCAATACGCTACCTAAACCGTTAAATATTGAACAATATAATGTACACTCGTCTCTCCGAACAACGTAAGCATTGGTAATTCAGAATCTTCTAACAACGTAGGCTAGAGGGGCACCCACCACCGTGCCGACATTAATGTTAATTGGTGAATTTAAATTTCGCGCAGAAATATAGTAGTCACAGTAGTATTGTGGTAGGGATAGGGGAAAGTCGTTACATGGAGCTGTTGGCCAGTCGTTTCTCGGAGCATACGTTAATAGGATGGACGTTGTTTAGAGATTTGAGTGTAGTACAGAATTGTATAGAATGAAAAGATCTAAAATAAACTCCGTGGTACCATATATCTAACTTCGATATGTAATCGAGTGAAGCCACGAGTACTGTTAGAAAACAATGACTTTTATATTGAAATCTACAAAATGTAATGGTTTTCAAAGCCTTTTCATCATAATTTGTGCTGTAATACCTCAACCTCCTTATTTACATTTTTATAAAATATGAAACTCAGGTGGATCCAATTATAAAATAGAGGAACTACATTAAAAAATTGATGTCTTTATTTATAATTTTTGCAATCCATTTTTTCAGGAGATGATTATTTTTACAACCCCCTCACTCTTTACGGATCTACCTCATCGTATATAATTAATTTATTACCCAATGAACTGATTGTACACTTGCCTTGTAAACGATAATATCTGTCAATGTACATTGTTGCTTGAATGCTAATAAAGTTGCCTATATATATTTAAAACGTGTTTATGTAACTCAAAACTTACACTCGTCGCTCGATTTACCGACGTTGTTGGTAATTCAACCGCTTGATTTACCGACGTCGAGAGGGACCCCCACCACCGTACCGACCTCAACGTTAATTGGTGAATTTAAATTTCGCGCAGAAATATAACAAAGAATATTACAGTCGGTGGTATTTTGGTGGGAGTAGAGGAAGGTCGGTAAATCGCGAGATGAGTATATGTACCTGATTTGGTGATTAATATATGATTTTGTATAAGTATATTTTTATATAAATAGACAAAAATGCTAGATAAAAATTAAATGAGAAATGCACTTGAATGTTTTTAAGGTCAATTTTATTATGGCTTCATAAAATAGTAAGAATGATTTAAAATAATAAAAAAAATAATATTGGACATGAACTTTTGATTTCTAATTGCTTGAATGAACTTTTTCATTATCTTTATTTTCCGCATCACTACTTATTTTCTTCAATCTTAACGTTACGGTGGTAAATTTATTTGTGGTTTGTTCATTGATTGTTATTTTTTCTGATTCAGAATGAAAATCCAGTTATCGATATAAAATAATCATATCAACCTTAATTTATATATGATTCGGGGTGTAAACAAAGTTAATGTTTTTTTATATTTTATTAAAAACTAGAGAAAAATATTAAAAATTATATTCTGAATCTGTTAACCATACCGCAAAAATCACAACATTTTATTATCTGAAGATTCTTTTATTTATGAAATAAAAGATTTGATTTTCGTACAAATTATTTCTTGAACCTATTAAAAATAAATGGTTATCGATTAACCGGATATTAATAATAAAAAAAGTTCACTTTAAGTTTTCAAGTTCTCTTCACTTGAAATATAACGAGTAGGCCCGGATTTAGAAATTTGCCGCCCCTAGGCAGTTGCAAAAATTGCCGCCCTCTCCGTGTGGTACTAGAAGGTTTTCAAAAATGTTTGATAGAATAAAAATAAAAAAAGTTAAGGTTTTTGATATCGATGACCTTTTTTTCCTTTCCGCCCATTAATTTTTGCCGCTCTAGGCACGTGCCTACACTGCATGCATGGTAAATCCGGGCCTGATAACGAGTTCGATTCGGGTTCCGGTTAAGGTCCGTTACCTAACCAGTGGAGAAGCAGTTGGTTACGCCATTGAGTAAAAAATTATTTTTTACTCAGTGGTTACGCTATATAATATGGTACCTTTGCCCACACAAAAATAAAATGGTTACGCTACTGGTTGTTTCAGGGATCTGCTTTGATCTTTAAACATCTATATTCTATAATATATATTTTATAGATTTTTATAATTTTTTCTTTAAAATGAAAAATTTGGCATCCCTAGATTTAATTTCTTTATTCCAAAAAATAATAATTACTTTAACGCACTATAACACTAGTATAACGCACTATAATTCTATGATTTCCAAACTAAAAAGGCTGTTGTGTATACCTGAGTTTGGCGGGAAACGGTGAGAAACCCCTTTAAATACAAAACTGGACAAAGACAGAGTTGCCATTCAAAATGGACATCGTGTATACTTGTCTCTTTCTAGCATATTGTTAATACAAATGGGCAAGCGTTCGTTTTCTCAAGGCTGCTACACTGCATTCTTGAGTGACCGTTGGAGAGGTAAAGCGACGCCAAGGGTTCAAAATGGACAAAAGACGATTGAAAGAATGAGATAGGACACGTTTTGTTCCTAGGTTCAAGACCTCGGGCGTCCTTTATTATCTTCACAAAATGTTATTAACATGACCACTCTTTTATTGTTGTTATGTTGTGTACCTTTACATACTTTGCTTATACAGTTTCACCGCCTACTACTTGATAAGTTTTTGGTGTCTTTGCAAAATGTTTGTAGGCAAATGTAAAATGTATATGTTGATTCTGCATTTCTCTGTTTTATTTCCCGGCGTAGGAGGTTTCAATAATAAATTATATGTATATATATATATTGCAAATATATCAGGAAATATTTCTAATGTTAGTTCTAAACATACCTACCTGTGTAGTCTTACATATTCTATATGATTCTACTAAAAAAAAGTGAGTAATTTAAAAGCCAGAGAGATTAACTTCATTTGTTTGTAAGATACTTTTCAGTAAAGAAAAGAATTTCTTAAGAATTAATGAAATCTATCTAGATAGAACATGGACCGCATCTGACTCGAAACTACATAGAGTAATGTCAAAATAAAGAGATAGAAAATGGTTTGGGATATACTATACTTGTTCTTATTTTATTTAAACAGGAGTGTATATTTCATTATATGAAAAAAGTTATAGATATATCCCAAACTTACTGCATCTTTCTCACTATTTTGGAGAAATGTTACACCTTTAAGTTAATACAGAATGCGCGGCCCAAGATCTCCGTATATGAGTATAGGTACCAATAAACAGGGGTTATTTTATGGAAATTTTGAAACTGTAAAATATCAAGTTTTATTTAGAGAAAATAATATTTTTATTTATTCATAAGGTCCGACCCAGCCCGATTCAATTTATATTAAGATAAGGTCCGCCCAGCTCGGTCCGATTTATACTATTATAAGGTTCGATCCGACCCATTCCAAACATTATTAACACGAAATAAACCCGATCCGAAATTCGGGTCGGGCTAAATTCGGGCCAGGGGCCGGGCCATGATCTCTAATCTAGATACAAGCGACACATTTTTTTCTGCTTATTTTCACGCTGACAATGAGTTCGTTAATATATCCCACTCTCACTCACCGGGGTTATTTTGTTTTTGGTAATCCTTTTGCTAAAATCTTTATTTTTATAACTCTATTATCAGAAACTTATGTTTGATATCTCATTTGAGAGCTAGCTTGCAAATTTGCTAGGTCCTTTATGATACCGGGCAACAGTGTTCTTTTTACCGATTTCAGTATGGAACACTAAAAAAAAACATATATCAGATAAATATTTATTCTGATTTATACACCCCATAATATACTAATAATGCGTCACTGATTACTTATATTCTTAAAAAAACAAACATAATGTGTGTCCCTCAGCAGGGCCGCGCCACCCATATGTGCGAAGTGTGCGGCGCACACAGGCGCCAGGGCATCAGGGGCGCCGCGAGGCGCCTTTTGGGTTTAATAAAATACCAGCGCCAATCATTAAAATTAAAAATTAATCGAAAGAAATAGAAGAAAAAATTATCGAACTTTTTTTTTAAATTAAACAATAATGTGGTGAAAAGTTGCAGTAGCAAACGCAGAAAGGTCGTTTTCTAAATTAAAACTGATACAAAATTACCTGCACTCAAGTAATAGTTACATTTTTCGCCATAGTTGAAAAACTATTCTTCCAATCTCTAGTTATGAGAGCCAAAAAAATTTCTTCCTTACAAGATATTCACAAAAAACTTTTATGCCAAAATGGTCTAAGCAGCAGGCAAGCCATAATTAGTTTTAGAAACTAAAACGCTGCGTGGTTTATACTTTTATAGTGTTCAGCTATTGCATCTTACCAAAAGTGAACAAAAAAGTCCTATCAAATGTAATAAAGCTATACGGCAAAAATTACACAAATTAATAAAACCTCATTTATTAAAACCTATTTTTCTGTTTGGGAATTTTTTTGTTAGTCTGTTTTGGCGCTGAGCGTCTCATACTATATTTATTATTACTTTAAAAATTTAAATAATTTAATTCGCGTTTTCTTTTTCTGGAAGTGAAACGTCATTTATCTTCGCACATGCTAGGGTTCCGTAGTCATTCACACTACGATTTATAAAAGAGTTATTTCAAAATTTTTCATAAACTATCTTTCTTACATTCTGCATAGTTTATAAATTAGAAGGGGGGGGGACTCTGATAATGACATTGAAAATGCAAATAAATAAGTCCTTTCACATTTTTTGTTGCAAAAAGTCAATTGAGATTTTTGTTGCATGTTAGGAGCCCAATCTTTTTTTTTCACTTACCCCACTCAATGGGGTAAGTAAACAAAAAATGTGAGTATACCTACAGTTTTCGGTCTATGGTAATTGAGTCTTAAATAATTTTGATAGTGTTCGTTATAATTTTCATTGAAAGTACTGATTAAAAGGTACATTCTGGAATTTTTAAAAAAATTTTGAAGAGCAAATACATCGTAATTGATTGGTTAAAACAATTTTTTTTTTTTTTCAAAAATCTCATCGTTTTTGTTTTTGGGTCATTAATCTTTGCCCGTATATAAAATTTCATCTTATGTATAATTTTTTAAAGATAGATAGAGCAAAACTAAAAGAGTTCCTTAAGTTTTTTTCGGAACTCTAACAAAAAGGCGCTTCATAGGTTTCGCACACAGGCGCTGCCGAGGGTCGGCGCGGCCCTGTCCCTCAGGTTCGTCAATTTGAAAGTTTTGGTACTTGAACTTGTCTATTATATGTTATATCCCCCGTTGTTTGAATAAGGCAAGTGACATTTTTTATGATAAAATCAGCGCTAATGTGAGTAAAGTGTGTACTATTAGTTTAAATATTCATATGTATGTATTTATATAGGTAGGTATTACATTTTTTTAACTATTTTTGAATGATAACTAGATTTTAAATTATAATTAGATTAGGAGGTAAAATATAACTATAAGTTCTGAAATACGACAATTAGAATTTTAAAAGTGAATAGTACACACTTTACTCACATTGGCGCTGATTTTATCATAAAAACATGTCACTTGCCTTATTCAAATAACGGGGGATATAATAGACAAGTACCGAAGTTTTTTCTCACCTCGATCGCAATGACAGTTAAGACAATAGAGTTTGCAATTATTTATTATTATGATCACAGATTGATCCGATTAACAATCATTGAAAGAGCATGGGAAGCGTGCGACGTTAACAAATAAATTCAGTGAACGCAGACAATTTGGGTGACGATGTTGGAGCATTGTCGTCAATCGAGTGACACACACACACACGCACCCGTAATTAGATGTTTTTTAGTGGCTGAAGAGGGAAGGGGTCGATGGGCGCTTACCAGTGATGTGGGACACGCGACACACACATACGCCGCTAGACAATCAAGACCAATCAAAGATACATTACTTATGTTATTATGTATGTGCGCTTATCAGGGACGTAGTCGGTCATAACAGAACTTATTGTAATTGTTTTGTAGAGAAAATAATAAATTTAGATTGTTCCCAAGCCAAAGCGACTGTTTGACATTTTTTTAAATATAGATTTGCGAATTTGAAGTTGTTAAGAAAATAACAACAAATGTCCAATCGTAATCGATTTACGTTGAAGGTCCGTTCTTGTACCTTCATTATGCATAATAATATAATATTATTATAATAAGCTTCGATATTGCTGTTTAATTCGTATGCGGTCTACAGTTTGGTATACGTCATATTTTACGACAACCAATGAAGATGGGGGTTATTTTAGATAAAAAAGGTAACGGTAACCGTACCGAAATCGGAAAAATGAAACCGACATTTGACCTAGAAAGCTTAGATTTTGCATAATTATAGTAAATGGTAGACCAATAATATAGACCTGAGTTATACTTGTAATCTTTGTTTAATAAGTTTTTAAACAATAGTCAAAATATTTCCCGCACATACATATCTCCGAAAGTAATACTGTAAAAATCTGAAAAATGGGGTTACATATAATAAAATTACAAACATTATAATGATGGCGAGATCGTAAGAAGATTATCAGCACTTACTTATTTTAAAAAAATAATTAAAATGAGAATGTCTGTAAAATGTTGGTAAACACATCGTGTTTATTTTGGTTAAATTTTTAATATACGGTACGGAACACTAATACGCGAGACTTGACTCACACTTGACTCTGTTTTGTTTTCTCGGTGTAAACACCGCATAATTCTTAATATTTATTTGTATTCTTTTTATTTCTTTAGCTACACTATAAACTATTACCTACAAAGCAAAATAATTCACGATTAGTTAATCAGTTGTTTTCAATCCATGATTATAATGTTTATTCTAAACTTAAATATGACATTTTTTTACCTTATAATATGTATCATAACTGCGTGATTGTTTTTTTAGAATTGACGTAATAATGCTTTGAAAACAACTGATTAACTAATTGTGAATTATTTTGCTTTGTGCAACCCGAGGTAAATGTTTTTATTATTTTTTATTAAACACAGACATAAATGTATAGATATTAAATTTAAGTACCCAAATATAATTCAATACAGCTCTGTATATAACCCATGATATTTTCGATATAACCACCCTTATAATTCGCTTTGAACCCGTATGTTTGTTAAAATACCACAATAGAAAATCAATATAAATCTATTATAATTTCTAATATGATATGGGTACATCCGAGTAAACTAAATTTATAAATTACATGCATACATCATTGATAGACAACACAAAAAACGGGCATCTACAATCTGTGCCTAATGGTTCTCGAATATAACTGGTTTCTAGCGTGGTTATTATATGCTAATACTTGAAAATAACATTTGGTAATCTTGGAAGATCTATTAGTTGCGTTATAAAATAATAGAACAATCATGCAGCGCTTCTAGAACAATGGTGTTTTTGTTTACCATTTTGAGGGCTTCAAATAAATACATATTATATGCATATGTATCATTTCTTTATTTGGTATAGTTATAAATTAATGATTATAACTTTACAATAAATTAATAAGTATAATTATATTCACAATCAGTACACCATGGTTTGCATCTTGAAGCCAAAAATCACTATAAAAAACGTCCATATAAGGTGGGTGGACCATGGAAGGCCACATTAAGGAATAAACAGTTATTATTCCTTTATTTACTGGATAAATGAAACAAACAAAATATTACATCATAAAAGGAAGGCACCTACGAAATTTCACGTTTCTAGGTCCAGGGGTTTGGGCTGTACGTTGATATATGAGTGAGTGAATGAGTGGTTAAGGACAAACTCTTTTATAGATATAGATAATATTTTTCATATCACATGCATAGAAACAACTAGTTTTGAACCCAGTTTTGATAGTAGAAACAAGACAATTTCAGACCAATGCGATTGTACCGAGCAGAAACAAATAAACAACGTTGTTTCTGCCCTAGGGCCTAGGGCAGAAACAACGTTATTCCTGACTAGCAAATTCATTAATTTTAAATCTGTCAGAATCGAATTTTGTAATAAACAAAAGCGGATCTTATTTCTGAATTATTTTATTATTAAAATAGTATAAGATATTACTGCGCTATTTGTCTGAAATAGTCTTACTTCGACTGGCTACAGAAATCAAAACTCGTTGTTTCAATGCATGTGATATGAAAAATAGCGTGTGTGGCACGGGATGAAACAAAGACGATTTCAGACCAGTGCGATGACAGCCCTCGCTTCGCTCGGGCAGTCAACTCTCGCCCTAGTCAGAAATCGTCTTGTTTCAACCCTTGCTACACAATATACTATTGCTTATTTTTACCTATATGTAGGAAATGAATGAATTTTAAATCTATGAAAATGCTTATTAAGTAGATCTGCAATATTTCAATCTGTTTTAATTTACTTATTATTATCAAAACTACAACAAATGATAACATCTAATTTTTTTTTCTTCTGTAGGCTTTCGTGGCCGTTGTCCATAGTTACTAACATCTAAAGTCTAAACTTACGTGATTTTTTAAATCAATTCAGCTGAGTTATGGAATTAAATGAACTCAATTTAATTGGAGGAAAAAAAAGTATTTATTTTATTTAAAATACAAATTAAAATATAGACAACGACCATGAAAGCTTAAAGAAAAATACATTTTTTTTAAGTTTCCACAAATTAGAACAAAACGTTAAGGTTGTTCATGCCGATTTTTCCGAAACTAAATTCTACGAGATGTCGCCACCGTTGAAAACAAAAATTATTTGCACAAGTCTAGCCCTGAGGGGAAATGACAGATACAAGTAATTCAGTGACAATAGGCTATTTGACTAATTTTAGAAAATATTTTTAAATTATTCTTTATTACATAACAAGCACACTACATTGATATTTCGTGGAGATCTACTGTATTTTCAATAAAAATCAATGTTAAAGTTTAAATTTCCAAAACTGCGCCAGAAACGCCGTTTCTATCATGGCGCTGGTCATATGGCGTGTGACGTCACATGCATGTAAATAAGTCATAACCTTAATAAAACAGTGCAACTGAAGTGAATTTCATCTTCAAATTTAGTGGATAGAATGGTGTATAAATGGTGTGTAGTGCCACAATGTACAAATACGTCTATAAAAAGTCCACACAAACTGTTTGTTTCTGTTTCAAAGAATCCCAAAAGATGAAAAATGTGGTTACAATATTCGAGAAATCCAACGAGTATTTTATTGAATACAAATGTTTTTATGTGTGAAGATCACTTTGATATAAGTAATATTTAACTATATAGATAGTAGCTAAAAATATCGGTTCTTATAAAACGAAATAACATATTTTCTGAATAACTATACACGTGATTTTTGACAAATCTGACAGCGGCCACCCGTACACCTAACCTCTTAATATTTAATTTTAAATCTTGCAGCATATAGGATTTCAAATGTTTTTGTGGTACTTACACTGCTGTTTTCACATTTTTAAGTTCCGCAGCATAGTAATCAGCGTTATTATTAAAAAAAAGTGCAACCATAGGTAGGTTGCACAAAATTTAATTACATTTTGAAATTCGAAACGAATATTTATGCTACTAGTAATAAAATTTATCTAAAAACTGCTTCAGAAATAGCTGAAAAATCGAATATAATACTTTGTTATAACACACAGAAAGCACTACAATCAGTCGAGGAAGCGTTATTTACATGCATGTGACGTCACTAGAGTTGCAACCAATCACATAGCGTTCCCGTCATAGATAAAATTTCAAAAATTATTATATTTTTTTTCGTGTAATTTGCAAAAAATATACATAATTTATTTTAAAATAAAGTGAAATATGTTCTTTTACGCTATTATCTGATAGGATGACCACAATTTGTAGTATATTTTCAATGTTGTCAAATAGCCTATTGATCGAATGAAAAATGGGATATTCTTGAAATTAAACAGAGATGAAGCTACAAAGGATAGAATTAGTTCTTATGTTTTTAGGCTTACATTCAATATTTTCAAATGAAAATTGCAGAATTATTATAAAATTAGAAAGCTTAAACAAATATCTATGTCGTGGTATATTTTTTTCTCCGTATATTTCAAGAATTTTTGTTATATATTGAGTTTTATCATATTAAGAAAAATATACACATTGTCAGATTTTTTTTATTAATAGATAAAAAGATTAAATTGAAAAATTAAGTGTGTCATAACATAGAAAAATTTATCTAGTTTATCACTGTATTTTTTCCTAAATGATTTATTAATACTGGTCAGAGCTGAACTTAAAGTACAAAACCGCATGTTCAGCCTTAATGAAACAAAATCTACAAATAAAATCAAGAAACTAAACTGAAGCATATCTAAAAAAAAAAACAAGTAAATGTAAACGTATATAAAAATCTGTTTACTTCACATATTTGCCAATATGTACGTACAAGTCGAAATGCTAACAACAGGTGGGATGGCTACCTGAAAACTGACACACACACACACACACACACATGGGTGCACACACACACGCACACACACACGCACAAACCCCTTGTCTTGTATTGTAACTGTAACAAACAGGTAACGCCAAGCCAACCGTCAAATGTGAGTTCTCTTACCAACAGACGACGACGCTGAGAATTTATTATAACAAAACCCATACTTTTAAGTACAGGGTCGCGTCTATAAGCCCATTGCCGGTATAATTATTGTTTTTACAGATATTTTGGAGAATTTGAGAAAATATTAAATAACAAGTTTTCATTTTTAGGGTTCCGTAGAAAACCAGGAACTCTTATAGTTTCTCCATGTCCGTCCGTCCGTCTTGTAAAAATTTTGACATAATAAGATGAGTCGTAGATTGATGACCCAAAAACAGAAATGATAAGATTTTAAAAAAAAAAATTTTTTTAGACCCCCCCTTCCATAAAATGAAGTGTTTTCGAAAAAAAAAATTCACCTACCCCATTGAACAGGGTGTCGTTGGAAAGGTCTTCTAAAATGCAACAAAAAAATGTATCAGAATCTTTTGATTTTAACCTTTCAATCACGATGTATTTGCTCTCCAAAGTCATTATAAAAGCGTCCCCCAAAATTCCAGAATGTAGCTTTTAATTAGCACCTTCAATGAAAATTATAACGAACATTGTCAAAAATATTTTCATGACTGAATAATGGACTCACATTTTTTTTGACTAACCCCATTAAGTGGGGTGTCATTTGATAGGTTTCCTAAAATGCAATAAAAAATATTAAATAACTTTTTGATTTCAACCCTTCAGTCACGATATATTTGCTTTTCAACATTTTGAAATCTCTCTTTTCTAAATCGTAGTGAGAATGACCCAACACGCACTTGCCAGTTTTATTGTTCTCAGGATTTTAATAAAAAAATTTAATTTTACATTTTTCTTAATACGCGCCTGGTTATTATGTCGTATATTTTGAATTTTTTGACAATTTCAATCAAAATCATTATTTTTCTGCTATACGAATGTCAAAATGACATTTAAAACGTCAAAATGACATTTAATATATCAAAGTAAATAGCAATTTAAAAAAACAAATGACGATTTTTATAAAGCAAATTGAGATAGATCTTCGTAAGGGAATATTTTACAACAAAAGTAGGTGACCTGTATTATAGAGAATTGAATGCTCTACAAAAAAGGTTCTATAAAATTTTCACGTAACATGTGTCTTTCTTGATATATCTTCAAAAAATAAATCTTTTGGGATGTCACCCCTCCCCCTTACACACAATTTTAATTATTTTGAAATGGAACCGTCCTCAAGCCAGACCAAACTAACCAACCAAGTTTTATCAATATCGGTTCAGTGGTTCATGAGTTAAGCGTGTGACAAGGATTGGGGGACAGACACACAGACACACACACACACAGACAGATAGACAGACACGGAACAAAAAGTGTTTGTCTTGACCTGAAACGGATAAATAAAGTAAAATTTTTGAAATCGGAGAACAATTTTTTTTTCTCGTTTTAAAACGATAACGTAGCTTCTCGTATCTTCGATATTGCGAGGAAGCAATATGTATCCGAAATAATCGAATACAAAACCAATAAAAAAATATCCGTATCCGAAATGCCGAAGCTACGGGTTTAAAATAAACATATTGCTAAAATTGTTAATTTATGACCGTGGGCGTAAATGGGTTAAATTTGGTTTCCCGTACATAAAATAAGTTAAGGCCACACCTGTTTTAATCTCAAAAGTGTACCTGAGACACAAAGCTGGTGCCTTCGTTTGGAAAAGGGTACGTCGATGTACGAGGGGTAACGGATACAGTTTACTCCCTTCTCAGAAATGTAATTATTCAAACGAATTCTTTCCAATATCCAATGTCAGCAAAATATTCATGCTACACGACGTACATGTTCACCATTCATACACAAACACGTGACGTATTTTTGTTAATAATTTTCTTTTAGTTAAAGAATAATAAAGAAGAACGATAAACTAATACTAATAATATGTATATGTATAAAAAATAAATACTTAAGGGGTTACATACGTCCAGAATTTTCAAAAAAAACTTTTTTTTACAGATTATTATTCTTTATAGTTTTAGATTGTAAAAAAAAAACCAAATATCGAAAGTTATTATAGAAAACTTGACTGCCCGACAAGAGTCTGATGAAACTTGAAACTGTAAATACGTTTTTCTCAAAACTGCTTTTTCCGGCACGGTCTGCATGATAACTCGTATAGTTTTTTATATCTTTTTATTTTAAATATTCGCAATTGTTTTCTCTATAATCTGTCGAGCCGAATTTTACTTCCATGTTCGAAGAAATGGAAGTATTGTAATACCATCAAAAAATCATGTCCGAAAAAAAAGCAGATTCTGATTGTACTAACTTCAAAACGTAAAGAAAAGTTAATTTCCGCATGGCGGCTGTGCGTGTGTGTGTCTGTGTGTCCGTATGTGTGTCTGGATGTAGAATTTTCTTCCGTGTACGATAACTAATGTAGATATGCACCGATTTGAATTATTTTTGGGGAAAATGTTTGCCTCAGTGAGTACTCCAGACCTATTGATTTTGGTGCTAATCGGATTAGGGGTTTCCGAAATATTCGAAATTTTGTACCTATTATCGTCTGAAAAGTGAGTATTATCTCACCAATTTTGATAAGACTTGGTACACTTGTAGTTCAATCCAATCTAAGGGGCACTTATTTCATAAACGTGCTTAGATAGTCACTGAAGGGGTGAAAACCACCCTCAAAATTTTAATTTTAAATACTAATAAATTCATGTTGCCATGGAAACAAGCGCAGTTAAATTCAAATGTCAGATAATTATTATTTTACAAAAATGTCTATTCTACAACTGACATTAGAATATTAGAAAACTAATATTTATAATACAAAGGTGAGTTTTATATTAAAAATTATTGTAAAAGATATTATAGAACATGGAAGTCATGTATGGTTCTCCATACCGATATTTGATATTGTGATTAAAAAAATTTAAAACATAATTAAAGTGTGACATTTAACACAAAATGCACACTTTTTTAAACTGCATGCAGCGATCCATCAATATTTCAAAGAGAAATGATGCAGACCGTGGAGCAACTTTTTTTGGTACTTGTCAATTATGGTCCCAATTTTTGAAAAAACTAAAATCACTAGGAATGAACTAGAATTCGTGCGTAGATGATGAAATTAGCGCCAATGTGACAAAAGTTTGCACTATTAATTTTAATACGACAATTAAATTTTTAAATAATAATTGAGGTAGGAAGTGAAATATATATAACCCTACTAACCCACCTAACCCCTAACCGTATTAATAACCTATCTAAGTAAACAACACGATTTCGCTCCAAAATTATAATAATTACCTTAATTACCTATTTAAAAATATTGAAATTAATAGTACAAACTTTAGTCACATTGGCGCTGATTTCATCATACGTGTATATATAATACATGACATTTACCTATCTATAGACGAATTTTGTTTCGTTCCTAGTGATTTTAGTTTTTTCAAAAATTGGGACCAAAATTGACAAGTACCCTTTTTTTTCATAATGCTTCGGGAAACGTCATTTTTTATGTTATAATTTTTGAAAAAAAATATTAATTTTTTTTTTATAAAGTTTAAATAGGTACTAATAAACAATGTGTAAAAGTTATCTTTATTAATTTCTATTGCTATCCCTTCTAAAAACAGTTTTTCTTTTAGCGCGTTTTTGGCGCTGCTAGACGTAGGTATGCAACCCCTTAAAAATATGTAGATTTTGAATAAGTATAGCTTATTTCATGTATAATCTGAAGCATCCGTATTAAGTACTGTTCTAAAGTACAGTAGAAACCGCTTAATACGACGTATCGGTTTTAACGACTCAAAATAAAAGTCCAACCTCATCCCATATAATTGCATTTTTACCGGTTATTACGACTATCCGCTTTTTACGACCAATATGACTCCGGTCCCTTCGATGTCGTTATAACCAGTTTCTACTGTATAGTAGTTGCGTTTTTATTTTTTATCGATATTTATCGTTAACGGTTGGTACTATGACAAATTACCTCTTACGATTTTTATAAACAGTTATGTATGAAAACTACTTAACTGTCAACTAAGGAATGCTCGTAGCATCATACATTACTGGTCTAAATAACTATTGGTTAATAGTTAATAGTGAAAATCGATAACAATGATTAATACTAATAAGCCCTGTTTCAAATTTCATAACTATACCACAATAGGTTCTCCAGACAACGAATTGTTTTTCTTCCAGTTGTTTATTGTCAGCTGGACAGAATAAAAATTAGTTTTCAGCATAATTTTCGAGAGGCTGTAGCTTCCTCACGTATACTTTCATGTAGGTATATAAAGTTTTTGATTTAAATAACCTCCTCGATCGATTGTTGAAATCAAATACGATTTATTTTAGATTTCAGGTTTTCTCATATTTTTGATTAAAAGCGTCAATTTTTAATTCGTATATGCATAATGGTTAAAAATAAATTCATTTAAATTCGAGTAGTTTGAATCAATTTCTAAATAGATATAAACATAAGTTTCCTTCACTATAAATAATCTCTGCACAAAGTAACTTTTAGTATTGCACTTTAAAATTTTAGAGAATTATTATTATATTGATGGAAAAGATCGCAATATAGATTCAGGTGTTTAGTATAACCGGTCGTGTGAGAATTCGCCGATTTTAAAATAAAAATCTCAAGCTTTTGATGAGTTCATTTATGTATATATTTTATTAGTGTATTATTTTAATGATGCCTAAAATTTTGATTTAAATTAATCATTTCTGTATTGATTGTCACAAGAGTTAAATGACTCTTTTACAAGAGAGAAAAATCAAATTGTATATATTTCATTGATTGAACTAAAAAAACTATAGGCATTCATTAAACAAATCGAATTGTTTAAAATTGAACCAAATCTCCGTATCGTTTTATTTGTCTCTCTTTTTAAAACCGCAGCAAGGAGGGAGATAAAAACACGAAGGTCAATAGTGAATTACAAGCATGAACTTTATTCTTGAAATGAAGAATAAAAAGCAAACTCGAACGGACAATTAAACCAGAAATTCTCAACATGTTGCTTTCAAAATACTTTAGAGTTTTTTTTTTTTACTTTTATTTGTTTTTAATCTGATACGTAGACAAGGTAAGATAGAGAACTCATAATACGCTACTTAACATTGTTACAACTGTGCTCCGTAAAAATGTACTCCGTAAAGTCAGCGGCGTATTATAGAATCATACAATAAATATCAATCGTTTGAAATTATAAAATTAATTAATAATACATTTTTTATATTACCTTTTTACTGATTATACTTTATTGTTGTCTATGAATATGAGCAAGAAACATTAAAATATCGGCGAATTCTTATGGATGAATCGTGAATATATGTAGTTAATTTTTATTTGAAAAAAATTGGATATTATATCCAAATTTTGATTTCGAAGGTTCTGTACTGGTTTAAAAGTTGTGATGGTTAATTGATTTTAAGAAAAACAAAACTAATTGTATGAAAAAATGTATTCTGACTTGCTATTGAGGAAATCTAGCATAAGAAATGTAAGCGAAAATTTTATACAACCAAATTATAATTTAAAAATAAAGTGGATTGTAGAAAATAAATGTTTGTAGCCACTGATATAAAACAACAACAACCAAGAACGTCTTGTAATGAGTTTATCATTTTCTCTGTCTATTGTTTTAAATATATACCTGTACAAAGGTAGAGGGAAAATTACAATTTAAAACAATACGTAAGTCTCAAAACCAAGGATGTACAAAATTCTTACAAATAGATAAAAATCTTAATTTTACATAAAGTGACTAAATTGTTATATTGAATTTCGTTTGGTAGCAATCTTGGTTCAGCGTACTGTCACAGACTGGCAGTGTACTCAATTTTTAAAATTTAATTTGAAGTTGAAAAAAAATAATAGAAACATAATATAGCTTCCCACAGACCGACGCGAATTATTCGAATCGGCAGCGAATAAAGGCTCCGACAGACCGACATATGGTTATTTAAATTTCGCGTTTTTTCGGAAATTTTTCACGTTTCTTTTCGGGTGAAAAATTCACAACTCGAAAACTATTCATGATTAAGAAATGGAACTATTGTGTTAACTCCAGAAAGAAAGAATCTATAAAATGGCGAAAGCTACAGTAAAATCGGTTCGGTAGATATTTAAATATATAATATATAAAAATAAAAAAATATATAAAAATTTCGCCGCGTTTTAATTCGCGCCGCAGTCGCTGCGAATGTTTCGCGTCAG
Source organism: Sialis lutaria (assembly GCA_949319165.1). Lineage (NCBI taxonomy): Eukaryota > Metazoa > Arthropoda > Insecta > Megaloptera > Sialidae > Sialis > Sialis lutaria. Next base: position 23,567,173 of record OX439238.1, read on the forward strand.
TCTGTGGGAAGCTTATTATATCATATACCGATACTTAAAGCTTAAAAAATGCTAACATAATTTGAATTACATTTATGTTAATTCTAACTCTTCGGGAAGGGAAAGGGTCTGTAAAAATTGCTAAAAATATTAGTGACAGACATATGGTTTAATACCCGGGAAACATTTTTAGATCTTGATAGATCTGTATTTTGAGACAAACCTGCAAAGTTTGCAGGTCTTTCAGATCTAATCACTTCAGATCTAAAATTTATACCCATGTATTTTATCGCCATAATTTTTTAGAAATACACAAAAGACGAGATAAAAATTTAGAAAAGTCTCTTGGTCTATGAAAATTGACGCTATTTCGTCGCCGTGTTAAAAAATCACCCTCGTCTCATAAATGTAACCGAGAAATGGTTATGTGATGTAATTTTTCAGACTAAATAAGATTTTTCTAAAGAAACTCACTTGTTGTTGATCCCTGTACCAGACGGTATTGCTAAGCTCGGTTTTGCCGTACCCCCAGGGCCGGATTTAGAAATTCGCCGCCTCTAGGCAGCAACGAAAATGCCGCCCTTTAAAAAAAATTGTATGAATGTAAATCCGAAGACCTTTTTTTTAGATCTTCAAGTACAAATTTGTAAAAATCACAATCCGGAAAGCTTTTTTTTAGGTTTTCAAGTACAAATTTGTGACAATCAAAATCTGAAGACTTTTTTTTAGGTCTCCAAGTCAAAATTCCATCAATATTTTTTCCTGCTAAAATTTGCCTCCCCTAAAATTTTGCCGCTATAGGCACATGCCTACACTGCCTGCATGGTAAATCCGGGCCTGCATACCCTCATCGAATTTCGGCAACCAGTTGTCACTATTTGGATATCCCTGTACAGATCAAGTAATTTTTTATACGACTATATTATGACCATTGGTTTCACAAGCGGTAGACTGGCCTGTACGCTGTATAATCAATGGAAATAGGTATTTTCGTGTACAACTTACGTATTTTTTTGTATCATTTGTGTAGTCGATCTCGTTGGTGATTGTAACAATACATAAAATATTATAAAATCGTTTAGTGGCGGGCTTATAGTTCGAAAGAAATTCATGTACATATTTATTTCTCAGTTTTAAATTGGTTTATTTGGTTTTGATATACACAAAGATATAAAAATGAGGAAATATTTTAAATAGATTTAGCCGAATGAAAAGATCATACATACGATACTTCATTGAATGTATACAAATTTGTAGACTTTTTTTAATTTTTAACTAATCGAACTGATCTAAAAAAACATCGCATTTGTGTGGGGGAAGTTATCACATTTGTTTAATACTACTTTTTACTATTTTTACACAATTATACTACCTCTCATGAGAATTTAGTTTGGATTATTGTTTATTATGGTTCGAAAACCATGATTTTTTTTATCTATCAATTAAATTAAAAAATGTTTCAAATTAAAGTTGTTTGGTTTTTTGGACGTCTTCATGGTCAAATAGGGCCAACATTTTTTTTCAAATGGAAACCTATATTTTTCATAACGGTCTCTTATTGTTTGGAAAAAAACAAGCAGCTTTTGTTTTAAATAATTTTTTGTGACTTCATTTTTTTTAAATATTTTACAAAATAATTTTAGATATTCATTATTTTTTACTCGAAACCCATTAACTTTCGAGAAAAAGTGTAAAAAACAAAAAAAATGTTTATTTTGATCTGATGTAACTAGGAAAATTATATCAGGTTTTTTTTAATTTAATTTTTTTTTGCTTTAAGATTTTGAAGAGCAAAAGTTAAAAAAAAATCCTGATATAATTTTCCTAGTTACATCAGATCAAATTAAACATTTTTCTTTCCTTGATAATTTCTGAAAAATGCACTTATTTTTTTTGTGTGCAAAATATTCATCTCAACGATGATCATCTAGGCAGGAACAGGGATCTGGCTGGTTATTCTCTGGAATAAAAAAATATAGTAAAACAGTGGGGATCTTACCTATTTAAATTTCTTAACCTAGATCCAACTAGGTCAACACAAAATCAAATTTTAATAAGCTTAACTGATATAGATAAAATTGCACACTATAATTTGTTTATTTAATATATTTTTCTAAAACGACTCCACTTGAATTATTTAACCGTTTGCAGACTTTTAAGACACCTGTTTTAAATCCACGTTCCCGTGTAAGGTACCTTTGTTTTAAGTCAAGGCCATAATTTACATCAATCTTTAACTATTTATGTATTTAAATGGTATTCACCGAAACGCACAAAATCTTGTGAATTTATTTTATCAATGATGTAGGTATATGCACTTATGCACGTTTTTATATATTATATGTTTGTATTATGCCCTGTTTAGACCAAAAAGACAAAACAGCAACACGGTGTTTTTGTCAAAATTGCATCAAAACCCTTAATAAATCCTATAGGTACATTTTTAAATACGAAGTATTTTTAAAAACATCATGTTGCTGTTTTGTTTTTCTGGTCTAAGCCCGATATTACGATAATTTGCAATTTGATTATTATTAATTCAGCTTGTTATTGTAGATATATTACCATATAATAATATTTATTAACAAAATATAATATTTATTACTTTCAACAAAGAAATTAGAAAATTAGAAATTACTCATAAAGAAATCTTAATAGTACCCCTTTGCAAAATTCTGAATATACCCCTGGTCTATAGCTATTATAGTTATATTATATAACAAATATATTTTTAAAAAGCGAAGAAATCTATTGAGAGCATTACCGGATTTGTTAAAAAAAAAAATTAAACCTGGCAAACTTTAAATTTTTAAGAATTGCTCAGGTAGGTAACTTAAGGTCTCTTAACAATTATTATTATACTTCAGTGGGAACTGTCAGAAAAATGCAGCAAAAAGTAAAATATATAGACGCTTTTAAAATTTAGTGTTTTTGTGCTACGGTCACACATAAAATTGTATCGTAAAAACAATTTTGTTAAACACTTATGTTATAATAGTTAACTATTATGGGAAATATATTTTTTAATAAGACACTTTTTAATGTTTTTTTGGTTTATTTGTACCGTTCAGAAGCCAAGGTCGAAAAAAGAATTACATTTTTAAATTATTAATTTCAATAGTTTTTTCCTATCCTTACTAGTACAGTCATTTGGTTCGAAATAAAGAGGCTACCTGGAAAGTTTTCAGGGAGTTTTGAAAATTGGTAATTATATAGATTTCGATGTGCTCTTTCTGAATTCCAACTTTACCACCTCGTATCTTTGCCGCTCGCACCGCCATATTGGACAAGGGCACCTAAAAGTAGTTTTTTGTCAATATCTCCTCTCAAACTCATTTTACGATAAAAATATTTATGTACAAAATTAAACTACAGAAACTTTCCTACAATTTATGTAATACAATTTTTTGTTGTAAAATCAATAGTTTTGGCGTACGAGCGCCGCAAGCTATTATTCATCTACACATACACGTGTTTTGCGTATCAGGTTGCTCTGGAAGCAAACTTTAAATGTATTACCTCTGATTTTTTTATACAGTTTAATTCTTTAGTATTCAAGGAACATTTTAAGACCAAAAAGAAACAAATCGCTTCGGCGCTTTTTTAATAAATCATAAAACAAAAATACATAAATCGAGCACGGTCTTCTGGATGCCACCATTAATAAAAAAATTATCACCTATGATTTTTTGTACAGTTCAATTCTATAGTATTCAAGAAACATTTTAGGACCAAAACGAAAAAAATCGCTTCAGCGCTTTTTTTATCATTCATAAAATAAGAAAAATCGTTATTCAAAATTGTTTTCACTAAATATATTTATTATTTGTACAATCATTTGGTAGTTTTATCTAAAAAAATTTTCCGGGAGTTTTGAAAATTGGTAGTTTTATAGATTTTGATGTGCTCTTTCTGAATTTTTACTTTGCCACCTCGTATCTTTGCCGCTCGCGCCGCCATATTGAAAAAAATGGCGTCTAATAGTAGTTTTTATCGTAAAAAGAGTTGGAAAGAAGATATTGTCAAAAAAGGCGCGAGCGGCAAAGATACGAGGTGGCAACGTTGAAATTCGGAAAGAGCACATAAAAATCTATAAAACTACCAATTTTCAAAACTCCCTGAAAACTTTCCAGGTAAAACTACCAAATGACTGGACTATACTTACTATTGTCTATTTCGCTTCCTCGCAATATCGAAGATACGAGAAGCTATGTGAACGTTTTAAAATGGGGAAAAAAATTGTTCTCCGATTTAAAAAAAATTAGTTGATTTATCCATTTCAGGTCAAGACAAACACTTTTTGTTTCGTGTCTGTCTGTCTGTCCCCCAATCCTTGTCATACGCATAACTCATGAACCTCTAAACCGATATTGATGAAACTTGGTTGGTTGGTTGGGTCTGGCTTGAGGACGGTCCCATTTCAAGATATTAAAATCGTGTGTAAGGGGGAGGAGCGACATCCCAAAAGATTTTTTTTTACAAAGATTTATTTCAATTTGTTTTAAAAAAATCGTCATTTGTTTTTTAAAATTGCTATTTACTTTGACATATTAAATGTCATTTTGACGTTTTAAATGTCATTTTGACATTTGTATAGCAGAAAAATAATGATTTTGATTGAAACTGTCAATAAATTAAAAATATACGACATAATAACGAGGATCGTATAAAGAAAAATGTCAAATTAATATTTTTTATTAAAATTGTATGAAAATTAAATGGTTAACCAATGACAGGCAGTTCATCTGAATACTTTATCGGTTTTTATTATTTAAATTGTTCAATAATTAACTATACCTTTGATGAATTTAGCACGAGGAAGCACTTTGCATTTACTTGGAAGATGTTTTTTTATTATGTATATAGTCATAAGTTTGCGCATATTAGTTAATAATGTCACCAATCTGTCGCAAATTGTATTTTAAAATTCATATTCGTGTATTTGCTACACATGAAAATGATTTAATTAATATTATATTGGACACAATGAAACAAGTCAAATTATATAAAAAAATCAAACAGCAATCAAATTCTGCGATCATAATTTGAGAATGAACTAAACAAAGAATATTATTTTTGTAGTCTTGAGAGCTTGGAGAATGACCCAGATTGAAGAAGAGTTACAGTTTGTTAAACAGCAGAAATACCCACACAGCAATAAAAATGTTTTCTCTCTTAAAAAAATACAATATTTTTTTATCAAAAATTACTTGAAACATGAAAAATAATACGTAGTTCGGGCTTCTGAACAATTTAATTCAATACTCAAGGTGTAGATATAGTACAAACTATTCGTACAACATTTTTAACACGTGGTATAAGTACTCAAAGTTTAATTATGAGTTATGACGTTTTGGGAATATATTTCTAGATATGCTTCATGGTGGGAACTATTATATTAATTAGTTTTTATGTTTGTTTGATTAAAGTTCAGTACCCCTCTCTGTCTTTTTACAATTTATATTGATGGGCACAGTGGCAGCGAGACGAAGAAGAGAACAGAGAGTACTCCCCCCCTCGTAAACAGGAAAAGAGTAAATATTCAGCCTGTTTAACGTCAAATAGAGGCATTGTTTTTTTACAGAACTTAAAACAATGTCGTTATATGTAATCTGAAAATGAAATAGTTCTCAAAGCGTTTTCATTATACAGGGTGAGTCATATCAGGTTGAACAAACTTGAATAGTGTATTGAGAAAAAAAGTTCATATAAACATGTGTCCGGAAATTCTTCATGAGGGAGCTACAGATCCCCAAAGATTTAAGGTAGTAGTCCGGTGTGACGGCCGAAATTTCGACTTTTTTTCGTGACCTTTTTTTAACAAGTAAATAATATACGATCGTTTTGTAACTTTTACTTACATATTTATTTTAGTAGGTACTTTAAATGATACAAAAAAATTTTTTTTTTATTAATTTTCTATTTATTTATTTATAATATGTAATGTCAAAGTGGAGTCCTCTAAAGAATGATGAGCTGTTTCGGGGAAGCACACAGTCTTCCGTAGTCATTTGAAATGAAAAAATCAAAAATATTATTATTGTGTAGACCTTATTTTAATGAACTAACCAATAATATACATAATAAAAAAAAAATAGCGGACTTGTGAAAAAAAAGTTCTCAAAATGTAATTTTTTTTGTTGATAAAATGTTTAAAAAAATTAATTTATTATTAAAAAATTAAATGTTTTAAAGGTTAGGTATTTAGATATGTGTATGTAGAATAACTAGTTAAATTTTGAGCCAAATCAGTTGAATAGTTTTGAGTCAGTGCTTCCCCGAAATTTCAAAAACATGGTTTCGAGAAAAACGCTAAAACGTTTGTTTCCCATCTTATAGCAATGTGCACTCGTCGAACGATAAATGCGTGTCAACACACTTTCATACACTCTACGGCGCGCTCTCTTGTTTTGCCTGTAACTTTGGAAATATTCTAAATTTCGGTCTGAAAATTTAAGAGCATATTTTTAAAATGTTGTCCTTCCGAAAAATGTAAAAAAAATCGTTTTTTTTGACCCATCACACCAGACTACTACCTTAACCTAAAATTAGTTTTTATTTAATTTTCTTAGAATTTAAACGATTGTTGACCTGAAACAGAAAAATCGAGTGAATTTTTAGAAATTGGAGATATTTTTTTTTCCATTTAAAATACAATCGCAAAATTTCTGGTATTTTCGATAATAAACAACTCATAACAAAGATACAACGCATATTATTCATTATTGAATAAAAATCACAATTGCCATGGAAAACTAAAATATGTTTGTGAGTCGAGACGTGCAATATTAAATTCAAGTCAAGTAAGCTTTGGAAAAAAGAATGGTTGATGTTTGAAATTTTTATATTTGTTAAAATTCGTTGCTTATTTTGTTAATGTGTAACAGCAATGCTGGTTTTAAGGAGGGAGTTATGGGTCTTATGGGTGACCACCCGGGGTGCCAGTTCAGAAGGATCGGCGGATGGTCACATGGAGAAAAACTTAGCTTAAATTCTAGTATATTTTTTTTTCTCTTTAAAGAAATTCTTGACTATACTATAATATTTTTCGTAAACAGTTGAAGACCCACTGACCCCACACATCTCTGATCTAAAAAATTCATTAGTTGATAGGAAATTGATAATAAATGTTAATACTAAACTGGATATCTTTAATTACTTGTAATGTATTTACATGACGACAATGACTAAAACATAAAATTCCTTAAATCTTATTTCAATTGTCAACTGTATTCCTTATTTACTATACAATAAATCAAGACAAGGGTTTTAACATTTTAACTTATTCTGTATCATAAAAATATTGAACTTTACTTAAAAACACATGTGCGCTGCTATTCGGGTGGTAATTTACCCATTTTCAAATACTACTAAAGGCGTGACAAATTACAAGTGGACAATCCCTATACCCTACGACAGACAATATAACATTTCTCATATATAAGGGTAACTTAGAAATTAACGAACATTCAGTATCAGAGATTCAGTAACAAACATTCAGTAACCATTCAGTTGACATTCAGTATCAAACATTCAGTAAACATGTAGTAACAAACTCAGTAAACATTCAGACGACATAAAAATATAAAGACAGATTTGAATTGAACCTGGTACAAGAAACATGTACATAATAACAACAAATAAAATAAATATAATTACAAATAAATAGTGTTTTGTTTTCTTGATGATTAGTAGAACGGCACATTACATTACATAAAATTAGTGTAACCGAATTGAGATACATCACAATAAATTTGGTGTCTCAAGCGGAACATACATTACATAAATTGGTGTCAGAAGTGGGATATATTCGCACATTACATAATTGGTGTCAGAAGCTGGGATATTTTCCTTACGTACCGTCAAAGCTTGAAGATCAAGAATTTTTTGTGTACGGAGATTTCCAAATCTTGAAGGAGGAACAAGTAATCAAAAGTGTCGACAATCCAATCAAGAAAATACAATCCAAATCTCGAAATCTACGAAATCAAAAATCTAAAAATAAAAATTTCGAAATATACAAAATCAAGAAATCTAAAAATCAAAATTTCGAAATCTATAAAATCTAAAAATCTAAATTTCGAAAGCTACAAAATCAAGAAATCTAATAATCAAAATTTAGAAATCTATAATATCTACAAAATCAAGAAGTCGCTGAATCAAAATTTCGAAATCTACAAAATCAAGAAATCTAAAAATCAAGATTTTGAAATCTATAAAATCTACAAAATCAAGAAGTCGCTGAATCAAAATTTCGAAATCTACAAAATCAAGAAATCTAAAAATCAAAATTTCGAAATCTATAAAATCTTCAAAATCAAAATCTCGAAATCTACAAAATCAAGAAGTCGCTGAATCAAAATTTCGAAATCTATAAAATCTACAAAATCTCAAAATCATTAAATCAAAATTTCGAAATCTACAAAATCAAGAAATCGCTAAATCAAAATTCGAAATCTACAAAATCTAATAAATCTCAAAATCTCTGAATTCGCAAGAAATCAAAGTCACTGAATCCAAGATCTCGAAGTCGCTTGATCAATACTCTACATCGCTGTTCCATCACCGTGTCCGAATCGCTGTCCAATTGAAGAGCTGATAATATTAATGTAAGTCATTTAAATTTCAATCTTACATTGTGCATTGTGCGTTTTTATTTAAAACTATACTTACATTGTTATATCACTCATTCGTACCAAAATCAATATGTCAATTTCAATTGAGTTAGCAGAGAAACTGTTAATCAGATTTGATGGCAACAAGTCAAATTTATTTGAATTTGTTGATAATTGTGATAAAGCATATAATCTCGTATCAGAATCGTTTAAACCAAAATTATTCGCTATAATAAAATCTAAAATAACGGGAAATGCGAGAGTTTTAATAAAAAATAAAGTATTTACAAATTGGCTGGAATTAAAGGACCATTTATTAGAACAAGAAATTATTTATAATTTAAAGTCCGAAATCCAAAAATATCAAAACTTAAATCAATCTAACAATAAATATTGTAATTTCTGTAACAGATCGGGACATTCTTTAATAAATTGTTATAAAAAATCTAATCCTATTAAATCAGAACATAAGGTTAGACAAATTCAAACAAATAATTATTACAGACATTTTACAAAAAAATGTAATTACTGTAAAAGAATAGGTCACTTAATTTCTGAATGCAGAAAACGAGAGTACAATAATAAACGAAATAATAATTCTTATAATGAAAATATTACTCAAAATCGTGCTAATTCTTTCAACTTTCCGAGTTCTCAAGAAATAATGCATAAATACTCTCCAAATCAATTTTCAATAAATCGTATCACTAGTTCAAGACAAAATTCTCAATCGTTATTAAATTTTAACGAATCTAAATCTAAAATCAATTCTAAATCTTACTATATCCAACCTAGATACGAAACTCTTGAAAAAATTGAAATACCTAATCCTGAAATTAAAGAAGGTATTATAGAAAATACTGAAACTCTTAATGGTGTTCATTTATGCGCCAGTATATTAAAAGTCAATTCAGATAATTCCTCTTTAGCTTCAATATCAAACACAACAGACAAAATCGACAAAATTTCAATTCCTTCAAAATCTATCGATTTGTCAAAATCAAAAACTAAAATCACGGATAAAAATCCAAATTCAGATAAATTAATTAAGCATAAAGCAAATCGTATAAGTTCTCATTTAAATAAAAAAGAAAATACTAAAACAAATAAATCTAATAATAATTCAAATTCTTTAAGTCCAATTAAAATAAATACAATTCAAACAAACTTAAAGTATGACGAATTCCTAAAAACTATAAAAAATTCTATTATCAATAACAAAAATTTAAATGAATTCGATTCATCAATTTTCGATATTAAAGATAATATAGTCGTTTTTACTTCTAAAGATCTAAATGATTCATCACAACACTTATTCTCTAAAATCGTTCATAAATATAATCATCTAGATACCTTAAAAGAACAAAGTCTTAATACTCATGATATTCAAATAATCAAACATAATAATCACTTAATATTTTATTTAATATATAAAGAAAACTTTTGGGACAATTTAGAATATAAAGACGTATTCCATTTATTCATTAAATTAAAAGAACAATTAATTCAAAATAATATTACTTCTATTTCTATTCCAAAATTAGATAATTCTAATAAACTAAAATGGCACAAAATCAGATCTATTTTAAGATACATTTTTAAAGATTCTGATATCTCTGTAAATATATACCATAATATAATATATAACCCAACACAAGAAGAAATTCAAACTATTTTAAATGAAAATCATTCTAGTCCATTAGAAGGACATCCAGGATTTCATAAAACGTATAACAGAATCAAGGGTAAATATAAATGGAACAATATGAAAAATGAAATTTCAAAATTTATCAAATCTTGCACAACTTGCCAGAAAATTAAACTAATTAGAAAAAAATCTAAAAAACTAGAACTCCCTATTTCTAAAACACAAAATACTGAATTTAAATATTCTTATGAAAATTATTTAAAAGAATTAAAATCGATATTAAACAAAAGTTACGAAATTGCAAGAAATCTAATAAAATCAAAATTATCAAATAAAAAATATTACGATCGAAAATCTAAAGTTAAAAATTATTCAGATAAATCATATATTTTAAATGAATCAAATAAATTAAATCAAGCAAAAAAGCTAAGTCCTAAATAGTATAAAATTCTAATACAAATGTCTATTCAAATAAATAACATGTATTCGTTCTAAAATCTATAAAAAAAATATAGGTATATAATTATAATTCAAATTCTAATAAATTAATACATATTCCACACTGCCAAAATCTGACTATATCACAATTTCTCAAAAACAAATTCTAAATCAAATATAGTCTATTCAAATGTTTCAACTTTTAGCAAACAATGTTATATTTTAATCAAAATTGGTACTTATGAATGAATGTTGAAAAAATTAACAATATTATATTTTATCCTAATTTTCAAGCAAATGCACATGAGTAACTTGAATTTAGATGGCTTAATAAAAATCATAAAATACAATTTGTATATTTACAAAATAACAAAATTATTATTATTATAAAAATCACTGTAACATAAAATTAACAAAAATGTTGTATAATGGTTCAAAAGATAAGCTTTGACTTATCTTTTTTTCATTAAGAAGGGAAGTGTAATGTATTTACATGACGACAATGACTAAAACATAAAATTCCTTAAATCTTATTTCAATTGTCAACTGTATTCCTTATTTACTATACAATAAATCAAGACAAGGGTTTTAACATTTTAACTTATTCTGTATCATAAAAATATTGAACTTTACTTAAAAACACATGTGCGCTGCTATTCGGGTGGTAATTTACCCATTTTCAAATACTACTAAAGGCGTGACAAATTACAAGTGGACAATCCCTATACCCTACGACAGACAATATAACATTTCTCATATATAAGGGTAACTTAGAAATTAACGAACATTCAGTATCAGAGATTCAGTAACAAACATTCAGTAACCATTCAGTTGACATTCAGTATCAAACATTCAGTAAACATGTAGTAACAAACTCAGTAAACATTCAGACGACATAAAAATATAAAGACAGATTTGAATTGAACCTGGTACAAGAAACATGTACATAATAACAACAAATAAAATAAATATAATTACAAATAAATAGTGTTTTGTTTTCTTGATGATTAGTAGAACGGCATATTACATTACATAAAATTAGTGTAACCGAATTGAGATACATCACAATAAATTTGGTGTCTCAAGCGGAACATACATTACATACTGTTTCGCAATGGGTTCTCAAAATATTAAATAAAAATTAATTTTAGACAAAATCTTTGAGAGTCTAGTTCCCTCACGAAGAGTTTCCGGACACATGTTTATAAAAACTTTTTTACTTGAAATATTTTTCTCAATCAACTGTTCAAGTCTGTTCCACCTGATATGACTCACTCTGTATAATGTGTTGTAATAATTGTAATTTTTAACCCCACAACCTTAATATACATTTTAAACTTACCCAATAGAAAAATCGATAATTTTTTGTAGTTTTAGATTTTTACCAAATTCCATATAACCACAAAAACAGAATATAAAATCTAAATTTTCTGATTTAGTTCGCTGAAGTATTTTGATATTATAAATTTGTTAGTGCCTACAGGTACTAAGAATTAAATTAAATTAGATGAAACCTTATTAGTCAAGATTACTTTCAAACAGTTTGATTGTTGTTACTCTTTTGTTAGGCGAAAACGATAGGTCAATTAAAAAATAATAAGTAAATAACAAAAAGCTAGAATCCAAGGTGAAACAGGTTAATATTACTGCTGTGTATACGCAAACTACGGCGTGGTAAAAAAATGTACCTAATTGACATAAAGTTATTTGTTGTTAGCGGGCGAACACGAACACACACACACAGTGATAGTGTGAGTATTGGTGAAAATGAATACATCGTGGGGTTACTGACAATACTGACAAAAGCGGTAGCTCAACATTTTTGGTAAATTGAGTTAGTTACCAATTCGGGACCTATATTTGCATATCTATATCTTGTACATACCTATCAGTTTCAATGATTTTCGATATTTTGCAAAAAGAAAACTTTTAATAATTACATACAGCTTTGGGAGAGTGGATCTCGTAAAACATTACGAATTAAGGGGGATAGCAAAAATTTATATTATACTAAAAAAATTCCAAAATATTTTATTTAAGCTCTGGATTTCCGAGCTAGACCCCCCCCCCCTCCTTTGCGGGCTATGAACTGTTGGTAGTAACTTGATGTTCAAACCGTTCAAAAGTCAAAATAAACAATTACACTTCTGTGAACTGTCGATTTTCTAATTTCGCAGTTACAAAAACATTTTCTTTCTTACCTTTTTCGTTTATACAGATGCCAGTGTGATACTTGCGGTCTGTCAATAATGTGTCAGTTGCAGACATAATACTCTTTCACATATTATTATTATCAAGGCATATTTAATATCTGAGACTAAATTTCAATACACAGAAAAAAACTGTATTGGACCAAGAAAACCTTGTTTTGTATATAACGAAAACAATATTTTCTTAATATAAGAAACATACTCTTAATCCAACTACGTTATTCCTTCGTTCAAGAATACTATAGTTGGTTTAAGAGATTATTGCTTATCTTAAGAAAATATTCTTTTCGTTATATACAAAACAAGGTTTACTTTCTACAAGTGAGAGACAGAAATCTAGAGTTTATTTCTATTAAAAGTGGTAATGTCAGAAAAATGTGTTTTTTTTTAATGATAATTGTTTAACTTCTAGTTATAAATAAGTACTTATTCAATAAATAAATAAAACGCATACGAGTACTGAATAATATTCATATTGTATTCAAATGTTTGAATATAGGTGCAAATGAGTAAAAAATTATAATACATAAAAATCAACTGTTCTCTGGAAATTTTAAAAATCTTAAATCGATGTAATATATTGTTAAAAAATATATAAAAAATTGAATTGATCGCATTAATTTCTGAATAACTCAATTATTTCTCTTTTAGCCACCATTGGACACGCGAACATACCAGAGGCAGACACTATTATTAAGGACGTTAATTATATTTTATACACTCACAGCATTCGTGATGTCCACCTTTGTTCAGTCTCATGATATAGGCAGGTATACCTATCATACGTACATAATAAAATGTTTTCAAAACGTTCCCGCGCTTTTAGTATACTATGTTATAAAATAAAGGTGGCTGTAGTTTGTTATACCTGTTAACCAGAGTTTCTTAACCTCTCTTATATAGACCCCTATAATTCTGTGACAGATTCTAGTGGACCCTCAGCACTCAGCAGTAATGTTTTGATTAAAATTTTGTACATTTGTAATCGAGACAACATATTCTTTTAATTACCAACAAAAAAGAGTAGGATTGTATTAAAAAAAATATTTACTTTCGATTCGATAAAATGGCAAAAATAAAATATATAAATTTCATTTTTTTAATTACCGTTTTCCCGAGATCATTCGGCTAGTTAGCGACTTTTCGACCAAAAACATTACATGGATGTACAGGTGATTCATTACTGTCGTACCAAACTTAAACAGTAGATTAAGAAAAATATTTTAAGTAAAAAACTTCCAATAACATGTGTCCGGAAATTTTTCGTAAGGGAACTTCAGCCTTCCAAAGAGTATTTTATAAGAAAAAAAATACATATCATTTAATAAAACTACAAACTACAGTGGTACCTCGACATACGAGTTTAATTCGTTCCGCAACCTTGCTCGTATCTTGAATTACTCGTATCTCGAAGCAAATTTCCCCATACAAAACAATTGAACTACCATTAATCCGTTCCAACCCCCAAAATGTCACCCCAGTTATTTTTGTTACGTAGTTTTGAATAATAAAAACGTATTTATAAATGACAAATATTTATTGTACAAAAACAAAAAAGAGAATGTAAAGAAATAAATTAGATATCCTCACTGCCTTTTTCGCTACATTTTTCTCGCTTTCACCTGTAGGCCGTTTAGAAAAAAACACAAAACCGAACTCGTATCTCGAATTTCGCTCGTAACTCAAAGCAAAAAATCATTCGCTCGCCGGCTCGTATCTCGAAAAACTCGTATGTTGGGGCACTCGTATGTCGAGGTACCACTGTATATTTTACCATAAGAAATACATAAATTATCAAAATTTAACTCGTTTTTTTGCTGTCTTCGCAACATAAAATAACAATTTTATTTTTTAAAGAAAATAAAATTATAAGCTAACAAGTAACAAATTCAACTCATTTTTTATTTTATTTATCTATGGATCAAACTTAGCTCTCTCTTATCTCCTCGAGTTTAAGCTTTACTTTGAAATTAATCAAAAAAGAGGAAAAAATGTTACTTTAGGGCCAACTTCCCAAAAATAGAGGAAAAGAGGAAAAATACGAGTGCTAGCACCCCTGCAAATAAGCAAAGTATGTTTTTGCATATTTTGTGTCAAGTAACCTTAAATAAAAAATTAAAGAAAAAAAAATACAATATAAAACACAATTTATTTATTTTTGATAAATGCTGTAATTATTAATGGGATTTATTCCATTTACTTCAGAAATGCCAAAGTAATGAAACTATATACTGTAAGTATAGAAACCAAAACTCTACCTCTAACGACATGGATCAAAGACTGCTTGCTATGAGATCGCGCTCTCGTTCGCGGGGTTCAAGGGCAACGCGCCGCAACGATTGTTAGAGTGTGTGTGAAAACCTATAGGCCGACATCCGGTACTGGCGCAACCTGTTGCGTACACACTACACGCAATCTCAGAAAGCGAGCCCTTTTTGCGTACAATAATATTCGTAGTAAGAGTTTCGATGCTCGAATCGATTTCACCCGTATTTTATGATTTACCAATCGATATCTAGCCCAGTGCCAAAGCCTTTCTGGGAAAAAATTCTCTACAGGCTGGCGATAGTGGGAATCGTTGTTAAAAATGATTACAAAAAGAGGAAAAAAAGACATAATCGCAAAAAACCATTTTTAACCCTTAAAAACCACCCCCATTCGAAACTGCTTCATGTGCAAGGGTGCATTTATTTTTCCATTATTTGTAATCATTTTTAGCAACGATTCCCATTATCGCTATCCTGTAGAGAATTTTCCTGTTTTTTAGCCTTAAAATTAAATATATTCTTTTCTTATATGATATAATATAATTTTTTTAAATACCTACTTATTAAAAATAATGTATACGTGATTTTTTTTAATAAATCGTGCCACCGTTGGTTTAACTAAAACCAGCGTCGCTGTCGAAACTCACTACAGGTTTTTGTTATAGTTTCTTTGTTATGAAATAAATTGCTAGCAAATCGAATTCGTTCAGATATCAAATTAACTAAATTCAAGAGTAACAGGGAAATTTGATTTTTTTTTTATTTCAATCGGATTTTTTTATTTCTAACAGAATTTCTAATTAAAAAAAACATTTTTTTATTTTTTTTACTTATTACGATTAATAAAATTTATTTGCGAAACATGGAAATACATATAAAGATGAATCAAGTGCATATTTCTTTGATATCTACTAACAATAAGATTCAAATTTTGAATATTATAAGTAAAAAATTTCGGAAAATCATAGCGTTCATGAGTCAACGAGAAGAAACTTTTTGGAACAATTTTTTACATTTTTTAATGTTGACTTTTGAAATGTATTCTAGAAGAATATTTTGTCTTAAAATTCACTTTAATAAATATAAGCAGTTCTGCAAATAAATTATACTTTAAATAAAAAAAGTTTCATTTATTTTCTTATAGTGTTAACCTTTATAAAATGAAGTTATCTCTATAGAATTTAATATTTCTAGCTAGGTCCAGGTATGGGTTTGTGACAGTTACAACCACATTTCAAAGTTAAACATAACGTTGATAACACTATGCAACGAAAAAAATTCACAGAAATTTGAATAGGTGATTTAGAAGGTATTTGTCATGCCGAAACCGAATTCGTTGCCCAAATGATTCCATCACGTCAGGTTTTTTAGATATCCGAACCTAAAAGTCCCAAAAATGACGATTTTGGCAATGTTGGGGAATTTATTACTAAGTAGGTAATTTTTTTCTGAAGTTTTCTTTCATGATTTCGAATACAACTATCTTTTCATATCACATGCATAGAAACAACTAGTTTTGAACCCAGTTTTGACAGTAGAAACAAGCCAATTTCAGACCAATGCGATTGTACCGAGCAGAAACAAATAAACAACGTTGTTTCTGCCCTAGGGCAGAAACAACGTTATTCCTGACTAGCAAATTCATTAATTTATTATTTATTAATAATTATAAAAAATTAGAAGTGACAACTTTGTGAGCTTCTCTACAAAAACTGAAGAATCTAATTTATCAACGACAGATACAGTAACATCAAAACAAACCGTATATAATTTTAAAAATTCAATCAATACAATTAATTTTTAAATCTGTCAGAATCGAATTTGTAATAAACAAAAGCGAATCTTATTTCTGAATTATTTTATTATTAATATAAGATATTACTGCGTTATTTGTCTGAAATAGTCTTACTTCGACTGGCTACAGAAATCAAAACTCGTTGTTTCAATGCATGTGATATGAAAAATAGCGTGTGTAGCACGGGCTGAAACAAGACGATTTCTGACCAGTGCGATGACAGCCCTCGCTTCGCTCGGGCAGTCAACTCTCGCCCTAGTCAGAAATCGTCTTGTTTCAGCCCTTGCTACACAATATACTATTTCTCTTTAAAATGATTTTTTACATTTTACTATGCGATTTTTCTTTACCGTAATATACTACTTTGAAGATATATGTAGTAAAGTTAATTATTAACTATTAACAAAAATATTATATCTTCAAACTAGTACATCTCGGCTAAAAAAATCGTACAGTAAAAAGTTAAAACTCATTTTAAAGAGGAAAGATAATACTATTTACCGCGACCTTTCGGTAATTTCTTTTTTTAAGTTTTTACTTTAGAAAAAAAATTACCTACTTGATAATAAATTCTTTATCATTGCCAATATAGTCATTTTTGGTACTTTTAGGTTAGAATATCTCAAAACCCTGACATGATGAAACCAATTGGGCAACAAATCCGGTTTCGGCATACCAAAAGCCTCCTAAATTTTCTATTCAGATCTCTGTTATATTACAAAAGTATTTTTTTGTTGAATAGTGTAATTAGCGTCTAAAGGTGGGGAAGAAATGAAGAGAGAGGATAATATACTCTTGTACCCGGTATTATAAAGAATTTGCTTTTGAGCAAAATCAAAGCTATACCTATGCTACCGAGGTCTCAAATCGTGATAATAAATGTAATAAGTATAATAAACGTAGATTTATGTACACTTATCACCATTGCTTTTAAACCGCTTATTTCTATTTAACGCGCATGCGTCAAGGTAATTTATGTATACCATTGATTACAACCATTAGAGGGCAGTCATTTATATTTTATACCCTAAAGATAGCATTAGCTTAGCTTTTGTTCTAGATAAAATTCTTTTTAATACTAATTGTAAGAGAGGTTTTACTAATACATACTCTATTATTCATTATTATATACCGCATTTGTTATTTAAAATACATAAACATTGAAAACGATTTATTGGCATTTCTATTTTAATCTCGCACTAAACTATTTTATTTATTGCATGTGTGTGTTATTTGACCTAAGGTCATCGTCAGCTTGCATTGATTTATAAACAAATAACATACTAAACAATTTGAACTGCGATTGCAGTTGCAATTGGCTTTTGTGTATTCAAAACTGTTTGTTGAACTGAAAACATGAAATGTATTTGAAAAATTATTAGATTACGGTCCTATTATTTTTTAGTTCGACTTAAGTCAAAGAAAATAAATCAAATAATGTTGTTTTTGTGTCGATTTTATATTTTGAACAATAAAACAGTATTTTCCAAATGTATCAAAAACGCGTGCCTTTTTTTAGTTTCAACAAATTTCAAATTTTGATTAATATTATAAATTCTAAAAGTACAAACTCTTAAATGAAAAGACCAATTTATTTCTTCCTTATTTGATTTCTATTAAGTAGGTTAATACAGTGTTACTAAATAATTTTGAAAAAAATGTTGAAAGGTTAATGAGATAACATTTTTTTAATTGACTTTTTAAGACATTATTTTGAAAAATCATTTTTGTTTACTTATTTTGGAGATTAATTTTTATATTGTCATGATGAAGTATTTTGAACATTGTACCGTTAAAAACTCCAAAGTTTTAACTTTGAAAAATTTAAGTTACAAGACTATTTTTTTAATGGGACACCTTTATATTTACAAAAATATTAACAAAAATAATTATTTTTTTATTTCTATATTGGTAATGAAACAGAGATGTCAAATTAATAATTATTCAAAATAATTCCTAAGAACATCAATTTCATCCATTAAATATTTTTTATCTCATTAGTTTTTTTCTTCAAAATTTCAAGCGTAAGGTTTTTAAGTTCGACTGTTTAAGGGGTTACATAGAATTAAAAAAAAAATTATTAATATTAATTATTATATAAAAGACGTCTCAGAGCGTTTGAAAGTAGGAGGCCGGAGCGGCAGCGCGTTTTTCTCAAATCTGTATTTTTAAAGTCGATGACCACTATTCCTCGGAAACGGTTGAACTGATCAATCTCAAATTTTAACACAAGTTTCTTAAGAATATTTTTTAGTAATTAATCGAAGCTTTTTTCTCACCGATAAATATTTTGTTTTTTATAAACAATTTAAGGTCAAAATTTTTGACAAAAATCAATTTTTTTGTTTGAGAAGCCGCCATTTTGCCAAAAAAAATATTTTGCTTATTCCTTCGATTAAATAAAGAGATTATACATTACTTTAACGAAATCCGTTTGGGTTTTTTATTTTAAATGATCCAGTCCAGAGATATAGTGGTCACCGTAAGGCGCCTTTTTTGAGAGGACCTCCTAGAGAACAGCTGTAGCAGCTTTCGAAATTATTATTTTTACAAATAAAAAATGTTAACATACAATTAAAAGTTACCATAATATGTGTACAAATTTTTACATTAATAAATTATTAAAAGTCTTCTTAAAAAATTATTGAAAAAACCCCTTTTTGGCCTTCTGACTGTATGTAACACCTTAAATTACTTATTCGTATATTAAATCAATTAAAAAAAAAACTTACATAAGGAACGAAGTAGAGGTCGCCTTATACTTACGAATCCTTACAAGGGGGATACATATTTAAAATATTTCCATAAAGAAAACAAATTGTAATAGAGAAAATATTTTCATTTATTGACTATTAATTTATTTTTCAATACAATGGAGTAGTACAAAATGAAAATATTATGTATTTATTAAAACAACGAATTTGTTATTGTAAATTAAATAAAGCAATTTTCAACAACCTAAAAGAAATAATAATAATAAAACGCATGTTCTGTTAAATTTACTTTATTTCATATTGACATTGTGATTACAGAATAAAATAAAACAATTAATAAGCGACAGTAGATAAATATTAAACAAAAATTAACCAGGCACTAAAATTGTAATTAAGAGACTGAAAATGTAACATTTAAAAATGTGTATTATTGTTTCTAAATAATAATTTCATGGTTTTTAACTAAAACCTTTCTACTAGGTATTACCAGTGTGATTGGTAGCTGTTAAATCGTTTATGGGATATGCAGGTATCCCAGGACTGTGTCAAAGCTCAATATTTCATTTATTATAAGAATTGGAAGAAAACTTTAAATGCAAAAGTTGTCAAGCTAGAGGAGCGGCATAGTTTGAAAATAATTACATTTATACAGGATGTCCCATAACTGCGTTACAAATCAAACTATGTTTTTTTTAAATACAAACTATATATTTTTATTTGATAATCTAATAGCATTCATTTTTCTGAGTATTCTGATATATCATGTATAGGATTATACAGATGGGTTTAGAAATAATGACCAATTTTGTAAGAAAACAGGAACATTTTCAACACCTTGTAATTTTTT
Organism: Sialis lutaria; assembly: GCA_949319165.1. Lineage (NCBI taxonomy): Eukaryota > Metazoa > Arthropoda > Insecta > Megaloptera > Sialidae > Sialis > Sialis lutaria. The sequence continues at coordinate 23,587,686 of OX439238.1, forward strand.
AATTACAATAAAAAAAATTGTTTTCTGTTTGAAGTAGTTTTGGCATATTCTCTATTATTGCGATATTTTGTCAAACATTTACAAAATTGTATTATTTGTACAGGTTGAATCAAAACACAGAACCTAGTTTTTTTCAAAATATTCAAATGGAACATCCTATATATTTTTACATTTTCGAATTGCCTGTTCAGTTCTCAACACATTTTACAAACTATGCCCTATACCAAAATCCAACCGTTAAAGAGTTATTTATTTTATTTTAAAATCTTAAGATGTTTTATAAAAATAATACCCTGTATATACAATGTTCGTTATTTGAAAAATTATAACAATTCCAAATTTTACAAAATTTTAAGTAGATATTTACAAATTTTGATATTATAAAAATAATTAATTATAATATTTTTGTATATGCTCCGCCACTGGCTTCCAGCTAATTCCAGTGACTGAGAACTAAGTAACCCAAGTAATGTAATTGTATAAAAATCCGAAGGTTAGAAAAGGTCTTGTGGAAAGGCCAAATATAAATGCAGAAAGCGTGATGATGGTGTTTCCCGTCTCTCTCCAGCTATCGACACAACTATGTTATTCATACAATTGTATCTCACAGTGATTAGCTCTGATATTTATAGTTGATATGGAATATATATTTATTTACATTAACTAATCTGATTTGCAGACTAAACAATAACGTAACTGTAGTCGCACTGTGTAGAAATGTGATAACAGGTACCATTATGTTAGAATTATAGTCAAATATTATTTAGCTTCTAAATTATGAATCATCACTAAACCAATAATTAATGATAAATGACTATTTGTTCCGATATTATAAATGCGAAGACAAATCTTGATACTAATTAAACAAATATTAATTTACATTGTTTGTAAATTATTTGAGTAGTCCAGATGCAAAACCTGCTATGTTCTAGCAAAATTACATAAACTGTTTTTGCAGCGTCTAGGTAAAATATCTTTAATTATTACTTTTATTAAAATAATTGTTATGTTAGTTCACCAAAAATATAGCAATTTCTGCAACCAACTTAATCTTTCAAATTTAATTTTAAGAGATTTTTGCCGGGTTTGCAGCCCAATTTATTATAATACTGATAACTAGCCTGAGACGAGTAGAATCCAAAAATACAAAAACCTCAAAATCTTAAAATATGTGGATAGCAGGTTTTGCATCTGGACGACTCATTTGCGTTCATCGAGAACCTGAATGACTATAACGCTAAATACAGAATGTGTAGTACTGATTTAAGAAATACCCCATGGATTTTCTGTTTTTATAGTACATATTTAGTTTAAAAAATTAATTTGTAACTTGAAAACTATATACTTGTGTTTAAACACAAATAAATAAGGTACTGGCACAGGGCCGGATTTACAAATCTGCCGCCCTTAGACAGTTGCGAAAATTGCCGCCCTTTCCATTGAATAAAAAAAAAAAAAAGTGAAAATTTTTCATATCAACTACCTTTTTTTTTCGTTGTCAAGTAAAATTTTTATTTTTTTTAGGTTCTCAGATAAAATTTTTACCAAAAAACATTTTTTCACGCTCCTAAATTTTTGCCGCTATAGGCACGTGTCTACACTGCCTGCATGGTAAATCCGGGCCTGTACTGGCATCAGTCTTGAACAACACCCCAGTGTTGAATATTTTGAACTTAAGGGGCTTTCACACCGGAGCAATATAGCAACACAGCAATAAAGTAACTGCCAATTAGCAGCTAGCAATATAGCGATATCATATTGCTTCGGTGTGAGACAATATGCCCGATTCAATGTATATTGACAGATAGTAATAATATCGCTAGTTATAAGTTGCTAGTTGCTATATTGCTCCGGTGTGAGCACCGGCGCCGGCTACGGGGGGGCGATCGCCCCCCCAGATATTATACCAGGGGGGCTTCGCCCCCCCCTGTGCAGCGAACTCTAGTTTCTTTTAAATTAAAGATACTTTTGTCAATAAGATTTTTACTTTAAAAAAAGGTGTAAATATTCAAATACTTGTCACTTGAGTAAAAATGATCACTAAAAATTTCTTCAAAAAGGAAATTAATACTAAAACATCTTTTATTTCCTTTACAAAGCTTACAATTAGTTAGATCAACAGCTTTAAAAAAAATTCTACGACTTTTCTACACTACTATATTTTCAGCTAAAATCGTCGTTTACGTTTCATGAGCCTCTGTAAGTTAAATAAAAATGTCCACTTCAATTATTTCAAATATGTAAAGTTTGATCGATTTTTATCGAAACTACAATAATTTGATGAAAAAAAAAATTTTGTCGTTATTACGAAAGTTGGATATTACACATTTTTTAAGGAAATTTTTTGCACCCCCCCCCCCCAATATGAAAATCTCGCCCCCCCCCCTCAGGTTGAATGAAAAGTCGGCGCCTATGGGTGTGAGAGCTAGCAGCTAGAGCAAAAGCTAAGCTAATAACACTATCTGCAAGGTGCAAACTCAACACTAATTTTCTCGAGATCTTAGAGCAGTGGTAATAAATGTATAATAATGTAAATGATAAGCATAAAGCGCGCACATCAAGGTTATTTATATAAATCATACCATTCAATAGAACTGTCAATGGGATGCATTTATATTTACTACCCCGCAGATTACATTAACTTAACTTACGGTTGAGAGCAAATCATTATTTAATAGAAAATATTGAAAAACTATCAAAAATAAATAATATAATTTTATTATCTTATTTTAAATAACGACTTTTCAATCATATGTTCTATAATAAATATCGACATCTGGAACATTGACTGTAACAATAGGCTTAAAAAAACAGACTCATCATAAAATAATTTGGGACGCTAAAACGATAAATAACCAGCAAATCTATATAAATGTAGGTGAATATCGAAAAGTGTCGTACTTTTTTGTATTTATTATAAAAGAAAAAAAATGAACAGGTAAAATATTGGTCGAATTATTTCGACTAGTTTTTTATAATACTGGCATAAATTAATCACTAATATAATTTTTTTTTATTACAGACGAGTACATTCCCAAATATTAAATAAATTTTAAATTGTGATATACTTGTATTTAATTTGATATAACATAAATATTTTATATCAAATTATTGTCAAACAAATGTATTCTTCATAGTATCTTCATTCATGCGCATAACAAAGAACACGAGAATTATTACAAATATTTTTTTATTAACAAACGAATTTAATGATAGTTAAAATAAATTTTATATAGAACAATACAAATAAATAAATGTGGGACATTTGGGAAACTAAGCGAGTCAGAGGGTCTAACAGTAGCACATCTGGTTACCTTTATATAGATATTTAAAAAGCCCATTTATTTTAAAATCAGTTTAAAATCCACAAATATTAAATCAATACAGGGCCTTAAAAATCAGTATGTTTGATCACTTTAACTAATCATATAAGTTCCCACATTATTATCAAAGCATGCATACATGTATTTTCTCAGTGTTTGGTTAAATTTGTGTTTAACATTCATCCGTTGCGGTAGAACGCGCGCCGCCCGAGTGCAACGCCTTTGTAAAAATGCCATGAAAATGCAAATTGTTATTCAGTGCTCGACACATTTTAGGACATAGTTTCATTATCAAAACCCAATTAGACTACATTATTGTTTTTGTTTAGAACGAATTTCACCAACAAGTTGTTTCTTTATTAAAATGAAATGAAATTGAAATTTTTTTTCTTCGGTTAACTATTTTTAAAATAATTTTTTTTAAATTTATTAACTACATAATATACATTTATTACATTACATTTTATCTTGGTAAAAAATTAATTTACAACGCGTCTTTTTCACATAACTATCTTTATAACTTATAATTTAAACAAAGGAAACATTGATGATTTAAATTATATAACTTCTTTAATCCGTTGATCTGTTGAATTCTGTTCTAATCATTGGATGAGTGTGGATCTAGTCATGATTGTATAGAACATGCACTAAACTCACACCCATCTAGTGAAAAGATCGGTTTTCTTTTAATTTCCCGCCAATATACACAAAAAAACGTGTGCTACACAATATGTTAAAAAAAGTACACAAAAGCAACTAATAACATTAAAATAATAACTTTTTATTAAGTATCATTGTTGATATCAAAGATGTTTTCAAATTTGTTAAACAACGATTAAATTTTAATTTCGATAATTCATAATATAAATAATATTTAGTTGAGAATCACATCAATGAGTATGAAATAAATTTAACTTTGTTCGCCGCCACTGCTCTTAATATTCACATTTTAAATCGACCAATTAAATAGAAACCACAAACAAAAAGAAGAAATAATTATGGCCGTGTCTTTCTACGAAACAATAGATACAAGATCTTGAGCATTGTTTAATTTTAAGAACTTAATATATAAATGAAATACTTTTTATTATATATAATAACTTACCATTCGAGTCACCGAAACAATACGAAATATTTAATTTACTAATTAAAAATTGCACATTTTATTGTTCATAAATAATTTCTCACCTGCCTATCGCACACACATGCTCAACTTGAAAATAAGAAACACTATACAACATTCAAATTTTAGATCAAATGGACTCCCTTCAGTCCCTCTCATGTCTAGAGGGGATAATTTGTTGTTTGCTCCAATCACGCGTGTGCATTTTCCGTGAGAGAGGGGATCCATAGAGTTCTATAAAGGTTTCTGACCTTTTAGTACTAAACTACCAGTACATTTAACAAAATTAATTTATTTTGAAAAGAAAATATTGACTACTTACTTTCTTTACAAAAAAATGATACTTATTTACACATATTGTAAATTAATGGTATACTACAATTATTGTAATATGACATGCACTGAAAGCATTTATTATTACGATCAAAATAAAAAAAAAAACGTACTTACCTTGTAACAACATAAAAATCCTTTTATTTCTAACATGTACTTACCCACTGCATTATTATCAACTAGTGTAGCTAAAAACATAGATATTTAACAAACAGAAAGCATAAACAATTTATTAAAAAAGTATTGTACATCTATATACATAAAACAGGGCTGGGCAATATTGTTTATATATGAAGAAAAATTAACCGTGATTTTCTAATTGCCCAAACCTAATAAAATAAAATAATAACACTACCTTAAATTTAATATTTTAAAATGTGCTCCTTGTTCAAAAAAGTGTAATATTTAAAAATTGTCATAATTATATATAATACATATACAATATACAGTGATGCCTCGCATAACGAACTTTCTGTTCGTTCATAACGTGACTCATTCAACGAACTGCATCGTATTTCATTTTGCCGCCCGAACGCTACTACATATCACAAAGTTGCCCGAACTTCCAAGGTTGCACGCAGTCGATGCTCAAATTTGCGTGAACATGCATTAACGCGCATCATTCGTTCTTTTCTGCGCTTAACTCACACACGTGTTTGTTTTAATAAATGTAATTTTGTGTGTGAGGATTTGACCCTGCAAGTCTCGGTAGACTCTCCTAAATCTGAGTTTGACAAAAAAAGTGTGTACAATCTTTTTATGTTACAGTACCATATTTTATGCTACAGAACGAATTAAAAGTTTTAACATTGTTGGGAAAACGCTTTTCACATAACGAACTTGTTCCTGGAACGAATTACGTTCGTTATGCGAGGCATCACTGTACCATAATTATAATATATCTTAATTCTAACTAACAATGTATCTTTTTTGAACAATGATTATTTTATTATTTATGCATATAGAGTGTACTAATATAAAAAAAAACAACATGCTTTCAAAATTTGTTTTTAATAACTATCTGAAAAACTAACTTATTCATATAATAACTCAAATTCTATGTTTAAAATATAATAAACATATTATAAACAATACAGTATATTCTACACAAAACATATAATAGTTCATATAAAAGCATCTAAAAAATATATTTTACTGTTGAATATATTGTCAACTACAATAATTCTATCTCTGATAGTTATGTTTCATTAAAACTATCACATCGAAACATTCATTTTAACAGCAGAGGGATAAATGAACTATTTTAATAACTATATTGTTTTACTTTCAATAATAATATAGTAAATATCATAATAACTAACTAAAACTGTTTAATATATTTCAATAGTTAGAACCAAGAAGACTGTACAAGGAGAGTCGACTTCCTACCCCGCTCTGTACTAAGCAATGCATATATGTATAAGTGGGCTCTCACACCGGAGCAATATAGCAATATAGTAACTACCAATATAGTGATATCATTTGCTTTGGTGTGAGATAATATGTCCGATTCAATTGTTATTTACCGATAGCAATAATATCGCTAGTTATAAGTTGCTAGTTGCTATATTGCTTCGGTGTGAGAGCCCACTAATACTTCTATATTGCCAATCAGGGTTGGGAAAAAGGATAAGTCTGTATGGCGTGGACATATATTGATGTCTCGCTCTTGTCAAGTCAAATGGTCAGTATGTGCAATCAGTGTCAAACCGACATATTTCATTAAAAATGTTTTAACCGGCCAAGGCCTCCTTCTATTATCGCTTAAATATGATTCTGCGCCTGCGCAATGGAATCCATTTGACTAGACCCTCTCACTTTAACTTATCCAGTCCCACTTATAGCGATTGGCAATATAGGAGTATTACATATATGAAGCAACGTCAAAGAATCCATGGTAATTTCCCCTCCGCCACGGCCATGCGCATAGCACTCAAAATCATTTACACGCATCTCGTTACATGGCAACATGTAACGAGATGCGTGTAAATGATTTTGAGTGCTATGCGCATGGTCGCGGTGGGGGGAAAATTACCATGGATTCTTCAACTCCCCCTCCACTTTAGTCGACTCTCCTTGTATAGTCTTCTTGGCTAGAACATATACCAGGTGAATTATAAAAATGTTACCTAGGTTGTTTAGTAACATTAACTATAAATCACAAAAACTTCAGGATAGTCTTAATATGTTAATTAAATTTTAAAAATTATTAATTATTTTACTAAAAGGGCTGGAATTTGCAAAAGATTCATTAAAAATTTGATTTTTTTTATGTAATACTAGGGGAACGTCCATAAACCACGTAACGCCTTTTTCTAGAATTTTTTGGCCCCCCTCCACCTATTTAACAAAATCCTTTGACAACCCCCCCCACCGCACCGGCCTAACATTACGTAACACAGAATCATAGACAGTGATGCCTCGCACAACGAACGCAAATTTCTGTTCGTTCATTAGGCGACTCACACAATGAACCTTGCTTCACACAACGAACTGCATCGTATTTCATTTAGCCGCCCGAACGCTCCTACGTATCACGAAGTCGCTCGAACTTTCAAGGTCGCACACAGTCGATGCTCAAACATACACCAACGCGCGTCATTTGTTCTTTTTTGCGCTTACTCACACACCTGTTTGTTTTAATAAATGTAATTTTGTGAGTGAGGATTTGACCCTGCAAGCCTCAGTAGACTCTCCTAAATCTGAGTCTGACTAAAAAATAAAAAAGCGTGTATACAATCTTTTTTTATGTTACAGTACCATATTTTATGCTACAGAATAATAATTAATGTTACGTAACATTTGAATATGACCCCCCCATCCCTCATATAACAAAATAGTTGCACCCCGCCCCCCCAAAAGCATTACATGGTTTATGGACGTTCCCTAGCCACTAATAAACATCTTAAATCTAATCTGTAGTTCTTATGGTTAATGGTTTTTTATCCATCTGGTAAATGTTTCTATTAAAAGGAAACATCAGTTTTCCTAAAATTATCAAAAATTGATTTGAACATTTCTTTTTGCCGAGATTGTTTTCTGTAAAATGTATGTAGCAAAAAGACTGGCATTTGCTTTCAAGTATTAATAGATAGTCAAAAACTCTTACCTTGGGTTGCACAAAGTAAAATTAATCACGATTAGTTAATCAGTTGTTTTAAAACCATTATTACATAAATTCTAAAAAACAATCACATTTATGATACATTTTATTAGGTAAAAAATTATCATATTTAGCCAATTGCTGATTTACAAATTCAGATTAAGTTTAGAAATAACAATAATCATGGATTGAAAACAACGGTTTTACTAATCGTGTTTAATTTTTCTTTATGCAACCCACGGTTAAAGTATATAAAATACAACAATATATGTAAATAATACATAATTTTAGTGTTGATTAAGATTTTAGTAAGTTGTGGTATGACATATACTATATCTCCTAATGTTAAATAAATAACTAGCGTAGGGAATTACCAAAGAAAAGGTAAGAAATTATATTAAATTAAATTTTATTTGTTGTCACAGTTGTGCTATACAACAAAACTTTATTAACAAGAATAAAGTATGGCATCATTCGAGTGGAAAAAATAAATAATAAATTAACAAATAAATATACGAAAATAGGTAACAACAACATTGTATCACTAGAGCCTTTTTTTTATTTATATTACCGATTAACAAATTTCATAACGCTACCTAACAGCCATGGAATGTATGACCCATGGTGACGGAGATGTGTATCCCTCTACAGAAGATATTTCTACAAGCGGTAGAATGTATTTATTATTGTAGAACCAGTGAATGATACATAATTAAGTATATAGTTATGGTTTCTCCTCTGTTTTAGGTTTCTAAACACTTAAGAGATAAGTCTCACTGCTCCGACTATAATGTTATTGACTATAGAACGAAATATTGGAGTGACGCCATACAGCCCGCTGATAATATGGCCGCCACAGGCACTGTTACCACCCATGCTGAGATTATGTTCCTGTAAACAATACAAACACGTTAGTACACTGTGTACCACCACAGCGCCGTTTACTTGTTACCTAAAGAGTTTCCAGTCAACGCCTTGACTAGACGAGCTGGCGTAGCCCACAAACACGACTGAACCCACCTTGCAGTGCGTCGTAGAGATTGGCAAACCCACTTTACTAGCCAATAACACTGTAAACGCTGCACCGATTTCAATTGTAAACCCCCTAAAACAAATCACTGTTATTTATCTACGTATCGTTACTTAATAAGTTGGACTCACGTTGATGGTGTGATTTTGGTTAAATCTTCTCCGATAGTCTGAATAACCCTTCGTCCCCACAGCCACAGCCCCACTGATATGCCAACACCGCCGTACAATAGAATGTATAAAGGAGTTTCTGATTTCTGTTGCACTGAACCTTCAGTATAGATCAACCACAAGGCAATAAGTGGACCGATTGCATTGCTAAAATTCACACAATATCATTAGATTATATATTATACCATATATTAAATAACTAGTATGCATAGGTGGGCATTAGCTCGTTAATCCGTTAATCGTTAATTAACAAAATGCTTAACGGATTAACTTTTAAGTTAACTAAAAAAATGTTAATGCTCTTGTTAACTTCCGTTAACTTTAGTCCGTTACATTTGTTGTTTGTTGACATGTCATTATTTGTTTGAATTACGCGCCACGCGGGCACAACGGCGCGGTGTGGCGCTGTTGCTCAAAAGAGCAAGAATCCAGAGCCGAGAACTCTTAAAAATAAAGCGGCCCTGGTGATTACTAGCTATGTGCCAATGAATACAAGTTATTATAACCTGACATTTTAGCGTTAACATTAACTTGCGTTAAATTTTCGAAATTTTAACGCTTTAACGATTAACAAAGTTAACTTTTGGATTAACTGTGTCCACCTATGCTAGTATGCTTAATAAATGATTATACAAACTAGACTACACTCCACTAAACATTAACACAACGCAACTAGATATACATTTAAATATCACTATAGCCTACGTTTACCTTTCAACATCCTACATATATTGAATAATATAATCAAAAGCACCTTTATATAAAACATTCATCTGATTCTATACCTTACATCGTTACCACCATGAGCAAAACTTCCAAAAGTTGCCGTCAAAACTTGTAGAAAACTAAACAGTTTTGAAACTTCCGTGTTTTCAGCATCCATTGTCTGCAGACGTGCGTTTTCTTGCAGTTCTATCGTACATATGTTATCGTCATTTTGTTTTACAGCACTCTTCTTATCCATTATAAGGGGGACAGCGCTAGAGTTTGGCGTCAGCAGTGGGTTGATCGTTGCTGTACTTTCGATAATCCTCAGTTCGTTTCCGTTTCCGCTTGTTTTCTCACCTGGATACGTGAAGCCATTTGTGAATTCTGTCGAATCAGAATTGATGGGGAAGGCATATCTCGAGTTAGGACTATTACCTGACGCAACAAATTCATTTTGTGAAATTTTTAACTGTTTTATATTGCCAATTGTGCATTAGTCAATTTTATATCATTTATAATTTGAATATAATCATGCATTCTTATAAAAAAAATTAGGAAGTGTTAATCACTGTAGAAAATCATTAATAGATTTTTAATGTTTTTACCATTTTATAAGTGTATCTTAAAATAGTTCTTCAAATATGTACTATTACTCAGTGACTATTTTTAGTTTATATATTTATAGATAATGATGTTATATGATTAAATATATTTAATTAGACTAAATATGATCTTTGCTTGTAAAAACCAAGGACGGAAAGTGGGAAAGATGGTTGTGATCCAACTTCTGGAGAATGTATTCAACATACGAGATAGTAAAAAATAATTATGCTTGCTAAATGTTAAAAAAATACTGTTTTGAATTAAATTTTAATTCGCATTTATTAATTCTACAAGACCAAAATATATTGTCATAACTAATTATTTTTAGTTAAACTGTCAACTAGAAATACTTCTTAGTATCATAATTTTCTAGGGAATATTAAAGACATTAAAATTTTCCTGAATCTATTCATGTTATAATTGTTGAGTATAATGTTAATGTTAGATCATATTTAGCTGGAATAATGGGAAAACTTTAGAATTTAAGTATTTTTACCTTGTTGACTTAAAGGAAGCATTTCGGTAGTTTCATTAATGACTGTAAGCGTTTTGGTATCACTTATCTGCGACAGACGGTTAGATTTCTTTGGACTATTTGTAGGGGACGAGTCTGTAGAGCCTCCAAAAGTAAAATTGACGGATTCATTTTTGAGATTCTTGAGAATGTTTTTCCTCTGGCGTGGGACAACAACAAATATCACAATCAACATCGTTATCACGCCCACTGAAATACTGAGAACGGTGGCTCCCCATATCGGGATTTTGTCCATGTACAGAAGTTTAGGACCGTCGTGTACAATTGAAAATACATTTACTAGCAAAGTGAAACCGTAAAATATAGGTAAGCTGCGTAGGCCAGGTTCTAAAGGCTGGGGTTTTGATAAAATAAACTTTTTAATTATGTAGAATAGCACTGCAGACACTACTCCACTCAGTACGGGAGATACGAACCATGATCCGACTGAAAGAAAATAATTGTTTGTGATAAGAGTAATCAAAAAACGTGAATTAACTGAAATATTGGTAAATTCTGGTAATTGAATTAATTTATAAGGCAGCTATTACACTATCAAATAAATATGTCAAAGATCTTTGACAAAGATTTGATCATATATTAAATTATAAATAATTTCGTAACCGAAACCGTCCACGAACACTTTTCAGTCGCTATTTTGATTTATATGTCAAAAAACTTTGATCAAATATAAGAAACTGTCATTATCTATGATAAAAGAAATATTATGAAGTTAAATATTACGTAAATATTATAAAAGTTGACGTATTACACTGTCATATTTCTTTGATCAAAGAAATTTTATCACATTTCTTTGATAGTGTAATAGCCGCCTAAATAATACAGTTGAAAAGTTTTACTGATCTTTCACTGTAATATAGGGTTACGAATAAAGAGGAAAAAATTCAAAATTTGTTCAACTTTGGCAGAAAAAAAAAAAAAATGGTAAACCTTGTTTCAACTTTTAACATACTTATTTCGATTATTTTTGACAGAGTTATTAAACTTCAAAGCTCATATCACTGGATAAAGTTGATGTTAGCTGTATTTGATTTATTTACACTTTGTTTAAATTCATTATTTAGCAAACATTATAAGAAAATTTGTTAACCTTTTATAAACTTGCAAATTTCTGAATACCATTTTCAATTTAAAGTTTAATAATCAAGTTAAAAATACATGTAAATATACCTAAAACGAATATTTTGAAGTTGAAATGCAAGCTTTAAAATAATACAAATAAATATGTCTACCAATTTTTTTTCATTCGATTCAATTATCAATTTTGAATTTTTTCTGCTTCGCGATAAATTCAAAAATCATTAAAACTTAGATCTAGATGAACTGAGAAAACAAAAATATAAAATTCAAGTATAGATCTGTCTTCAAATAACCAGGTCTGTATGATATTTTTTGTTGTACATTTTATATAATAGCAAAACTAATGTTTTACCTATGGCTCCTAGTGTAGACCAGTGCAGTCCTCGAGTTCCCCGAGCAACTAAACTAAAACCGACTGTAGCACCAACGATACTGTGAGTACCGGAGATTGGGAGTTTGAGAAATGTGGCGACCATGAGCCACACAGCGCTGGCCGTCAAAGAGCTCAAGCACCCCAACATCAGTTCCACTTCAGCGTTTTCATACATGCTGATGTCCAAGATACCTTTGCGCATTGTGTCAGATACCTATGAAAAAAACATATATGTTTAATAGTACTTTTGTTATAGTGAAGCCAATTCATTAAATATTTTTTTAATTTCATGTCGACAGTTATTTATTTATATTGTATTATTTTTGTTTTTCACTTATTCAATGGAGGGTTAAACTTACTTGTTAATTTTGTTATCTGAATATTTGATTAGTGAAGCATTTAAAAAAAATTCAATAATGTTTTTTAATTGCTAGATATTTTGCAAAATGGATGTAGTTATTTTATAGAACTTTTGACAAAAACATGCTGGAGTCTGAAACTTGTGAATAGGCTACTATTATTGCATTTAATATTTAACTGCATGTATTTTGCAAATATATCTAAGTACACTCATCTCTCGATTTCGTAACCTTCGATTTCGTAACCGCTTGATTTCGTAATGGGCCAAACGCGCGATTTGCCAACCTTCTCCAATCCCCTCCATAATACTACCGTGATTGCCATCTCTGCGCGTAATTTAAATTCACCAATCAACGTTAAGGTCGGCACGGTGGTGGGGACCCCTCTCGACGTTGTCAATTCAAGCGGTTCAATTACCAACAACATTGTGAAATCAAGCGATGAGTGTATATATTTTTTTGAAATTTCAATACCTTCCAGTTCATGTTTGGCAAATGCAGAGTTACTGTGAAATGATGTTTTTAATGATTTTATTTTCACATTTAACACTGAAACAAACTTATCTGCAATTTATTTTTATTTGTGTTTATTCAATTTGTGTATTTTTATTTATAAACATTAATATGCATGTTATAATTTTATAGTGAATTTGTTGTGTAAAAATATTTGAGAAAATAAAAATCGATTTTTATCGAAAACTTCTATAGTTCTGTTGGTCTTATTTGACATAGCCAACAGAGGTTTTCCTTAACAAAAACAGTTAATTTACTACTTTATCGTAATTAACATGTGCAGTTAAGGAGGAAAGCCACTGTAGTAGAAAAAATATAGTTTTTTTTTTAAATTTAAAGTATGCATACTCAAAAATATGTATTTTGACCTGGTTCCAGTGATTCCTTAAAGACTAATGAACCGATAAACATTTTTTGTTGTTCTAAATTTTCGTTATCATAGTGGCTAAGTCTGTGCGTAGCCGATTTTTGAAATATTAATATTTACTATTTTTTTAGACCGCTTGAATTAAAAAAAGGTGTTAAAAATAAAAATTCAATTTGAGAAAAAATGTAATTAAAGAAAATGGCTACATGTGATAGCTACATTCATATAGATATTGATAAAATATTTATTCCAAAATTTCAATGGAACCATGAAAAAAAATATATTTTTTTTGTCATCACATTGAGGCACATAATTTTGTAAGTTTTTAATATTTTTTATAAAAAATTGGTATTGAATCAGTTAAATATATAGTGTAATTAATAAAATGTTCTTAACCCACCCGATCCTAATAAATTAGTTAAACTGTGAAAAAAATTCCCAAACAACGACAATTTTTTGACCAGTCACAATGGCTTTCCCCCTTAACTATCTTGTGTCTATTATTATAAGTAAAATTTACTCACATATTGTTTATGATAAATTAAAAAGCAGTATAGAAAAAAAATTCTATTTTTACCTTGTATCCAATGAGAATAGCACCTGCGATTTCAAAGACAGTTGCGAGACAGCATGCCTGTGGAACACTAAGAACCTTAGAGCCGACACTTGTGCCGAATGAGTTGGCAACATCATTAGCTCCGATCCCAAACGCCAGTATGAAGGCAATTACAAACCCCAACACAACGAGCCACACCAAACTGGCTGTAAATGGCTCTATCATGATGCCGTTGTTATTCCATCTTTAATTTAGGTCGTTTCTAAAATCAAAATAAATTTATGATTTTGATATTGTTTTGTCGAATCTAAAGTGCTTGAAAATCTTTTTTTACACCAAAAAAAATTAATTTTAATTTTATTTTGTGTGAAATAGTCAAATTTGTTATAAAATATTTAAGTTATACACACCAACCATCACAGGTACAATTAATTATTAATTTTTATGATTAAGTTACCTACTCTTTTCATGAAGTAAACCTATGAATAGCCTTTTTGAAAAGTGCACTATGTCTATAAAAAACTGTATAAACCTTTAAATTTTAACACAAAACTATATGAATACAAAAACTTAGAAATTATATTAATTTTATTAATATACAAAAATGCAGAGTAGCAAATCACAATATAAAAAATGCAATTGCATAATTTTTAGCATTCTTTGCACTTTATCACACAGCTACTTTTAATTGAAATGAACTACAATTATTAAAGACAACTTACTGAGGCTACATTTATTTAATTTCTTGTATTGAGTTATAAAATTTTACTATGGCCATATTTTTGTAATAATTATGTAATTTCCAAGAAACAAGAATTTTTAAGTCTTATATCTCTACAACTTAGTCATACTAAGGTACTAATTATATTAAAAAATATATAATTTGAATGTACTGAATGTGTGTTAGTATAGCCTTGACTCCTTAAATAAATATAAATTGAAATTAGTGTAGTTCCAATATGAAATCATTCATTCATAAGATTATTCATGCAAATTGGGAAAATTAATTTTTGAAGAAAAATATAAAAATTTAAATAAATTATAGGAATATTAATAAAATGTTTGAAATTTTTTAATATTGATGTCTAATAAATATTAAACCAATAAATGCATATTTCTTTATATGTACCATGGCTTAATTAACTATGCACTTAAATTAAAAACGCAACAATCATTTTTTAAGTTCAACAATGGAAATTGTTTTAAAAGATAAGTAATTATAGAAACACGCAATTGACACACCTGCTACTCAGTTAGTAATCTGGGTGACATCAAATGTCAAAAAAAATAAAAATACAGTCCTATTTTAAATGCAATACAAAATTATTGATTTCTGAATAGTACGTGCTATTATAGTTAAAACACGTGGGTACATACTGTATGTTAAAATAATTCCATGCAGTGAACATAAGTAGAAAAACAAACATACAACATAACTACCACAGTGAAGGCACGCAATGCAGCATTTTGAAAATAATTACTTTTTGAAAATCCCACAATTTCAGTTTATTTTACCATGTTCGAATCGCACTGACGCCATGTTTCACGAACACGCGAAGTGCAACTAGCAATATCTGGAGCCTCCAGAAAGGTAAAAGAAAAGAGATGAACATAGCGATAGCGGTGGGGTAAAGTGCAACGGGAGAATTTAACGTCCCGGCTTGTATTTATAATACATATATATGTACAATGTACATATACATATGTACTTCGAAATTAAATTTATAAATTAAGAAGAAAAATTGAAGTTATTTTTGTAGGTTCTATCGAAAATAGAAAATGATTTGATTTTTTGATGTACTTGGCCAAAATCTTATTAACTGCGCAGATTTATTTATCATGTATGTACATGAAAATGTTTATAGCTCGATGCATTCGTCCTTACGTCACTCCTGTTACGTCCTGGAAATCCAGGGAATTTGAGGGGAAATTATCGAATTTCAACAGTTAGGTCAATGCCAAATGACAGAGATGAAACATTTAATTCTCTGGACATCTCTCTTTCAGTAACAGGTACTACCAGAGTTTTGATTTATATTTGCGTAAATGGTAAACTATTTTATGCATTTTCATATATTTTTTTATCTCGCTGAATTCATTTCATAGAAGAGTGCTTTAGTAATCATGATTGTCACAAAAAATGTTTCATTGTATGTAGTATGTTATGTACCGCATCGATTGAATTGAAATTGATTAAATTAATTAAAGGTTCAAGGTTTCTGATAGTATCATACTAAAAGAAAATAGTAAATTCATTTCATGCAATAATGCTAGAAAATACTTCATGTTATCGACATAACAGAACCACGCGCGGGGTTTGGTTCACCGATATGTACCATTATTATTTTTTTTCTATGACGTATTTGGTTGTCATCATAATTTTCTCTATAACTTTGGGATTTGGCATAACCATGCAGGCATAACGCATAATATAATATGTAGAAATAAACTGCATGACAGGGTTATCCAGTATTTATTCTGGGATAATGCGACAGTGCAAATGTTATAAATAATAATAAATTAACACGAAAATCAACAAGTAGGTATTTAGTTACAGTTGTAAAAGTAATTATTTATATTTTATTGATTTATATTTATCAAAATACATAATAAGGTGGGTGGACCATGGAAGGCCACCTTTAGGAATAAACAGTTATTATTACTTTATTTACTGGATAAATGAAACAAAATATTAAGTAACACTTTGTTTTATTATGTAACTTATAAAACAGTTTTATTATTACAGAGTTAATGAAGGAACACGGCTCCTTACAAGGCCAAAATAAATTTTTAACACTAAGGTTGTGACAATCAAAATATCTGCTTAATATCTAACTACATAAAAAGGTATTTAATTAAAAAAATAATAGTTTATTTACTTGAAAAGTTACGCTTTGCTGTGAGCGCGTATTATAATTTTAACCTCGACGACCGAAGTCAATAAAGGAAGGGAAAGGGACGGCACAGACCGCCGCGTCTGTGTTCTTGAGTTCGATGGATGTTAGTGTGAGTAGAAGGAATTTGTCATCGTATGGCAGTAACTACGATTTTTTAATAATTGGCCTTACAAGGAGCATGGTCTTCCATGGTCCACCCACTTTAGTATTTTTATAAGTATTAAAAAATATTATTTAAAAACAATTAAACAATTTTGACCACCCCTATCCCCCCACCAAAAAAAATCTAAATCGAAAAAATAAACATGAAAATATGACACTGGTGTAAAGAATTATATATAATTGCATTTACACCATAATATGTCGACGGGATCAAATCTCATACCATCGAATTATTATACACATGATTTTTTAATAAAATGGAATTACACTTTCTTACATTGTCCCTTAACCCTTGTGTACATTTTCCGATAAAAATAAAAGTGGTCTAATTTTTTATATATTTACATAAAATTACTTTTGATGTCAATTTTTAAAATTTAAAAAAATGTATCTCAAAAAACATGGTTCTGAACCGGAACTGAACCGAAAACTATATTTTTGTCGGGAAGAAAACAAGAACCGAAAAATATCACTCGGAGTTGAACCAAAAACCGGATTTTTTTTCGAAACGAAAACCGGAACGAACAAAATAAAACCCTGTAAAAACATGATTTTTTATGTTACATAAAATTTTCTTTTGATGTCAATTTTGTATAAAATTGAAAGTAAGGATGTTGATAATGTTTTAGTAAATATTATTATATTTTACATAAATATAAAATTTACATGCAAAAATAAATAAACAAAGGGTGGGGTGAAGAATTTTACTGACATTTAATTTTTTTTAAATTAAAAGTTGATATCCGCGTGCAACGGTGTTTGTTCGAGTCGAAGAGGAAACAAATACTTTCGCGTTCAAATGGATAATGCGAATGATGCGAATATCGTATTAATTACACTCACCGCTTGATAAACCGACGAAGTTGGTAATTGAACCGCTTGATAAACCGACGTCGAGAGGGGCCCCCACCACCGTGCCAACCTCAACGTTGATTGGCGAATTTAAATTACACGCAGAGATAGCAATCACGGTAGTATTATGGAGGGGATTGGAGAAAGTCGGCATATCGCGCGTTTGGTCCGCCGGTCATCCAAGCTGCCGGTTAATCAAAGGTCGGTTTATCAAGCGATGAGTGTATACTTAATATAGCCCTGGTTGTGGTAGGCATAATACATGTTATATATGCAAGGTTAGTAAATACACAGGTTACCTCATTAGCTTTTGGCCAATCAGCTTGGGCACTCCAGATGACGTATTACACGGCTAAATTTGTTTTGATTGGACACATCAAAACCCCCTCTACTCATTTTGGCACCAAGATGACGTATTTCCCTCTCTCGCGCCGAAGAATGAGACTACCTTGTACTTTACATACCTTGTTATGTACACTCATCGCTTGATAAACCGACCTTTGATTAACCGGCAGCTTGGATGACCGACGGACCAAACGCGCGATATGCCGACTTTCTCCAATCCCCTCCATAATACTACCGTGATTGCTATCTCCGCGCGTAATTTAAATTCGCCAATCAACGTTGAAGCTGGCACGGTGGTGGGGGCCCCTTTCGACGTCGGTTTATCAAGCGGTTCAATTACCAACTTCGTCGGTTTATCAAGCGGTGAGTGTACGTACATATGTATTGGGACGTCAATACATCAATACATATTTATGTATGTAGTTCATTACATGAATTGAACAGCTATGTATTAATAGTTGCCTATATATTTATCATAACAATATGTGTACCTTTCATATGCATCTTGATATGTAGATCTGCATTTTGAGACAAAATCATACTTGTTCGTAGATTTTTGATCTGTGGAGACCTGCAAATATCTACAAATATTTCTGAAGATCATTACAACGATGAAAATTCATGAATTTACAACGTTTCATTCAATAATATTTAATTATATGTATGTATCACTACTATCACTATCTAAAAGAGCAATAACTTCAGAGCACAAATAATAACCATATAAAATGTGTAAGCCCTATTATTATTATATTAATATTAAGAAATAAATAACAATAATACAGCAATTATATTTGGGTCATTAAAAAAACCTGATAACTTTTATTTTTGATATTTTATATTTTATCATTCAACATTTTTTGGCTGATGACCTCTTGACAGTGGCGGATTTATGTTTTTGTATCTGTAAGCTAAGAAACTTTTTGCGTTTTGCTAAATTTTTAAAGTTTTTATTTGAACAAAAGTATATGTAACTTTTAACATTTATATACCATCAAAAATATGCTAAATTAAATACAATTTTAGTTGCAAACAAAACTATATATATGGTACCTACGTCTGGTACGCAGAGCCGACCTTTGCTAGCTCGGCGCCCCAGGCGAAATATTTTTTTCCGCCCTCCCAACCTTTAAAGACCTTTTTTTTTTGGTTGACTCGAATATATAGTTAATTTATACCGCAAAAAAATCTGAAGAGCTTTTTTTTTCGTTGTTGCATCTTTCTTTTCTTATTTTTTTTTATGTTTTTCACTTCTTGTCGCCCCTGTTACCTTGGCGCCCCGGGCGGTTGCCCAGGGTAGCCCCACCCCTAAAGCCGCCACTGCTGGTATGTGACAAATAAAGCCAAAACGCTGCACTTTTTGATTGGGGTTTGCCACTTTCTGTGGTCATACATAAGATCAAAAGAAAAATTTTCAGATAGGGAGCCATTTTAAAATTCATGTAGAACACTGCTACACGGGCAATCAAAGATAACCCCCACCACTGTTTTAAAATTAGCTTTATCCCAGCTCCTAGTCATCCGATTTCAATTTTCTTTTATTTATTTTAGAGTTCTTATTGAGAAGATTTTTTTTTATTTTTCTCTAAATCTTAAGGGTCCTCCACAATTTTCAATCTGAAAATTTCACTTTTATTACGAACTTAATTGTTATATTTATTATATTACATTTTTTGTGGGGTCAAATTTTTCATATGGGACAGTTAAAAAAATTGTAAAATCTGCCATGAATATCAATGAACTTTCTTATACAATAAAAAATTGTACGTATATCTCCTTATATAAAACAAATTATTCTTGCTTACTGATGATAAATATAAAACAAATTATTCTGGCCTACTGATGACAAATATAACAAAAAATTATAGAACATAAACTATAGACTATAGATAATAGCGATCTCTACAACTTTTGTTATAAAAATTTCATTCTATAATAAACTTTAAACAATTTTTTCTAAGAATTAAACACATTTAAAAATATATATTTTTTATTTGGTAAGAGCTACAAAAAATGAATGGAACATAAACTGCAGGAAATAATGTACTCTACAATTTTTGTTATAAACATTTTATTCTATTATGAACTTTTTTAAATTGAATATAATGATCCAAATATAGTCTATTTTTTTAGTTTAACTGGCGATTTTCAATGAATTTGTTCATTTAAACAATATTTTCTTGATATCAATTAAAGGCTGAAAATATTATCTTTCTTTTTTATATGAAGTAAAAAAATGATATTGAGCACGATAAAAAAGTTTTATAACAATTAAGTTCGTAAGAAAAATGACATTTTCAGATTTTAAAAATTGTGGGGGACCCTTAAGATTTAGAGAAAAATTAATAATGACAAAAAAATAATCTTCGCAATAAGAACTTTAAAATAAACAAAAGAAAATTGAAATCGGATGACAAGGAGCTGAGATAAAGCTAATTTTAAAACACCGTTGGGGACCATCTGATTGCCCGTGTAACAGTGTTCTATATGGATTTTAAAGTGACTCCCTATCTGAAAATCTTTCTTTTGACCTTATGTATGACCACAGAAAGTGGCAAACCCCAATCAAAAAGTGCAGCGTTTTTTTATGTACCAGACGTACTAATATAGGTACTATGAAACTATGATTATATAGGTAATGATTATATTATTAATTGTTAGAATTATATTAAAAAATGTATCTCAAAAAACATGGTTCAGAACCGAAAACTATTTTTGTCAGAAAGAAAACAAGAACCGAAAAATATCACTCGAAGTTGAACCTAAAACCGGATTTTTTTTGTAAACGAAAACCGGAACGAAAAAAATGAAACCCAGTAAAAATGTGATTTTTTAAGTTACTTAAAAAATAGTAAACATGGATTTAATTGAAAGAGCCTACTTATTAGCTTTGTGGTAAATCCGCTACTGCTTTTTAGTGGTGTTTGGTAAAAATAAATTTATTAATGCCTATTAATTCTATTTAAACATTTTTCAAACCGTGGGATGTATTTACGTCATACATTTACAGTTTTAAAAAACGATTTGTCAATTGAATGGATACTATAATAGTATTAAGTATATTACTCGATATTTTTTTATTAAACATAAATTACACATGTATTTTTAAATGTAAAAACAGTACTGTATTAAAATATTTTGGCCCTTCTCAAAATATGGAACACTATTATTTTGAAATAGTTAACAATATATATTTTGCTGGCTACAGCCCTGTTTAATGTTGCAGTAGGTACATTTTAAATTAAATACATAATCAATGTAAATATTGTTTAGAATTTATTTAATTAACAATAACTAGTTAAGTACATAATGGTGCCAATGTTATTTATAAATATGGTATACAAATACATATACATATTAATATACATAGTAATGGAGACATGGAGATGGTATAGATTTTAAATAATCAGGACCGGTTGAAGGGTAATTTATTCCCAGACGTGGAGTAAAATGTGCTATATGCATAGGTGGGCATTAACTCGTTAATCCGTTAATCGTTAATTAACGAAGTTAACAAAATGCTTAACGAAATAACTTTTAAGTTAACTTAAAAAAATGTTAACGTTCTTTTAAATTGAACTTCCGTTAACTTTAGTCCGTTACATTGGTTGTTTGTTGACATATTGTCATTATTTGTTTGAATTACGCGTTACGTAGGCACACCGGCGCGGCGTGGCGCTGTTGCTCAAAAGTGCAAGAATCCAGAGCCGAGAAACTCTTAAAAAACGGTCATGTTGATTACTTGCTATGTGCCAGTGAATACAAGTTATTATAACCTGACTTTTTAGCGTTTGCGCCATTTTTAACCGACTTCATTTAGAGTTTATCTTTTTCTTCCATATTTCATATTAGATAAAAAGATGCGAAATCAGGAATCAGGGCGGGTCGCTACTGTCGGTTGTAATTTGTAATAATTAAATTAATTAATCTATGTACTTGTTTTTGTTTTATTTACTTATGTATCCCATCCCAAAAGGCGCCAAATGTAGTATACGTTTTGGATGTTTAACTTTTAACAGTTAACTTTAACTTGCGTTAAATTTTCGAAATTTGAACGCTTTAACGATTAACGAAGTTAACTTTTAGATTAACTGTGCCCACCTATGCCTATATGTTACCTATATATTCTTTAACTTTTGGTCTATTTTACTCTTGTCGTTTACCGCATTCTGTGACCTGTAAATAATATATTTTTTATATAAAATTTTAAAATATATTCTAGGTTTATACGTACAGGTTATGAAAATTAAGTAAATGGCTCTAATACGTACTTACAAGGGGAACCTTTCAGTGGGCCGGTTTGGATTTTCTTCATATTGAAATATGTTGTGAAGGAGGGTCCCCTGATAACACCTATACCCGGTTTTGGGGGCAGACGGGCAATAGTTTAAAAATTATGACCCAAAATATATTTTAATGTTGCATATATACTTATATGTTAAATCTACCCACACAAGCGTTTGTTTGCCCCCTTTTTTTAAATATAGTTCCCACTTTTTTACGGTGGTGGGGGGGGGGCTGTAAAGCCTCCTATGGCAAATGGGGGGGGGGTTGCCCCCCCCCCCCCCCTTTTAAAGAAAGTTTCCACTTTTTTACGGTGGTGGTGATGGGGGGCTGTAAAGCCTCCTATGGGAAATGGGGGGGGGCATTGCCCCCCCCTTTTAAGATAGTTCCCACTTTTTTACGGTGGTGGTGGTGGGGGGCTCTAAAGCCCCGTATGGGAAATTGGGGGGGGCAACCCCCCCCCATTTGCCATAGGAGGCTTTACAGCCCCCCCACACCACCACCGTAAAAAAGTGGGAACTATATTTAAAAAAAGGGGGCAAACAAACGCTTGTGTGGGTAGATTTAACATATAAGTATATATGCAACATTAAAATATATTTTGGGTCATAATTTTTAAACTATTGCCCGTCTGCCCCCAAAACCGGGTATAGGTGTTATCAGGGGACCCCCCTTCACAACATATTTCAATATGAAGAAAATCGAAAGCGGCCCACAGAAGGGTTCCCCTTGTTAGTATAGCGGATACGTACAATGCGTACAATAGTTGTAAAATTATTTACAGTTTAAAACTCTATATCATTGTTCTTTTTTATCTCGTGTTTTTTTTTTTAATTTTATCGAAATGATGTTTTGAACCAGAACAGCCAGAACTACTTACCTTAACATTTTAAAATTGTCATGAAATATATCAGATTAGTCAGATAATCAGATATCAAAATTTTTACTCCACAGACACGGCATCAATCTCACAAATATACAATATACATATACATACAGGGTGTCCAAGATAAGCGTGCAATGCATGGGGATATCCTAAACGGTAAGAGATACAGATGTGGTTAAATGAGATGAATTATTTGTAAGAAAGGGATGAGTATTACAACATCAAAAAATATTAATAATTTTATGTGGTTCAGGCGGTATACCCAAAAAACTGAAAAATCAGAACTTCTTTAAATGACTATAACTTTTTTGGCAAAGAAGATAGGTACTTTTTGTTTGCGGTTTCTTAAAGCACTTTTTTGAGTAGAATTGTTTGGTGTATTTAGAATTTTTATATCACTTTTAGTTTCTGAGTTACAAGCCCTAACTTTAGTTTTTCTTATGGGCCGCCAAGTTGGCTATATCATATTTGAACGTGTTTTTTACTCTACAATGATATGTCACATGTTATACTTATTATTAAAAAAAAATAAAAACCTTTTTTTTGTAATAGTTTATTGTTTTTAAATATGCATTTGTTATTTTCATTGTTGTTATTGCGATTTTTGTTTAACAATTTTTGTTTTTCATGGCTTACTTAAATGTTTGTAATAAAATACTTTATAAATATCACCAATATTTAGTACTTCGACTTATTTTCTATAATAAGTATATCATGTGACATATCGTTGTAAAGTAGAGTAAAAAACACGTTCAAATATGATATAGCCAACTTGGCGGCCCATAAGAAAAACTAAAGTTAGGGCTTGTAACTCAGAAACTAAAAGTGATATAAAAATTCTAAATACACCAAACAATTCTACTCAAAAAAGTGCTGTAAGAAACCGCAAACAAAAAGTACCTATCTTCTTTGCCAAAAAAGTTATAGTCATTTAAGGAAATTCTGAATTTTCAGTTTTTTGGGTATATCGCCTGAACCACATAAAATTATTAATATTTTTTGATGTTGTAATACTCACCCCTTTCTTACAAATAATTCATCTCATTTAACCACATCTGTATCTCTTACCGTTTAGGATATCCCTATGCATTGCACGCTTATCTTGGACATCCTGTATATGCTACTCTTCATTTTGGCCGCGTGGGAAAGGCATACATTTTTCACTTTGTATTCATTTAACTCAGGAGTGCTTAACTAATCTAAAAAAACATTTATGGAAAAATGTTGTTTGTTTATTTTAAATCCAGAATTCTTATTAAATTAAAAGTCCTTGTTCCTCAAATTTTATTCATCTTGCTTAAAACTCTTTGAGCTCAGAACCGGCCTTTGCAAGCTCGGCGCCCCGGGCGAAATATTTTTTTGCCGCCCTCCCGATCTTTGAAGACCTTTTTTTTGGTTGACTCGAATATAGAAATTATCATTTCTACCGCAAAAATAGGTGATGAGCTTTTTTTTTTCGTTGTTGCATCTTTCTTTTCTTATTTTTTATGTTTTTCATTCTTGTTCGCTTCTTGCCGCCCCTGCTACCTTGACGCCCCGGGCGGTTGCCCAGGGTCGCCCCCCCCCTAAAGCCGCCACTGTTTGAGCCTATGTGGTATTGTTTTTCCAGGAAAAAGCGATCAGATCTAATTGGATCAGAGCAGATCCGAAATGTGATCCATTTAGATCTAATCAAATCTGATTGGGCCAAATTACGGATCTGATCTGATGCCACTGTTGATGAAAAAATTTTATATCCGATTTTATATCCAATTGGATCCAATCTGATCTGATTGGATCCAAACTGATCTGCTTGGATCCAAAAAAACGCAAATTACCTCTTATCAGAGAAGCATGTTTCCAGTTTGTATAAAGGTAGGTAGGTATTGTCATAATATTTTTTTCTTATAAATATAAAATGATTAATTGTTCTGTAGTAACAACAAATTATTCTCTAATTCAGATCTGGTTAGATCCAATTGGATCTAATCGGATCCAATCAGAACTAAAAAAGCGGCTAATTTTCAGATTCAATTGGATCTGAAAATTGCCCGCTATTATCAGATATGATTGGATCCGATCAGATCCAATTGGATAACGATTTTACAGATCTGAAAAAAATTGGATCTAATTGGATTTGGACGTTTTTTAAAAGCTTTTATTTAACTTCACTTGTTTGTATGTACCTACATGCTACATATGTTTGTTAGTTAAGATCAAATATTGCAATCAAAATTTCAACTAGTTCTAATTAAGCTAGAGCCTTGAAATTTTGTATACGTGTATGAGTCCGGTGACAATGCAATTAAGTATATCTAATATCTTTCTAAATCCAATATGGTGGACGCCCCAAGATGGCGGATTACCTTTTTCGTCATATTATCTTGATATGGGTATCAAATGAAAAGGGTATGACGTCATTCTAAATCCAATATGGCGGACGTCCCAGGATGGCGGATTATCTTTTTCTTTGTAACCATCTTGATATGGGTATCTAATAAAAGGGTTTGATGAGTAGAATACGATTAGCTATGTGACGTCCTTCTAAATACAATATAGCGGACGCCCCAAGATGGCGGATTACCTTTTTCATTACAACTATCTTGATATGGGTATCAAATGAAAGAGTTTGTCGAGCTTTACCTGTTAGTATGTTAGTTAGTTAGTCAATCAGTAACTAAAAATTTAAAAATAAAATTATATAAAAAAATACTTTTTAAAAACAAGCTTTTATTAAAAATGCACTAAAAAGTAAAAAATAAATTTTCAGCTATCACAAAAAATTCAGGTTTTTATGACTAAAACCAATAAAAGCGCGGGGCGCTATAAAGACAAATGTATGAATAAAAAATTTTATGCAGAATAAGAAATGAAATATAAATTGATATAAGATAACAGTAGAAAATTTGGACATTAAATCAAATAAATACAATAGAATTTTTGATTATCTATAATAATACTTCACTATAATGAAATAATTAATTAATTAAAAACTATACATTTACCTTCATGAGCGCGTTTTCATTGGTTTGAGAAATAAAAACCTGAATTTTTTATGATAGCTGAAAATTTATTTTTTATTTTTTAGTGCATTTTTAATAAAAGCTTATTTTTAAAAAGTATTTTTTTATATAATTTTATTTCTGGGTTGAAACAACAAAGAACTTATAAATAATGTACAAGATAGAAACATAAAAAAAATGTAAATAGGTACAATTTATTAAAGTATATCTGTATTTTTCACGAATAGATAAATTCTGATTGTAAGTGTTTTGATGAGATTATAAGGTATGTAGATATCATTATTTAAAAATAATTAAATTATACGTTCAACGTTTTATATATGTATTATGTGAAACTACATATACAGATAATTCTCGAACCAACAATTAAAATATTAGTGTATCACAGTAAGTAAATTTATAATTGTGTATGTTTGTATATGTTTAAAATTAGAAAATTAATAATGTTTATCGAAATTATTGTTTTTTAACATAATTTTGGGGGGCCCGGATTTGCAAACGTGGAAGTGAAAAAAATTGTCTCCAGAAGTTAATGCGGATAATTTTTGTATTAAAGCTAAAAAAATTAGATACTTATACTAGGTACTTATCTATTATGTATATTCCTGGCATTTGAATAATTTTCGAACCGAGCCGCGTAGCGGCGAGGGAGAAAAAAAAATTCCGAGGTTATAATAGCCATTATTGGGAGTAGTACACTGTATTTTATTTACGACTATTTTATTTACTTTCATAAACACAACTGAATACAAGGAATGCAAGCTTCAATACAAAAATTTTTGTTCTAATCTCAAATTAATAAAAATTAAATAATACCATGGAAACAAAATACAAACTCTGTTATTATAAATTATGCATTTTGATTTTTCCAGTAGCTGCAGCTTGTAGTACAATTTCGGTAGGTGTACAATAGACTCTTCATTTTTATCCATCTCAATACAAATACACAAACACTAGGTGTTTTATTTGACAGTCGCAAATAAATTTTTTAGACTTTAGAATTTGTGTATTTTGTTTCCATGGTATTATTTAATTTGAGAAATTTTGTGATTGGTGCATTTAGAGGGAATAATGCACATGGACATAGGAATATCGATTATTTCCTAAAAATAAATTTTGTGGGGGGAAAATGGATAGAACATAAATTATAGATAAAAGTACCTTCTACAACTTTAATCTAAAACATTTTTTTCTACTGTGCACCGTTTCAAAAATAATTCGAAAAATTTCAAAATTTCTCTAGTAAACATCCGTTTCCGGTTTTATGCAACCACGCTAGCCCCGGCAGACGTAGGTTTTCATACTTTACTATCATTAAATAAACGATATAAAAAAAATTAGCTTTGTAACGAGCACCTTAGTCGAAGTGGCGATCAGCTCTTGGATTATAATACATTACAAACGGAAAATCATATTTCCGATTACAATCGCATATTTCGAATATGCGATTGTTGAAGTAAACAAATATGGGCGGATGTAGTTAATGTGTTGGTACACAGATGGCAGCAAGTTGATCAGCTCGTTCAGGATGAAAATCGAGCGCTAATTCGAAATCAGTAGAACTACGCCTCTATCAATTGAACAATTGATAGAGGCGAATATTGGATATTTGAAAAATGAGTGCAATCGAAATCGTCAGAGAATTTTTACGAGAAGTAGAAAGATCGTTTTCATAATCGGACTATTTTTTTTACAACAAAGTTGTATTCTCCCAGAATCTCCCCCATCCCCCCCCACCCCCCCAAAAATAAAAACAAAAAAACTTGGCAGTAACCCATGTTACCCATGCCTAAATCCGTCGCTGTACCGGACACTAGACTTATAACCGTTATAGCCAATTCTATTATCGTTACTGACTAACTAAAGATCGAAAATAAAAATGACTATTTGTTGATAAGGAAGCAAACTTGGCAGTAACCCATGTTACCCATGCCTAAATCCGTCGCTGTACCGGACACTAGACTTATAACCGTTATAGCCAATTCTATTATCGTTACTGACTAACTAAAGATCGAAAATAAAAATGACTATTTGTTGATAAGGAAGCAAACTTGGCAGTAACCCATGTTACCCATGCCTAAATCCGTCGCTGTACCGGACACTAGACTTATAACCGTTATAGCCAATTCTATTATCGTTACTGACTAACTAAAGATCGAAAATAAAAATGACTATTTGTTGATAAGGAAGCAAACTTGGCAGTAACCCATGTTACCCATGCCTAAATCCGTCGCTGTACCGGACACTAGACTTATAACCGTTATAGCCAATTCTATTATCGTTACTGACTAACTAAAGATCGAAAATAAAAATGACTATTTGTTGATAAGGAAGCAAACTTGGCAGTAACCCATGTTACCCATGCCTAAATCCGTCGCTGTACCGGACACTAGACTTATAACCGTTATAGCCAATTCTATTATCGTTACTGACTAACTAAAGATCGAAAATAAAAATGACTATTTGTTGATAAGGAAGCAAACTTGGCAGTAACCCATGTTACCCATGCCTAAATCCGTCGCTGTACCGGACACTAGACTTATAACCGTTATAGCCAATTCTATTATCGTTACTGACTAACTAAAGATCGAAAATAAAAATGACTATTTGTTGATAAGGAAGCAAACTTGGCAGTAACCCATGTTACCCATGCCTAAATCCGTCGCTGTACCGGACACTAGACTTATAACCGTTATAGCCAATTCTATTATCGTTACTGACTAACTAAAGATCGAAAATAAAAATGACTATTTGTTGATAAGGAAGCAAACTTGGCAGTAACCCATGTTACCCATGCCTAAATCCGTCGCTGTACCGGACACTAGACTTATAACCGTTATAGCCAATTCTATTATCGTTACTGACTAACTAAAGATCGAAAATAAAAATGACTATTTGTTGATAAGGAAGCAAACTTGGCAGTAACCCATGTTACCCATGCCTAAATCCGTCGCTGTACCGGACACTAGACTTATAACCGTTATAGCCAATTCTATTATCGTTACTGACTAACTAAAGATCGAAAATAAAAATGACTATTTGTTGATAAGGAAGCAAACTTGGCAGTAACCCATGTTACCCATGCCTAAATCCGTCGCTGTACCGGACACTAGACTTATAACCGTTATAGCCAATTCTATTATCGTTACTGACTAACTAAAGATCGAAAATAAAAATGACTATTTGTTGATAAGGAAGCAAACTTGGCAGTAACCCATGTTACCCATGCCTAAATCCGTCGCTGTACCGGACACTAGACTTATAACCGTTATAGCCAATTCTATTATCGTTACTGACTAACTAAAGATCGAAAATAAAAATGACTATTTGTTGATAAGGAAGCAAACTTGGCAGTAACCCATGTTACCCATGCCTAAATCCGTCGCTGTACCGGACACTAGACTTATAACCGTTATAGCCAATTCTATTATCGTTACTGACTAACTAAAGATCGAAAATAAAAATGACTATTTGTTGATAAGGAAGCAAACTTGGCAGTAACCCATGTTACCCATGCCTAAATCCGTCGCTGTACCGGACACTAGACTTATAACCGTTATAGCCAATTCTATTATCGTTACTGACTAACTAAAGATCGAAAATAAAAATGACTATTTGTTGATAAGGAAGCAAACTTGGCAGTAACCCATGTTACCCATGCCTAAATCCGTCGCTGTACCGGACACTAGACTTATAACCGTTATAGCCAATTCTATTATCGTTACTGACTAACTAAAGATCGAAAATAAAAATGACTATTTGTTGATAAGGAAGCAAACTTGGCAGTAACCCATGTTACCCATGCCTAAATCCGTCGCTGTACCGGACACTAGACTTATAACCGTTATAGCCAATTCTATTATCGTTACTGACTAACTAAAGATCGAAAATAAAAATGACTATTTGTTGATAAGGAAGCATTTTTGAAGGTATATTTTTATTAACTTTTTTCTTATTTTTAATCACAAAGCAAAAAATGTGTTTATCCACGACTTATATCTCTCAGAGGGAATAATGAAAAAAGAACTTTTCTGATTGGTGCATCAGAGGGAATAATGGTCATTATTCCCAAGGTTAGTAAATGTACAGGTTTGCTGACTTGTGAGTTGTGACGTCACCACGAAGTTATTTTCTACCTACTTGATTTTTTTTATTTATCTATGATTTTAACTGCCATAATAGTATAGTCAAATTAAATTTTGAGCGGAATTCTCTGGAAACAGCAAAATTTTTATACTATTATGTAGAGGAGATATTGTAGTTTCACCACCCAAAAGTCCCACGAGCTAAACCTTGTGCTAACTCGGGGAGCCCCATTCAAAGTTGGATTTTGTACAAATATTTGTTCATTTTCTTAGCTCATAAAAATACAGTTATCTCGAGAACCAGAGTAGATATCGAAAAATGTGTTGCTGTTTTAGAATTGCTATTAAATACTCAACAATATGACTAGATAATATTATACCTATTTTGAAACGTTTCGGTGTCCCGTTCATTTGTTTGTCAAAAATCGCTGTAATTTTATTGTTTTTTCAATTATATACTTTTTCATTACCATATTAAGTATGAAAAGAATTTTTTTTTCTATTTTTTGTAATTTGCATCTTATTTTACTTATTTCCATTAAAATAGATTTTGATCTAAAAAAATTTTGTGCACATGTAAATAAAATATCAAAAAAGTATAATTTAGTTTACAAATTAAATTAATGGTAAATAAACTGTATACGGTTTTTCAAAAACATTTAATAATTCATTAACAAGTCATGTTATCTAGAAAATTTTGGGCATTTTGGAATCGCTATAAAATTTACCTAATATAATGGGTGGACAGAAAAAAATATTTTAACACTGTGAACATATATGGGGCGGTTTTATAGTAAACTGCATAAAAATTATAGTCTACGAACTCAAACATGGCTGTGCTCCTTTAAATAATTCCTAGTACTATGATGTTAGCTACATATACATATAGTGCCCATATACAAAAAAAATTTCCACGAATAGACCATACAAAAAAAAATTACAGTCGTTTTAACCTGTGAACTGAAATTTATTTTTTTGTAATTTGGTATAATAATGATATCTACTAAACAAATGAAGATACATGCAAGTACCATCACATCAAAATACGTAAAATTTTATGCACTACAGCTTTTATGAAAAGTATTTTTTGCTCTCTTTATTCTAAATGGTTAATAAATCTAAGCGAAAATTTATTGATGGAGGGGTCAACGAAACATAAGCTAGTTTTGATTTTTTTCTGGCCCAAATATAAATATTTGATAAAAAATAAGTAATACAAATTTTAGAACATAATAATTTGCAAATTCTGTGATAAATTAAATTTCGATAAGATTATATATTACAGAGATATTTAATTTTAAAGCTCTCAAAAAAATTACATTTTACATCAAAATTGTTGTACAGAGTAAGCTATGGAAATTATCTCCGTGTAGAGGAAAACATTGACGAAGTTGAAAATTTGGAAAGATGTTACCAAATATCTATAGTTTATTATAATAAACAATGCTCAGTAATAGAATTTTAAATTCAACCCCTACATTGTAAAAACTACCCTTAGTGTATAACTCTCAAGTTATGTTCTCGATTTTCTTGTAAACGGTCTATCGTACAAAAAAATGTATTGAACTAATTGTGTAGAGAATAAAATTTACAATTGATAATAAAATGCATATTGATTGAGTTCATTGAAATTACGGCGTTATTCAAAGGTTTAAAAATTAGGCCAAAAAATGTTTTTTTTATTTTTTAATTATTTTGTCAAACTTTGTAAGTATTAACTACTTACAATATTACACAACCACACCAAACTCCCTATCGATCAATGCAACAGAAAAAAAGTTATAGCCATTTTAATAAAAGAAAACTTAATAAAAATTGTAAGTTTTGTAATATTGATATGTTGTTATGGTAAAAATTATCGCTACTTTTTCACGATAACATTAGTCTCTTAAAATTTATGATATTTATTTGAAAATACACAATAATGATGGCTGTAGTTTTGTTTCAATGCTGAGTTATTAACAATTGTGTATGTTACTTTATAGGGGTTTTACAGCTCTTTAAGTCCGTAGAAATGGAAAGTGTTAATTTCAAATTTCAAAATAAAATATTAAACTAGCACTCTTACATACTTGATAAAGTTATTAGACCCCTTTAGTTTTCAATTGATTTTATAATTTCAATGTGCTTTGTATTCTAGTCTATAACACTAGCCTCTAAATTAAGATCATGAGGAATATATAAAGTTGGTCCATAAAGTTTCAATTTTTTTATATGGTCTTACACAGGCCCGGATTTAGAAATTTGCCGCCCCTAGGCAGTTGTGAAAATTACCGCCCCCTCCGTGTGGTACAAGAAGTTTTTAAAAAAATTTTGATTGAAAAAAAAAGTTAAGGTTTTATGACCTTTTTTAGGTTTTCATGTAAAAAGTTTATATCAAATTTTTATTAAAAAGAAAGTATGAAGACCTTTTCTTAAGTTTCCGCAAAAAATTGCCGCCCATTAATTTTTGCCGCTCTAGACACGTGCCTACACTGCCTGCATGGTAAATCCGGCCCTGGTCTTACAAATAAATACAGAGATTGTAAATTTATCATAAAAAATAAAAAATTAATATTTGTATTCTAGTCTATAACACTAGCCTCTAAATTAAGATCATGAGGAATATATAAAGTTGGTCCATAAAGTTTCAATTTTTTTTATATGGTCTTACAAATAAATATTGATAAGATTATTAGGAATATATAAAGTTGTACCATTAAGTTTCAAAATTTTTTGAAGTAAACCCTTGAAAAAATAAGCTAAAACGAAGCGAATTGAATAATTATAGACATAATCAATGTTTACAATTCAAGAACATTTCTTTGAACATTTTTACATTTTGGGTTTCAACCCGAATTTTTTTTTATAGTTATAGAATAGTTTTAAATATTTGGGTGGATACCTCAAATATAAAAATTTTGCTTGTATTTTTAAACTTAATGGTACAATTTTATATATTCCTAATAATCTTGTCAATCCATTAGTTTTATTATTTTAATTAAAAAAAGTAGTAGTGAACTGAAGGAAATAAGCTGTTGTAAATATTAATTTTTTATTTTTTATGATAAATTTACAATCTCTGTATTTATTTGTAAGACCAGGGCCGGATTTACCATGCAGGCAGTGTAGGCACGTGTCTAGAGCGGCAAAAATTAATGGGCGGCAATTTTTTGCGGAAACTTAAGAAAAGGTCTTCATACTTTCTTTTTAATAAAAATTTGATATAAACTTTTTACATGAAAACCTAAAAAAGGTCATAAAACCTTAACTTTTTTTTTCAATCAAAATTTTTTTAAAAACTTCTTGTACCACACGGAGGGGGCGGTAATTTTCACAACTGCCTAGGGGCGGCAAATTTCTAAATCCGGGCCTGTGTAAGACCATATAAAAAAATTGAAACTTTATGGACCAACTTTATATATTCCTCATGATCTTAATTTAGAGGCTAGTGTTATAGACTAGAATACAAAGCATATTGAAATTATAAAATCAATTGAAAACTAAAGGGGTCTAATAACTTTATCAAGTATGTAAGAGTGCTAGTTTAATATTTTATTTTGAAATTTGAAATTAACACTTTCCATTTCTACGGACTTAAAGAGCTGTAAAACCCCTATAAAGTAACATACACAATTGTTAATAACTCAGCATTGAAACAAAACTACAGCCATCATTATTGTGTATTTTCAAATAAATATCATAAATTTTAAGAGACTAATGTTATCGTGAAAAAGTAGCGATAATTTTTACCATAACAACATATCAATATTACAAAACTTACAATTTTTATTAAGTTTTCTTTTATTAAAATGGCTATAACTTTTTTTCTGTTGCATTGATCGATAGGGAGTTTGGTGTGGTTGTGTAATATTGTAAGTAGTTAATACTTACAAAGTTTGACAAAATAATTAAAAAATAAAAAAAACATTTTTTGGCCTAATTTTTAAACCTTTGAATAACGCCGTAATTTCAATGAACTCAATCAATATGCATTTTATTATCAATTGTAAATTTTATTCTCTACACAATTAGTTCAATACATTTTTTTGTACGATAGACCGTTTACAAGAAAATCGAGAACATAACTTGAGAGTTATACACTAAGGGTAGTTTTTACAATGTAGGGGTTGAATTTAAAATTCTATTACTGAGCATTGTTTATTATAATAAACTATAGATATTTGGTAACATCTTTCCAAATTTTCAACTTCGTCAATGTTTTCCTCTACACGGAGATAATTTCCATAGCTTACTCTGTACAACAATTTTGATGTAAAATGTAATTTTTTTGAGAGCTTTAAAATTAAATATCTCTGTAATATATAATCTTATCGAAATTTAATTTATCACAGAATTTGCAAATTATTATGTTCTAAAATTTGTATTACTTATTTTTTATCAAATATTTATATTTGGGCCAGAAAAAAATCAAAACTAGCTTATGTTTCGTTGACCCCTCCATCAATAAATTTTCGCTTAGATTTATTAACCATTTAGAATAAAGAGAGCAAAAAATACTTTTCATAAAAGCTGTAGTGCATAAAATTTTACGTATTTTGATGTGATGGTACTTGCATGTATCTTCATTTGTTTAGTAGATATCATTATTATACCAAATTACAAAAAAATAAATTTCAGTTCACAGGTTAAAACGACTGTAATTTTTTTTTGTATGGTCTATTCGTGGAAATTTTTTTTGTATATGGGCACTATATGTATATGTAGCTAACATCATAGTACTAGGAATTATTTAAAGGAGCACAGCCATGTTTGAGTTCGTAGACTATAATTTTTATGCAGTTTACTATAAAACCGCCCCATATATGTTCACAGTGTTAAAATATTTTTTTCTGTCCACCCATTATATTAGGTAAATTTTATAGCGATTCCAAAATGCCCAAAATTTTCTAGATAACATGACTTGTTAATGAATTATTAAATGTTTTTGAAAAACCGTATACAGTTTATTTACCATTAATTTAATTTGTAAACTAAATTATACTTTTTTGATATTTTATTTACATGTGCACAAAATTTTTTTAGATCAAAATCTATTTTAATGGAAATTAAACGTAAAATAAGATGCAAATTACAAAAAATAGAAAAAAAATTCTTTTCATACTTAATATGGTAATGAAAAAGTATATAATTGAAAAAATAAAATTACAGCGATTTTTGACAAACAAATGAACGGGACACCGAAACGTTTCAAAATAGGTATAATATTATCTAGTCATATTGTTGAGTATTTAATAGCAATTCTAAAACAGCAACACATTTTTCGATATCTACTCTGGTTCTCGAGATAACTGTATTTTTATGAGCTAAGAAAATGAACAAATATTTGTACAAAATCCAACTTTGAATGGGGCTCCCCGAGTTAGCACAAGGTTTAGCTCGTGGGACTTTTGGGTGGTGAAACTACAATATCTCCTCTACATAATAGTATAAAAATTTTGCTGTTTCCAGAGAATTCCGCTCAAAATTTAATTTGACTATACTATTATGGCAGTTAAAATCATAGATAAATAAAAAAATCAAGTAGGTAGAAAAGAACTTCGTGGTGACGTCACAACTCACAAGTCAGCAAACCTGTACATTTACTAACCTTGGGAATAATGACCATTATTCCCTCTGATGCACCAATCAGAAAAGTTCTTTTTTCATTATTCCCTCTGAGAGATATAAGTCGTGGATAAACACATTTTTTGCTTTGTGATTAAAAATAAGAAAAAAGTTAATAAAAATATACCTTCAAAAATGCTTCCTTATCAACAAATAGTCATTTTTATTTTCGATCTTTAGTTAGTCAGTAACGATAATAGAATTGGCTATAACGGTTATAAGTCTAGTGTCCGGTACAGCGACGGATTTAGGCATGGGTAACATGGGTTACTGCCAAGTTTGCTTCCTTATCAACAAATAGTCATTTTTATTTTCGATCTTTAGTTAGTCAGTAACGATAATAGAATTGGCTATAACGGTTATAAGTCTAGTGTCCGGTACAGCGACGGATTTAGGCATGGGTAACATGGGTTACTGCCAAGTTTGCTTCCTTATCAACAAATAGTCATTTTTATTTTCGATCTTTAGTTAGTCAGTAACGATAATAGAATTGGCTATAACGGTTATAAGTCTAGTGTCCGGTACAGCGACGGATTTAGGCATGGGTAACATGGGTTACTGCCAAGTTTGCTTCCTTATCAACAAATAGTCATTTTTATTTTCGATCTTTAGTTAGTCAGTAACGATAATAGAATTGGCTATAACGGTTATAAGTCTAGTGTCCGGTACAGCGACGGATTTAGGCATGGGTAACATGGGTTACTGCCAAGTTTGCTTCCTTATCAACAAATAGTCATTTTTATTTTCGATCTTTAGTTAGTCAGTAACGATAATAGAATTGGCTATAACGGTTATAAGTCTAGTGTCCGGTACAGCGACGGATTTAGGCATGGGTAACATGGGTTACTGCCAAGTTTGCTTCCTTATCAACAAATAGTCATTTTTATTTTCGATCTTTAGTTAGTCAGTAACGATAATAGAATTGGCTATAACGGTTATAAGTCTAGTGTCCGGTACAGCGACGGATTTAGGCATGGGTAACATGGGTTACTGCCAAGTTTGCTTCCTTATCAACAAATAGTCATTTTTATTTTCGATCTTTAGTTAGTCAGTAACGATAATAGAATTGGCTATAACGGTTATAAGTCTAGTGTCCGGTACAGCGACGGATTTAGGCATGGGTAACATGGGTTACTGCCAAGTTTGCTTCCTTATCAACAAATAGTCATTTTTATTTTCGATCTTTAGTTAGTCAGTAACGATAATAGAATTGGCTATAACGGTTATAAGTCTAGTGTCCGGTACAGCGACGGATTTAGGCATGGGTAACATGGGTTACTGCCAAGTTTGCTTCCTTATCAACAAATAGTCATTTTTATTTTCGATCTTTAGTTAGTCAGTAACGATAATAGAATTGGCTATAACGGTTATAAGTCTAGTGTCCGGTACAGCGACGGATTTAGGCATGGGTAACATGGGTTACTGCCAAGTTTGCTTCCTTATCAACAAATAGTCATTTTTATTTTCGATCTTTAGTTAGTCAGTAACGATAATAGAATTGGCTATAACGGTTATAAGTCTAGTGTCCGGTACAGCGACGGATTTAGGCATGGGTAACATGGGTTACTGCCAAGTTTGCTTCCTTATCAACAAATAGTCATTTTTATTTTCGATCTTTAGTTAGTCAGTAACGATAATAGAATTGGCTATAACGGTTATAAGTCTAGTGTCCGGTACAGCGACGGATTTAGGCATGGGTAACATGGGTTACTGCCAAGTTTGCTTCCTTATCAACAAATAGTCATTTTTATTTTCGATCTTTAGTTAGTCAGTAACGATAATAGAATTGGCTACAACGGTTATAAGTCTAGTGTCCGGTACAGCGACGGATTTAGGCATGGGTAACATGGGTTACTGCCAAGTTTGCTTCCTTATCAACAAATAGTCATTTTTATTTTCGATCTTTAGTTAGTCAGTAACGATAATAGAATTGGCTATAACGGTTATAAGTCTAGTGTCCGGTACAGCGACGGATTTAGGCATGGGTAACATGGGTTACTGCCAAGTTTGCTTCCTTATCAACAAATAGTCATTTTTATTTTCGATCTTTAGTTAGTCAGTAACGATAATAGAATTGGCTATAACGGTTATAAGTCTAGTGTCCGGTACAGCGACGGATTTAGGCATGGGTAACATGGGTTACTGCCAAGTTTGCTTCCTTATCAACAAATAGTCATTTTTATTTTCGATCTTTAGTTAGTCAGTAACGATAATAGAATTGGCTATAACGGTTATAAGTCTAGTGTCCGGTACAGCGACGGATTTAGGCATGGGTAACATGGGTTACTGCCAAGTTTGCTTCCTTATCAACAAATAGTCATTTTTATTTTCGATCTTTAGTTAGTCAGTAACGATAATAGAATTGGCTATAACGGTTATAAGTCTAGTGTCCGGTACAGCGACGGATTTAGGCATGGGCAACATGGGTTACTGCCAAGTTTTTTTGTTTTTATTTTTGGGGGGGTGGGGGGGGGGGGGGGATGGGGGAGATTCTGGGAGAATACAACTTTGTTGTAAAAAAAATAGTCCGATTATGAAAACGATCTTTCTACTTCTCGTAAAAATTCTCTGACGATTTCGATTGCACTCATTTTTCAAATATCCAATATTCGCCTCTATCAATTGTTCAATTGATAGAGGCGTAGTTCTACTGATTTCGAATTAGCGCTCGATTTTCATCCTGAACGAGCTGATCAACTTGCTGCCATCTGTGTACCAACACATTAACTACATCCGCCCATATTTGTTTACTTCAACAATCGCATATTCGAAATATGCGATTGTAATCGGAAATATGATTTTCCGTTTGTAATGTATTATAATCCAAGAGCTGATCGCCACTTCGACTAAGGTGCTCGTTACAAAGCTAATTTTTTTTATATCGTTTATTTAATGATAGTAAAGTATGAAAACCTACGTCTGCCGGGGCTAGCGTGGTTGCATAAAACCGGAAACGGATGTTTACTAGAGAAATTTTGAAATTTTTCGAATTATTTTTGAAACGGTGCACAGTAGAAAAAAATGTTTTAGATTAAAGTTGTAGAAGGTACTTTTATCTATAATTTATGTTCTATCCATTTTCCCCCCACAAAATTTATTTTTAGGAAATAATCGATTTTCTAAAAAAATTAATTTTTTCGATTTATTTTTTAAACGGTAGGTATTAGAAAAAAAATGTTTGAGATACAAGTTGTAGAGAATATTATCTATAATTTTTGTTCTAATAATTTAAAAAAAAAAAATGTGGAAGGAAATAATCATTTTTTTTAACAAAAATTATAGATAATAATATTCTCTACAACTTGTATTTTAAACTTCTTTTTCTAAAATCGATTATTTCCTAAAAATAAATTTTGTGGGGGGAAAATGGATAGAACATAAATTATAGATAAAAGTACCTTCTACAACATTGATCTTAAATAATTTTTTCTACTGTGCACCGTTTCAAAAATAATTCGAAAAATTCCAAAATTTCTCTAGTAAACATCCGTTTCCGGTTTTATGCAACTGCGCTAGCCCCGGCAGACGTAGGTTTTCATACTTTACTATCATTAAGTAAACGATATAAAAAAAATTAGCTTTGTAACGAGCACCTTAGTCGAGGTGGCGATCAGCCCTCCGACTATTACATCTCTTTCGAAAAAAAAGAGTAACGGTCGGGAAAAATTGAGTGGTTCTGAATACAGAAAACGCGTTGAAAAGTCCTAAAAGCCTTAAGAGAAAAAGAAACGATAGCAAAAACAAGGAAACTGGAAAAAAATCTAATATGATGTATTATTAAGTTACTTATATATGTAGGCTATTGATTATACCGGAAAATAACCACAATTTCCTTGACAGCCTTTTAAACATCCACATGATATTTGTTTGAGTAAAGACTGTGGTGCAGGAGGCACTGTTGGCGTGACCTCTACTTTTTTTCTCCAAAGCACGTCCTATACCCATAGGTGGGCATTAACTCGTTAA
Source organism: Sialis lutaria (assembly GCA_949319165.1). Classification (NCBI taxonomy): domain Eukaryota; kingdom Metazoa; phylum Arthropoda; class Insecta; order Megaloptera; family Sialidae; genus Sialis; species Sialis lutaria. Next base: position 23,627,948 of record OX439238.1, read on the forward strand.
TCCGTTAATCGTTAATTAACGAAGTTAACAAAATGCTTAATGGATTAACTTTTAAGTTAACTCAAAAAAATGTTAACGCTTTTGTTAACTTTCGTTAAATTTAACTTCCGTTAACTTTAGTCCGTTACATTGGTTGTTTGATAAAAAGTACATAAGAAAGTTGTCGAAATAGCTAAAAAAAAGTCTTCAAACATTTTGGATGGTTAACTTTTTAACGATTAACTTTAACTTTCGTTAAATTTTCGGTTAACTTTAACTTCCGTTAAATTTTCGGAATTTTAACGGTTTAACGATTAACGAAGTTAACTTTTTTATTAACGGATTAACGATTAACGAAGTTACCTTTTCGATTAACTGTGCCCACCTATGCCTATACCTATCTTTACTTAGAAAAAAATTATGAGCAATTTAGTAAAAATTAAAAAAAAATGTGATTTTTGATATTTTTTCGATTTGTTTTTTAAATATTTCTTGTATAGTTTTTATTTTTTATTTTTTAAATAATCTATTTTGATGGGAAATTTAATTTTCTATAAAAAATCATTCTTGTAAAATTGTCAAATTATGCTTAGTTTTCGAGTTATACTTAAAACATTGAAAAGTGACTAGTTTACCCCCCCCCCCCCCTAAAAATCGCAAGGGTGAATTTACCGTATTAGCCAGAATATAACGCGACTCCGAAATTTTCATAAAGTTATTTAGAAAAAAAAAAGAATTCAAAGAAAGTAAAATTCAATCAGATAAGCATTTATTTAGGTAATTATAGGTAATAATACAGGTTACATAAACCCCGAATTTAGCGCGAGTCGATTTTTTAACGGAAAATAATTGGTCGAAAATGTCGCGTTATATTCGGGCTAATACGGTAGTAGCACTTTTTTTTTTTTTGTTTTTACCATCTGTAGGTGTCAAACAAACATATTAAACAACTAGCTGACCCGGCCACGCGTTGCTGTGGTTAACCTATACTTTAGCAACATGTGGTTATGCTATTAAATTGTAGGTTATATGAAATTTTTGGAAGTTTGACATAGCGCCATCTATTGAATACTTACTCAATCCAGTCAACAGATGTCACCATCTGTTAGAATCGTTTGGAGCTAACAGATAAAGACAAATAATTTGCAATAAAATAATATTGCGATCATAAATTGAGATGTAAGCTATCCTATCTTTCAAGTTGGATCAAACTGCACACGGTGTACAAATTTGATTAAAAACGGTTAAGTAGTTTAGGAGTCCATCGCGGACAAACATGTGACACGTAATTTATATATATTAAGATAAAAACCCTTTATCGCAATTGTTCCTTTCAAAAACTTATAATCAATAGCCTAATAAAGCAGTTATCACTTCTCAGTTTATATGATAATTCCGAAACTTATATCAAAAATAGGTTATATTTTCCCTTGGTAGAGGGGTGTCAATTTTTTTTGACCAGGGCGTAACGTAAATCCGCCGCTGGTCCGGTATCATAAAGAGGCAAGCAAAATTTGGTAGCTAGCAAGCACTCACAAACGAGGTACTAATTTTGTAATAGTATCTGGATTTGCTATGGAATTTAGAGCAGTGATACTTCAACGTATTGTAACACAGTTGGCGACTAGACTCTGACCGTATATAAAAAATAATTTTTTATATTATACTAGCTGACACGTCCACGCGTTGCTGTGGTTAACCTATACTTTAGCAACATGTGGTGGTTATGCTATTAAATTGTAGGTTATATGAAACGTTTGGAAGTTTGACATAGCGCCATCTATTGAATACTAACTCAATCCAGTCAACAGATGTCACCATCTGTTAGAATCGTTTGGAGCTAACAGATAAAGACAAATAATTTGCAATAAAATAATATTGCGATCATAAATTGAGATGTAAGCTATCCTATCTTTCAAGTTGGATCAAACTGCACACGGTGTACAAATTTGATTAAAATCGGTTAAGTAGTTTAGGAGTCCATCGCGGACAAACATGTGACACGTAATTTATATATATTAAGATTTAAAAAAATAATAATATAGAAAATAATTTTCATAATATCACCACTGTTTTAATACCGTTGGTGTTTACATACAACGCGTGAGCGAAACTTGTCAAATTCTTCAGTAAACTCCAAGAGAACTGTCGTATAAGTTTGATATCTCATTTGAGAGTGCTTGCTTACAGCTAACTTGCAAATTTGCTACCCCCTTTATGATACCGGACATATATTTATGTGAAATTTTTTTCTTACTTTTAGTCATAGAGCTGGAATATAAAATTATTTTGTTTAATTTGAAGCATCCGTATTAAATAAAATTCTGCAGCTTTCTTTTGCATCGATATTTCTCGGAAACGGTTTATCCTATGACAAATGAAGTATATTTTTATGTATTTTGTGTCATTTTATATTATACAAATGTTTAACTCAGAAAAAAATTAAAGGACAAAAAAATATTAGATAAAAATCGACGAGCCCACTGGTCCCATACAACTCTGGTTTAATTACTATTGGCTGATACTGAAAATCGATAATACTTATTAATACTAAACCCTGTAACTTTCATAACTTTATCAAAATGGATTCTCAATATATTAAATAAAAACTAATTTTGGGTGGAATCTTTGAAGGGCTGTAGTTCCCTCACGAAAAATATCCGGACACATGTTCATATAATTTTTTTTGCTTAAAATATTTTTCTCAATTTACTGTTCAAGTTTGGCACGACAGTGCTGAATCATTCTGTATATGAGACATTCTATTTGAAATTATTATTTATTTATGTACCAAAGTATTTATGAAAACAAAAAAAATTGCTGCATATTACACACTGATAAACATTTTTGTACCTCTGATTTAACTTCTTATAATTTAAAAACCATCGATTTTCAAAACTGTATTTGCAGAGTTAGTTGTTTTTGATTTCTAAATGACTAATTTATTATTATTATGGACTGATAATTATAATTTATAGTTTTTAAATTTTATACAGTCTAATATTAGGTGACTCTTAAGAATGACTCTTGTAAAGTTGAAATATCTTTTGAATGTTTATTTGATTCATCGGTTTTGTTAATTCCGTTGTCATGTTAGCAAATGGAAGTGAGGGATAAAATAATATTATAAACAGTGTGATAATTATCAAGAAGTTGTAGCATCTACTATTTTGTTTCAGAATGGTGATAATGAAAGAAAACATGATGATCTTACTTTGGATGCTGATCATACTGTATTTAATTCCTTTTTCACAACAGAATTGTGAAACTAAGTTAGATATGATTGTTTGCGATAGAAGTTCCATAGAGGAGTTTGCAAGCTATTCTCAAAAAGTCAAAACAAAGATTATAGTTGGCAATATTATGTTATCTTCGATTGTTTCGATTGATCGCCATAGTTTTATTAATACTAAAAACGAAACATTATGGTCGATGAAGTCACTAAATCTTGGTAACAATGAAATAAAAACAATTTCCGATGAAGGATTTCATGACTTACATACTGTGAAAGAATTATATTTACATGATAATTTGATTACAACAATTACCGACAAATCATTTGAAGGTTTACCACAACTAAGAACTCTAGACTTGTCTGGAAATAATTTAGAAGTGTTACGGGCAGAAATTTTCTCTAAAATAAAGTTATATGAACTAAATTTGAAAAGAAATAAACTTAGAACAATCGAAGGTAAAGTATTCAATGAATACACAGAAATTAAGAAACTTGAATTGGGACATCAATTCATAAAAAATCTTGGCAATGAATCTTTTTATGGACTATGGAAATTAGAAGAGTTAAATTTGGAGTTTAATGAAATAGAAGAACTTCCCATAGAATTATTTAGGCCGACTAAATTTATAAGAAGCATATATTTGCAAAATAACAAGATTGGACATATAAATAAAGAAGTATTTAGAAGTCTAGTATATTTAGAAGTTGTAAATTTGAATTATAATAAAATACAAGTATTAGATGAAGACACGTTTTATAATTTAAGAACACTTAAAATAATATCGTTATCAAACAATCAAATCGATACATTAGAAAAACGTTCGTTCAATACTATTCAAGTAAAGAAATTAATAATGGACAACAATAACATAGCTCTGTTAGATACTAACACATTTGCGACAACTGAAGTTGAAACATTTTCTTTGCGGAATTGCAGTTTAAAGAAAATAAAACCTAAATCGATTCCAGGTGGGCTGAAGTATTTAGATCTTTATGAAAATATAATCGAGGTGCTCGAGACTGAAACATTTGCATTTACATCGATAGAAAGATTAGATCTGAATAATCTAGGCATAAAAAAGATTCATCCTGGTGCTTTCGCTAATGTGTTAGGATTAAAACAACTTATTCTTTCAAATAATAACATCGATACACTTGAGAAGGAAACGTTTAAGAATTTAGACAAATTACAAATGCTCGATTTAACAAATAATCCATTAAAGTTAATCGAGCCAGGTGCATTCAACTACTTACATAATCTGACAGTAATACATTTAAAATACAATGATAATTTGAAAAACATATCGGCAGGATTTTTTGAAGGCCTTAAAGCTTATACTGAATTAGATTTATCAGAGAAAAATGTAGAAATAATATATTCAGAAAGTTTTAGGGGGTTAGATTCTCTGAAAAAATTAGACCTGAGTAAAAACAGAATTGATTTTTTACCAATGAATGCATTCTATGGTCTGAAGAGTTTAAAAGAACTCAATTTAAAATCAAACCCTATCAAAATGATAACACCTATGGCTTTTTCATATTTAGGCAATGTTACGGACTTACATTTACCTGATTTGCAAATAAAAATACTGTATTCTAAATACTTTAGTGGGTTGCTATCTATTGAGACAATGGACTTATCTTACCATGGCATTGAAAGTTTACGTCCAAGTGCTTTCGATAAAACCGGTATAAAAAAATTATATCTGAATAACAATAAACTCAATGAAATATCATCTAATAATTTCGTGGATAACCTAGAAGAGTTGTATTTGCAAGAAAATAATATAGATAAAATTAAATATGATTCGTTTGATCAGTTAAACCAATTACGAATCTTAAACGTGTCTGGTAACGGAATTACAGAAATTAACGATCAATTGTTATTTCAATTAAAAATTCTTGAAACATTTGACTTGAGCCGTAATCAAGTAAAAGACATGAATATAGAAGTGTTTACTTGTTTTTATAACAAATATCTGAAAAATATCAATTTAAATGATAATAAATGGCCGTGTGACAGATTGGAAAAAATTCTTGTTCACCTTAAAGCACTGAACATAAATTATAAATTTCCATTAACAACCAGAGAAGAAGGTTCAAGAGAAGGAATTGCTTGTATTGAAGAGGAAGAAGAACAGAAAGGAAAACGAACACCTGAATTTTATATTGAAAATTATAGAAGCAGCAGAGAAGATGTTTGCAAGAATGTAAAACCTATTTGCATAGTAGACTAAATTAATTATAATTTTAATACATTTCAGTATAATAATAATATGTAATTCATGTGTATTTATAAATATATTATATATTTATAATATGTATATACATCTTTATTTTAAAATATATCAAATTATAATAAATTTAATCAAATAAGTCGTTTAATTAATATGTAAATAAAAAGATATTGTCACTTTATTGCAGCTCCTATTAAAATTTATTTTATTTTATTATGTATTGACTAGTGATGTAACGAATCAACGAATGTATTATTTTAAACGTTTGCGAATGCGAATGTGAATACGAATATTGACTTGTGTAAGAAAAATACTAGTTGAATAACATACGTTCTTTCTTTGTAGAGGTGATCCAAAAAATGAATGTTAATTTGTCGATTTATCTATGTTTCTAAGTTCTTTGTAGACAATTTGTATTGTTTTGTTTTTATAATGGGTAATTTAATAAACTGTTAATATTGCGTGTTTAATAAAAATACTATTAATTTAGTAGAAATATAGATGTTGATTTGTTATGTTCAAATTAACAATAAAATATGTAGATTAAAAAACTATATTTTTATTTATTAATTCATCATAATTATTCGCAAACATATTCGTAATTCTTCCTGCGAATGCGAATACGTATGTTTAAAAAAGCGCGAATATTCTTGAATGCGAATGCGAATATTCGTTACATCACTAGTAATGACTAATTTATGGAAGTTTCAAATAAATATTATTACAGTGGAACCTCGTAAGTACGTTTTTGAAGAGCCTGGGGGAAAAACACGTACTAACGAAAAAAACGTACCAATGAAATATATTAACATGGGCTCTTATGGAAGAATACCAAGACCCAAAGTTAGTAGTAAATACACAGGTTGCCTCATTAGCATTTGACCAATCAGCTTGGGCACCTCAGATGACGTGTTACGAAGCTACATTGGTCACATCATTCCTCCTCTACTAATTTGGGCACCTCAGATGATGTATTTCCCTCTCTCGTACCGAGTAATGAGACTACCTTATACTGACATACCTCGAGACCTAAAAAATGTAATATGGTGAAAAACAACTAAAGCAAAACGTATTAAGAATAGGGTGACCAGGTCTCCGGTTTTGACCCGGAATCTCAGGGTTTGTATACGGTTTCTCCAGGCTCCGTGTTTCATTACAATTTCTCCGGGTTTGGCAAAAATGATGGATACTAAAAAAAGGGCGCAACATTAATGTTTGCGAAAAAATATCTTCATTTTCGTCTCGCAAAACCAAAAATTTGAGATATATTAAAAAATAAGGTCTTCATGAATTAACGTGGGCATTTTTTTTGTCTCAGGGTTTGTCAGGGTTAGTGTAATCTAAAATCAGGGTTTACATAATCTAAAATCTGGTCACCCTTAGGCCTATTTCCCACATATACGGTTCCATTCGGTTCGGTTCGTTTTCGGTCGCTGGCGACAAGTGAAACGGTGATTCAGTTTGTATTCGGTACCTAATAGAAACCGTACAGAACCGAATACTCCCTCTACACGAACAGGTTTCATCAGGTTTCTATTCGTGTGCAGGGGACAGAAAGCAATCAACACGTTCACACTTCACACACACTTGGTTTAGTTTCAGTTTTAACTTGATAGCGAGTGTTATTTTTTTTTAAGTTTTGTCGCGGTTTTTCTAATAAAATGAGCGGTTTTCCAGATGTTGATGTGGATCGTCTTCATGCTCTTTAGCTTCGGGAAAATAGTGTAGAATGCTCCAAATTCCTGCTGTAAAGTGATGAGAGGGTGCTCGCAATGAATTCTAGTATTCCTCCTTCGTTTTTTAATTTTTTTATAGAGAAACAACATGGCAACAACTTGCTTTCTCTCCATGATAACTACTGAGTTTACGGAAAAAAATAAAACCTAATATGAACCGTATGTGAAACAAGGCTAACTAAGAAGGTTCCACTCTATTATTGAATAATGGAAATGGATAATGCGTATATGGTATTTAATTATACTTAATATAACCTTGGTTGTGGTAGGCATAATACATGTTATATATGCAAGGTTAGTAAATACACAGGTTACCTCATTAGCTTTTGACCAATCAGCTTGGGCACCCCAGATGACGTATTACACGGCTACATTTGTTTTGATAAGATACATCATTCCCCCTCTACTCATTTTGGCACCACAGATGACGTATTTTCCTCTCTCGTGTCGAGGAATGAAACTACCTTGTACTTTACATACCGTAAGGTTGGGGTACTTTAGCCCTAGGGTGCAACTTTGGCCCAAAACGAAAAAAAGTTTAAACTTCCCCCCACGCCGCACATCAGGAGCTATCGAAATAATTCGCGCTATAGCTCGATTGATAACTGTATGGGGCAGTCGGTAAAATAATTTCACGTTTACAAAGCGGATTGGTTAATCTGCCATTAGGGTAGTAAGTTACTACATGTATAACACGTGAAATTATTATGTACAAACTTTGTCTCGAAACAAAGCTATCAGGTAAGTGTAAATACTTTTTTGTTATCAACCGTAACAGGTATGTATCTGGGATCCTAATGTGATATAAATCAAAGAGTTTAAGAAATATATGATAATTAAAATCACAGTATACTTAGACCATCGTTTTACTACATAAAAAAAACGAGGGTCAAAGAAACCCGCTTCAAAGTACAACTTTGGCCCAAACTTTGCGAAAAAAAACAACACTTAGAGGTTGTTTTATTAAGTTTTACATATGTACTTGAGTTGATTATATTCACAACTAAGCGCCTATTTATATAAAAGGGACACAGTGCAATTTAAATTGAATTACTCAAACGAGAAGTAAAAAGTATCATGATTTTGGGACAAAGTACCCCTACCTTACGGTACCTTGTTATGTTCGTATGTATTGGGACGTCAATATGTAGTTCATTACATGAATTGAACAGCGATGTATTAATAGATGTCTATATATTTTTCATAACAATATGTGTATCTCAGCGGCGTAGCGAGGGTACTTGGCGCCCGGGGACAGGACATAAATTTGCCGGAATTTTTAAATTTTGTTATTTTTTTCAACTAAGAAATTCATAAATAATATAATTATGAATAAATAACATTTTATTAATGAAAAATCATTTCGTAACACAAAAAGGCAGTTTTTTATTATTTGTTTTATCATAATATGATTGAAATTTTAGCATTAATTGATTTTAAATATATTAATAAAAAAAAGTCATTATATTACAGACTACGGACATTGAACTGTTCAATAATAAAGTAAAAATTTTCGAAAATTTTGGAATATTAACTGTAAAATAAGACTTATTCTGCATTTTTTAAATAATACTGTAGTCCTGTTTTTTGAAAAACATTTCCCGATTGAAACTAAAATGTTTTTTCGGCGAACTCACCCATATAAAAATATATTTTTAAATAATAATATTCAAAATAGTGGCCCGAGAAACATTTGTTACTGCACAAGTATTTATGCTATTGGGATTAGCTATAAAATCAGAAAGACTCACATAGTTATTTCTCTAAATCTATCATTATATTTATATTTAGTTAATAATTACTACTTAACTAGTAGTATTTATTAATACTGCATTGCACTAGAACTAAATTAACGCATATTGGTGCTTTAATTTCGACTTTTCGAGTAATTGGTATTCGATACTTTATTTATCGATACTTCATACGATTTTCTCTTTTATGAATTTGTTTAACTGCTGTTTTGATTTATCATACATATTTACTTAAATAAATTTGACATACTTGAAATTTAGTTATATTTGAAAATATTGAAATAAACGTATGATATATAAACAATTTAAAACACCTTATAAAGCTGTAGAAATCACAGGATATGTAGAAAATACTATGTTTTATAATATAATGTAAGACTCTACCCCCCTAATTTTTAAGAAATATACCATATAAAATAATGTTATATTAATTTATGATGATAATCTATGTATATAAAGCATATTTATACCATTTTAGTTATTTTATTATCATTATTAACTGAAATATAATTTTTTGAAAAAAATTCCGGTTCCGGCCGGAATTTTTTTGTGAATTCCGGTAATTCCGGTTCCGGCCGGAATCGAAAATTTCGGTTCCGGTACACCCCTAAGTCGCAGCAATTTACAATTTTGGATTTTTTTGGGACACTATTAACAAAAAAAAACACGTTAGCATTTAAGGTTTTGCCATTTTTGACAAATAATTAATAAATAAGAAAATACCGTTTTTTTACATGTTTTAAAAACGAAAAAAATCATGGGAGAATTTTTTCTCATATTTAAGTTTTTTGATGTCAATTCGATTATTGTGCGATCATTATTTTAGGATATACAGAAGTTTATAGTCAAAAGTGTTATTTTTACTTTGACAGTGAACAACGCGGTCAAAAAAATTGTACGGGGATGAAAAAAATCGTATTTTCAAGAGAAAAGAACATGCTTTCAAACGCTTTCATTGAATTTCTCGTAAACATTTTTTTGCTAAAATTTTACGCTTTCAAAGCTTAAAAATATTAAGGGATATTTTATCAAACTGTTTCAACACTTATTCGCTTATCACAGAGCAGCAGGGGTTGATAAAAAATAATTGGGCTCTTGATTCAAAAACTATAAAGTACAAGCTAACGAATGAGCTATAGATAATGAAAATTCAATCATTTTTTGCGGAGATATAACTGAAAATTAGTAAAAATTAGCTTTTTTTTTTAATTATCCTATATTTTTTTTGATGACTGTATTTCCGAACCTCGTTCTCATACATTGAAACTTTTTTGTGTGGGACAGTTCCACGTATATACAGGATAGCAAAATTAACTATAAAATATATAAATTATGATATTATGTTTTTCTTATTTTGGCGCCCCCTAGCACATGGCGCCCGGGAACAACTGTCCCCCCCTGCCCCCCCCCCCCCCTCGCTACGCCACTGGTGTATCTTTCATATGCATCTTGATAGATCTGCAGGATCTGCATTTTGAGACAAAATCATACTGATTATTGATCTGTGGAGACCTGCAAAGATCTACAAATATTTCTGAAGATCATTGCAACGTTGAAAATTTATGATCTGATTAGATCAAATTTGATCTGATTGGATCAAAAAAATCGCAAATTACCTCTCGCCAAAGAAGCATGTTTCCAGTTTGTTAAAAGGTATTCTTATAATAATTTTTTCTTATAAATATTAAATGATTAGTTACTCAGTAGAAACAACAAATTATTCTCTAATTCAGATCGGGTTAGATCCAATTGGATCTGAGAAAGCGGCCAATTTTCAGATCCAATTGGATCTAATTAGATCTGAAAATTTCCCGTTATTATCAGATCTGATTGGATCCGATCAGATCTGATTGGATAACGATTTTACAGATCTGAAAAAATTTAGATCCAATTGGATCTGATTGTTTTTTTCCTGGATTGAAACAACAAAGAACTTATAAATAATGTACAGGATAGAAACATAAAAAAATTGTAAATACAATTTATCAAAGTATGTATATCAGTATTTTTCACGAATAGATAAATTCTAATTGTAAGTGTTTTGATGAGATTATAAGGTATGCAGATATCATTGTTTAAAAATAATTAAATTATACGTTCAACGTTTTATATATATATTATGTGAAACTACATATACAGATAATTCTCGTACCAACAATTAAAATATTAGTGTATCACAGTAAGTAAATTTATATTTATGTATGTTTATATGTTTAAAATTAGAAAATTAATAGTGTTTATCGAAACTATTGTTTTTTAACATAATTTTGGGGCGCCCTGATTTGCAAACGCGGAAGCGAAAAAAATTGTCTCCAGATATTAATGCGGATAATTTTTGTATTAAAATTAAAAAAATAGGTACTTATCTATTATGTATATCCTTGGCATTTGCAGATGTGCAATAGTTTCGAAGTATAAATATTTTTTATAAAATAAACGTATTTTTTGCTTTGTGATTAAAAATAATAAAAAAGTTAATAAAAATATACCTTCAAAAAAGCTTCCTTATCAACAAATAGCTTAAATAGCCATTTTTATTTTCGATCTTTAGTCAAATTAGTCTAGGGTTGCCATCCGTCCTCTTTTCCCCGGACAGTGTCCTCTTTTTAAGGGCGTCAAATGTGTCCGGGGTTTTTAAAACGTGCCTGGGGTAAGAAAAATTGCCAAAATTGCTAAAAAAGGTATTCGCATTGTATTTTAATAAATTTTAGATAAAAAGAATAAAAACCCTAAAAAAGGTCACCGATATCAAAAATCTAACTTTTTTTATTTTTGTTCAATCTGTCCTCTTTTTGTTATACTCTTATTTAGGGTTCCGTAGAAAACTAGGAACCCTTATAGTTTCTCCATGTCCGTCCGTCCGTCCTGAAAATTTTTGACATACAAGATGAAATTTGGTATACGGTCGAAGATTGATGCCCCAAAAACAGTATTAAAAAAAACAAACTTTTTAGACCCCCCCTTCCATAAAACGAAGTATTAATTTCACCTACCCCATTGAGTGGGGTATCGTTATAAAGGTCTCCTAAAATGCAACAAAAAATGTATCAGAACCTTTTGATTTTAACCCTTCAATCACGATGTATTTGCTCTCCAAAGTCATTATAAAAGCGTTCCTACCCCTCTATTTTCTAAACTATCAATTCAAAAAATCTGAAAAAATTCCACAATGTAGCTTTTAATTAGTACTTTCACTGAAAATTATATCGAACATTGTCAAAAAAATTTTGGACCCCCCTTTTACAGACTGAAAAGTGAACTCACATTCTTTTTTTCACTTACTCCATTGAGTGGAGTGTCATTTGATAGGTCTCCTAAAATACAATAATAAAAGTTAAATGACTTTTTGATTTTAACCCTTCAGTGACGATATATTTGCTTTCTTAAATCTCTTTTTTACTTTCTTATACCTACAGGCAGGCTGTCCCAGGACTGTGTCAAAGCTCAATATTTCATATTATTATAAGAATTAGAAGAAAACTTTAAATGCAAAAGTTGTCAGGCTAGAGCATCGGCATAGTTTGAAATTAGTTACATTTATACAGGGTGACCCATAGCTGCGTTACAAATCAAAGTTATGTTTTTTTAAATACAAACTATATGTTTTTATTTGATAATCTAATAGCATTCATTTTTCTGAGTATTTTGATATATCATTATTGGATTATACAGAGGGGTTTAGAAATTATGACCAATTTTGTAAGAAAATGGGATTATTTTCAACACCTTGTAATTTTCTAATTACAAAAAAAAAATTGTTTTCTGTTTGAAGTTGATTTGGCATATTCTCTGTTATTGCGATATTATGTCAAACATTTACAAAATTGTATTATTTGTACAGGGTGTATCAAAACACTAAACCTAGTTTTTTTTCAAAATTTTCAAATGGAACACCCTATATATTTTTACATTTTCGAATTGCCTGTTCAATTCTCAACACATTTTACAAACCATGTTCTATACCTAAATCCAACCGTTAATAAGTCATTAATTTTATATTAAAATCTTAACATTTTTTTAAAAACAATACAACTTTATTATATTCAACAAAATAATTAAATTTTTATGTTGTTGAAGTTTGTAAGTTCTATTAGTTTGTTAAGTTATTTTTAAGCGAACGGTTTTATTGATTATATTAGTTGTATTGTTTTTAAAAAAATCTTAAGATTTTAATATAAAATTAATGACTTATTAACGGTTGGATTTAGGTATAGAACATAGTTTGTAAAATGTGTTGAGAATTGAACAGGCATTTCGAAACTGTAAAAATATATTGGGTGTTCCATTTGAAAATTTTGAAAAAAACTAGGTTTAGTGTTTTGATACACCCTGTACAAATAATACAATTTTGTAAATGTTTGACATAATATCGCAATAATAGAGAATATGCCAAAACTACTTCAAACAGAAAACAATTTTTTTTGTTGTAATTAGAAAATTACAAGGTGTTGAAAATGTTTCCATTTTCTTACAAAATTGGTCATAATTTCTAAACCCCTCTGTATAATCCAATAATGATATATCAAAATACTCAGAAAAATGAATGCTATTAGATTATCAAACAAAAACATATAGTTTGTATTTAAAATAATCTGCCGTGTGCCACAGGACTTTCTTATACGTAATAATGACAGTGAACAGTCTACGTGATTTTTATTTTATTGAAGGATATTTCTGACAAACTAATAAAAGAGTAAAATGAATGAGACATAAACTATAGAAATATTATTTTATACATTATGTATCAAACAAATTTTGTTTAACATAATTACTAACAATAAGATGGAAACGGATGTTTACTCATGTAGTTTTTTTAATTTTTTTAAATAAGACAAAAATGGGGAAAAAAAGACGTCGAATATGTTATTATCTATAATTTATTCCCCATACATTTTTTCCAACACTTATGATTTAGCCAGAAGGGTGTAATTTTATATTTATAATAAACTTTCATCTGGGAAGACAACCACCTTATTTTTATAACGATCACTAAACCGGAAACGGATGTTTAGTCTTGAAATTTTTTTAATTTTTTGAAATAAGACAAAAATGTTTTAAATAAAAAATGTCGAGTATGTTATTATCTATAATTTATTCCCCATACATTTTTTTCCAACACTTATGATTTAGCCAGAAATAATTTTTAAAAAATAATTTTTTAGAATAATCTATACTGGTTGTCGGGTGATTTGACCGTACGGATCACGACTCATACCGTCAAGACACCCGGCGACCACTGCAAACTAAATAAAATAGAGTGTACAGTGTTTATTCTCAATTTTACGTATAAGAAAGACCCCTGATACCTATGGCAAACACGTACAGTCTCTGTGATACGTATAAGAAAGTCCCATGACACTCATGGCAGATATTTCTTCTCTGTTATGATCCATTTGAAATGTACTTAAAAACGAATACTTGGTAAAAAAAATAAATTGTTTTTTCGAAAAAATGAATAGAACATAAATTATAGATAATAATATTACCTACAATTTTCAACTTGGTCATTTTTCTCTAATTCGCACTGTTTCAATGTAATTCGAAAAATTCAAAAATCGATGTAGGTAAACATCCGTTTCCGGTTGAAAGATCGTTTTCAAAAATAGGAGGTTTTCATCCCAGGAAAAAATTAATCTTAAGTATAAAATGTCACCTTTCTACGATTTGTCGTATTTGAGTTACAGCGTCTACAGACAGACAGACAGACCGACAGACAGACAGACACACAGACATCATGGCGAAAATAGTCAGAATGGATTCAGGGAAGGTCAAAATTGATAATTCCATCAAAATCCGGATTTCGAAAAAAATCGCGATTACAATACTTATACTATATGTATATTTCATATACATGAGTATAAGAAAGTAAAAAATGAAGTCATACAAATTTTTTTTTGAAACAAAAGCTACTTGGTTTTTTCCAAACAATAAAATACCGTAATAAAAAATATAGGTTTCCATTTGAAAAAAATTTTTTGGCCTATTTGACCATGAAGACGTCCAAAAAATAAAAAACTAATAACGCCATTTTGGGTCCCCTTCCAAACCAAACAACTTTCATTTAAAACATTTTTTGATTTAATTGATAGATACAAAAAATCAGGGGGGTGATAGATTAAAATGGGACATCCTGTATAGTAAACGCGATTTTTTTCGAAATCCGGATTTTGATAGAATTATCAATTTTGACCTTCCCTGAATCCATTCTGACTATTTTCGCCATGATGTCTGTGTGTCTGCCTGTCTGTGGGCGCTGTAACTGAAATACGACAAAACGTAGAAGGGTAAAATTTTATACTTAAGATTAATTTTTTCCTGGGATGAAAACCTCCTGTTTTTGAAAACGATCTTTCAACCGGAAACGGATGTTTACCTACATCGATTTTTGAATTTTTCGAATTACATTGAAACAGTGCGAATTAGAGAAAAATGACCAAGTTGAAAATTGTAGGTAATATTATTATCTATAATTTATGTCCTATTTATTTTTTCGAAAAAGCAAATTTAATTTTTTTTTTACTAAGTATTCGTTTTTAAGTATGTACATTTAAAATGGTTCATAACAGAGAATAAATATCTGCCATGAGTGTCATGGGACTTTCTTATACGTATTACAGAGACTGTACGTGTTTGCCATAGTCTTTCTTATACGTAATACTGAGGATAAACAGTGTAGATTTTTTAAAATAATAATTTTAAAACATTCTTTCTGGCTAAATCATAAGTGTTGGAAAAAAATGTATGAGGAATAAATTATAGATAATAACATACTCGACATTTTTTATCTAAAACATATATGTCTTATTCCAAAAATAAATCCTAAATTTAAAAAAAATGATAATAATAAACATCTATTTCCGTCTTTGGAATTACGTTAAACAAAATTCGTTCTATACTTAGAGCATATACCTACTAGAGGCAACCTTGCCGCTCGGCCGTGCAAAACAAGTGTGCGAGAGAGAAAGCGCCATAACGCTACATTCTTTCTCTTTCGCTTCGCGTGCTGATTGGTACCGGTAATAGCGGGAACCACTTGCCTCTCCCCATCGACTAATCAGCATGCGGAGCGAGAGAGAAAGAGTGCAGCGTTGTGGCGCTTTCTCTCGGACGGAAAAGCTGTCTCTAGTAGGTATTTGCTCTAAGATTCTATACATAATGTATAATATAATAATATTTCTATAGTTTATATCCCATTCATTTTACTCTATCTTTTATTAGTTTGTCAGAAATATCCTTCAATAAAATTAAAATCACGTACACTGTTCACTGTCATTATTATGTATAAGAAAGTCCCGTGGCACACGGCAGATTATTTATTTATAAAAAAAGAATTATTTCAAAATTTTTCATAAACTATTTTTGCTAGTGTTCGTTATAATTTTCACTGAAAGTACTAATTAAAAGCTATATTCTGAAATTTTTTAGATTTTTTTAATCGATAGTTTACAGACTAGATGGGGAAGACGCTATGATAACGACATTGAACAGCAAATATATCGTGACTGAAGGGTTTTAATCAAATGGTTATTTGACATTTTTTGTTGCATTTTAGAAAACCTATCAAATGACACCCCGCTCGATGGGGTAGGTGAAATATCTTTTAATACACTTTTCAATCTATGGAAGGGGGGTCTAAAAATTTTTTTCATAAATCTTATCATTTCTGTTGTTGAGTCATCAATCTACGACTGTATACCGAATTTAATCTTATTATGTCAAATTTTTTCAAGACGGACGGACGGACACGACGAAACTATAAGGGTTCCTAGTTTTTTAAGGCACCCTTAAAACGCGCCCTCAAATCTAACTCAAAGGTGGTGTAGAAAGAAGTTGAGAAAATGTTGGGAAACATAAAAAAAACTTTCCTAGCTCGAATCGACCTTTTTTAATCTAAATACCATTAAAATGCACCTATAACACCATAAATCTAAGCAAAACGCGTGTCCTTAGCGTAGTATAAACAAATATGTGGTTTTTATTAGTTCATTATTATTTTATTAGTCACAAAAGCGAGAAATACAGCGCGAACCGCGAACGCGCCAGAGCGCGTCACGCTAGTATTAGTATTTTCGAGCGTGGTTTGGCGGGCGAAAAATCATCCAATCGAGGAGGGTCCCAGATCCACTGGAAAAGAGTTACGCGCGAAGAAAGCGGGCGAAACGACTTTTGGGAAAGTTCTTCCAACTTTGGACGTTAATAACTTTTTTCCAGAACATCAAAGAGTTTAATTTGTTATAAACTTAATTAAAGAACAAGGTTTGACGAGTGCAACGAGCTCAAATTCATTGCAGTGGGATAATTAGAACGCGAGTTATGAGCGATTGAAAATAAAAAAATAAAAAAAAATAAATAATTGTTTTAATGGATACTTTAAAAAATGTATGTTGCGTTCAAAACATGACTAATTAATTGACAAAATAAATTACATGTTAATTTGTTGATTTACCTATATTTCTAAGTTCTATGAAAATTTGTTTAAAAAATATAAAAAAGTCATTTATTGTTAGCCTTAATTTTGTCTTATGTTTTGAAATACTTAAATAAAATCTAATAATTTTTTTATTATTTTGTTGTTATAATGGATAATTTAATAAACTCTTAGTTATGTGTGTTAACCTTTAAGTACCGACGTGCATTTTTTGTAACGTTAGTACCGACGTGAGGCCTGAGGGGCCGCGTATATTATATAGTGTTTTTAAAAGAAAGTGATGATTTTTAATATCTGTCTTTGCATTATGATGAAAAATAAAGGGTTTTAAGAAAAATTGAGTATAGAAAGAAAATCAACTTTATTTAATTTTTAAATAAAAGACTACAATAATAATTGGTTTGAATTTTGGGGAAAAATACGACTGTTAGATATAAAAAATCAGAACACAAAGAATACTCCTCTCAGAATAACAAAAAATAGTATTTCTTACTCACGACTAATATAACTTTTAGAAAAAAAATATATAGTAGGTAAATAAACCTTCTGAAAAAAATTTCCACAGTCCAATTACACCGTATATTTTAAGTACAGCAGCCAGTTCTCAATCACTTGCGTATAATTTGGATTCGATGTATTTATACATATCCAAGATCTCTTTGAATGCTGTAAATCTGTCGTAGAACTATTTATTTTACGACCTGAAGTCCCCAGTATATCCATAGTTCACAATATCTGTAAAAATAACAGTTTACTGTAACAAAAAAATAAAACAAAAAACTTACATAAGTACCGACGTGAGGCCTAAGAGACCGCGTCGGAATTTCAAATCGTGATTACTCACCAAATACGCGCGCGACGACACCAATTTCTGGTCCGACATCAACGTGGGCACTGTCCTTGCAGCTACTTAAAACACGATTATCGATATTGTGCGGGAAAAGGGGTAACCTAGCAAGTCAGTGTCTGCTGGGGCCTCTCAGACCGCACGTCGGTACTTAAAGGTTAATATAAAAATACGATAAATTTAATGGAAAGATAGATGTTGATTTGTTTCTATGTTCGTTTAAATAATTACAAAGTAAAATAGATTCAAAAAACTGTATTTTTATTTTTTATTACATCATAGTATAGGTATTCGTAACTTTTCCTGCGAATGCGAATACGAATGTTTAAAAATGCGCTAATATTCGCGAATGCGAATATTCGTTACCTTATTAATGTTTACATACAACGCGTGAGCGAAACTTATCAAAGTCTTCAGTAAAATCTTGCTCAGGGCCGCGCCGCCCATATGTGCGAAGTGTGCGGCGCACACAGGCGCCAGGGTATCAGGGGCGCCGCGAGGCGCCTTTTGGGTTTAATAAAATACCAGCGTCAATCATTAAAATTAATAATTAATCGAAAGAAATAGAAGAAAAAATTAAATCGCATCGAACTTTCTTTTAAATTAAACAATAATGTGGTGAAAAGTTGCAATAGCAAATGCAGAAAGGTCGTTTTCTAAATTAAAACTGATACAAAATTACCTGCACTCAACTATGATCCAGAATTTCCAATTTTTAAGAAACTAAAATGGCCTAAGCGTTTCAAGCTACCATTACGTAATGAAAGCCAAAAACAATTCTTATTTAGAAGATATTCACAAAAACTTTTATGCCAAAATGGTCTAAGCAGCAGGTAGGCCAGAATTAGTTTTAGAAACTAAAACGTTGCGTGGTTTATAGTGTTCAGCTATTGCATCTCACCAAAAGTGAACAAAAAAGTCCTATCAAATGCAATAAAGATATACGGCAAAAATTACACAAGTTAATAAAACCTCATTTATTAAAACCTATTTTTCTGTTTGGGATTTTTTTGGTTAGTCTGTTTTGGCGCTGAGCGTCTCATACTATATTTATTATTACTTTAAAAAAATTAAATAATTTAATTCGCGTTTTATTTTTCTGGAAGTGAAACGTAATTTATCTTCGCACATGCTAGGGTTCCGTAGTCATTCTCACTACGATTTATAAAAGAGTTATTTGAAAATTTTTCATAAACTATTTTTGTTACATTCTGGATAGTTTATAAATTAGAGGGGGGGGGGGTCACTTTATCAGTAATGATATTGAAAAGCAAATAAATAATTCCTTTCACATTTTTTGTTGCAAAAAGTCAATTGAGATTTTTGTTGCATTTTAGGAGCCCAATCTTTTTTCTCACCCCACTCAATGGGGTAAGTAAACAAAAAATGTGAGTACCTACACTTTTCGGTCTATGGGAATTTAATCTTTTTTTAAAGATAGATAGAGCAAAACTAAATGAGTTCCTATAGTTTTTTTCGGAACTCTAACAAAAAGGCGCTTCATAGGTTTCGCACACAGGCGCTGCCGAGGGTCGGCGCGGCCCTGATCTTGCTTACTTGCTTTGCTAGCCCTTTTTAGGGTTCCGTAGAAAACTAGGAACCCTTATAGTTTCTCCATGTCCGTCCATCTTGAAAAATTTTGTCATAAGATGAAATTTGGTATACGGTCGTAGATTGATGACCCAAAAACAGAAATGATAAGATTTTTGAAAATAAAATTTTTTTAGACTCCCCTTTCATAAAATGAAAAATGTTTTAAAAAAAAATTTTCACCTACATCATTGAGTGGGGTGTCGTTAGAAATGGAACAAAAAATGTAATAGAACCTTTTGATTTTAACCCTTTGATCACGATGTATTTTCTCTCCAAAGTCATTATAAAAGCGCCTCCCCCCTCTATTTTCTAAACTATCAATTAAAAAAATCTGAAAAAAATTCCAGAACGTAGATTTTAATTAGTACTTTCACTGAAAATTATAACGGACATTGTCAAAAATATTTTGGATCTCCTTTCATAGATTGAAAAGTGAACTAACATTTTTTTTATTTGCCCCATTGAGTGGGGTGTCATTTGATAGGTCTCCTAAAATGCAATAATAAAAGTCAAATGACTTTATGATTTTAACCCTTCTGCCACGAAAATTTTGAAATAACTATTTTTTATAAATCGTAGTGAGAATGACTTTTATAGTCCGGTAAAAATATACATTTCAAATAACAAAAATTCCGACAGAGCTAAATTTTGGTGGAGACCTTGGATACACCATTAGAAATAAAGTGTCAAAAGTCCCCATCGATCCCATGTCTGCTAAAAAAGTTATTCGGGGTCAAAGGTCAAAATTTGAGGTTTTTTGGATTTTTTTCGAAAACGGTAAGTTTTATCAAAAAAGTAGCCAAGACAAAAATTATAGATATTAAAATTATCTATAAAAATGGTCTTTATACTTTTTTTCTTAAGAATTGCCATTCCTGAGATATCGCGATTCTAAAAGTTGAAGGAGTCACGTTCTACATGCACGGTGCTCTGGAAGCCAACTTTAATAAAAAAATTTATTACTTCTGATTTTTTTTGTACAGTTCAATTCTTTAGTATTCAAGGAACATTTAAGACCAAAAAGAAAAAAATTGCCTCGGTACTTTTTTAATAATTCATAAAACAAAAATACATAAATCGTGCACGGTGCTCTTGATGCCAACTTTAAAAAAAATTGATTACCTCTGATTTTTTTGTACAATTCAATTCTTTAGTACCCAAAGAACATTTTAAGATCAAAATGAAAAAAATCCCGTCAGCGCTTTTTTTATAATTCATAAAATAAGAAAAGTAGTTTTTTGACAATATCTCCGAACAATAATCTACTATTAGGCGCCATTTTTCTAATATGGCGGCGTGAGCGGCCAAGATACGAGGTAGAAAAGTTGAAATTCGGAAAGAGCACATCGAAATCTATAAAATTACCAATTTTCAAAACTCCCGGAAAACTTTCCAGGTAAAAATACCAAATGATTGTACAAATAATAAATAAATTTAGTGAAAACAATTAATTGAAAAACTATTTTTCTTATTTTATGAATTATAAAAAAAGCGCTGACGGGATTTTTTTCATTTTGATCTTAAAATGTTCTTTGAGTACTAAAGAATTGAATTGTACAAAAAAAATCAGAGGTAATCAATTTATTTTAAATTTGGCATCAAGAGCACCGTGCACGATTTATGTATTTTTGTTTTATGAATTATTAAAAAAGTACCGAGGCAATTTGTTTCTTTTTGGTCTTAAAATGTTTCTTGAATACTAAAGAATTGAACTGTACAAAAAAAATCAGAAGTAATAAACTTTTTTATTAAAGTTGGCTTCCAGAGCACCGTGCATGTAGAACGTGACTCCTTCAACTTTTAGAATCGCGATATCTCAGGAATGGCAATTCTTAGGAAAAAAAGTATAAATACCATTTTTATAGATAATTTTAATACCTATAATTTTTGTCTTGACTACTTTTTTGATAAAACTTACCGTTTTCGAAAAAAATCCAAAAAACCTCAAATTTTGACCTTTGACCCCGAATAACTTTTTTAGCAGACATGGGATCGATGGGGACTTTTGACACTTTATTTCTAATGATGTATCCAAGGTCTCCACCAAAATTTAGCTTTGTCGGAATTTTTGTTATTTGACCACTATCTTTATTAGTATTTTGACCGGACTAGACTACGGAACCCTATCATGTGCATGCCCAACATGCACTTGCCCGTTTTATTTAATCATAGAACAGGAATATAAAATTATTTTGTTTAATTTTAAGCATCCGTATTAAGTAAATTCTGCATGCTTTCTATTGCATCGATATTCCTCGGAAACGGTTTATTCTATGACAAATAAAGTATATTTTTATATATTTTGTGTCATTTTATCTTATACAAATGTTTAATTCTAACTTTAGATAAAAATCGACGAGCCTACTGCGCCCATACAACTCTGGTTTAAAATTTACTATTAGCTGATACTGAAAATCGATAATACTTATTAATACTAAACCCTGTAACAAACTTTATCAAAATGGGTTCTCAATACAGTGGCGTAGATAGGGGGGGGGATTAAAGGGATCAATCCCCTCCCCATGAGTTCAATTTTTGTATTTTGCATAATGAAAAATATAATAAAATACTGTCATACCCCCCCCCCCCCTCCCCCCATGAGACTGAAACAAGGTGCTCCCGCGTTGCGAACATAAAAAGAACGTTACTTGAAAAATGGAGAAACTGTGGTTTCTTAGTCACTTAAACTAAAAATACACCTTAACCACAAAATTTATGTCACTCGACACGTGTTTCGACTTCACAAGAAGTCCTCATCAGGAGCCTAACGATTTCAGTCTGGAATCGTTTGGCTCCTGATGAGGACTTCTTGTGAAGTCGAAACACGTGTCGAGTGACATAAATTTTGTGGTTAAGGTGTATTTTTAGTTTAAGTGATAAAAAGAACGGGTAAATGAAAAAAAGGTCATCAGAATAGAAAAAGTAAATCATAATGACTTAAAAAAAAGGTCTTCAAAATTGATAATGTTTTAAAAAAGGTATCTAGTCAAAATCCGGCAAATTCTCCCCCATCGCACTCAACTGTCTCAATATATTAAATAAAAACTAATTTTGGGTGGAATCTTTGAAGGACTGTACTATTCCTTCACGAAAAATTTCCAGACACATGTTCATATAAAGTTTTTTTTACTTAAAATATATTTTCTCAATATACTGTTCAAGTTTGGCAAGACAGTGCTGAATCATCTGTATATGAGCCATTATTCTATTTGAAATTATTATTTATTTATGTACCAAAGTATTTACAAAAAAAATGCTGTATATTACACACTGATAAACATTTTTGTACCTCGATTTAACTTCTTATAATTTAAAAACCATCGATTTTCAAAACTGTATTTGCAGAGTTATACATATTTTTCTGCCCCATCTGAGCACTAGGCAAATTTACGGAAAACATTAATTCATGTGTTGTACACTATGGGAAAAAAAGTCCCAACCTCGACACCCGGGGATAAAGGTGTTTAATTCCTTATTAGTGAACATGTAAAGAAAAAGTGTATTTTTGCCCCATGTAAGCACAAATAACCTCAGGGAGTTAGTTTATGAAAAGTTAGATAGTGAAAGTGCAATGGGCAGACGCGTAGGGTGGGGATAAGGGGTAGGCAGACGCACTCAAACATGCAATACATATTTTTTAAATTTCCCCATTTGAGCATTGCTGAATTTTTTAGGGATGGCAGTTTTTGATCAGTAGATGATCGAAAACACAAAGGCAGACGTTTTAGTCCATGGGCCAGCTAGCCAAATTTACGGAAATGGTATAATTTGGGGGTACCAAATTTCCTTTTCACAGCAGTTAGATAGGTTTATTATGATGTTAAAAAACCATGATTGCCATCTCAAAATGGTAGCTAACAAAAATGGCCGCCAATCCAAGATGGCGGATATTTAGTTTTAAAAAATCAACCATAACTCGAGAAATATTCGTCCGATTTCATAATTGTTTTTTTAAACCAAAGCTCTATATGTGTGCTTCAAATTTTGTTATATGAACTGTTTCGATAAAGTGAACCATTAATTAGAAATTAAAAGAAATATTGAAAATTTTATCATTTTTTGTGATACTTTTTTTTTAAATCAAGTTTTTACAAAATATCCTTGTACGTTACAAAAAAAACTTTAAATGATGCAAAGTAGTGTATTAAATTATCTTTAATTTGATGTATAACATGTATGGGTTTGATGTCTGAAAACACATGGAAACATGAATTTGATTTTACTTCCGTTGAAATTCACCGTTAACTAAATAACTGCGTACAGAACAAAAAGCTTCAGATAGAAGTTGTAGCGTACAAAAATGATGTTTTTAGTATATTTTAATAATTTTAGCATAAATTTAGTAATAATTTTAGCATAAATTTAGTAATAATTTAGAATAATACTAGTATGATAGTAGAGTAAAGTCGGTATATATGGACCAGGCGGGTAATATAGACACCTCTTTTTTTGCTTCATTTTACATTTTATAAAGACAAAATTAATATGTATCTAAGCTTACACTTCTAAATAACTGTGTCAGTTGACATGACACTGTTTGGAGAATAATAGCAGTATGATAGTAATATTAGTTTTGAGTTGTTACAGGTAAAAACTTGTATTCGGTTTAGATAATAATTTCTTCAGTGAAAATGTGTGCGGCTACAAATCAAGTAGATGATGCAAATATACAAAGTGAACTAGAAATGTGTATAATATGTGGCGAGATAGAACCATTAAGTGAAATGCACCCCCCAAAAGAGAATCTTGGACAGTGTTATTTAATGCAGCATTAATAAAGAATTTTGAGCCTATTACTAAACGACGTGATATACCGGATAAACTGGTACACACTGAAATATCACCGTCAATCTAGAGCCAATTTCACCAATATCAAAGCTTTTAGAAAATTATTGCAATAATTTGTTTACCTCCTCTTTCAATAGCAATTTCACGCAGTTTCTTATCAGTGCTAAGCTCAAGAATTTGAACTAATGGTTTCCTAGATCGGCTTCCCTTCTTATGCGGTGTTTACATCGAAAAAACAAAACAAAAACGCACCGTGTCTTTAAAATACTTCGTATTTAAAAATGTATAGGGTTTATTGCTTTATTGTCAAAAAAACACTGTGTTTCTGTTTTGTTTTCTCGGTGTAAACACCGCATTATATTTACTTTCTTTCTCACATAAAATGCATTGTTTTATGTGTATAGTTTGTTTTATATCTGTTTTTAACCGCTTCAAACGTAGAAGATGAATCTTCTGTCTGTAATTTTCTTAAAGCCTTGATATTGGTGAAATTGGCTCTAGATTGGCGGTGATATTTCATAGTGTGTAACAATTTATCCGGTATATCACGTCGTTTAGTAATAGGCTCAAAATTCCTTATTAATGCTGCATTAAAAAACACTGTCCAAGATTGTCTGTCTTTTATCTATCATTTTACACATATCCAGTTCACTTTGCATATTTGTATCATCTTCTTGATTTGTAGCCGCACATATTTTTCACTGAAGAAATTATTATTTAAACCGAATACTAGTTTTTACCTGTAACAAATCAAAACTAATATTAGAGTAAAGTCGGCATATACACTCGACAAATTAATTAAGGGGACACCTAAAAAATAGCAAGTTTTCAAATGCTTGTAACTTGGTCAAAAATTAACTTTTTTCTAAACTTTTTTATTATTAAATTGAGCAAATTTACTCTACTTTATGATGGTCTAATTTGTTCCTCAACATCTTTTAATTTTTTAACTTTTTTATGTAATTATATAAATTAAAAAAAAAACTGCATATTTTGACACTTGATGTAGAGTGCATTTATGTAGAAAATGAAATTTTGAAATAACCTTTTTGTAGAGAATTTTAATACCTTCAAATTTATTATGGTGCGAAAAAAATGTGACAAAAATTCGCAAAAGTATTACAGTTTTAGTGAAAATCAGGAAAAAATAATTCAAATGAATATAGCCGGAGTAATTTTGGTGGTACAGAAAATAAATAAAAATAAAAATGAAGCTCAAAGTATCACCTTTCAGATTATGCAATGTAATGAAAGATTTTTTTATGAATTACAAAAAATATTCAAACTTTAAACAGAATAGAAAATATGAGTAATTAGACAGTAAAATTAAAACAAAGAATACATACCATAAACATTACATTTTAGGTGGCCCGAGCTAGAGGTCTCATTAACAATACATGTTCTTTTAAATTCATTTTTATTTTTTTAAATAGGACCATATTACGCGAAGATATTCAACTTTGATGTCTCAACATCAGAAAACCCAAAAAAATTACAAATTGCAAAAATTTAAAAATTTTTTTGTAAAATAAAGCAGGTCATGGAATGTTTACGAAGTCAAAAAATACTTATTTTTACTAAATATTTATTTTTACATGCACAAATGAATGTATACAGTAAGCACACATATTTAGGTACAATTTTAAAACCATATGGATCATTTTGGGTTATTATTTCAGTAAAATAATGCATTTTTTGACTTCTTAAAATTTTTCATAAGCTGCTTTATTTCGAGAAAAATTTCAATAAATTCCAATTTGTAATTTTTTTGGGTTTTCTGATGTTGAGACATCAAAGTTGAATATCTTCGCGTAATATGGTCCTATTTAAAAAAATAAAAATGAATTATAAAGAACATGTATTGTTAATGAGACCTCTAGCTCGGGCCACCTAAAATGTAATGTTTATGGTATGTATTCTTTGTTTTAATTTTACTGTCTAATTACTCATATTTTCTATTATGTTTAAAGTTTGAATATTTTTTGTAATTCATAAAAAAATCTTTCATTACATTGCATAATCTGAAAGGTGATACTTTGAGCTTCATTTTTATTTTTATTTATTTTCTGTACCACCAAAATTACTCCGGGTATATTCATTTGAATTATTTTTTCCTGATTTTCACTAAAACTGTAATACTTTTGCGAATTTTTGTCACATTTTTTTCGCACCATAATAAATTTGAAGGTATTAAAATTCTCTACAAAAAGGTTATTTCAAAATTTCATTTTCTACATAGATGCACTCTACATCAAGTGTCAAAATATGCAGTTTTTTTTTTAATTTATATAATTACATAAAAAAGTTAAAAAATTAAAAGATGTTGAGGAACGAATTAGACCATCATAAAGTAGAGTAAATTTGCTCAATTTAATAATAAAAAAGTTTAGAAAAAAATTAATTTTTGACCAAGTTACAAGCATTTGAAAACATGCTATTTTTTAGGTGTCCCCTTAATTAATTTGTCGAGTGTATATGGAACATCATTCATGTTTTCGGTAAGGAAACTATGATAATATTATTTAAAATCAGCACTTATCATTTCATTAGACAGAGAATTTAATCTTTTAATGAGATCTAGCAAGCAAAAATATAATTATTAAATGAAACAAAATAAAAATAAAAAAAAATAAAACAGAGTGGTCCATATTACACGCTTGTTACTTTAATACAGGATTATCTATATAAGGTGGTTGGAGCATTTGTTTTTAAAATTTATTTTGTTTTTATTTCAAACTAGTATGTTGACACTGTAAAAAAATAACAGTAGCATAGCAAGGAATATGCGGATAGAATCTCCGTAAAAGATACCCCATTTACTTGGCACCATCATGAATATTTGTACTAAAAACAGGATTTTTGCGGAAGTGAATAGGTGTGAAGTAATGGATGATTAATATACTTTTCATTATATTTGCCTCACCTCGATTCTGCTTAATTATTACACTTTGCCATATAATACCCCATAGTACATAATTCCCGCAACTACATGTATTTAAAAAAAATAGTTATCACCAAGGCAATAATTATTACGTGGATTAAAAGCACTGTTCATGCGGCAAACCCTTGTATCTACAAGTTTAAACAGCAATATAATCAATTTAAACAATTCAATACAATTAAAATTTAAACTAACTTAACAAAAATAATCAAAAACGACAAATTTCATTAAGTTGCCCTCAATGACATACCAGTACTCCAAACAATGTCATGTCAACTGACAGAGTTATTTAGAAGTCTAAGCTTAGATACATATTAATTTTGTCTTTATAAAATGTATAATGGAGCAAAAAAAAAGAGGTGTCCATATTACCCGCCTGGTCCATATATACCGACTTTACTCTACTATCATACTAGTATTATTCTAAATTATTACTAAATTTATGCTAAAATTATTAAAATATACTAAAAACATCATTTTTGTACGCTACAACTAGTCCAATCAATTTGTATTTTTGGTCTGCATTGTTCTACAGAGTCATTTTTTTTGTTTTAAAATGTTAAGGGGTGTTTTCTGAGTACTACATTAAGTTGGCGTGGTCTATGACCTTGAGCGTTGTCCGCCATAAGCACGAAAACTTTAAACGTAATTATCTCGTAAACCGCTCATTCTACGATAAAATTTGTTATAACCTTTCTTATTCACCAGGGTTGAATCTACAATTTTATTCACAGGCTCAATTATCTATTGTCAGTTGGTGACGAGATATATTGTAAAAAAGTTCACAAAAAATGATTTTTTGCATTTATTTCGTAAAGAAGCGATTGTATTGAAAAAATTTAAATCACAATCTTTTAGAACTCTCAATTTGCAATATTTTTGTTATTAGATGCCATTTAGCAAAATCGATAGTTTGCGTGTTATAGCCCGCAAAGCATTGCAAAAACACATTTTTTCATTATATTTAAAAAACTATAATAAAACCTACAAAATGTGTAATGACAAAAGTATAGATAATAAAATTTTACACTTTCATTGTTGAATGAAAAAAAAAACTTTTTTTCGTTAAATTTTTTTTTTAATTTATTTACCAAAAAAATTTTTTTTTCTCTGAACAAAAAAAGTGTAGAATTTTGTGATCTTGACTTTTGTTATTACACATTTTGTAGGTTTTATTATAGTTTTTTAAATATAATGAAAAAATGTGTTTTTGCAATGCTTTGCGGGCTATAACACGCAAACTATCGATTTTGCAAAATGGCATCTAATAACAAAAATATTGCAAATTGAGAGTTCTAAAAGATTGTGATTTAAATTTTTTCAATACAATCGCTTCTTTACGAAATAAATGCAAAAAATCATTTTTTGTGAACTTTTTTACAATATATCTCGTCACCAACTGACAATAGATAATTGAGCCCGTGAATAAAATTGTAGATTCAACCCTGGTGAATAAGAAAGGTTATAACAAATTTTATCGTAGAATGAGCGGTTTACGAGATAATTACGTTTAAAGTTTTCGTGCTTATGGCGGACAACGCTCAAGGTCATAGACCACGCCAACTTAATGTAGTACTCAGAAAACACCCCTTAACATTTTAAAACAAAAAAAATGACTCTGTAGAACAATGCAGACCAAAAATACAAATTGATTGGACTAGTTGTAGCGTACAAAAATGATGTTTTTAGTATATTTTAATAATTTTAGCATAAATTTAGTAATAATTTAGAATAATACTAGTATGATAGTAGAGTAAAGTCGGTATATATGGACCAGGCGGGTAATATGGACACCTCTTTTTTTTTGCTCCATTATACATTTTATAAAGACAAAATTAATATGTATCTAAGCTTAGACTTCTAAATAACTCTGTCAGTTGACATGACATTGTTTGGAGTACTGGTATGTCATTGAGGGCAACTTAATGAAATTTGTCGTTTTTGATTATTTTTGTTAAGTTAGTTTAAATTTTAATTGTATTGAATTGTTTAAATTGATTATATTGCTGTTTAAACTTGTAGATACAAGGGTTTGCCGCATGAACAGTGCTTTTAATCCACGTAATAATTATTGCCTTGGTGATAACTATTTTTTTTAAATACATGTAGTTGCGGGAATTATGTACTATGGGGTATTATATGGCAAAGTGTAATAATTAAGCAGAATCGAGGTGAGGCAAATATAATGAAAAGTATATTAATCATCCATTACTTCACACCTATTCACTTCCGCAAAAAACCTGTTTTTAGTACAAATATTCATGATGGTGCCAAGTAAATGGGGTATCTTTTACGGAGATTCTATCCGCATATTCCTTG
Source organism: Sialis lutaria (assembly GCA_949319165.1). Taxonomy (NCBI): domain Eukaryota; kingdom Metazoa; phylum Arthropoda; class Insecta; order Megaloptera; family Sialidae; genus Sialis; species Sialis lutaria. The sequence goes on from OX439238.1 coordinate 23,657,802, forward strand.
CTATGCTACTGTTATTTTTTTACAGTGTCAACATACTAGTTTGAAATAAAAACAAAATAAATTTTAAAAACAAATGCTCCAACCACCTTATATAGATAATCCTGTATTAAAGTAACAAGCGTGTAATATGGACCACTCTGTTTTATTTTTTTTTATTTTTATTTTGTTTCATTTAATAATTATATTTTTGCTTGCTAGATCTCATTAAAAGATTAAATTCTCTGTCTAATGAAATGATAAGTGCTGATTTTAAATAATATTATCATAGTTTCCTTACCGAAAACATGAATGATGTTCCATATATATGCCGACTTTACTCTAATATTAGTTTTGATTTGTTACAGGTAAAAACTAGTATTCGGTTTAAATAATAATTTCTTCAGTGAAAAATATGTGCGGCTACAAATCAAGAAGATGATACAAATATGCAAAGTGAACTGGATATGTGTAAAATGATAGATAAAAGACAGACAATCTTGGACAGTGTTTTTTAATGCAGCATTAATAAGGAATTTTGAGCCTATTACTAAACGACGTGATATACCGGATAAATTGTTACACACTATGAAATATCACCGCCAATCTAGAGCCAATTTCACCAATATCAAGGCTTTAAGAAAATTACAGACAGAAGATTCATCTTCTACGTTTGAAGCGGTTAAAAACAGATATAAAACAAACTATACACATAAAACAATGCATTTTATGTGAGAAAGAAAGTAAATATAATGCGGTGTTTACACCGAGAAAACAAAACAGAAACACAGTGTTTTTTTGACAATAAAGCAATAAACCCTATACATTTTTAAATACGAAGTATTTTAAAGACACGGTGCGTTTTTGTTTTGTTTTTTCGATGTAAACACCGCATAAGAAGGGAAGCCGATCTAGGAAACCATTAGTTCAAATTCTTGAGCTTAGCACTGATAAGAAACTGCGTGAAATTGCTATTGAAAGAGGAGGTAAACAAATTATTGCAATAATTTTCTAAAAGCTTTGATATTGGTGAAATTGGCTCTAGATTGACGGTGATATTTCAGTGTGTACCAGTTTATCCGGTATATCACGTCGTTTAGTAATAGGCTCAAAATTCTTTATTAATGCTGCATTAAATAACACTGTCCAAGATTCTCTTTTGGGGGGTGCATTTCACTTAATGGTTCTATCTCGCCACATATTATACACATTTCTAGTTCACTTTGTATATTTGCATCATCTACTTGATTTGTAGCCGCACACATTTTCACTGAAGAAATTATTATCTAAACCGAATACAAGTTTTTACCTGTAACAACTCAAAACTAATATTACTATCATACTGCTATTATTCTCCAAACAGTGTCATGTCAACTGACACAGTTATTTAGAAGTGTAAGCTTAGATACATATTAATTTTGTCTTTATAAAATGTAAAATGAAGCAAAAAAAGAGGTGTCTATATTACCCGCCTGGTCCATATATACCGACTTTACTCTACTATCATACTAGTATTATTCTAAATTATTACTAAATTTATGCTAAAATTATTAAAATATACTAAAAACATCATTTTTGTACGCTACAACTTCTATCTGAAGCTTTTTGTTCTGTACGCAGTTATTTAGTTAACGGTGAATTTCAACGGAAGTAAAATCAAATTCATGTTTCCATGTGTTTTCAGACATCAAACCCATACATGTTATACATCAAATTAAAGATAATTTAATACACTACTTTGCATCATTTAAAGTTTTTTTTGTAACGTACAAGGATATTTTGTAAAAACTTGATTTAAAAAAAAAGTATCACAAAAAATGATAAAATTTTCAATATTTCTTTTAATTTCTAATTATTTCTAATTAATGGTTCACTTTATCGAAACAGTTCATATAACAAAATTTGAAGCACACATATAGAGCTTTGGTTTAAAAAAAAACAATTATGAAATCGGACGAATATTTCTCGAGTTATGGTTGATTTTTTAAAACTAAATATCCGCCATCTTGGATTGGCGGCCATTTTTGTTAGCTACCATTTTGAGATGGCAATCATGGTTTTTTAACATCATAATAAACCTATCTAACTGCTGTGAAAAGGAAATTTGGTACCCCCAAATTATACCGATATCTTGGCTGGCCCATGGACTATTTAGAAAGAGGATAAAGGGTCGGCAGACGCCCTTAAACATGCAATTTTTTTAATGAAAATTGTCCCATCTGGGTATTGCTGAATTTTTTGTGGATAGTACATTTTGGTCTGTAGATGACCGAAAAAACACAGGCAGACGTGTAGTGTGGGGATAAGGGATGGGCAGATGCAATTTGGCAAAGGATTATAACAAATTTAAAAAATGTATATCTCCGGTACTAAATATTGCACCGATGATAACAAATATGTTTTAGGATCCTCTAAGTAAGAAGGAAATAATATGTGCCTTGTAATTTTTTGATTTAAAGTACCGTTTTGCTGAAATTTATAAATCTACAAAACTCAAAATGTCAGGGTCCCGCGTTCAAATCCCGAAGAGTTCTGTTTTATTTTATTAATAATAATGCCGCTAGTTATAGCGGAATCCCGCGACTTCGCTCGTGTAAACTTCGAAACTAATTACAACTCTCCATACGTGATAGGGGATGACATATTACATTTCTTATATTGATTTAACCCCTTGTCTACCCTCGCCATTAGGGGTTGAATATCGATTTTTTATAGGAGATTATTTTGCCCGACTCCACCATTATAACGTAAGTAGCTATGCAGATGAACATATCAAAAACACAGACCCTATCTACACCCGCCGTTAGAGGTTAAATGTCGAAATTTTTATTTTAATAGATGACTATTTTACCCAAATTTACCTTTATAAGTAATTCAGATAAACAAATCTAAATCCTCGTCCCCGTCCCATGCTATTAGGACTTGAATATCGAACTTTTATTTTTAATTGAATATTAATTTGTCAGAATTTACTTTAATATCATGAACAATTATGAACATAAATATATAAAAATTGTACCCCCCCCCTGCATTCCCATAGGGGTTGAATTTTCGTAACTGATATTTGTCTTGTAGAGTACTTACTTGTGCTACGTTTCATTCGGTGAATACAAAAAAAAATTATTTTACAAATTTTTCCACCTCCCTAACACTTTAGGGGTTAAATTTTGGGAAATGCTGAAATAATTGTTTCATTATTTATATTGTAGAGTATGTTCGATAAGTTTGAATTAAATGCGAACAAAAAAAAATTTTATATAAACTTTGACACCCTGTTTTAACCCCGTAGGGGTTGAATTTCGAAAAATTCTTTCTTAGTGGGTGCTTACATCATAAAAGGAAGGAACTTACGAAATTTCACGTTTCTAGGTCCAGAGGTTTGGGCTGTACGTTGATATATGAGTGAGTGAGTTAATGAGTGGTTAAGGACAAACTCTTTTATAAATATACTAGCGGAATCCCGCGGCTTCGCTCGCGTAAACTTTGAAACTAATTAGAACCCTCCATATACGTGATAGGGGATGAGATGGATCTTGGCTTCTGGGTGTAAGCCGCGTCGATTTGGTCATTTTACTGGCCAACGTTTCGTCACACATTGCAGTGGACATCTTCAGGGCTCTTGTTACAGTGCACTGTAACAAGAGCCCTGAAGATGTCCACTGCAATGTGTGACGAAACGTTGGCCAGTAAAATGACCAAATCGACGCGGCTTACACCCAGAAGCCAAGATCCATTTCAAGATCACCGCGGAAGCCTGAAGACTTGTATAGGGGATGAGATATTACATTTTTTATATTGATTTTAATTTAATTCATTACCTATAAAAACGTAAATATCTCGGATCTTAGTTAATAATTGTAAAAACTAACCCCCTGTCTACCCTTGCCATTAGGGGTTGAATATCGATTTTTTTATTGCAGATTATGCCCGATTCCACCATTATAACGTAAGCAGCTATGCAGATAAACATATCAAAAACACAGACCCTATCTATCCCCGCCATTAGTGGTTGAATGTCAAAATTTTTATTTTAATATATTTTTTTGCCCGACTTTACCTTTATAAGTAAAGCATGTATGCAGATAAACATATCTTTATCCATCCTCGTCCCAGTTCCATGCTATTAGGGCTTGAATGTCAAACATTCATTTTTAATTGAATATTAATTTGTCCGAATTTACTTTAATATCATGAACAATTATGAAGATATATAAATAAAAATTTTACCCCCCCCCCTTCAATTCCCATAGTGGTTGAATTTTCGTAACTGATATTTGTCTTGACCTACTTATGCTATGTTTCATTCGGTGAATACAAAAAAAAAATTATTTATATTGTAGAGTGTGTTTGATAAATTTCTATTAAATGCGAGCAAAAAAATATATATAAACTTTGACACCCCGTTTTAACCCCGTAGGGGTTGAATTTCGAAAAATCCTTTCTTAGTGGGTGCTTACATCATAAAAGGAAGGCACCTACGAAATTTCACGTTTCTAGGTCCAGGGGTTTGGGCTGTACGTTGATATATGAGTGAGTGAGTGAGTGAGTGAGTAAGTGGTTAAGGACAAATTCTTTTATAGATATAGATATTAAACCCCTTTATCCCCGAGTGTCGAGGTTGAGACTTTTTTTCCCATAATGTAAAACACATGAATTAATCCGTAAATCTGCCTAGTGCTCAGATGGGGCAGAAAAATATGTTATCAGCTCTTGAACTATTAGTTGTTTTTGATTTCTAAATGACTAATTTATTATTGTTATGGACTGATAATTATAATTTATAGTTTTTAAATTTCATACAGTCTAATATTAGGTGACTCTTAATGAATGATTCTTGTAAATTTGAAATATCTTTTGAACGTGTTTCTATTTGATTCATCGGTTTTGTTAATTCCGTTGTAATGTTAGCATGAGAAAAAAATGGAAGTGAGGGATAAAATAATATTATAAACAGTGTGATAATCATCAAGAAGTTTTAGCATCTACTATTTTGTTTCAGAATGGTGATAATGAAAGAAAACATGATGATCTTACTTTGGATGCTGATCATACTGTATTTAATTCCTTTTTCACAACAGAATTGTGAAACTAATTTAGATATGATTATTTGCAATAGAAGTTCCATAGAGGAGTTTGCAAGCTATTCTCAAAAAGTCGAAACAAAGATTATAGTTGGCAATATTATCATATCTTCGATTGTTTCGATTGATCGCCATAGTTTTATTAATACTAAAAACGAAACATTATGGTCGATGAAGTCACTAAATCTTGGTAACAATGAAATAAACACAATTTCCGATGAAGGATTTCATGACTTACATGCTGTGAAAGAATTATATTTATATGATAATTTGATTACAACAATTACCGACAAATCATTTGAAGGTTTACCACAACTAAGAACTCTAGACTTGTCTGGAAATAATTTAGAAGTGTTACGGGCAGAAATTTTCTCTAAAATAAAGTTATATGAACTAAATTTGAAAGGAAATAAACTTAGAACAATCGAAGGTAAAGTATTCAATGAATACACAGAAATTAAGAAACTTGAATTGGGACATCAATTCATAAAAAATCTTGTAAATGAATCTTTTTATGGACTATGGAAATTAGAAGAGTTAAATTTGGAGTTTAATGAAATAGAAGAACTTCCCATAGAATTATTTAGGCCGACTAAAGCTATAAGAAACATATATTTGCAAAATAACAAGATTGTACATATAAATAAAGAAGTATTTAGAAGTCTAGTATATTTAGAAGTTGTAAATTTGAATTATAATAAAATACAAGTATTAGATGAAGACACGTTTTATTATTTAAGAAAACTTAAAATAATATCGTTATCAAACAATCAAATCGATACATTAGAAAAACGTTCATTCAATACTGTTGAAGTAAAGAAATTAATAATGGACAACAATAACATAGCTCTGTTAGATACTAACACATTTGCGATAACTGAAGTTGAAACATTTTCTTTGCGGAATTGCAGTTTAAAGAAAATAAAACCTAAATCGTTTCCAGGTGGGCTGAAGTATTTAGATCTTTATGAAAATATAATCGAGGTGCTCGAGACTGAAACATTTGCAACTACATCGATAGAAAGATTAGATCTGAATAATCTAGGCATAAAAAAGATTCATCCTGGTGCTTTCGCTAATGTGTTAGGATTAAAACAACTTATTCTTTCAAATAATAACATAGATACACTTGAGAAGGAAACGTTTAAGAATTTAGACAAATTACAAATGCTCGATTTAACAAATAATCCATTAAAGTTAATCGAGCCAGGTGCATTCAACTACTTACATAATCTGACAGTAATACATTTAAAATACAATGATAATTTGAAAAACATATCGGCAGGATTTTTTGAAGGCCTTAAAGCTTATACTGAATTAGATTTATCAGAGAAAAATGTAGAAATAATATATTCAGAAAGTTTTAGGGGGTTAGATTCTCTGAAAAAATTAGACCTGAGTAAAAACAGTATTGATTTTTTACCGATAAATGCATTCTATGGTCTGAAGAGTTTAAAAGAACTCAATTTAAAATCAAACCCTATCGAAATGATAACACCTATGGCTTTTTCATATTTAGGCAATGTTACGGACTTACATTTACCTGATTTGCAAATAAAAATTCTGTATTCTAAATATTTTAGTGGGTTGCTATCTCTTGAGACAATGAACTTATCTTACCATGGCATTGAAAGTTTACGTCCAAGTGCTTTCGATAAAACCGGTATAAAAAAATTATATCTGAATAACAATAAACTCAATGAAATATCATCTAATAATTTCGTGGATAACCTAGAAGAGTTGTATTTGCAAGAAAATAATATAGATAAAATTAAAAATGATTCGTTTGATCAGTTAAACCAATTACGAATCTTAAACGTGTCTGGTAATGGAATTACAGAAATTAACGATCAATTGTTATTTCAATTAAAAACTCTTGAAACATTTGACTTGAGCCGCAATCAAGTAAAAGACATGAATATAGAAGTGTTTACTTGTTTTTATAACAAATATCTGAAAAATATCAATTTAAATGATAATAAATGGCTGTGTGATAGATTGGAAAAAATTCTTGTTCACCTTAAAGCACTGAACATAAATTATAAATTTCCATTAACAACCAGAGAAGAAGGTTCAAGAGAAGGAATTGCTTGTATTGAAGAGGAAGACGAACAGAAAGGAAAACGAACACCTGAATTTTATATTGAAAATTATAGAAGCAGCAGAGAAGATGTTTGCAAGAATGTAAAACCTATTTGCATAGTAGACTAAATTAATTATAATTTTAATAGATTTCAGTATGATAATAATATGTAATTCATGTGTATTTATAAATATATTATATATTTATAATTTGTATATACATCTATATTTTAAAATATATCAAATTATAATAAATTTAATCAAATAAGTCGTTTAATTAATATGTAAATAAAAATATATTGTCACTTTATTGCAGCTCCTATTAAAATTTATTTTATTTTATTATGTATTGACTAGTGATGTAACGAATGTATGATTTTAAACGTTTGCGAATGCGAATGTGAATATTGACTTGTGGAAGAAAAATGCTAGTTGAATAACATATACGTTCTTTCTTTGTAGAGGTGATCCAAAAAATGAATGTTAATTTGTCTATTTATCTATGTTTCAAAGTTCCTTGTAGACAATTTGTATTGTTTTGTTTTTATAATGGGTAATTTAATAAACTGTTAATATTGCGTGTTTAATAAAAATACTATTAATTTAGTAAAAATATAGATGTTGATTTGTTACGTTGAAATTAACAATAAAATAAATAAAAAACTATATTTTTATTTATTAATTCATTATAATTATTCGCAAAAATATTGGTAATTCTTCCTGCGAATGCGAATACGTATGTTTAAAAAAGCGCGAATATTCTTGAATTCGAATGCGAATATTCGTTACATCACTAGTATTGACTAATTTATGGAAGTTTCAAATAAATACTATTACAGTGGAATCTTGTAAGTACGTTTTTGAAGAGCCTGAGGGAAAAACACGTACTAACGAAAAAAACGTACCAACGAAATATATTAACATGGGCTCTTATGGAAGAATACAAAGACCCAAAATTAGTAGTAAATACACAGGTTGCCTCATTAGCATTTGACCAATCAGCTTGGGCACCCCAGATGACGTGTTACAAAGCTACATTGGTCACATCATTCCTCCTCTACTAATTTGGGCACCTCAGATGATGTATTTCCCTCTCTCGCACCGAATAATGAGACTACCTTATACTGACATACCTTGATCGAGACCTAAAAAAAATGTACTATGGTGAAAAACAACTAAAGCAAAACGTATTAAGAATAGGGTGACCAGGTCTCCGGTTTTGACCCGCTCTCAGGGATTGTATACGGCTTCTCCAGGCTCCGGGTTTCATTACAATTTCTCCGGGCTTGGCAAAAATGATGGATACTAAAAAAAGGGCGCAATAGTAATGTTTGCAAAAAAATATCTTCATTTTCGTCTCGCAAAACCAAAAATTTGAGATATATTAAAAAAAATAAGGTCTTCATGAATTAACGTGGGCATTTTTTTTGTCTCAGAGTTTGTCAGGGTTAGCGTAATCTAAAATCAGGGTTTACATAATCTGAAATCTGGTTACCCTAACTAATTGTAAGAAGGTTCCACTGTATTATTGAAATTTTGATGTAAAAGATTGTATTTAAACTTTTAAACCAACATAATTTCCCTATTCTTTTTTAATATATTACAAACCTTGTCGGGGAGTTCAGATAAAGTTTTATAAACTATTATTAACAAACAGTTAAATGAGAGATATAAAAATGTTTAACAATGTATGAGTGTACCTACATATAAATGAAATACTGAATATTTTTATAAAAGTGTAAAAGTGCTTATATTAATTAGCAATATTAATTCTAACACAACAAATATTATTTTACAAAAAAATGGACTGACACAATCATGACAAGTTATAGCCGCATTAAATTATCTTATGTATCTACATAATAAAGATAATAAAAATTCACATTACCTACTTTTATTAATCATGCACATGGTATATTTGTACTTGTACAATTTAGGGTGGACCAAATTGTATTGACAAAATTTAACCGACCTCGGCTTCCCTCCTATGTGAAAGTACTCTCAATTCTAAGAAAAAACTCTCATAGAACTATACCTCTACATTCAACTTTAGTTCGCCGCATTTTTGATTGAAAATTTTAAATTCGAGTCTTCTGATTTCAAATAGGTTAAACTAGGAAAAAATTCCCATCAAGCTGAATTTTGGTGGAGACTTTTATTTTGATTTTCTAAGTATACCCTTAAAAGTACCTATAGTTTGGACCAAGGGTTTTTATTTTTTAGGGGGTAAAGAAATATAATTCCCCCCCCCTAACCCCGTAAAAAACACAAACCGATGGCCCAAACTAAGAGTACTTTTTAGGGTATGCTTAGAAAATCAAAATAAAAGTCTCCACCAAAATTCAGCTTGGTGGGAATTTTTTCCTAGTTTAATAACCTATTTGAATTCAAGGGACTCAAATTAAAAATTTTCAATCAAAAATGCGCTGAACTAAAGTTGAATGTAGAGGTATAGTTCCATTGGCGTTTTTTCTTAGAATTGATAGTACTTTCACATAGGGGGGTAGCTGAGGTAGGTTAAAAAATTGGCCCACTCTATAATGTACATATATACAGGCTGTCCCATTTATCACCCCCCCCCCCCTATTTTTTTTATCTATCAATTAATTCTAAAAATGCTTCAAATAAAAGTTGTTTGATTTTGAGGGGGACCCAAAATGGCGTTATTAATTTTGTATTTTTTGGACGTCTTCATGGTCAAATAGGGCCAATTTTTTTTTCAAATGGAAACCTATATTTTTTATAACGGTATCTTATTGTTTGGAAAAAAACAAGCAGCTTTTGTTTTAAATAATTTTTTGTATGACTTCATTCTTTTTAATATTTAACAAAATAATTTTAGATTTTCACTAATTTTTTACTCGAAACCCATTTACTTTAGAAGAAAAGTGTAAAAAACAAAAAATATTTGTTTTAATCTGATATAACTAGGAGAATGATTTCAGATTTTTTTTTATTTTTTTTTTGCTTTAATATTTTGAAGAGCAAAAGTTAAAAAAAATATTTCACCCCCTTCCACATTTAAAGGGTTGTAATGAGTTTCATTCGATCTGGCGGGAAAAATACCACGGAGGTTGGGGTTATAGGGGAAAAACAACAACTTATCTAACTTAGGAACCGAAATATTTAAGATTTTAGAAATAAAAATGCGAATGTGAATCTTTCTCTCTGTATGTTTGTTATTTTTTCACCGGCTAAACCGCTGAACCGATCTTGATGAAATTTGGCCAGATCGAGTGAAACTAATTACAACCCTTTATATGTGAATGGGGGTGAAATATTTCACATACAAACATTTCCACCCCCTTGCAATTTCTTAGGGGATGAATTTTTGAGAATCGAAGTAGCCTATGTCCATTCTCAGGATGTAAGCTATCTCCCTGCCAAATTTCATCAAGATCGGTTGAGCCGTGAAAAGGTAACAAACAAACAGACAGACAGACACACTTTCGCATTTATAATATTAGTATGGATTACTTTCTTTGTCCGTATTTACCTCAATATCATAAACAGTTATATAGAATAATATTCCAAAATTTTATAAAATTAACACCCCCTTGCAACCCCTCATGGATTGAAATCGAGGATATGCTAAAATACATATTTCATTATTGGTAATTAGAGTGTTTATTTTAAGTTTTAAGTAAATCCATCAAAAAAATATTTTTTTCATACAAAAATTTACATCCCCTTTTACCTCTGTAGGGGTTGAAATTCGAAAAATATTTCCTTAGTGGGTACTTACGTCATAAAAGAAACACACCCCTAAAATTTCACGTTTCTAGATTCTGGGGTTTCGGTTCACATACAAATTATTCAGTATGTGCAAATAGCCAATTGCTTGCACATACAGTATGCTCTAATAGCCAATTGCTTGCACATACTGTATGTTCTAATAGCCAATTGCTTGCACATACTGTATGTGCAAATAGTCACATCCAAAAAAATTAGGGGGGTGATAGATTAAAATGGGACATCCTGTATATGTTTCTATTAGTGAATGAAATAATTGAGATTATATTTAATTTGATAAGTTTAAAGATATGATGGTCAAACATTTTATATTTTTTCTAGAAAACAATGTCACCATATAACAAATCAATCTTAATATGGATCGTATTAACAACAATTAAATCATCAACGCAACAATCATGTTATACAAAACTAGACATGATTGAATGTAGAGAAAGTACAATTAGTGATTTTATAGAATACACACACACCGTCAAGACTTTGATAACATTTGCTAATTTCTTGGACTGTCAAATAAATGTGGTTGAGACTAATGCATTTAACAAAACAGCAAATGAAACTCTTATCACACTAGAGATAATAAACTTGGGGAACAATGGCATCAAACAAATTGAAGACAATGCATTTATTGATCTAAACAACTTGAAACAGTTGTTTCTACACGACAATTTCATTGAAACAATCACAAACGCAACATTTTCTCGACTGAAGTCATTGAAGATACTGGATCTATCGAGTAATAGGTTACAAATTTTACCTACGGATGCATTTCTAGAAACACAATTAGAAATGTTAATTATGAATTATAATCAGTTAAATACAATTGAAGACAACGTTTTTCATAATGAAACTAGGTTATTTAAACTTGACTTATCACATCAACAAATTAATACACTTAAAGAAGAGTCATTTGAAGGTCTCGTAAACCTTGTAGAGTTAAATTTAGGGTATAATAAAATTAAAGACATTTCTGAGAAGCTCTTTAATAATTTGAAAAGTCTAGAACACTTGCATTTACAAAATAATAATATAGATATCATTTCAGGAAATTCTTTTAGAGATCTTTTTAATTTAAAAAGAATCAATTTAAATGATAATAATATCCAGAAATTAAGAACAGAAACCTTTCATAATTTGCAAATGCTTGAAGCTGTATCATTTTTAAACAATCAAATTGATAGCTTTGAAGAAAATGTATTCAAAAATGTAAAAGTGGGAAATATACTGTTGAATAATAACAAAATTACCATCTTTCCTATAAACATATTCACCCAAAGTACTGTGCAGTCGTTATTGTTACATAATTGCAGCATACAAAAATTAACACCATATTCATTTTTGGATATAAACTTAAAATACCTCAATATTTCACAAAATAACATTCAAGTACTAGAAAACGGCACGTTTTATTCGGTTTTATTAGAAACATTGAATCTACATAGTCTGGGTATTGAAAAAATTGAATATGGGGCTTTTAATAACACAAAGAATTTGAAAACTGTTAATCTTTCATCAAATAATTTAAATACACTTACCAAAAATATGTTTTATGATTTAAGCAATGTAGAGAATTTAGATTTGAGACAGAACGATGTTAAAGAAGTAGAAAGTGGAGCTTTTAAGTATTTAAATAAAGTGACTAGTATACTGATCTCTCAAAAATCGATAAAAGTTATAACCAGAGAATTTTTTGAAGGACTTAGTTCTCTTATTGAATTAGATTTATCAAATTTTGATATTGAGGAAATACATACTGAAAGTTTTATAGGTTTAGACTCCTTAAAAACATTAGATTTAAGTGGAAATAAAATTAATTTTATACCATTCAAAGCATTTTATGGTTTGAAACAATTAAAAAAACTTAACATCAAATCAAATCCCATCACTACTATTGTACCAATGGCATTTCTATCCTTAGAAAAAGTTTCTGAATTACAACTACCTGAAATGAATATGAGAATTTTATATTCAAAATATTTCAGTGGTTTATCCTCAATAGAATATTTTGACCTGTCGGAGAGAAACATAGAAGTAATATATCCGCATGTATTTGATGATGGAATAAAGAAATTAAATTTGAACAATAATAAATTAAGTCAAATATCACTTAACAGTTTTGCATTTAGTTTAGAAGAATTATATTTAAAAAGTAACTGGATAGAAAATATTGAAAACGGTTCTTTTGACCAGTTAGCAAAATTAAAATACCTTGACATTTCTAACAATACCATAACAGAAATTAATGATCAGTTGTTATCAAATTTAAATATACTTGAAACGTTCGATTTGAGTAATAATCAAATATCAGATATGGGCATTGAAACTTTCACTTGTTACTACAACGTACATCTAAAAAATATAAATTTAAATGGTAATAAATGGAAATGTTCTAGATTAAATCAAATTCTTATGCATCTTAAAGCGCTCAATATAAACTATAAGTTTGATTTTATTATTCCTTATAAAAATGAAGCAAATATCGAAGGAATAGTTTGTGTCAACGATTATTTTATCGAGCATTTTTCATTTAATGATACCAATATTTATCCACGAGATAGAGATGAAGCATGTGAATTGATTCCTGAACCACCTACGCCGTCTACTACAACCACAACTTCCACTACTACAACAACTAGTACCACTACTAGTGTCACTTCGACAACAATGTCATCACCTACCGAACCTACAGAAAGTACTGAAAAAACAACAATTAGTTCTATGCCAACCTCAACGATTACCACTACAACAATGACAAGCGAAGATGAAATAGAGTACTTAAAATCAATAATCTTAAAATTAAAAATTGATTTGAAAATTGCAAACAACAATGTAATTACATTATCTGTTACTGTTGGTGTGATGTCAGTGATTTTTGTATATTTGATTGTAAGAAAATGTAGGGATATGAATACAAAAGTACCAGGTTTTTCTTATAGGCGTTCTTCTGATACGAGTATGGTGGATACTGGATTTTAATATATTTTCAATTGTAATATTATGTAATTTCTTATACATTAATTATACCCCCACAAATGAACAATAGGAACAAAATACATAACGATACCTACTATCATAGGTGGGCACAGTTAATCGAAAAGATAACTTCATTAATCATTTTCCGTTAATTAAAAAGTTAACTTCGTTAACCATTAAAATTCCGAAAATGTAACAAAAGTTAAAGTTAATCGTTAAAAAGTTAACCATCCAAAATGTTTGAAGACCTTTTTTTTTGCTATTTCGACAACTTTCTTATGTACTTTTTATCAAACAACCAATGTAACGGACTAAAGTTAACGGAAGTTAAATTTAACGAAAGTTAACAAAAGCGTTAACATTTTTTTTAGTTAACTTAAAAGTTAATCCGTTAACCATTTTGTTAACTTCGTTAATTAACGATTAACGGATTAACGAGAATGTCCACCTATGCCGACTATACAGTAAATAAAAGTATGTACTTTATACTTTTATTTTGATATCAAGTTATGTAGGTACTTAGCTTCCAATAATTTACTTGGGTCATTTTAAAATTTCTATACTTATTTTAATGATTTACATCTTCCTATTAATCATAATGATAGCACCATTTAGTATATTCCAGGGTATATTCGTTGACGAGCAGTAAATTATTTAATGTACATAATATGATATTTTGTTCAGTACACACACATAATTATTTTGACAACAATTAATACATACTCTTTGATTGTTGTGAAAATACCACGTGACACATGTTTAAATTTAAAAAAAAGTAAACGTTTCGTATGACATTTTATAAAATATTTGCATCTTGTAAAATATGTATGTATAAAATGTAAAAATTATTTATTAATAAGTTTGTGTATAGTAGTTATATAATAAAAAAATATTTATTATAAACAGCTACGTCATGTACCAAGGTATATAAATTTGACTATATGTACTTAATTAATTATAAAATAATTCTAACCTATACACATTTTGGTTATTAACTCATATTCTGTGGTTGTTCTTGAAAAATTATTGTCAGGTAAGTAAAAATACTTTTTGTATGTATAGGTATAAATATATATTGTAATAATTTATTTTAATTTATAAATCATGTTTATCTTTTTTACACAATTGCAACAAATTATTTAAATTTGATTCGATTTTACCTATTCTATCATCTATACTCTCAAGTTTTATAGAATTTTTCAAAAACATTGGCTGTGCTTTGAAAAACCTATTTTCCATTTCCTCTAATTTTGCTTTAACTTCATTCAGTATAGACACTGTCTCTAAATGTTTTGCCATTCTTAATTGAGGTGTTGCTTCTATAACTTTTTTATTAGTTGTTATTTTATTGATGATGTTCTCTCCGATTGTTTCGATCATGTCTTTTATCATTTGCATAGATATTTCTTCGTCCTTTTTGATTTGCTGCATAGCCTTTTCGACTATCTCTTCTTTAAGAATCAACGGAATTCTTTTAAACGTTGTACGCAATGGTCGACCAGGATATATTATTAAACCTTCGGCTAAATCTATTTTTTTTGTAGGCTTTTGTAAGATGTCTTTTGGACAAAACTTTTCTATTATTTTATTTTTCACAACTCTGTCAAGCGCACTGAGGAAATCTACTTGTTTAACAAGTCTCTGAATTTTTCCTTGTATTTCTAAATCATTAATGTCACTTACTGCTAAACCTACCATGAGATTCATTAGTACTATTGAAGCCAGAACTAAGAATACTATGAATACAATTCGACCCACTACAAACGAATTTGTTATGTCTTCTTTATTATCTTTACTGAAAAGATCAGCATAATCAAATTCAGCTGTCATCATTACCATTGTTTTAACAATCGCCTCCCAAGGATTTGAAAAAGGTGAATCGGCTCGAAATTCTATCAGAAAACTGAATGAAAACCCAATCACTAAGAATCCAAAAGTTAGTAAAACCTAAAAAAATATTGTCCGTTGTAGTTCTCAAAAATCAAATAATTACTGAAATGATTACTTTTACAACATTTCCTGTCACTTTAAAAAACATCAAAACATAGTATCCCCAATCAGGGAATCGTGACAAAAGGAACATCAACTCCATCCACGTTAACAGAACTGCAACAGTTGTTATATGTCGAGGCCAATCGTGCCAATAGTGTTTTGTATGATCAACAACTACAACCAAAAACGAAAGAAAAAACGAGCCCCATTTTACCCAAGTTTCCAACTCTCGGATATATTTTTTGAAATGTTCTATGGCATGCAGTATTTCCTATGAACAAACAAAAAAAATTGTCAAATGTATTTCTTTAATGTTAATTTTTGTAAAAAAGTATTACCTGCAGTACAATGACAAGGAGTGAAATCCCTAAAACCCATGTCCATATTTCTCTGTTTATTACAAGAAATGTGTCAGTTGGTTTTGCAACTTCGAAATAATATGCAGAAGTTGCTACTATCGTAAGAGATAGCACAAATAATGAATAGAGAACTAAAATTGTATAAAAAAATGGACACAAACATTTCCACTTGAGGTATAAGAAACTTTCTATTACTGGATGTAGCAATAATCTGAAATTATGAATTAGTTAATTATTCATAATGTATAACAGATAAAAGTTAAAATTGTACCTTTTTTGACCAAATCTGTTACCGGTGTTCATCAAAGCTTTCATAACTTTCATTTCTTCAGGTTTACTACTTTTAGGAGTTAATATTTCATATTTTACATTAATTACGCAGTGAGGGTCAGATATAGCATAATCATTTACTTCAATACATGCATTAAATATTTCTTCTAAGAATTCCGTAGGTCTTGAAACATTTTGCATTATCATATCGACTCCAGTTTGATCGATGCTTCTAACTGCATTGTAAACATTAATCGAAAGATCGGCTCCTTTATCTAAAAGCTCTTTTATGCAATTCCTGTGTCCGTTAAATGCTGCTACATGGAGTGCTGTCCATTCTAAACCTATTAAAACGTTAAATGATTAGCAACTATTATTTTTTACCATCTCGAATTTCATTTCAGACAAAAGTCTATAAATATTGTTATAAATTTTAGCTATTAACTTCAAGAAAAATAAAATAAACATTTTGGTACTATACTACTTAACTTACCATTGCCCTCATAGACTAATCTCTGATCATAATGCAATAAAAGAGAAACTACATCTGCATGCCCACTGCCAGATGCGAGGTGTAAAGCTGTAGATGAATCGTGGGGGTCTGGGTTTGTGCGTACTCTAATATCGCACCCATTCTCTAACAAAACTCTTACACATCCAGTCTTTCCCATGTATGCAGCCAAGTGTAAAGCAGCCATACCTATAAATGATACATGAATATTTAATTTTCGGTTCATTCCAAATAAATGGTGTTTTTAATTTTACCTGAAGAATGAGAACTGTCTATTTTATTTATCCAGTTCTTATCTGGAAAAGTGGTTGTAAGAAGTTCACTTAATATATCTGAGTGTCCGTATTCGGCTGTGCGATGTAGAACGGTCATGTTGTTAGGTAATTCGATGCTAACGTCAGCATCAGCTTTTAGAAGCAACTGGACACAGCTGAGGTTACCACTTTTTATGGCACATAGTAATGGGGTTTCATTGTTAATGTTTTGAAGATTAATTACCTTAAAAATGGAAAAAAACATATATTTGTTTTATTTTTTACTTTTTATATCAAAAAAATTGAATTTAGGAAAAAAAGACCAGGGTAAAAAAATACAAAGTATCGGTAAATTGAACGAATTAATCATGAAATGACGCTGTAAATTAATTAATACTCAAATCTACATTTCAAGACTGATATTGAGTAATTGGTAGTTTTTGTTGTGGAATTTACAATTGAAATAAGTACCCATTTTCGATTAATAGAAGCACTATTTATTAAAACTCAAAAACTTGTGTGATCACGATAACCGGTACCTGTTATATTTGTATTATTATTTAAATATTTTACTTGTATATTAAACGACAAACCTCTTTAGACCTGAGTATGTCTAAGATTTCTTCAAGTAAGCTGATATTTCCCGTTGCCGCTGCGAGATGTAACGCAGTGTCACCTCCGTGTGACGTCTCTGTTATATCACAGCCAGCTTCTAGAAGTAGTGAAATACCTAAAGCCCACTGAGTTTCAACGGCCAATTGTAATGGAGTGAAACCACACCTATGAAAAAATATATTGTATATGATCATTGATTTTCTCAATATTTTGTGTTCAAATATCATTACCTATTTCTCATATTTACATCCTGCTCTTGATTCTGTGTTCTTGCATCAATTAACAACTTCAATACTTCTTCTTGCTGTTTCAGAATTGCCGAATGAATTGTAGTTTGCCCATCTAGATTGTAACTCCCAGGGTCCGCTGATGTTTCAATTAGTAATTTAATTGCTTCACAACATCCCATCTCTATAGCAGTGTGAAGAGGGGTTATACGATAGGGAATGTTTAAAGATTCCTTAAATGTAGCTCCTGACGAGAGCAGCAATTTGACCACAGAGATAAAGCTAAAAATAATTTTTTGGTGTTATCTAGTAGAATTCTAATTTTTCTAATAACTTATAGCATAAATATTAACAATATAATGACTAGTCAGTGTCAGATTTAGGTATTGTGCGGCCCTAATTTATCTAATGTATATATTTATAATTCATTATTGTTCATATTTGTTAAATTACTTATATATTTGTATTTAAAATATGTACGTACCATGTAAAATCAGCGCTATTTTCATTGTTACTTAAAAATGCTTCGCCTACCACATTTAACGGTAAATTTCCTAGATCATTCTCTATTGAGTGGTCTGCCTTCATTTTCAATAGTGATTCTACAATACTGAGATTGCAATGTTGACATGCTACGTGTAAAGGGGTACTTCCAGATTCAAATGTTGGAATCTAAAACAAATAGCATTAGTATAGTAAATTCTCTCTAGCTCTGATAACCTCATGTTACGATAATAAATGTTACTTATTATCCCACATACCAAACTTTCAATATTACTACAATCATAATCCCAGTTATGTAGCACAAACCGTGATAATATCGGTAGCTGCTCTTCAGGAACTGTCTCTATCCTTTTATTCATAATACCCTCTGACCCGTTGCGGCTAAGCACCAAGTTCATGCAAGCGGCATGTCCGTAGTATGCAATGTAGTGCACAACGTTCTGACCGCGCATATCGCATGCCTGTATGTCGGCACCACGAGTTACAAGCTCTGCTAGGATGTCGGAGAACCCCATCAGTGCAGCAATTTGTAGGGCGGTCATACGAGTCTTGCGGATTAGAGAGTTTACATTGGCACCACTGTCTAAAGCTCTGGGAAAGTACAAAGTATAAAAATTTCATCACGCATTTTAGTGGACATCTTGAGAACCAAAATAATACTTAAAAACTAACAATTAAAAAAAATTTACTTTGAATCTTGCAAGTAGTTTTATTTTATGGATAACTATATTGTTGTTTTTTTAACTTGTTTTATTCGAATCCACAAACAACAAGTATACTTTAAAATTGACTATATGTATGTATGTAAATCGTGGCACATCTAGAGAGGGATTCAGGTGTCAAAACAATTATTTCATTTTGAATTTACTTTATAAGTAGAAAATAAATATTTTATTTGCTATTTTTAAAAATATTTAAATTTTCATTTTTATGGTGTTTGTCATTTTGGTTTTTATTTTTACGCTTCCAAATTATTTCTCTGACATAACAACTTCTTTGTTTACGACAATAAGATTATAGCAATCCTTTCAGTGATTCTATAAACACTTTTTTTTGTACTTACTTTTTAACACCCTTGAAACAACCATTTTCAACACAATACAATAATTTTGTA
Organism: Sialis lutaria; assembly: GCA_949319165.1. Lineage (NCBI taxonomy): Eukaryota > Metazoa > Arthropoda > Insecta > Megaloptera > Sialidae > Sialis > Sialis lutaria. The sequence goes on from OX439238.1 coordinate 23,677,513, forward strand.
TTTAATCTGGCTTGTCGCCTCTCATTTCTCTGCCACTGGCAAACATGGTTCCTTGGTGAAGGACTGCGAGTGCTAGGAGTTTTAAACCCATCTATACTACATTGCGTAGTTAATTGTAATTCCTTTCTATAATCATCTTCTGTTGTAGAAATTGGCATATACCCACTTGAAGCCATATTATATAAAATAATTATTAAAATGTGTGTACATAATATTAATTTTAGGTTTATACTGACAACGAAACCTCTAAGGATAATATTACAAATTAGTAGTTTAAGCACTCATATTTAATGGAATTTTAATGCATTATCTGTTATTAGATTAATTGATTTGTTTAGTAATAATAGATAAAGAATCTATCTTGTTTATATCGATATAATTAATACATATACAGTGCGTTCATGATGAAAGGAACAAATTCGTTTAAAATTCAGGTAATTATTTTGTGGAAAAACGCTCGGACCCGTCGATTAGTATTTTTAGTTGCGGATTTTTTGACATAAAAAAATTGTGTAAAGGGTGTCTCTAGAAGAAGATATGCAGACATCATTGATTTTTTTAAATGGAACACCCTATATATTATGCCATTTTTGAATTGTACGATAATTTCTGAACACTTTTTGTACAACATACCATAGCTCTAGAATCAGCGGTTTTTAGAATATTGACGTTTGAAATGTGTCTCAAGATGAATATATGCAGTCATCATTGATTTTTTTAAATGGAACAGCCTATATTTAATGTCATTTTTGCATTGTAAGGTAAATTCTGAACACTTTTTGTACTAAAATCAGTGGTTTTTGGAATAATTTTATTTCTTTTGAATGTTTTATTATTAAAGTTCATTAATTTTATATTTATTTAACACATTTCAAACGTCATTATTCCAAAAACTGGTGATTTTAGAGCTATGGTATGTTGTACAAAAAATGTTCATAATTTACCGTACAATTCAAAAATGGCATAAAATACAGGCTGTGGCATATAAAAATCAATGATGACTGCATTATATTCATCTTGAGATACATTTCAAACGTCAATATTTCAAAAACCGCTGATTTTAGAGCTATGATATGCTGTACAAAAAGTGTTCAGAAATTATCATACAATTCAAAAATGGCATAATATATAGGGTGTTCCATTTAAAAAAATCAATAATGTCTGCATATCTTCTTCTTGAGACACCCTGTACACAATTTTTTTATGTCAAAAAATCCGCAACTAAAAATACTAATCGACGGGTCCGAGCGTTTTTCCACAAAATAATTACCTGAATTTTAAACGAATTTGTTCCTTTCATCATGAACGCACTGTATAGTTTAGCATGGTACTTCAATTATTGTATCTTATCTTTTAAACCTTCTGGCTTTGGTATAATAATGAACTAATTATATTTACTTTAGAGAATGCTTTGTTTAAATAAACTATTAGCATATGCTTCTTTTTTTTGCTATGCATGATGAAATTTTTTTATGGAATTTCGATAAAAAAAATTATATTTTGGTTATGGGATTTATCAAAAATTGAATCAAAATAAATAAACATTAGAGAAACATTTATAAAAGTAGGGAATACAATCGTGGAGTATTAACATTTAATACATATTAATTAGATACGTAAATTATTTGCATTAAAAAGTTTAAAAAGTTAATGATCACGAATTCACTTTGTTCTATAATATGTCATTTTTTAGATAATTATTTATTTTTATTAAAGAAATAATGTATAAGACATTTTTATAATTGTATATTATTAAATTATTAAATAATAAATTATGTATTGAGTATACATATTGATATTTATATTTTATTAATACACTTTGATCATAATTTTGTAGACGTAAAGTTTTTAAAAGTAATAAATAATAATGTAAAAAATATGATATTTTATAGTTACATTGAAATTAAATTGAAGTATGTAAATACGATATCATTCAGGTAATTTTCTGTATACATAAAAAAAACTTGTAGAACTGCTTTTTTATCTGCTTTTTAACAAAGCATGGATATACAATTAAATAAATATGAAATATTTTATGTACAAAAAATAAATGTATTCATATACATTACATATATTAATGTATTAATTATTAACAATAATTAATTATGGGGTCATTCTTAGTCAACTCTATCAGAGAAAAACGCTACTTTTACGGATTTTCATAATTTTCACATATGTTGTTAAACTTTCTCAAATAATATAACTTTCATTCATCATTTCGCAAAATTTTCAGTTTTTTGAAAATGACGCGTATTTTAAGTTTTCCAGACATGACGCATATGCATTTAAACGATAATTTTTATCTCCGGATGTACTTATCGTAGCGAATTGATTTTTTTTTAGTTTTGTTCACAAAAGAACGATCTTTTTGGACATTTTGTCCGTTTTTAAGTAAAAAAAATTTTTTGATTATTTTTTGTACAATTAAATTTTTTTTTTGAAATTTGAACCTGAGGTCAGCTTTTTAAAAATCTGAAAAAAATCAGAAATATTGCTTATAGTATTCTCTATCATCCCTGCAAATTTTATGCTGGACATATTTATAACGGCTTCAAAAAAAAAATTTTAAGGTTGTTGTATATAGGTTACGCGCACTATACATTGATTTGTCGTAATGAATTCGGGTGAAAATGTTTAAATCAATGTTGTTTGTGTGTAATCTATGGAATTAATAAATTGATAAATAAAGTGATCATACAGGGTGTTTAAAACTGTTTGTTTTATGTACTCATTAAGATATATATGTTTAGTATAAATGTACATTTCTACTTATTTTTTGTTAAGAAAATTAATAATTAATGTGTAATTTCTCAAAAATAAAGTCTTTAAAATCTCATATATTACCTCTAGTATTGTTTATTACATATAATACTGCAAGATGGTTACTATAAAAACGACTTTTATAATTATTTTAATTAAAAAATATGAATACCCTAATTTTTAATTAGATTTTGGACGAAGTTTCTAAAATCAAAGAAAAACATCTCTAAGGTTTTATATTAGCACTCAATATTATATATTAGTCACATTAAAATCAATTATAAAAAATATTCTATATATTCTTAATAAGAATATAGAAATTATTAATACTAAATTTATAATATCAAAAGGTATTGATTAAATGATAGTTTTTTGTATCATTCCAATATATTTTATGGTGAAATAATTTTTAATAAAATTAAGGATTCTATTTTTTATTAACTACAATTAAAGCAGCTTTTCAAGTGAACACATATAATATAATTAATATATATAATACTAGAGGTAATATATGAGATTTTAACGACTATATTAGTGAGAAATTACACAAGAATTATTAATTTTCTTATCAAAAAATAAGTAGAAATGTACATTTATACTAAACATATATATACATAAAACAAACAGTTTTAAACACCCTGTATGATCACTTTATTTCGAAATCAATTTATTAATTCCATAGATTACACACAAACAACATTGATTTAAACATTTTCACCCGAATTCATTACGACAAATCAATGTATAGTGCGCGTAACCTATATACAACAACCTTAAAAATTTTTTTTTGAAGCCGTTATAAATATTTCCAGCATAAAATTTGCAGGGATGATAGAGAATACTATAAGCAATATTTCTGATTTTTTTCAGATTTTTAAAAAGCTGACCTCAGGTTCAAATTTCAAAAAAAAAATTTAATTGTACAAAAAATAATCAAAAAATTTTTTTTACTTAAAAACGGACAAAATGTCCAAAAAGATCGTTCTTTTGTGAACAAAACTAAAAAAAAATCAATTCGCTACGATAAGTACATCCGGAGATAAAAATTATCGTTTAAATGCATATGCGTCATGTCTGGAAAACTTAAAATACGCGTCATTTTCAAAAAACTGAAAATTTTGCGAAATGATGAATGAAAGTTATATTATTTGAGAAAGTTTAACAACATATGTGAAAATTATGAAAATCCGTAAAAGTAGCGTTTTTCTCTGATAGAGTTGACTAAGAATGACCCTATGATAACTTTTTATAGATGTCAGATAAAATTGAAGAAGAGTATCTTATTACTGAAATATTAAAAGCAAAAAATAAAGAAAAAGAACTGGATAAAAGTATTCAAATACTTGTAAACCAGAAGTAAGTATTATTTTATTTTAAAAATATATGTAGTTAAGAAAGGATTTATTTGAAACTTGTTGATTTGTATAAATATCAAATTACATATTTTATATAGGGTCAACTGGGGTAAAAGTGAAACAAAATACAAATCTTTCATTTTTTTTGGCAGTTAACGATACAAATTCATATTTTAATTTTTTCTACTAGATATGCCTATGAATAACCCTTTCAAATACCTACGTCATTTGAACTGTACCATACAACACAGATTTAAAAAATGAAAAATGTGTGTTTCATTTTTAACCTCTAGTTTGGGAAAAAGTGAAACAGGTAAGGGTAAAAATGAAACAGGCTTCTAACTTTCATATAATGCGTTATATTTATATTTGATGGGTAAAAATGAAATAAGTGGGAAAAACTGCATAGGAAACATAATGTGTCGCACCTTGCTAGGTTATAAATGTCTAACCAGCAGGTAATGAAATATATTTAAAGGTTATGGAAATTACAATAAAACTTAGAATATGCTTGCGAATAATGTATTTTTTTTAAATAATATTCGTTCTTGCTAATATATCACATACAATGTGTACTCTTAATATCATCCTAAATACATCTGCAAAGTTTGAAAAATACCAGATAAATATTTAAACCGAAAATTAATTTTTTAAAAATAATGGGGTAAAAGTGAAACATTTTAATCTTTTAACTGTTTTTAAACTCTTGCATTGCATAAAAAACATCGATTTTCAAAACATACAAATTGTTCCATAGACCCCTGATGTACTATTGACTATTGACCCCTTTCAAACTTCCATAGGACCGGAATTCCGGTACAGCCTTATTTAGGACCTTTTTAACGTAATTTCGTGGCATTTTGAAGACTTCAACCAAAATGATGCGTCCACTCTGAAATCTGCACTCAAACTGACTTTAACTGTAACATGTGTGACTTGTCCAGACTTGCAAAAACTGGTTCAGATTATCCCCGACTGTGTTTCATATTTTCCCATATTTCTGTTTCACTTTTTCCCGAATTTTTAAATCTTAATTAGATGGAAAATACTTATCGAAAAATTAAAAAAAAAACTACAAAGGCAACTTTGATTTATTTTCTTTGTGGCATATCAATGTGAAATTTGTAACTTTAATTTATACCTGAGTTATGCAGAAAGTTATGTGCAAAGAATTAAAATTTAATTCACACGTTTTGCCATCGTCTAACAGAAAAGTCTGTAGGGGGGACATATCACTTACTAGAGGATTTATATTTTCAGATCGCTTTAACAAATCTTTAAAGATCATGTCAGTTTTTATAATTCTTCAGTAAAGAAATTAGTTTTTTAGTTAGAAGCTTGTTTCACTTTTACCCCATTTTTTTCGTGTTTCATATTTACCCCAGTTGACCCTAGATTTATTTTATTGCAGTGCAAATTAAGCATTAATTATTGCAAACCATTTATTATTCTGTACATGCCATAACTTACATTTCTCTGTAATTAAAATTTTGAATGTAGATACAAATTATCAGAGTTCGAAACTATATCAAAATTACATGTGCATATTTAACATACATTAATATACAAGGTGTTAATAAATGTTGGAAATTTTAATGCTTAAATTTTAATGTTTTATATGTATTATTTTTACGTTATTACGAGCCTTTGGAACCAATCCCCAGTTTTTTATATATATCATGTCTTTTTTACACAGTGATAGATATGTATCTACCATGCAAAAGCAGAATTGGGTGTATGCCTAAAATTTTTTTTAGCATCCTATATGTTTAATTTAAATATATTTTTTTAAACTTTTGTATATAAATAATTATGATTTTAAAACTTTTGTAGTGTAACAGAAGACAGTCTAAATCAACGAATGAAAGCTCTACATGAATATAATGATATTAAAGATGCAGCACAAGTAGTTCTTGGTGCTTTGGCTTCAATGAAAGGTGTTACAGTTGGTGAACTTCATAAAGAATTTGATTTACATAACGAAAGTACTTCTTAAAATGTAATTTAAAAAAAATTTATTTACATTTAAAAATACAAAATACATACATAAATAAATTTTATTTATTTGTTAGTGTATTCTTATGATTAAAAACAAATTACTATAATTATCATAGTTTATCTAAAGGTTATTTTAAAAATAAAAATAAATATATAGGATGAGTCATATCAGGTGGAACAAACTTTAACAATTGATCAAAAAAAAATGTTTAAGCAAAAAAGTTTATTATATGAATATGTGTTTAAAATTTTTTGTGAGAAAGTACAGCCGCTCAAAAGTCGTGCTCTAAAAAAGTGTTTATTCATTATCTGTAACACCCATTGTGATACAGTTATGAAATTCGACAATTGAATCATCATAGTATCAATAAGTGCTTTCGATTTCCAGTATTAACTAGACCAGGGGTGTATGAGGCCAACATTTTTATCTTGTATTTTTTTGTTCTAAAATTGTTTGCTTATAAAAACTTTCTTGATCAACTGTTAAAGTTTGTTCCACCTGATATGAAAGCCTGTATATATCATTATATTAAAATACAGTTTATATTACATACATTTTTTGTTATGCAATTGTTACTTACGTAACAGATTATGAATCAATATTTATTTTTAAATATAATATATACATAAAGTTTATTGACTGATAAATTAAAGTAAATAAACTCGTAAGAATAAACAATTGTGATTTATTTTTTTGTTATAAATTATTATGTTATTTTGTGTTGATCTAGGAACATTAATTAAATCACATATGAAACTGTCAAAATAGTTTTGGAATATTAAATAAAAATTTACAAGATTATAAACATATGTTATACAATGTTAAATATTATGTTTTTTGTAATAAGTTTTTGTGCGTGTGTGCAGATTGTAATGGCTTTAGAAAGTGTACCGAGGCTTTATGAATACTATACAACCGGTGGCATTGTTAGTGGCTTAAATGCCGACAATGAAAACTTTACGTTGAACGGTCGTAATATTACTTTGTATAGTGGTGCAGTGCATTATTTTCGAGTTCCAAAACAGTACTGGCGAGATAGATTGAAGAAAGTTAGAGCTGCTGGATTGAATGCTGTAGAAACGTATGAATATTTTATTAAAAATTTGAAAGAACCTGGAGCTATAGTCTATTTCATTTAAGTTTGCAGTGGTGGGCGGGGATTAGACGGTACGATTCACACAGAAATTATTTTATAGCTAACAGAAAAGTTTTTTCACTAGAAATTTATTAAATCTTAAACCTTTCAGTGAATTTTTTTCAAACCTTCACTGTATTTAGATTCATCCTTCATACAAAGTATAGGCTAAAATTTATTTTTAACACATTTATAGTTTTTATGCTGTGATTTTTTTGTTTGGCAAAACGGGAAATAACTCGCATTTTAATTTATTACTGATTGTTGTAAATACTCAATAGTGTTTTTTTTCTTGACGTCAGACGTGTAATTTTTTTTAAAACCACGTAATTTTTGGCATATCTGAACTGTCATATAACTTTTAATGGAATTTACAAGAAATTAAATTCACCTTTGTGTCATAAATATTACTTTTCTTATATCCTAATGTCAACTGTATATATACATACATTTGTAGAATAACTAATCTGACAGTTTGAATTTAATTGCAATTATTTCCAAGGCAACATGATGTATTGCATTAGTGAAAATTGTGTTATTGTGAATTTATCTGGCGTTTTGACCAATCAGGAGCGCGTATTATACTTCCTATGCTAGCTACCGCTGCAATCTTAAATGAAATAGACTATAGTTACTTTGGCTTCCGAATAGCTCTTATAAATGTTTTTTTTTTTTTGTTAAAGTTATGTCCCGTGGAATTTACATGAACCAGAAGAAGGCAAATATGATTTTGGAAATGGTGGAACTGATTGGGAGGATTTTCTAAATTTAAGTGAGTTTCTTACGATTGCAAAAGAAGAGGATTTGTTTGTTCTTATAAGACCTGGGCCATTTATATGTGCAGAATGGGAGTTTGGTGGTATGCCGAGGTAATAACAAATTTTTAGATCAATTTACAAAATAGAAGTCGAGTTATACTTTTAACCAAGTCAACAAGTATTGCCTTTTTATACCCTGCAAATAAATTATAGATAGTTATATTTAAAAATCAATAATTTTTTTTTAATTTTCAAAGTGGGCTAAGGGTGATGGCTACTGTGACGGGTCAAAAAATTGTCAATGTTTGGGAATTTTTTTCACAGATATAACTAATTATTTTTGAATCAGGTAAAGGACATTTTATTAAGTATATATATATTCAACTTATTTAATATCAATTTTTATTGAAAAATATTAAATATTTACAAAGTTATGAGCCTCGATGTGACGACCAAAAAAAATATTTTTCTCTATGATCGACTCGAAATTTCAAGAAGGGTTGTATTAAAAAAATAAATAAATTTTTTATCAATTCTTTTTATCTATATGAATGTTGCTATCGTTGCATGTACCTAGCTGTTTTTTTTTATTTTATTTTTTCACAAAATGGCGATCGTTTGAATTTTTTTTTCATTTTTAAGACCTATTTTTACTTTCTTATACCAATGTATATGAAATATACATATAGTATAAGTAAGTATAGTAAACGCGATTTTTTTCGAAATCCGGATTTTGATGGAATTATTAATTTTGACCTTCCCTGAATCCATTCTGACTATTTTCGCCATGATGTCTGTGTGTCTGTCTGTCTGTCTGTCGGTCGGTCTGTCGGTCTGTCTGTAGACGCTGTAACTCAAATACGACAAATCGTAGAAAGGTGGAATTTTATACTTAAGATTGATTTTTGCCTGGGAAGAAAACCTCCTATTTTTGAAAACGATCATTCAACCGGAAACGGATGTTTACCTACATCGATTTTTGAATTTTTCGAATTACACTGAAACAGTGCGAATTAGAGAAAAATGGCCAAGTTGAAAATTGTAGGTAATATTATTATCTATAATTTATGTTCTATTAATTTTTTCAAAAAAAAAACAAATTTAATTTTTTTTTTTTTTTACTAAGTATTCGATTTTAAGTACATTTCAAATGGTTCATAACAGAGAAGAAATATCTGCCATGAGTGTCATGGGACTTTCTTATACGTATTACAGAGACTGTACGTGTTTGCCATAGGTACCATGGGCCTTTCTTATACGTAATACTGAGAATAAACACTGTATACTCTAATTCATTTAGTTTGCAGTAGTCGTCGTGCGACTTGACGGTATTAGTTGTGATCCGTACGGTCAAAGCACCCAGCAACCAGTATAGATTATTCTAAATAATGATTTTAAAAAAAATATTTCTGGCTAAATCATAAGTGTTGGAAAAAAATGTATGGGGAATAAATTATAGATAGTAACATACTCGACATTTTTTATCTAAAACATTTTTGTCTTATTTCAAAAAATTCAAAAAATTACATGAGTAAACATCCGTTTCCGGTTTAGTGATCATTTTAAAAATAAGGTGGTTGTCTTCCCAGATGAAAGATTATTATAAATATAAAATTACACCCTTCCATCATCAGTCGTTTAGGAGTTATGGGTATTTTTACTTTCTTATACCAATGTATATGAAATATACATATAGTATAAGTAAGTATAGTAAACGCGATTTTTTTCGAAATCCGGATTTTGATGGAATTATTAATTTTGACCTTCCCTGAATCCATTCTGACTATTTTCGCCATGATGTCTGTGTGTCTGTCTGTCTGTCTGTCGGTCGGTCTGTCGGTCTGTCTGTAGACGCTGTAACTCAAATACGACAAATCGTAGAAAGGTGGAATTTTATACTTAAGATTGATTTTTGCCTGGGAAGAAAACCTCCTATTTTTGAAAACGATCATTCAACCGGAAACGGATGTTTACCTACATCGATTTTTGAATTTTTCGAATTACACTGAAACAGTGCGAATTAGAGAAAAATGGCCAAGTTGAAAATTGTAGGTAATATTATTATCTATAATTTATGTTCTATTAATTTTTTCAAAAAAAAAACAAATTTAATTTTTTTTTTTTTTTACTAAGTATTCGATTTTAAGTACATTTCAAATGGTTCATAACAGAGAAGAAATATCTGCCATGAGTGTCATGGGACTTTCTTATACGTATTACAGAGACTGTACGTGTTTGCCATAGGTACCATGGGCCTTTCTTATACGTAATACTGAGAATAAACACTGTATACTCTAATTCATTTAGTTTGCAGTAGTCGTCGTGCGACTTGACGGTATTAGTTGTGATCCGTACGGTCAAAGCACCCAGCAACCAGTATAGATTATTCTAAATAATGATTTTAAAAAAAATATTTCTGGCTAAATCATAAGTGTTGGAAAAAAATGTATGGGGAATAAATTATAGATAGTAACATACTCGACATTTTTTATCTAAAACATTTTTGTCTTATTTCAAAAAATTCAAAAAATTACATGAGTAAACATCCGTTTCCGGTTTAGTGATCATTTTAAAAATAAGGTGGTTGTCTTCCCAGATGAAAGATTATTATAAATATAAAATTACACCCTTCCATCATCAGTCGTTTAGGAGTTATGGGTATTTTTACTTTCTTATACCAATGTATATGAAATATACATATAGTATAAGTAAGTATAGTAAACGCGATTTTTTTCGAAATCCGGATTTTGATGGAATTATTAATTTTGACCTTCCCTGAATCCATTCTGACTATTTTCGCCATGATGTCTGTGTGTCTGTCTGTCTGTCTGTCGGTCGGTCTGTCGGTCTGTCTGTAGACGCTGTAACTCAAATACGACAAATCGTAGAAAGGTGGAATTTTATACTTAAGATTGATTTTTGCCTGGGAAGAAAACCTCCTATTTTTGAAAACGATCATTCAACCGGAAACGGATGTTTACCTACATCGATTTTTGAATTTTTCGAATTACACTGAAACAGTGCGAATTAGAGAAAAATGGCCAAGTTGAAAATTGTAGGTAATATTATTATCTATAATTTATGTTCTATTAATTTTTTCAAAAAAAAACAAATTTAATTTTTTTTTTTTTACTAAGTATTCGATTTTAAGTACATTTCAAATGGTTCATAACAGAGAAGAAATATCTGCCATGAGTGTCATGGGACTTTCTTATACGTATTACAGAGACTGTACGTGTTTGCCATAGGTACCATGGGCCTTTCTTATACGTAATACTGAGAATAAACACTGTATACTCTAATTCATTTAGTTTGCAGTAGTCGTCGTGCGACTTGACGGTATTAGTTGTGATCCGTACGGTCAAAGCACCCAGCAACCAGTATAGATTATTCTAAATAATGATTTTAAAAAAAATATTTCTGGCTAAATCATAAGTGTTGGAAAAAAATGTATGGGGAATAAATTATAGATAATAACATACTCGACATTTTTTATCTAAAACATTTTTGTCTTATTTCAAAAAATTCAAAAAATTACATGAGTAAACATCCGTTTCCGGTTTAGTGATCATTTTAAAAATAAGGTGGTTGTCTTCCCAGATGAAAGATTATTATAAATATAAAATTACACCCTTCCATCATCAGTCGTTTAGGAGTTATGGGTATTTTTACTTTCTTATACCAATGTATATGAAATATACATATAGTATAAGTAAGTATAGTAAACGCGATTTTTTTCGAAATCCGGATTTTGATGGAATTATTAATTTTGACCTTCCCTGAATCCATTCTGACTATTTTCGCCATGATGTCTGTGTGTCTGTCTGTCTGTCTGTCGGTCGGTCGGTCTGTCGGTCTGTCTGTAGACGCTGTAACTCAAATACGACAAATCGTAGAAAGGTGGAATTTTATACTTAAGATTGATTTTTGCCTGGGAAGAAAACCTCCTATTTTTGAAAACGATCATTCAACCGGAAACGGATGTTTACCTACATCGATTTTTGAATTTTTCGAATTACACTGAAACAGTGCGAATTAGAGAAAAATGGCCAAGTTGAAAATTGTAGGTAATATTATTATCTATAATTTATGTTCTATTAATTTAAAAAAAAAAAAAACAAATTTAATTTTTTTTTTTTTACTAAGTATTCGATTTTAAGTACATTTCAAATGGTTCATAACAGAGAAGAAATATCTGCCATGAGTGTCATGGGACTTTCTTATACGTATTACAGAGACTGTACGTGTTTGCCATAGGTACCATGGGCCTTTCTTATACGTAATACTGAGAATAAACACTGTATACTCTAATTCATTTAGTTTGCAGTAGTCGTCGTGCGACTTGACGGTATTAGTTGTGATCCGTACGGTCAAAGCACCCAGCAACCAGTATAGATTATTCTAAATAATGATTTTAAAAAAAATATTTCTGGCTAAATCATAAGTGTTGGAAAAAAATGTATGGGGAATAAATTATAGATAATAACATACTCGACATTTTTTATCTATAACATTTTTGTCTTATTTCAAAAAATTCAAAAAATTACATGAGTAAACATCCGTTTCCGGTTTAGTGATCATTTTAAAAATAAGGTGGTTGTCTTCCCAGATGAAAGATTATTATAAATATAAAATTACACCCTTCCATCATCAGTCGTTTAGGAGTTATGGGTATTTTTACTTTCTTATACCAATGTATATGAAATATACATATAGTATAAGTAAGTATAGTAAACGCGATTTTTTTCGAAATCCGGATTTTGATGGAATTATTAATTTTGACCTTCCCTGAATCCATTCTGACTATTTTCGCCATGATGTCTGTGTGTCTGTCTGTCTGTCTGTCGGTCGGTCTGTCGGTCTGTCTGTAGACGCTGTAACTCAAATACGACAAATCGTAGAAAGGTGGAATTTTATACTTAAGATTGATTTTTGCCTGGGAAGAAAACCTCCTATTTTTGAAAACGATCATTCAACCGGAAACGGATGTTTACCTACATCGATTTTTGAATTTTTCGAATTACACTGAAACAGTGCGAATTAGAGAAAAATGGCCAAGTTGAAAATTGTAGGTAATATTATTATCTATAATTTATGTTCTATTAATTTTTTCAAAAAAAAACAAATTTAATTTTTTTTTTTTTTACAAAGTATTCGATTTTAAGTACATTTCAAATGGTTCATAACAGAGAAGAAATATCTGCCATGAGTGTCATGGGACTTTCTTATACGTATTACAGAGACTGTACGTGTTTGCCATAGGTACCATGGGCCTTTCTTATACGTAATACTGAGAATAAACACTGTATACTCTAATTCATTTAGTTTGCAGTAGTCGTCGTGCGACTTGACGGTATTAGTTGTGATCCGTACGGTCAAAGCACCCAGCAACCAGTATAGATTATTCTAAATAATGATTTTAAAAAAAATATTTCTGGCTAAATCATAAGTGTTGGAAAAAAATGTATGGGGAATAAATTATAGATAATAACATACTCGACATTTTTTATCTAAAACATTTTTGTCTTATTTCAAAAAATTCAAAAAATTACATGAGTAAACATCCGTTTCCGGTTTAGTGATCATTTTAAAAATAAGGTGGTTGTCTTCCCAGATGAAAGATTATTATAAATATAAAATTACACCCTTCCATCATCAGTCGTTTAGGAGTTATGGGTATTTTTACTTTCTTATACCAATGTATATGAAATATACATATAGTATAAGTAAGTATAGTAAACGCGATTTTTTTCGAAATCCGGATTTTGATGGAATTATTAATTTTGACCTTCCCTGAATCCATTCTGACTATTTTCGCCATGATGTCTGTGTGTCTGTCTGTCTGTCGGTCTGTCTGTAGACGCTGTAACTCAAATACGACAAATCGTAGAAAGGTGGAATTTTATACTTAAGATTGATTTTTGCCTGGGAAGAAAACCTCCTATTTTTGAAAACGATCATTCAACCGGAAACGGATGTTTACCTACATCGATTTTTGAATTTTTCGAATTACACTGAAACAGTGCGAATTAGAGAAAAATGGCCAAGTTGAAAATTGTAGGTAATATTATTATCTATAATTTATGTTCTATTAATTTTTTCAAAAAAAAAACAAAGGCTATAGGGGGATAAGAATGGGTAAAGTGCCCCCGCGCCAATTATGGCTGTTATATTTTTTGTAGTAACTACTAACACAGGTAACAATTTGACCAAATTTTAACCCTCAAAAATTTACCCCCAAGGGGTGAGAATTAATTTTGAAAATTTCGTAAAAAATTAATAACTTTTGAAAGAGTCAACCGATTTGAATAAAATTTTAATATGTCATATATGTCATTAAGGTGCTTTATAGAAAAAATCGGTAAACCTGAAAACTTAACATAACCTCAAAAAAAAGTGTTTTATATTTTTCAAAAATTTTTTTTGCTCACTTTCAATTTTGGCACAATCACCAAAATATTTGTGTGACTTTCTAGCATAGTTTTTTATAATATATGTTTTTTTCAGATTTTGTTTCCAGCTGCGTGACACCTAAAAAAAAATTTATATTTTTCTAAAATTTTTTTCACTCACTTTCAATTTTGGTACAGTCACCAAAATTTTTTTGTGATTTTCTGGCATAGTTTTTTATAATATATATTTTTTTCAGATTTTTTTTCCAAGTGCGGGACACAAAAATTTTTCAAAAAATTTTTCAAAATTTTTTTTCGCTCACTTTTAATTTTGGTACAATCACCAAATTTTTTCAGTAATTGTCTGGCCTAGGTATTTATAATATATGTTTTTTTTACTTTTTTATTCCAGCTGCGTGATACCTAAAAAAAATAAAAAGTATTTTTTGAAATTTTTTTTGAGGTTATGTTTGCCGTACAATCACAAAAATATTTTGTATCTTTCTATCATAATTTTTTTATAATATTTTATATATTTTTTAGATTTTTTTCCAGTTGCGGGACACAAAAAAAAAATTTTTTTTTAAATATTTTTTTCGCTCACTTCAATTTTGGTAGTCAACAAAAAAATTTTGTGGCTTCCAGGCATAGCTTTCTATAATATATATTTTTTCGGATTTTTTTTCCAGCTGCGTGACAAAAAAAAGTTTTTATTTTTTATTTTTTTTTTATTGCTGGTTATGTTTGTATTATTTATTACTCATATATGTAGATGTTTTATTCGTAAAAAACTAAAAGCAAAAATATACGTATGTATGAGTATGTACAAAGTAAACTAAACAAAATTGTAGTTAATCAATACATACAATAAAGAGAACTAAATAAAGAATGAAAATAAAAAAGTTATATTCCCTCTCGTAATTATTACATGTACCTATTATACATTTCTTGTATAAAAAATCTTTTAATCTATTTTTGAAAGATTTTATATCGTCAATATTCTTCAGGTAGTCAGTCTGGCAGTGAAATGTAATATTTACTACCTTTTCATAAAGGGCTATTGCTATATCTAGTTGTCCTACAAAAAATCAATGTATGTATATGTTATTATCCTGTCTTATATTAATATATTTATAATTGTGGTTACCTAAATGTAACTCTAAGTTGCTTAAGATCTGCTTTATGACATACATATATTATACAAGTGTCCATTATGTCTCTAAAATAATTTTTTTAGAGGGGACCACATTTATGCAATTTTATAGCTCTTGTTAAATTAAAAAGTTTTCGTACTGTTCACAAGCTACTATTCCAAGCAGCTTACGAACTATTTACAATTTTTAAAGTAACACGCAGCTGAAAAAAAATCTAGAAAAATACGCCAGAAAGTCACTATAAAAATTTGGTGCCTGTACCAACATTGAAAGTGAGCGAAAAAACATTTTGAAAAAATAAAATATTTTTTGGTGTCACGTAGCAGGAAAAAATCCGAAAAAAATATTTATTATAAAAAAATATGTTAGAAAGTCCGAAAACAATATACAAACATAAACTGCAATAAAAAATAAAAAACTTTTTTTTTGTCACGCAGCTGGAAAAAAAATCCGAAAAAATATATATTATAGAAAGCTATGCCTGAAAGCCACAAAATTTTTTTGATGACTACCAAAATTGAAGTGAGCGAAAAAAATATTTAAAAAAAAATTTTTTTTTTGTGTCCCACAACTGGAAAAAAATCTAAAAAATATAAAAAAATATTATAAAAAAATTATGATAGAAAGATACAAAATATTTTTTGTGATTGTACGGCAAACATAACCTCAAAAAAAATTTAAAAAAATACTTTTTATTTTTTTTAGGTATCACGCAGCTGGAATAAAAAAGTAAAAAAAACATATATTATAAATACCTATGCAATTACTGAAAAAATTTGGTGATTGTACCAAAATTAAAAGTGAGCGAAAAAAAATTTTGAAAAATTTTTTGAAAAATTTTTGTGTCCCGCACTTGGAAAAAAAATCTGAAAAAAATATATATTATAAAAAACTATACCAGAAAATCACAAAAAAATTTTGGTGACTGTACCAAAATTGAAAGAGAGTGAAAAAAATTTTAGAAAAATATAAAATTTTTTTTAGGTGTCACGCAGCTGGAAACAAAATCTGAAAAAAACATATATTATAAAAAACTATGCTAGAAAGTCACACAAATATTTTGGTGATTGTGCCAAAATTGAAAGTGAGCAAAAAAAATTTTTGAAAAATATAAAACACTTTTTTTTGAGGTTATGTTAAGTTTTCAGGTTTACCGATTTTTTCTATAAAGCACCTTAGTGACATATATGACATATTAAAATTTTATTCAAATCGGTTGACTCTTTCAAAAGTTATTAATTTTTTACGAAATTTTCAAAATTAATTCTCACCCCTTGGGGGTAAATTTTTGAGGGTTAAAATTTGGTCAAATTGTTACCTGTGTTAGTAGTTACTACAAAAAAATATAACAGCCATAATTGGCGCGGGGGCACTTTACCCATTCTTATCCCCCTATAGCCTTTAATTTTTTTTTTTTTTTACTAAGTATTCGATTTTAAGTACATTTCAAATGGTTCATAACAGAGAAGAAATATCTGCCATGAGTGTCATGGGACTTTCTTATACGTATTACAGAGACTGTACGTGTTTGCCATATGTACCATGGGCCTTTCTTATACGTAATACTGAGAATAAACACTGTATACTCTATTTCATTTAGTTTGCAGTGGTCGCCGTGCGACTTGACGGTATTAGTCGTGATCCGTACGGTCAAAGCACCCAGCAACCAGTATAGATTATTCTAAATAATGATTTTAAAAAAATATTTCTGGCTAAACCATAAGTGTTGGAAAAAAATGTAAGGGGAATAAATTATAGATAGCAACATACTCGACATTTTTTATCTATAACATTTTTGTCTTATTTCAAAAAATTAAAAAAATTACATGAGTAAACATCTGTTTCCATCTTATTGTTAGTAATTATGTTAAACAAAATTCGTTCGATACATAATGTATAAAATAATATTTCTATAGTTTATGTCTCATTCATTTTACTCTATCTTTTATTAGTTTGTCAGAAATATCCTTCACTAAAATAAAAATCACGTACACTGTTCACTGTCATTATTACGTATAAGAAAGTCCTGTGGCACACGGCAGATTATTTTTTATTAGAACGGTTTTAAAAATAGTAATTATCAAAATTTCAAAAATCGGCTACGTGCAACGATAGCTACTACAATTACGAAAATTATAAAAAAAAATAATTGAAATCGGTTCATTAGTCTTTGAGGAATCGTGTCGACCAGGTCGAAAAATGTCATTCCGAGATAAACGTGTTTAATGTTTTTGTTATGTCATAACCGGCCGTGTTACATCGTCTCACTAAATTGACTGTAACTCCGTCAATTTTCAAAATTTAAACTCAATTTTTTGTATACATATATTTATGAATATGTATACTTTAAAATGTAAGAAAAAAAAAATTTTTTTTCCGTCACAGTGGCGTTCCCCCTTAATAGCATAAATTTGATTTGCATTCAATTTCTGTTTGTTGAAATTCAATTTATTTTTTCCCCATTTAATTTATATTATTTTAGTTGGTTACTTCGCAAAAAAGGAATAAAAGTACGGACAAGTGATCCGTTATTTATGTCAGCTGTAAAACAATACTATAAGGCATTATTACCGATAATAGTAGAAAAACAATTTACAAGAGATGGTCCAGTTATAGCAGTTCAGGTACGTGAACCCATCAAAAACATTTTGTAGATATATCAAATAATAATTTTATAAGTGTTTGTCGTTTTAGGTTGAAAATGAGTATTGGAGTGTTAGTGTAGATCATCAAATTGATGTTCAGTATTTAAAAGAATTAAAACAGTCACTGACTGAAAATGGTGTAGTGGAATTACTGTTCATGTCAGATGGCATTTCACTTGTGAATGAAAACGTACTACCTGGAGGTTTGTATTTATATTATTTAAAAATGGCAAACATCTGAATGTGCATTCATTTACATATATTGATGGTCTTAGGTCATAACACAATAACTGCAAAAATATGATTTCTCAGGAGAGCCATTTAAAAGTTTGATGTGTACCTGTTTTATTTTAAGATATTTCTTGAACAAAAGAACACACAAAATTAAATTGTAATAAATACTTATCAGAAAACGGCCAAAATATCAGTTATCATGTTATGACATAAGACCATTGATATATTATATATATAAGTACATAGCCTGTGAAACTTACCGTTTGTTATGCAAAATTAAAGTATAAAACAGAACAATTAAAAAAAAAAATTATCTTTAATTTTGGTAACGGCTTTTACATTTTGTCACAAAATTGAAGATGATATTTTTGATACCTTATACTTTTTTTATTTCCACTCTTTAATTTTCTGCGTTAATTAAAAGTATCTGAAAGTAATATTAATGTTTTGTTTATTTTTAGTCTTACAAACAGCAAATTTCAATGTAAATGCAAAGAAGAATTTGGATTTGTTGAAGAAGAAACAACCTGGTAAACCGATAATGTCTATGGAGTTTTGGACTGGCTGGTTTGACCATTGGTCAGAGAAACATCACGTTAGACCAGGAGAAGGTATTTTTGATTTTTATTGTTTCTGAAATATTGGTTTCGATTGTAATTTTTGTCTTTTTCAGATTTTGAAAGTACATATAAAGAAATTCTTAGCTACCCTGCTTCTGTGAACATGTATATGTTTTTCGGTGGTACGAATTTTGGATTATTGAATGGTGCAAATGTGGGTGATAATTTAGATTATCAACCAACTACAACAAGTTATGGTAAGTTTAAAAAAAAAAAAACATTGAGTGTGTGTACTTATGTACACGCGTTAGAAGTTATACTTCTTTGACATGATTGAAAAACGACTATTTCATCTAGATTTCCATTGTTTTTGGCTTAGACTGTACGTACCATACATCCTTAATTGTATATTATTTCAAAGTCCATATTTAAAAATCATGAAATTTGAATATTATAATGTAATAATCAATCAATCAGATCAGAGAACAGATACAATCAAATATTAATGTAAATGTCGCTTTTAGTTGGTTCAAGATGGCAGCACCAGTATTAAATCGAGTTTAAAAAAGTTATTTTTTTTATAGGCAATACTCTTTACAGTTGTGTTATTTAAGTAAAAGACACAATTTCTACATACCATGCCTATATAGTTCACCGCGTAACGCTTCGTTACATAGCTTTTCATTTCCGTTACATTACTAAATTTTTACCCTCAACGTACCTAAAGAAGTATAACTTCAAAAATAGAAGATGACCCAAAAAAGATTGAGTGTTTTATTTTGTTGATTATTTTACATTTTATGTATACAGTAGAAACTGGTTATAACGACATCGAAGGGACCGGAATTTTAGGTCGTTATAACTGATTGTCGTAATAACCGATAATTCGATTTTTTAAGGCAGCGTTTCTCAACCTTTTAGTACTTGCGACCCAATTTTCAATCACAATTCTCATCGCGCCCCCCTTCCCCCCACCCTCAAACAAAAATTTTCACTGAAAAACAGATCTTAGCTAAATATAAAGAAAATGCTTAGTGTCAATTTCTAATATTAAACTTTCTTTCGAAAAACTTTGCTCTGCAAGACAGGCCCAAGGGAGTCACTAATAATAATCTTGTGTTAAAAATATTGATAAGTATATTCTTAAATACGTTGTGCAGTCAGTACTGATACATTCCTATTTATAAGTGTATTATATCAGTGTAAATGTAAACGTGTATTTTATTTTTTATTATGTCAGAATGTAGGAATTTTATTGCTTTTCTTTCAGTAAATTAAATACATTTTTTAATAATATATTTTCTAATTTTTTCTCGATATGCTTGCGCCTCCCATTCAGTTATATCACGCCCCCCTGTGGAGGCACGCCCCACAGGTTGAGAATCGCTGTTTTAAGATATTTATCGGAAAAACTAAAAATTTCGTGAGTATGCTGAAATTTTGTGTAATTCACCATCTGTGAGCGAAGGTATCGTTAAAATAAAATCAAAATTTTAAGCACAGCATAATAAATATGTATATACATACCTAATATACGATATACAGAAGCAACACTCAACGTTATTTTACTGGAAACATAGTTTGACATTTTGAGGTGCGATTCTGATTGGTTACTCTCCACTAATCATGTACCGTATACGAATATTTGAAACCCACATCTGTTTTCTGTTTATTAGAATTAAACCTAACCTTTTCCATGATGTATTATTATCTCAAACAATATTTTATTTAAATTCTATATACATTTTGAATTGATATTTTCTTAGATTATGATGCACCTTTATCAGAAATTGGTGATTATACTGATAAATATGATAAAGTCGCAGAATTAGTATCTCTATATAATAATATAAAAACGTATGTACCACCACGACCTAAAGTATCAAAGAGGACATCTTTCCCTTCGGTGTCTGTCACTCATACGTTAAGTTTTGAAAATTTCTTGTGTCAAGCACCATATATTGTTAAAAATCCTAAACCAATTTCAATGGAATTATTGCCAATTAACAGTAATTCTGGGCAGAGCTATGGTTATATTGTTTATAGAAAGTCGAACATTAATATAGGTCAGTATATCAGAATTAATAATTGCAACCTTTAATTGTACTGATATTTATATTATAATTCAAATAGATGCAAATTCGATATTGAAAATCGAGGGAAACGTACATGATACTGTCATGGTTTTACTAAATGGAAAATTAGTATCGAAACCTTTAAAAAGTGTTAATGATTTCAATGGATTTGGATATTGGCGACTCAAGTGAGAAAGAATATTTTGATTTTTAACTTTAGATTAAATTATTGGTTTAGAAAATGAATTGTAATTATTTGAAAAGGTTTTTTTTACAACTACATTTTTATTGAAGGGATTCAACTTTGAATTTGAACAATTCTGATCTAAAGAATGCGACATTGGATTTGGTCGTGGAAAATTGGGGTAGAGTTAACTTTGCAAACGATTTAAATGTTTTCAATCAGAAGAAAGGTATCTGGCAAGGTGATATTTTAATAAATGATGGAGTCATCAATGACTGGGAAATTATTCCTCTTGAATTTAAGAAAAAGTGGATCACAAGGTAGTGTTTTTGTTTTTAGGGTTCCGTAGAAAACTAGGAACCCTTATAGTTTCTCCTTGTCCATCCGTCCGTCTTGTAAAAATTTTGACATAATAAGATGAAATTTGGTATACGGCCGTAGATTGATCACCCAAAAACAGAAATGATAAGATTTTTGAAAAAAAAAACAAATTTTTTTAAACCCCCCTTTCATAAAATGAAGTGTTTTAAAAAAAAATTTCACCTACCCCATTGAGTAAGGTGTCGTTAGAAAGGTCTCCTAAAATGCAACAAAAAATATATTAGAACTTTTTGATTTTAACTCTTCAATCACGATGTATTTGCTCTCCAAAGTCATTATAAAAGCGCCCCACCCCACTCTATTTTCTAATCTATCAATTCAAAAAATCTGAAAAAATTCCAGAATGTAGCTATTAATCAGTAGGGGAGAGCAGGTAGGATTCGTACACTTTTTACTCTGAGCCTTATAAAAAATAAACTATTAGCTATTACAAAATTATTAGAATACCGCTATATTACCCATATATCTGGCTTTAATACTGTGAAGTGTAGTTTTCATATAAAACAGTATAGGGAAGCTACGGCATGCATGGGGTAGCTTCGTGCATAGTCGGGAACCTCCGTATAGTCAAAGAAAATGCCATTTATTCAATGTATTAAAGTCATTTATTGAGGTCAAAGTTAACACAGAATCAGCCTTCATGTAGTAAACTAACAATTATTGTATTTAAAGTATTTATAATTGCTTAAACATAAATATATAATTCTTTTAATTTTTATTTTTTTTTAACTCAAAAATGGCGCCTGCAGGGGGCTCCAAGCAAAAATTTTGTCTGCCCCCCCCCCCCCCTCTAGCTCAGTAACTGGCTCAAAAAATCTGAAAAAATTGATAATGGAGTTCTGGTACAGTACGAATCTACCCCACTCATAACTGTACGAAGGTACCCCAACCCGAGAAATCAACAAATTAATTTGGAATAAAAATAACCATTATAGTTACACTAAAATGACTATTTAAATATTAAACCAAGATTTTAAGGCATCAACTATAAATAAATCACTTTTATAATTCGAGCATTACTTATACCAACCAAGCGTGTTCAAAGATGAAAACAAAAAATACTTAAGCAGAGCAAAAATACATATCGACTTGCTCCATTGAAGCCGGTGACCGTACTATCACCTCGCCCTGCAGGTACCCTTTGCGTATGAGGAGGAATCACCCATACAAACGCGAACATGTAAATTTATTAGATAGCATAGATATCACCACTGTACGAATGCTCCCTGTGTACGAAGCCTACCTGCTCTCCCCTACTTTCACTGAAAATTATAACGAACATTGTCAAAAATATTTTGAACGGGGGGTTCTATTGACTGAAAAGTGATCTCACATTTTTTTTCCCACTTACCTCATTGAGCGGGGTGTTATTTTTTGATTTTAACCCTTCAGTCACGATATATTTGCTTTTTAATGTCATTGTCAGAGCGCCCCCCCCCCCATCTATTTTCTAAACTATCAATTAAAAAAAACTGAAAAAATTCATAATGTAGCTTTTAATTGGTAATTTCACTGAAAATTATAACGAACATTATAACAACCCGTTTTATTGTTATATGTATTAAATCCCCCTTTTCGCTTGTCGATATGTATTATTTGAAATTTTCAGTACATTCAGTATCGTGTATGACTACATTGACATTTAAATTGACAAAGTGACATATCTGTTTTTCTATTTTACATTTATTGATAATATATCATAGAATTGTTTAATTTACAGTTTAAATAAGTGGAATTTAATTGAAGCCTACAATCATACTGGACCTGCTATTTACAAAAGTACAATAAACATTGACGAACCTACAGACACCTTTATCGACATGAGTAAATGGAATAAAGGTATCGTAGCTATCAATGGGTTTATAATTGGAAGATATTGTTTACTCGGGCCTCAGTTTACTCTCTTTTGGCCAGCACCATTACAAATAAAAGGTGCAAATGAAGTAAGTTATAAAAACGTTAATGAAATCAATGTTCTGTTATCTACTCTATTATTTTTTAGATTGTCATATTTGAACATTTTAATGGTAACAATAAAGTCGTGTTTTCACCAAAACATATATTCTCTGATGATGAATTAATAAGTAAGTATATTCCTCCGATGGGCTTAGATGATCTGTCAGATCAAATTAAAATAATTTAAGAATTATTTCAATATTTATGGGACATGAAAGTTTTATTTGTGTAGGTATTATAATGGGTATAAGATAAATCCAGTAAAAAATACTGTACAAATTTGTTATTTTTATACGTAAAATTTAATGGATTATTTCATTTCTGTAGCAAATGTATCATTTATTGTTTTATTCTGTATTTGCTGTAAGTAGATATAATAATTATTCTCATATGTTAATTGTAAGAAATACACGTTTTCATAGATACAGGTTTTTTCTTTTATACTTTGTTAGTATATTGTAGAGATACTCCAGTAAGAGTTATGACAACATTGTCATTTTGATGCAATTTGTATTATTTTTAGCAAGCATAGAAAAAAATGAAACTGAACATAAAGCCCACCGCACATGGACACTATTTTGCTTGCTGAATTGTCTGCTTGATTTAGCTGCTAGGTTTCAAGTGTGCTGTGGCGCTAGATGTTGTACTGGTTTTTTTTACAGTTGGCTTCACACGATGCTAGTTTCAAAACTGGATTTTGAAACTGGTTTTGTTGCATGCACAGTGACAGCTCAGATCACGCTCAGATGTCAAAAAAAATATGTAACAAAAATGTAAGTATTTTTTTAGTCATCGCAGCAAACACTTCACTTCCAAAAATACTAGCATTAAAATATACATATGATTCATATGATACATATATTATGATATCATCTGTCAGTTTATGCGCATGTCACCCACGTGATAAAATACTGCTTTCCGATTGGTCCTCACTCAAAGAAGCAAGGAATCCAGCACGAAAAATAGCACATGTTCCATCAGTAGAATCCAGCATGCATGCACACAACACAACCTGCAGTGACGTGATTTTCCATCTCCACAGCCAGCAAAAATCCCAGCTGACAATCCAGCAGGCAAAATAGCGTCGTGTGCGGCGGGCTTTATTTAGAAGTATAATTAATGACATTGATTGATCGTGTAATTGATAAAATCAGAAAATTTGACTTTGAGTGAGACTTGGCTACTATAATAAATTAGAAATCGATTTGAGCTCTCAGAACTCTTAACTATGAGTATCTCTAGTATATTCCCATGTCAATTTATTTACATTTTTAAGGAGTCCACGGGTATATTTCCAAAGTACCATTCAGTACAGAGCAGCGCTTGAAAACTGCTGTAACGCATTGGAGTTTAAAACACATTTAACTAATATTTGTAAACCTTAGTTCCTAAATATAGAATTTCATCCTTATATATCTTTTGTTTTTGATTTACAGCATCTACATCATTAGCCAGCATACAGACATCTAAAAATCTTGAATTTAAAAAAAATTGGGTGTACTTTATCATATTTAATTAACAAATGCTTATCTATGATAAAAATTAAAAACAAGTTATTGAGTTTCGATTTGATATTTCTACTAAATGTACTGTTTCTTTTAAAACTTTTTGATCCTACTAACTCAAAATATATTTATTATTCTGTGACTGTGACTCAAAACGGATTTTGAAAAACAAATAAAACAGCAACAGTTCCCAAATTGTTGCTAATTTTATCAACCTGAGTTGAAGTTGAGTGTTTTTTGACAATTTCTGTTTTGTTGCTTAGGTGGAAAACCTGAAAAACCGACTTTACAGTCCACAGTTTTTAAGTGGTGCTCTATACTGGATGGGACTTTGGAAATATATAACCCGTTGTAGTGGTTTATAATTGGAAGATAACATGGATTGCTTTAATCGAAGCGCACTCCACTCTTCCATGTTTGACGTCTGACATGTTTTCATTTGAAGTTACTCATTGGCGTATCGAAGAATAATAAAACCAATAAAACTATTTTAAGTAAATAAAAATTTGAACTTACTCACATGTAAATAGTAGACAAACACATTTACAATTTATATTTAAAACTGAATCATTTTTTGGATGTTATGTTAATAAATAAGAATAAACAAATAAAATAAAAATAGTTATATATATAATATGTAACGCTACTGAATAATGGAATTTTTTTAACCCATATGTTTGTATACCATATGAAACGTCAAAGTGGATCCAACATTTCTTATTAAAAGAATATTATTAATTAAGAAATGGGAAGATTAAATACAAGTTTGAATAGAGTAATCATTTTCGATAAAGTATGTCGAGCTTGTATGATGGAAAAGGTTGGATTAAGGCCGATATTTAATTTAAATATTGCTGATAATTTAATGTCAATTGCTGCTGTCAAAGTAAGTTATCAAAAATATATATTTTATGCTTTATTAGTTTATTATCTATTTAAATTTTAGATAAAACAAAATGATGAATTACCTTCAAAAATATGTAGTGATTGTCTTAAAAAATTACAATATTCAATCGTATTCAAACAGAAAGTGGAAAAAGCTGATTCTGTACTTCGAAAGTACCACAATATGCGAAAAAAGAAAGCAGAGTCAGAAAACGATGTGGAAGAAAATCAAGAGTTAGATAAAGTGGGATCCGACAACAAAACTGAATTAGAAAATGTCAGCTTTAGCAATACCGATCACGAATATACACAGCGTGTCAGACAATCATCAAGACTAGCTAAAAAAGCTAATTTTAAATTAAAAACATTGAAAGGCAAGAGTAAAATATTGCATGAATTGATACAATTTGATAAAGAAACTTCTGATGACGAGAAAGAACAACCACCAGTCAAAATTACTGCTGTAAATATATTTTCTGATGGTCCACCACCTCTAGTGCCTTTAGTGCCAATTGCACCTGAAGAAATACCAACTTTTCCGGTTGAAAAGAAAACTCCTCCGGTTGCGATTGCATTGAAACCTATATCAGATGAAACTCCTCCGTTGGTACCCCTAAAACCGATCATTCCAGGTTTAGAGGAATTGGCAATAATAACAAAAGATATAGTTAAGCCAAAATTTTCATGCCAAATCTGTTATGAGGAGTTTTCAGATCCATTGAAACTTAAAGGACATATGTCGATACATTCCCAAGAAAACAGACTTACATGTAATATTTGTAAGAAAGAGTTCAATGATAGCAAGAGACTGATAGGTCACTTGAAAGGGCACATGGTAGTTAAACGCTATGAATGTAAATTTTGCGGCAAGCGGTACCCAAACCCAAGTACTTTTAAAGTTCATATGAGATCTCATACTGGTAACATTATTTTATTTTTATTACTCATTCTGTTCCAAAATATGATGTCACATTTAGCATTTAAGGGGGAACATATGAGTAGACGGCAGAAAAAACAGGTGAATTTTTTCATGAAATGCTGCCTGATTCATTTTTCAATCAGTTTCTGATCTTTCTGGCTTGATAAAAAAAATCATACCTTTCGAAAGAGGAAACCTATCCGAAAATATTGTGTAAAAATTTAAAGCAAATAGGGCCAACGTTTTTCAAAATATTTTGAAACGAACTTTAGAAAGTACATTTTGAGATAATCGCTTTTAGAGTCTATGTTCTCTCTTAATCTGTGGTTTTTGTGTTAATTAGTATTGTAGATTTTTATAAAAATTAACACATTATTACATTATCGAACAATAAATAATTATAAAGGGTTAAATAAGTTTTTTTTAATTTTTAAATTAATGAAATGTTGATTTATTTCCAGGTGAGAGGCCGTACAAGTGTCCGACATGTGGTAAAGGCTTTGTACGGTGGGCTGCGGTTGCCGTGCACATGAAGTGTCATGAGTCAAGTACACCATATCGGTGTGAGCTGTGTAAGCGCGGTTTTAAGCTGGCGTCCAACTTGGAGCGGCACAAAGTAATACACACGGGTTCCATGCCGTACATCTGCAGTTACTGTGGCAAGACGTTTACGCAGAACGATAATCTGCAGTTGCATGTGAGGACGTACCACACTTTCGAGAGGCCTTATCTCTGTAGTAAATGTGGTCAGTAGTTATTTAATTTCATTAAGTTTTAAGTTTTTAAAAGCGTACGCATTGCATGCTGTTATTGTAAAATTCTAAAATTACACAAAAAATAATAACAATGAGGAGTCAAATAAACCAAAAACATGTTTGGAAAGTTACCTTCCTAAAAAAATGTAATCCAAAGCTTATTATAAGTCAAAAAGTATCATAATTTACTCTTAAGGTTGTTTTTCACTAAAATCGATCACTACAGAATTTGTTAAAATTTTAATATTGTGTTAAGTAAGTTAGTTTGCATTTGAAAAAAAAATTTCAGATCAGCTTACCATTTCGTTTATTAATTATAAACGTGCAAAGTTGGCCTCTTATACATTGCAAGCATAGGGATCCACTTGGAATTTGATATTCGTTTAATTCGTGTATTAAAACTAAACGTCAGATTTTAACCAAAAACGGATATGTTATAGATTATTAATTAAAGAATGTATATATAAAATTCTAGAATGATTTACCACCTCCTTAAATAATTATTAATTTTTAACTTTGATAAATTCCCGAACTCATGACATAAATATACGATATGGCAACAGTGCATTCGGCGCACTCTTCGAAATATAAAAACGTGGTATTGATAACTGACGCACGTTGTAAATAGCAATTTATTATTGATAAACATTTAATGTTTTTATTTATAATAATAATAATAGTTGCTATTGTTATTATAATTATTACTATTGTCAGCAATAGTAATAATTATAATATTGTTAAAAATAAATCTTGTTATCTTGTCTAATATTGTAAATTGTTGCCAGATCTATTTGTTCTATTTCACTGACATAGCAAAACCCTGTAGTTCATGCTTAATTCCGCTAGATGCCATGACTTTCGGTGAACAACAACCTTAATATTAATAAAAATATTTGTTAAACTATTGCTGAAAATTAATGTTTAACTATATCGAATAATTTGATACTTTTCTTCTTGTAACAATTATTTCAGAACAGATGTAGTACAGTAGATGTTCCATCTTGTAACTCCCTAAGAAGTACTTCCCGTATTTCTACGTACAACTGTCACTTATAATAGATTTAGAAGAACACACAGTATGGAATGACGGGAGTTAACAATATGGAACGTTGACTATATTTAACCCTCGGAGTACACACCTATTTTTTCAACCTACTAGTACACTCTGGGTCAATTTGACCCTGCTTACTTTTTGATCGCCTATAATTCCGCAACTACGAAACCTTTTGACTTACCAAAATTCAAAGGTATACTTTGACTCATGGTAAATGAATTTATAAGTGTTACAAATACCTTTGAAGTATTCAACATACTTAAAAAAAAACGCAAAAAATGTAAAATACCTGAGCGCTATTCACGATCAAAGTCGGTGCATGGGTCAAATTGACCCACAAGAGGCTCCGAGGGTTAAATTAATTTTATAACCAACAAAAAATAAAAACATACGTGCGTTCATGATGAAAGGAACAAATTCGTTTAAAATTTAGGTAATTACTTTGTGGAAAAACGCTTGGACACGTCGATTAGTATTTTTAATTGCTGATTTTTTGACTTAAGAAAATTTTATACAGGGTGTCTCAAGAAGAATATATGCAGCCATCATTGATTTTTTAAATGGAACATCCTATATATTATGCCATTTTTGAATTGTACGATAAATTCTGAATACTTTTTGTATAACATAGCATAGCACTAAAATCAGCAGTGTGTTCAGAATTATAATTAAAAAATGGCATAATATACAGAATGTTCCATTAAAAAAAATCAATGATGACTGCATATATTCATCTTGAAACACATTTCAAACGACATTGTTCCAAAAACCGCTAATTTTGAGCAATGATATTCTGTCAGATTTTATCGTACAATTAAAAAATGGCATATTATATAGGGTATTCCGTTTAAAAATCAATGATGGCTGCATATATTCTTCTTGAGACACCCTGTATAAAATTTTCTTATGTCAAAAAATCCGCAACTAAAAATACTAATCGACGTGTCCGAGCGTTTTTCCACAAAATAGTTATCTGAATTTTAAACAAATTTGTTCCTTTCATCATTGACGATCCACTGTAAGTAAAGTGAAATAATAAAGTTTATATTACAGGTAAAGGTTTTGTGAGTGCGACCAGACTAAACAGACACATGTGGACACACTCAGGTAAAAAACAGTACACCTGCCGAACGTGCAACAAAGGTTATGCCAACCTGAACGACCTGCGCAACCACATGAAAATTCACGGCATGCAAGGTGACGACAGTAAACGGTACGCTTGCGAGGTATGCGACCTGAGGTTCTACCACAAGTGTCGACTGGCAAGGCACATCAAAGTGCACGAGCGGCCACATATCTGTGCGGTGTGTAATAAGACGTTCAGTAGGGAGGAGCTCTTGATGAAGCACATGACAATGAAGCACGGTGTAGGGGGGGAGGGTGATGTTCAACAGGAACCTGTTATAGATATTGATATTGTCGAGCATGTCAAAATTGAGTCGAGTGATGGGTTAGTGTTTCAGAGGTATTGAATCGTTTGATTTTTAAGGGTCTTTTTACGGTTTGTGATATGGTAGAATTTTTATTGTTTGTGATAGTCTGCTTTGATGAAAGTTAATGTGAAGAAGTAAAGTCGTTATATACGGACCAGACGGGTAATATGGACACCTCCTTTCAGTGGCGTCACTAGGGTTGGTGTCACCCAGTGCAGTATGTCATTCATGGTGTCACCCCCTAAGTACTAATTAATAAAAAAAAATTTAGTCATTGCCAAAAAAATATTAATATTATAAATATTATATATATTATAAATATATATAAATATTAAGCCTTAAATACTGTTGTTTTGCATTGGGGTGTCACCCCTTGTGATGGTGTCACCCGGTGCGGTCCGCACCCCCCGCACCCCCCTAGTGACGCCACTGCCTCCTTTTGTTGCTCCATTTTACATTTTATAAAGACAACATTAATATATATCTTAGCTTACACCTCTAAATAACTGCGTCAGTTGACATGACAGTGTTTGGAATACCGGTATGTCATTGAGGGCAACTTAATGAAATTTGTCATTTTTGGTTATTTTTGTTAAGTTAGTTTAAATTTTTATTGTATTAAATTGTTTAAATTAATTATATTGCTGTTTAAACTTGTAGGTACAAGAGTTGGCCGTATAAACAGTGCTTTTAATTCACGTAATAATTATTGCCTCGGCGATACATTTTTTTTTTAAATACATGTGGTTGCAGGTATTATATGGCTATGAAGTGTAATAATTAACCAGAATCGTGATGAGGCAAATAATATGAAAAGTATATTAATCATTCAGTACTTCACAACTATTCGCTTCCGCAAAAATCCTTTTTTAGTACAAATCTTTATGATGGTGCCCACTAAATGGTGTGCCTATAGTTCTGCACATGTACTCTTTGCTACGCCATTGCTTTTTTTTACAGTGACAACATATAAGTTTTAAATAAAAACAACAAAATAAATATAATTTTTTTTTTTTTAACCACCTAATATAGATAATCCTGTATTAAGGTATCAAGCGTGTAATATGGACCACTGTGGGCCATATTACACGCACATTTTTTAAGAGGCTGATTTTCGATTGTAATTTAAGAATTCTATTTTTGCCTGCTTGATCTCGTTAAAAGATTAAATTCTCTGTCTAATGAAATGATAAGTGCAGATTTTAAATAATATCAGGTTTTTTACCGAAAACATGAATGGTGTTCCGTATATACCGACTTTACTCTAATTATTTCACCAGTCAAAACTGGTTTCAATAGCCTATTTCAAATTAATTAACCAGAAGGAGAAAACTTATGTAATTATTCTGTATTGGTTTGGACTCCTCCCAGTGGCGGCGTAAGGGGTGGGGGGGGGGGGGGGGGCGGTAGGGGCGGTCCGCCCCGGGTGCCAAGCACCAAGGGGTGACAAATTATTCTTTAAATACTCTGGAAAGTGTGTATAACATGTCATTAAGATCATAAATAAAAATAAAAATATTGAATTGACAACAAAAAAATAAAAATAAAATGAAGGACAACACTTTTTTTCTAGAAGGGGGTGCAAAAAACCAGAAAACTGAAATTAATATTGAGTTGAGAACGAAAAAAAAGGGGGGGGGGTGCAAAAAAAAACGCCCCGGGTGCCAATCTACCTTACGCCGCCACTGACTCCTCCCCCACTACCTCACGTAAGTATTCATAAGATTTTATAAATTTCTCCTCCCAAAATGCCTTTAATTACATGGATGCTTCCTAATAAATTTTGGACAATTAATATTCTGCTGTATTATAAAAAGAACCGTAAAAAGGCTGTAGCCAAATTACCAAGAATTAATCTTTAATTTGTGATATACATTTTGGGTTATATTATTTATGAAAAATAAATATAAATAATAATATTATTATAAATATTTTAAAAATATTTTATTAAGACTGACGCCAAGTCGATAAAATTTACGAAATTCAGAAATAAATTTTTTTCATATAATGGTTCTTTAGGGTGTCACCAAGAAATCCTAAAGTTTCCCTTCTCCAACGAGGTCGGCGTCCCAATGTTATTTTATTATTTTTTTTCTTTATATTAAAAAATGTGAGTAATAATATATACATGTATAAATATATAATTTACTTTAACCATTTTTCATTAGCCCATAGGTACATTTTTTTATTATTATTTTTATACAAAAAATATCATGATTAAAAGACTAAAAAAATTCTAAATGTGTAAAAAAAACATCATACTTCAAAATATACGTTAATGGAAAAAATAAATAACATTGTTTGAAATTTTTTTCATAAATCTTTTGTCGTTCAATACAGGTGATTAAAAAGTGGTTGTACTCATAGACGTAGAGACATGGACAGCGTATTCGTATTAACATAATGGTGTAACATTTGTTATCTGTAACTGAGAGAGAGATGCAGTATAATTTGGAAAATATCTATGTATATCTTTTTCTAAGCATCTGATTGGTAGTTTATTAGAGTTCAGGGTAGTACTTATGTCGTATATTTATTTATTTACGTACAGTCAATATTTGTATTGATAAAAATGTAGGTAACGAAAATCATCGTGTAATTATTTCATATGAACTCCAATGCAATATTCCAAGTATTTATGAAGGCATTAATTATGATTACATTATTGAAATAATTAGTTATATGTCAGGATTTGTAGCAAGGAAAATACTAAAAACTAAAAACAAACAAATGTTTTTTTTTAATTGCAACAAATTGCTTATTTTGCAGCAATCATCTTTTTTAATAAATATAAAAAATTGAGGCAATTTACAAAAAACCGTCAACTGATCCCATAGAAAGTAAAATTAGTGAACGAATTTTCCGAGAAAGTAATATTATTAGTAGTGTAAATATTAAATGTTTATTAATAAAAAAATGTAAATTGCACTCACTAACAATCACAGACAAGATTTAATTAATAAGATATTTTTTTTTATATTAAGTTACATTATGAAGCAACAAAAAAAGATTAACAAGAAATTAGAATTAGGTCAAAAAATACCAAACTGATATTATTTAAAAATCAGTAATCATTTTTAATAAATAAAATATTTTATAACGTTAGTTATTTTTTATCATTTAAGCCAAAAATGAAACTAACTGTTACACTCCTGTATAAGTAAGGACAAGTTTATTTCCAAACTAGTTTCTATCTCTTTCTTTTGACACGGCTCTTTTGTCGAATCAGATGCGATGTCCATGTCTATGTCTATGGTTGTACTGAAATATTTTATATATTTGTATTTGAAGTTTTATTGGGACACCTGTATATAAATTGCTAACAAAAATGACTGAATATTTTATATCTTTTCTCGAATATGTACCTAGATAGGTATGTCTATTGCAGTGGTCCCCAACCCTATGCCCGCGGGCACCATTGTGCCCGCCAACCGTTTTACGTGAGCCCGCCGCTGATTGTGAACGATAAAAAAATTAAGTTTTCAATAACATGTTATGTATTTCTTTTTTATTTAGCCAGAAAAATATATAACTATTTAATCGTTTTCTGGCTGTATGCATTTACAAAAATCACTTACATTAATTATAATGATAAATTAAAAATATTTTGTTGATGCAGATTAGTTAATAAAAAACATTTGTGCTTACATTAAACATTGCATAAATTCATTCAACAATATATAAACAATGATCAAAGTTTTAAGAATATCATTTTTTACCAGTCACAGCTTACGTAGGAACTAAGAAATACATGAAAAAATGCCACTGAACCTTTTTGTAGATTACAAAATTTTCCATCAAAAAGTCAACGAGAGCATATATCTGACTTTTTTAGTTTAGGCGTAAGTGCCTAAATCAAAATCGCGATTTTGATGTGAGCACCTTGAAAAAATAAATGGTGCCCGCCGCCCGACCGGTATTCTAGAATGTGCTCTTAGGTACAAAAAGGTTGGGGACCACTGGTCTATTGTATGTTAAGTTTTTATGACTATTGGACCTAATTTAAATATATTTTTTATCATGGATGAATATATTTTTGCCGTTTTTATTGTATCATATTGAGAATATTTGTAGACTTGTAAATTCTAGGTTTTAAACATTTGTAAGTATTATTTGTCTAGGATCTAAATTAGGCTCTGTGTTTTGTTGTGTTTAATAATTGTGCATTATTAGCGTTTTTATGTTTAATATCTATGTGAAGTTATTGTTTTTTTTTTATAAAAAATAAATATAAAATTATCAAAACTGAAATATACATGTGTTTATTAAAATTAACAAAATAATAAAACGGGCAAGTGCGTGTTGGGCACGCACATGATAGGGTTCCGTAGTCATTCTCACTACGATTTATATATAGTTTTTTCAGAATTTTCGTGACCGAAGGGTTAAAATCAAAAAGTCATTTGGCTTTTATTATTGCATTTTAGGAGACCTATCAAATGACACCCCACTCGATGGGGTAAATGAAAAGAATGTGAGTTACCTTTTCAATCTATGATAGGGTGGTCCAAATTTTGTTTTGACAATGTTCGTTATAATTTTCAGAATTTTTTTCAGATTTTTTTAATCGATAGTTTAGAAAATAGAGGAGGGGGGCGCTCTGACAGCGACATTAAAAAGCAAATATTTCGTGACTGAAGGGTTGAAATCAAAAAGTTATCTGACATTTTTTATTGCATTTTAGGATACCTATTAAATGACACCTCACGCAATGGGGTAAGTGGGGAAAAAATGAGAGTTCACTTTTCAGTCTATAGAATGGGGGTCCAAAATATTTTGAACAATGTTCGTTATAATTTTCAGTGAAAGTAGTAATTAAAAACTACATTCTGGAATTTCTTCAGATTTTTTAAATTGACAGTTTAGAAAATAGAGGGGGGGACGCTTTTTTAATGACTGGAGAGCAAATACATCGTGATTAAAGGGTTAAAATCAGTTCTGATAATTTTTTGTTGCATTTTAGGAGACCTTTCTAACGACACCCCATTCAATGGGGTAGGTGAAATTTTTTTTTTGAAAACATTTTGCATTTTATGGAAAGGGGGCCCAAAAAAATTTTTTTTTCAAAAATCTTATCATTTCTGTTTTTCAGTTAATCTACGACCATATACCAAATTTCATCTTATTATCTCAAAATTTTTGAAGACGGACGGACGGACATGGAGAAACTATAAGGGTTCCTAGTTTTCTACGGAACCCTAAAAAGGTATAATTTTTTTATATACATTCAGAGATGAATTAATCATTAATTAAAAAAAAAACGTATTGATAAAGTTTCTTCAAAAGTAAATAACTATTGAACAAATAATTAATTTTTTGATTTGTATTAATATTATTTAATTTTCAGCAATTTTCTTGTCCGATAAAAATTGATATACCTACTCACTTATCGATATAAGGGCAGGGGTGTGCTGCCAAACATTTAACAACCGGCTCGCTATTAAAAAAAAAGAAAAAAAAAAAAGGGCATATTTTGTGTGTCCTGACGCACATGTTGTGTTAATTCTTTTATTTATATTGTTTTCGTATTTTTTTTACAATTTTAACAATCATTCAATCACAGAAGTACAAATTCGACATTATAAAAAGCTGTTAACTGTCCCGTTTTATTATTTAAGAACAGTAATGTCCGGTATTATAAAGGACCTAGCAAATTTGCAAGCTAGCAAGCACTCTCAAATGAGATATCAAACTTATATGACAGTTCTCTTTGAGTTTTTAAAAGATAGTTGCATGCGCTGTAAGTTGGTTTTTACCACGCAAGGTTATAGTAAATATACTTTATAGGTATGTATCTGTAAAAAATTTCAAGATAACTGTCATATAAGTTTGATACCCCATTTGAGAGTGCTAGCTAGCTTGCAAATTTGATCAAATTTTTTTTAGCTTAACTCAAAAGGAGAAAAATACAACGAATTTAAGTTGGAAAATGATAAATTTATGGAAACGCAAAAATCAACCTTTTTGCGATTTAAAAAAGTTCTACGCAACCGTCTTTTTGGCAGTAAACCGCTCGCCTATTTATTTTAGACAAATAGCAATTCCTCTTACAAGATTTTTAGGTACATACCTTATTTAAGAATAACTTATATACTTTGGAATTCATTTTTAACACACAAAATAATTAAATTACTGTCTAACTCTGAATGATTGAGTTTTGTCACAATTAACTCTGAAATGTAACCTGCGAGCGCTATAATTTGGCGTCAAATTAAAAATTAGTTTTGAAAGAGTCAATTTTGCGATTAAACCTTTATGTTCTGCAGAAATAAGTCTTTTTTTGGAAATAGGAGACACGTAAGATCATCATAGAATAGTTTTTTTAAATTAGTCATCATGCCTATTACCGACGCGGACGGATCGAATCGTAATAATACGCAAAAATTGTTATAGTTTGTTACATGAAAAATGACCGGTTCTGCAATGTAATTTCAATATTAAGCCCGGTCATCTTTCATGTTACAGACTATACTCATGAATACAAATTATAACGCGCACTTTGAAATCAATATTATCAGATCAGATTTTGACCCAAAGTTTCGATTTGACCACAAAAGTAATTTTTTAAGAACAAAAAAAAATTTCTGAAGAATGATGAAAATAGGTCTCCTCCGTTATTTTTATGACTAGCAATAAAAATAAACTGCCTTGGCAGGCACGAGACT
The DNA here is from genome assembly GCA_949319165.1 of Sialis lutaria. Lineage (NCBI taxonomy): Eukaryota > Metazoa > Arthropoda > Insecta > Megaloptera > Sialidae > Sialis > Sialis lutaria. The sequence continues at coordinate 23,714,317 of OX439238.1, forward strand.
TTTTTATACATCATGACACCGAAGTATTAATATGTGATTACTTTTATAATTTAATATTTGATTTTAAAATTTTTTACTTACAAAATGATTTTCACTGAATGAAATTGATACATTGTATTTAATATTGACATTAAATATTAAACGAAATCAATTAAGAATAGTGATTATTGTATTAACAAGTATTTATTTTGCTAGATTTCAATTTTGACAGTTCTAAAAATAAATTACAAAATTTTCATAGATAACTAGATTTTTTGTATTATGATATCATTTTTAACTTAAAACTAAAATTATTCTTTTTTTGGTCAATTCATAAGATACAAAAAAAAGAATAGAACATAAATTATAGAAAATAGTATTCTCTACAACTTGTATCTCAAACATTTTTTTCTAATACCTACCGTTTAAAAAATAAATCGAAAAATTTAAATTTTTTAGAAAATCGATTATTTCCTAAAAAAAATTTTGGGGGGGGGGGGAAAAAGAATAGAACATAAATTATAGATAAAAGTCCCCTCTACAACTTTAATCTGAAATATTTTTTCTACTGCGCACCGTTTCAAAAATAATTCGAAAAGTTCAAAAATTGACACCAGTAAACATCCGTTTCCGGTTTAGTGATGGTTTTCAAAAATAGGAGGTGCACATCTAGAGTATACAAGAACCTTAAGTTTAAAATTCCACGTTCGTAAGTATTACAGTTTTGGCTGTAGAGCGTTCACAGACACACACACAGACAGATAGACAGACAGACAGACAGACAGACACACAGACGTCATTGAGTTAATGGTTGTATATGATTCAGGGACCCTCAAAACGTGTAATTCCGTTAAAATCTCGAGTTCGATTTTTTTCGTGATCACTATACTTTATTTATACATTACCATGTATGTATAAAAAAGTAAAAATTACCAGGAGCAAAGGAGAATCTCCTATAATATATAATATGTACGCAAAGAGTGGGGGGGGGTTGTCTACTGTGATGATATGTGACAAGGAGGGGGAAGGACGTTTGAAATACAAATAGGTCAGGGATGCTAGCGCTCTTCTTTTTTCCTCTTTCGGCCCTAAAGTACCCTTTTTTCAAAAAGTTCCTCTTTTTTAACTGATTTCAAGTTGAGTTTGTTATTTGTTAGCTTATAATTTAATTTAATTTTAGCTTCGTATCAGGTGGAACAAACTTGGACAGTTGATTGAGAAAAATATTTCAAGGAATAAAGTTCTTATGAACATGTTTCCGGAAACTCTTCGTGAGGGAACTACAGACTCTCAAATATTTTGTCTAAAATTAGTTTTTATTTAATATTTTGAGATTGCGATAGAGTAATTTTTGATACCCAGTTTAGTATTAGCATTTGTTATCAATTTCCAGTATCAACTAATGATTTTTTAGACCAGGGATGTGTAGGGTCAGTGGGTCCTTTGATTTTTATCTATAGTAATATTGTTAAATTTTTCCTATGTTTGGCACTTTTATAAGGTCAAATAACACAAAATACATAGAAATATACTTTGTTAATTTGTCATAAGATAAACCGATTACAAGAAATATGATAGTTAATAAAGTATTCAAGAATTTAACTTAATGATAGTCGTTTTTTAAAGAGAAAAAACATTATACTAGAATTTAAGCTAAGTTTAGATGTGACCATCTGCCGCCCCTTCTGAACTGGCACCCCGGGTGGTCACCCATAAGGCCCATAACCCCCTCCATAAAACCAGCATTGCTGTTATACATTAACAAAATAAACAACTAATTTTAACAAATATAAAAATTTCAAACATCAACCATTCTTTTTTCCAAAGCTTACTTGACTTGAATTTAATATTACACTCGAGTGAATGTTCTAGTTTTCGCTGACAATGAGGTATTTTAGTTGTTCATGGCAATTGTGATTTTTATTTAATAATTTCAATAATGAATAAAATACGTTTGTATCTTTGTTATTAGTTGTTTTGTTATCGAAGATACGATAAGTTTTGCGATCTTATTTTAAATGGAAAAAAATGTTTTTCTCCAATTTCTAAAATTTCACTCGATCTTTCTTTTTCAGGTCAATAATCGTTTAAATTCCGAGAATATTAAATAAAAACTAATTTTAGGCAAAATCTTTGGAGATCTGTAGCTCTCTTACGAACAATTTCCGGACAATTTTTATATGAACTTTTTTTCATAAAATATTTTTTTCAATACACTGCTCAAGTTTGTTCCACCTGATATTACTTAACTCTGTATATACCTAAATTATAATTTTATTTAAAAAAAATAGTTCGATTTAAGACAGACGAATACAGAAAAGTAAAAAATGAGTTAAATTTTGATAATATGTTTTTCTTATGGTAAAATATAGTTTGTAGTTTTATAGTCCAGTCATACAATTTTGTATAGGGGTGGCGCTAGAAAAAAATGACGGGAATGGCAGATATTTTTGGTCCTTAATATTTTCTGGAATGTTTTTTGTGTTTAATAGTAAGAAATAATAGCGCAAAAACGTAAAAAAATATATCTATAGATAACCTATTCAAGAGCTAGAAAATTTCTTTTTTTGGTCTCTTTTCACGAAAAAAGTCCTCTTTTTTGAAAAAAAAAACACAGATACTTTCATCCCTGATAGGTACATACATTATTAAACTATAATAAACTAAATTTTCAGTCGCGGTGTAAATGATATTGTTAGGGTTCCGTAGAAAACTAGGAACCCTATAGTTTCTCCGTGTCCGTCCGTCCGTCCGTCTTAAAAAATTTTGACATAATAAGATGAAATTTGGTATACGGTCGAAGATTGATGACCAAAAAACAGAAATGATAAGATTTAAAAAAAAAATTCACCTACCCCATTGAATAGGGTGTCGTTAGAAAGGTCTCCTAAAATGCAACAAAAAATATAGTAGAATCTTTTGATTTTAACCCTTCAATCACGATGTATTTGCTCTCCAAAGTCATTATAAAAGCGCCCCCACCCTATATTTTCTAAACTATCAATTTAAAAAATCTGAAAAAAATTCAGAATGTAGCTTTTAATTAGTTCTTTCACTGAAAATTATAACGAACATTGTCAAAAATATTTTGGTCCCCCCTTTCATTGACTGAAAAGTGAACTCATTTTTTTTCTTTTACCCTATTAAGTGGGGTGTCATTTGATAGGTCTCCTAAAATGCAATATTAAATGTCATATGACTTTTTGATTTTCACTCTTCAGCCCCGAAAATTTTGAAATAACTCTTTTTAGGGTTCCGTAGAAAACTAGGAACCCTTATAGTTTCTCCATGTCCGTCCGTCCGTCTTCAAAAATTTTGAGATAATAAGATGAAATTTGGTATACGGCCGTAGATTGATGACCCAAAAACAGAAATGATATGATTTTTGAAAATAAAAATTTTTTAGACCCCCCATTCATAAAATGAAAAGTGTTTTCAAAAAAAAAATTTCACCTACACCATTGAGTGGGGTGTCGTTAGAAAGGTCTCCTAAAATGCAACAAAAAATGTAACAGAAATTTTTAATTTTAACCCTTTGATCACGATGTATTTTCTCTCCAAAGTAATTAAAAAAGCGCCCCCCCCCTCTATGTTCTAAACTATCAATTTAAAAAATCTGAAAAAATTCCAGAACGTAGATTTTAATTAGTACTTTCACTGAAAATTATAACGAACATTGTCAAAAATATTTTGGACCCCCCTTTCATAGACTGAAAATTGAACTTTCATTTTTTTCCCCACTTACCCTATTGAGTGGGGTGTCATTTAATAGGTCTTGTAAAATGCAATAAAAAACGTCAAATAACTTTTTGATTTTAACCCTTCAGTCGCGATATATTTGCTTTTTAATGTCGCTGTCAAAGCGTCCCCCCCCCTTCTATTTTCTAAACTATTGATTCAAAAAATCTGAAAAAAAATCAGAATGTAGCTTTTAATTAGTACTTTCACTGAAAATTATAACGAACATTGTCAAAAATATTTTGGACCCCCTTTTCATAGATTGAAAAGTGAACTCACATTTTTTTCATTTACCCCATTGAGTGGGGTGTCATTTGATAGGTCTCCTAAAATGTAATAATAAAAGTCAAATGACTTTTTGATTTTAACCCTTCAGTCACGAAAATTTTGAAAAATACTTTTTATAAATCGTAGTGAGAATGACTACGGAACCCTATCATGTGCGTGCCCAACACGCACTTGCCCGTTTTATTTTATAAATCGTAGTGAGAATGACACTACGGAACCCTATCATGTACGTGCCCAACTCGCACTTGCCTGTTTTATTTTTAATGATCAATTTTGACAATTTTCTTCGTTAATAAAAATAATCATTCGTTTGACATGGGAGAGTCCAGGTTTTGTGACGTATTATTAGAAAGGGGATTAAAAAAGTGACAAAAGGAGAGGTTGGAATCACAAATACGTGAATTTTGCCTGACTTTTTTACAGATGACCCCTAGCGGCCGGAGAAGATTTAGGACAAAAATGAGCTATTTTGTCCACTTACAAGGGGAACATCAGAGGCCTTGTCATATCAATTTGCTTTAAAAAAAATAGGGCTATACCAATCCGTTTGACGGAAAACTCATAAATAATCGAGAAAAAAAAATGAAATTTCTCTGAAACGAATTTACAGAGGAATTTGGTACTCTTGTTAGCATTGTATCGCGTTTTCTTAATTCGGTGATGTATTGTGAGTTGTGTGGCTCTTGGCTCATACTACTTTAAAGTGAATATGACTCATAAATCACCACATGAAGGTAGCAGCATCGCGAAGTCCACCCACGCCCTTACCAAATGACCAACCAACCAAATATCATGATTCTTTCATTTCGTTATACGAATTGAAATCAATTTTCAAAGTTGAGCAAAGTTGACCAACAGATTTGCCCTAATGAAGCCATTCCTGTTAGATTTTTCTTCGGCTATATTATTATAGTCACTATTCTCACTATACTTTGACAGTGAGTAAAGCCGAAGTTAATATATGTATGGCTAACCACAAGGGCTAACAGGGATGCCTTCATTAAGGTAACTATGTTGTCTTATAATTTTTGCACATAATTACGATTCGATCCTCGACCGTCGAGATGGAGATGGATATTTTTTCAAAATAACATTTCTTAGTTTGGTCTCTTATAATGAATTTATCGGCGATATTATTATCATGGACAGGGCCGTCTTTAACCTATTGGAGGCCATGGGCACATTAGGATAATGAGGCCCCTATGACCTTGACAGAGCACTATTGTGTTAGGATAGACAAAGAAAGTAGATAAGCAATGTTCTAGATTTATTTTTATTTCTTTACAGTCACATTAAATGAATAGGTAATATAATATAATCCACAAAAGTAACTCTTTTAGCATTCCCAGGTTAGTTCTAGATTTGAGATGGGCAAAATCGTTAATCACTTCTTCAAAATCTATTTATTTTTCAACGAACGGGGCTAAAGGTGTTTTCACTACAAAAATTATAAGTATATGATGAAAAACTAGTTCACTGATGATTTTTCTTTTAAACAGTTTAGGTAATTAGTATACCATTAAATTGTATTTTTATATATTTGAATTTATCCAAACATACTGAAATCGGAAAGCCTGATTTTCGGGCGCGAGTAGAGTAGCTTCGCGCATGCAAAAGCTAATAAGCAAGTCGGTATTGTAGTCAGTCAGTAATGTTATCATCGTTTGATTTTATCGAAATAAATGTTTTTCGGTAATAAATATCGGTTATCGTTTGGTGATATGGGGGCCCCGGGCATGTGCTCAGAGTACCCAGTGGGAAAGAGGGGCCTGATCATGGATCAATTAATTTTTTTATTCTGCTTTTCATTTTCTAAGATTTTATGATAAATTTTTGTTCATATTTTTCCATAATCTACGAAGCTATGATGATTTAAAAACGCCAGAAAGAAAAAAATGTTTGTCTCGGTCACCTTTACTACAGTTCGAGCCTTGAACATTGTACCTACATTCTGTTTTGAATCATTGTGTGTATTTAACAATTCTTTCAATTTTCAACATATAATAAAACGTGTTGATATTAAACTGATTGTCATTTCATCGAATTCAAGCACTGCTTGTAAGAATTCAAACGACCACAGAACGATTTGGTTAAATCCAAAAGTCCGAGTCCAAATCACCCTGACCCGAGCAACAATACAATTAACACATGTACAGAGCTTCCATCTATAACTTAGCCAGCGAACTAAGTACGTACATATCTTGACGACGCATGCGATAATACAGATTCGTCTATTTATATAAGTAGGTATTTATATAAGCAATGTGTGTGCGTGCGAGTGTGTATGGTACACATGTGACTTTGCTATTCTAATCTGAAATGCAACAGTTCTGAGGTGACTGTCAACTCGTGCGCGTGTTGTGCCGTTGTATCTGATGTGACTGTGACACCGGTGTGACATTGCTGGAACCGTCAAACGCACGAGGTAATGTAGTTCGTATTAACCCCCGCTAGGGGGATATCGACATGATACATTTTATTTGACGTAAGAAAACACGTGGAAATGTTTTATTTATTTGAATATTAATTGTTAATTGTATGTTGATTTTGTTTTGTTTCTATTATCATTTTATCATGGTTGGGTAAAAGGTGACTGTTAATATGACCACGTGCGCGAGGCAATAAATTCTAATCAGGGGCGGGGCATTGAAAAAAAATTAACAAGCGATGAAACACAAAACTTTTTTTTCGGATACCGAAATATTAAAAAAAACTTGAGCCGATTCTGAATGATATCTTGATATAAGAAACTACTCTTATAAATAATAATCATTATATGTAAATGTAAACATTTAATAAGTGGGCAATATATACTAAAAAACTTATATAGGTACGGTAAAAGTTTAAACTGCATGCATAAAATTCAAGGGGTGGAAGGGATTTTTGTCCTGCCTGGTACTATAGGCGCCCATGTAAACAAATGATATTTTGGTGTCTTCAAATATTTTATCAACATTGAAATTTAAGTACCTACTTGATATCATAGTAGTAGTCAGATTATAATTTAAAATGATTATAATAAATATTGAAATATTACAAATATTAACACATATAATAATATCATATACAGTGCTTTCCAAATGTTCGGGGCCACCTAAATAACTTTTGAATGGTTTGAAATTTATAGAGATACAATGGGATCACCAAATCTATTATTTAACCACAAAAACACCCACCAGCATATCCCTGTGAGGCAGGGGGAGGGGGGAGCAAAGAAATCTTAAATGGCACATGGGGTTGAGTGAGGGCTCGTTCGAAAGGGCTTACCGAAACAAAAACAACGCGAGATTGTCGAGGTCTGTACGATTTTTTTAACATTTCTAATGATACTAGGTTAAATGCATTTTTTAAATAAAAAACTCTTCTGTTGTTTATTATTTTTTTTCATTTTCAAAAATGTATAATAAAATGAAAAAATAAGTTTTGTCGAATTTTTTGATTCAGTGATGACACGACTTGCTGTTAAACGTCAGTTTTTTACCTGTATTTGTTTTTTCACTTTATAACATTTTTAAAAATGCATTTAACTTAGTCTCATTAGAAATCATAACCCTTCGAAAAAAATCGTAGAGACCTTGGCGATCCCGCGTTGTTTTTATTTCGGTAAGCCCTTTCGAACGAGCCCTCACTCAACCCCATGTGCCATTTAAGATTTCATTGTTTCCCCCTCCCCCTACCTCCCGGGGATATGCTGGTGGGTGATTTTGTGGTTAAATAATAGATTGGGTGATCCCATTGTATCACTATAAATTTCAATCCTATATTTCAAACCATTCAAAAGTTATTTAGGTGGCCCCGAACTTTTGGAAGACCCTGTATATTAATTAATAGAACCTACCTAGTGTCAGACTGTGTGAACTGTGTCTGCAGCAACTGGGGAAATACTCGGGGAGGTAACGATAGTAATTAATCTTGAACCAGGGCGTATTATGGAAATCTCTGCATCACCATATCAATAAATAACTGTGCTATGGTTGTGCATTTGACTTTTTTACTTTAATATCATGAAAACATATTTTCGAAAACTTTAACGAAATATAATTATATATTTTTGTTAATTTTCTACCCTTGGAGTTTCCAACCGTTTTCATCTATATGTACTTACAAATTCTACCCACGCTACCAATAATTAAATTATAAAAAAATCTTAAAAACTAGGCGAACACTGGAGGTATTTATTTAGATAATGGTGCTAGGCACTCGCACCAGTAGCGTAGATAGCTTTTTGCGATTGGGGGGGGGGGGGGATGAAGACCTTTTGAATTTTTTCTTTAGTCATTGTAAATTTTGAAGACCTTTTTTTTAAGTATGACAGTATTAAATCATCTTTTATATGGTCGAAAGTAAAAAAATTGGACTCATGGGGGGGGGGATTGATCCCATTCATCCCCCCCCCTATCTACGCCACTAACTCGCACAATAATTTAGAAAATAGATCGACGAAAAATGGATTTGAGAAAAATATTGTAGTTAATGTAATTAGTAATTATCATTTCCCTTTCATCGAAAAAATGTCGGCGCACATGTTACCGAATATATTAAGAAAGGTGTATAATGTTACCGAAAAAAAATCTCTTAATACTATACTGTCAGTTGTATATTAATAGATATCCAAAACAAGAATATAAAATTAAAAAAAAAACGTCGATAACAATATCTATAATATGTACGTTATTGATGTGTATTAATAGTTTTGGATCATTTATTATACATATTTTCACGGCTATCTCGGATATTACTCAGAATTTGTTAATTGTATACATGGAAATTACTTACATTGTGAAAATTCCTGTAGTTTGTTCATTACAGATTACACGGATGAAGTAATAACGTAATAAGTAATAAAACACTGTTGTATACCGTAGATTGTCAGAGGAGCCAACATTTTTTTTTCAAATGGGGAAGTATATAAGTCGTATTAAAAAAATTCATAAAGCTGAAACTAATTTTTTATTGGCACATAATTTTTCTAGGTATTTAATACCCTTAAAATTTTTATAAGGGCGTAGGTATTATACAGATATATGATAAGTGTACGGTTCAAATAATTAAATTTCTGATATTTTTCCGTACTTCTTAATATATAAAGCATATACATCTGAATATAACATAAAAGTATTTACAAAAATATATGAATTTATATAAAATGTTTGCCTTAAACCCGAACCAATTCAAAAAATAAGGTGTGTATCTTGAATATATTTTTACAATAATATGCTGTAGATGTCGCTATGAATGCACTTATTAATTGTTATTTTGATTTGATAAGCATTATAATTTTATAGATAGGTACCTACTTTAAAAATTACATTACGTGCGATTAATCTTAATAATTTAAATAACTATAATATATACATTACAGATATAAAATAATTCATATATTAGATTGTTTTATAAAAAATGATATTTTATCAATTATATTTTATTATTGAGCAATATTCAATTTTTTTAATCACTAGTGAATTGCTTTAACAATTGAATCTTAAAGATTCTGTACCAGAATAATTTTTGAAATTAAAAGAAGCTAGATTTACCAAATAGTTATTTTATTATCATAAAAGTTGGAAATTTAAAATGACTGGTGAGTCACCTTAACAATTGTCAGCGTTGAGCGCTTACCAGATTCTTTAATCAGTGAGCTATTAATGAATGGTCTAAGATTTTAAATAAAAAGCACCCAGTCGCCAGATTTAATAATACATTACCGAATTAATTATGTTTTTATGATTGTCAAAGAGACCGGTGATATTGTGAAATAACTGGCACACGCCCAATTGATGTGTATTTTGTGTGTATTATAACTTTAACACAGTCTCTAGAGGTCGATTACTAATAACATGGTATAGCAATGTTGGTAAATACCATTGAGTATAAAATTTAAATATTAAAATCAAATATTTCGAATATAAAAATAAAATAACATGACCCCCTTTCATTTAAAAAATATATTTGATAGAGTTGCCAACTTTTTTACAACTGAATATTGTACTTAAAATCAAAATATCAGTTGCAATATCTGTAAATTATTGTACCTATATAATATAACTAGCGGAATCCCGCGGCTTCGCTCGCGTAAACTTCGAAACTAATTAGAATCCTCCATACGTGATAGGGGGTGACATATTACATTTTTTATATTGATTTTTATTAATTACCTATAAAAAACGTAAATATCTCGAATCTTAGTTAAAAATTATAACAACTAACCCCTGTCTACCCTCGCCATTAGGAGTTATATATCGAATTTTTTTATAGCAGATTATTTTGCCCGACTCCACCATTATAACGTAAGCAGTTCTGCAGATAAACATATCAAAAACATAGACCCTGTCTACCCATGCCATTAGAGGTTGTATGTCGAAATTTGTATTTTTATAGATGACTATTTTGCCCGAATTTACCTTTATAAGTAAAGTATATCTAAATCCATCCTCGTCCCCGTCCTATGTTATTTGGGATTGAATATCGAACTTTACTTTAATATCATGAACAAAACTCTTTTATAGATATAGATTAATTGGGCAAGTACCTATATTTTATTAGAGCCGCGCTTATAGAATATATTATTGTATTTTTATTAGAGTTGCAACGAATATTATATTCGATCATATGCCGATTTTTACACTATAGTGGAACTTCATTAATAAAATTTTCTTTAGTACGTTTTTCGCTATAGTATTTCCAGGTCTCGCCGCGGCATTCTTCTATAAGACTCCATGTTAAATATTTCGTACGTTTTTCTCGTTAATACGCGTTCCTTTAAAAACGTACTATCGAAGTTCCACTGTATTTAGTATTCGGTATTCACTGAATGTTGTCCAATATGTCTAATACCAAAGTTGCTGAATATTCGTTACAATTCTAGTTTTTATGTTTTTATAATTCAAATTATCAAATTTCATGTAATAAAACAACAGTTAAAATAAATGAATTAATTGTTAATATCAAACAAGTTTTATATCTTTGTAGTTAATAGACAATAATACAGAAACTGTTTATTGATGCTGCAGTTCCCGAAGATTTTAGGAACTAAGTCTCCATATATCATTAATTTTCCATTAAGTTTTCAGAATCGATGGATTTAAAAAAATCTACTTCTATTTATTCAAGTTGGCTGAGTTTCAATAGGGTTCTATTCTGATAATAGATTAAGTGAATTCAAAAGAATGTTGATTTATTATGTTCTCCGACCTGTGGCGTGTTTCACTGGCCTAAAAAGCTCCAAAATTCGACATGAATGATCTTTGTTTATATTTTTAAAACAGAAAATTAAACATGAATATTAAACTGCGAGTAAATATGCCAAAGTCATTAAAAATACGCCAAGAGAACTGTCATATAAGTTTGGTATCTCATCTGATTGTGAGAGTGTTAGCAAGCTTGCAAATTTACTAGGTCCTTTATAATACCGAACAAGAAAGTAGAACACTACCAGGCAAAATCTTTTTCGTGAACAGGCGTGATCGTAATATATTAAATATCAACAAGTTATAATAATTACGTTTTCTTGACTTGTTAAGGGGGGTTAGTTTGTTTCGACAACAGTTCATATAAATTAAAAGTAAATTATCAATATTTCGTTGTGATTGTTACATTAGTGAGATTTTTATGTAGGTATTTTAATTGTTAAATAAAATGGATGCATTGTTATTAGAATACTTCCATTTATTTTAGACGCTGTGATTTTGGTACCAATAATATAACGATTTTTTTCTTCTGTTTTTGGCTTTAATTCTTCATACACAGCTAGCTATCTTGTGGTAATGACGTCACAACCTACGCCAGACGTGGATTTTTTGTAGGATTGGGATATATCAGGGTAGGTAACAATCATGAAGCCCAGAGGATGCATGGGAGATTTTGGCAATATTCGTAATTTTGTACATATTTTTAGGGTTCCGTAGAAAACTAGGAACCCTTATAGATTCTCCATGTCCGTCCGTCCGTCTTGAAAAATTTCGACATAATAAGATACGGATGTAGATTGATGACCCAAAAACAGAAATGATAAAATTTTTGAAAAAAAAATTTTTTTTAGACCCCCCTTCCATAAAATGAAAAATGTTTTCAAATAAAAAAATTCACCTACCCCATTGAGTGAGGCGTCGTTAGAAATATTTCCTAAAATGTAACAGAACCTTTTGATTTTAACCCTTCAATCACGATGTATTTGCTCTCCAAAGTCATTATAAAAGCCCCCCCCCCCCCTCTATTTTCTAAACTATCAATTCAAAACATTTTGCAGAATGTAGCTTTTAATTAGTAGGTACTTTCACTGAAAATTATAACGAACATTTTTTTTTAACATTTTGAACTCTATAGACTGAAAAGTGAACTCACATTTCTTTCCCACTTTCCCCATTGAGTTGGGTGTTATTTGATAGGTCTCCTAAAATGCAATAAAAAATATAAAATAACTTTTTGATTTCAACCCTTCAATCACGATATATTTGTTTTTACAAGCTTTTACTTAACTCAAATGCTATGTAACTATGTCACTATGTCCCGTGGTACAAATCTTGCGACCGATTTTTAACGAACTTCCCGTCGTACGATTTTCGTCAAATTTTGAAATATGGTGTATTCTCCGTGACAATGCACTTTTTTATCATTTTTATAGCTATGTTATTTTATTATAAGGTCTTTTTTGATGTATCTAATATAATAAAATAACTTGCCTTCGTGATCAAGTATTATTTCATAATTCAAATTATTTCGTAACCATGGTTTGCTTCGACAATAACATTTATTATGTTTTGTCAAAATATTTTACAATATAATATTCGAATACAAATAATTTATATAATGAAAATATAATTTATTATAATGAAAACTGCTGAGTGAAGATTATAAATTATAAATTGAAGAAAATTATTGAAAAATTATCGAATTTTATATAAATATCAGGTATGTATTATAAATTTTATTTGTAGTGATTATATTGACATATAGAAAAGTTTTAGCCGTTTTAGCTTTATTTTTTCATTTAAATGTATGTATAATAAATATGTATTATAGTATCGCATTTTATTATTATTATATCATCCTATATGCATACCTGTATATGTTATATATTGTTATGGCATTATTGAAAATATTAAATACAAATTAATTTATGTTAGTGTAATTTTGAAGATCTAAATAGGTATTGTTTTTCTAAGAGACGCGAGTCTAAATTTACAATGGAGGAGGGGGTCATGGTCTGTGAAATAGACAAAAAAAGTTACTTTAGTATATTTAATAAGCATTTTTCTATTTAATTTGCTTTACTTTTTAGGTTTGTGTGGGGTGTCATTTCACCATGCCCCCTCCCCTGGATCTGCGCTTCATTTCTAAAGAAGCTAATATACAATCAAAACGTTAGTGTTCATTTTAAAATAAAAACTAAAGATTGAAGTAAGACGTTTGATTATTATAAATAAATGACCAACTAAACTGCGAGTCACGTTTGATGTTATAAATGCCTTCTTCCTTCATATACGAGACTAAATAAACATTGGACACTGATTGTGAGGTAATATTTTTATGTATTCAGAGACAGTTTCGTATATTAATTTTCATAAAAGTGTAATGTTCATTCTATGTAGGTATTTCAATCAATATATTTCGATCAGATTTAAAAAATATCGGTATGGAGAACCATACATGACTTCCATGTTCTGTAATATATTTTACAATAATTTTTAATATAAAACTCACCTTTGTATTATAAATATTAGTTTTCTAATATTCTAATGTCAGTTGTAGAATACACATTTTTGTAGAATAATAATTATGTGACATTTGAATTTAACTGCGTTTGTTTCCATGGCAACATGAATTTAATAGTATTTAAAATTAAAATTTTGAGGGTGATTTTCACCCCTTTAGTGGCTTTTTCGATACGATTATGAATTAAGGGCTCCTTAGATTGTATTGAACTACAAGTGTACCAAGTCTTATCAAAATTGGTGAGATACTAATCAATTTTCAGACGATAATTGGTACAAAATTTCGAATATTTCGGAAACCCCTAATTCGATTAGCACCAAAATCAATAGTTGCGTTTTGAAGTTAGTACAATCAGAATCTGCTCTTATCTCGGACATAATTTTTTGACGGTATTAAAATACTTCCATTTCTTCGAACATGGAAGTAAAAAGGGTTTTTAGTCTTATGCAGACCCTGAGAGAGCTTCAACGGGGTTTGGGCCAGCCCACATTTTGAGGGACCCCTCCCCCCCCTTCGCCCGAGCGTAAGGACATTCCAAACATCTTTCATACTAGTAAAATTCTTATGTCTTCCTGATATTATTTAGTATTAAAAACCGTGAGGTTTTTTTAAGTACTTTTTCTACAAGGTGTGTTTTTTTTGTAGTATATTTATGTCTTTTAAATAATCTCTATTAAAAATAGTATTAGTATCAAAAAATGTACAAATGTAAAATATAAATAATTTTCAGGACGCCGAGGCCCCTGATACCAGGACCCGGGCCATATGGCCCTCCTATCCCCCCCACCCCCCCTCTATCTGGGCCTGGTCTTATGATGCAATGAATATAATATAATATAATAAAAAAATAAATAACTTTTGACTAAAAATGGATAAAATAAAATTAGAAAAAAAAAACTTTTTTAAAAAACAAGCTTTTACATATAATAAACCTACATATGCACTAAAAAGTAAAAAATAAGTTTTTTTTTCACAAAGTCTTCCAGAATTCGTATGACTAAAAAAGCTTGTGGCGTTCATTTAATATTTAATGTAATATTTAGAAATATAAAAAATGTCGAAAATATCAATATTGGAAAAATCTATAGTAGATCAAATATTAATGTAATGTTGATACTAAATAAACCTGAAACTCAATGTATGTTAATGTTTTGAAATATGAATTTATAAAATAGATAAGGTAGTATTTCTTTTCGGTATTTCTTAGCCCTTTTTCATATGATAAATCTTGAAGCCAAAATATTCCTGTAGTTTATATCAAATTATCCAGGAATTTAATGTACAATTTAAAAATATTAATTGAAAATATTCATTTAGGTTGAATATAATTTCAAAATATTCACAGGATATAATATTTTATATTATATTTGATATAAATTATGTACATACATGAAATTTTATGGAATATTTCGAAATATTCATTGAAAGTAGCTAATGTAGTTTTTCCGTTGAGAAACTCTTAGTCCTTAATTCTATTTTGAATCTAGAATTCCAAATATTTCATGTAATATTTTGAAATAATAATTTAAGGTAGATAAAATACTGTTAAGACTTTTTTCCTATGTTGAATCTAGATTACTAAATATTTCTTTCATGTGCGATAAATTAACCAGGAATTTAAAATACTAAATTAAACTAGCAAAAGGTTCTTTGTCCTATTTGAATCTAGATTTCCAAATATTAATGTATACATATACAGGGTGTCCAAGATAAGCGTGCAATGCATGGGGATATCCTAAACGATAAGAGATACAGATGTGGTTAAATGAGGTGAATTATTTGTAAGAAAGGGGTGAGTATTACAACATCAAAAAATATTAATAATTTTATGTGGTTCAGGCGGTATACCCAAAAAACTGAAAATTCGGAATTTCTTTAAATGACTATAACTTTTTTGGCAAAGTAGATAGGTACTTTTTGTTTGCGGTTTCTTAAAGCACTTTTTTGAGTAGAATTGTTTGGTGTATTTAGAATTTTAAATCACTTTTAGTTTCCGAGTTACAAGCCCTAACTTTAGTTTTTCTTATGGGCCGCCAAGTTGGCTATATCATATTCGAACGTGTTTTTTACTCTACTTTACAATGATATGTCACTTGTCATACTTATTATTAAAAAAAAGTAAAAACCTTTTTTTATAATAGTTTATTGTTTTTAAATATGCATTTGTTATTTTCATTGTTGTTATTGCGATTTTTGTTTAACAATTTTTGTTTTTCATGGCTTACTTAAATGTTTGTAATAAAATACTTTATAAATATCACCAATATTTAGTACTTCGACTTATTTTCTATAATAAGTATGTCATGTGATATATCGTTGTAAAGTAGAGTAAAAAACACGTTCAAATATGATATAGCCAACTTGGCGGCCCATAAGAAAAACTAAAGTTAGGGCTTGTAACTCGGAAACTAAAAGTAATATAAAAATTCTGAATACACCAAACAATTCTACTCAAAAAAGTGCTTTAAGAAACCGCAAACAAAAAGTACCTATCTACTTTGCCAAAAAAGTTATAGTCATTTAAAGAAATTCCGAATTTTCAGTTTTTTGGGTATACCGCCTAAACCACATAAAATTATTAATATTTTTTGATGTTGTAATACTCACCCCTTTCTTACAAATAATTCATCTCATTTAACCACATCTGTATCTCTTACCGTTTAGGATATCCCCATGCATTGCACGCTTATCTTGGACACCCTGTATGTATAATGTATATACATTATACAATATTATACATATATGCATTTTAACATAATATTAATGCAATTTAATGGAAGATTTGAAAATATTAATTTATAGTAGAAAATGTAGTTTTTCTTATATTGATATTTTCGACATTTTTTATATTTCTAAATATTACATTAAATATTAAATGAACGCCACAAGCTTTTTTAGTCATACGAATTCTGGAAGACTTTGTGAAAAAAAAACTTATTTTTTACTTTTTAGTGCATATGTAGGTTTATTATATGTAAAAGCTTGTTTTTTAAAAAAGTTTTTTTTTTCTAATTTTATTTAATGTTGTTGTCAGAGCGTCCCCCCTCTATTTTCTAAACAATCAGATTCAAAAAATCTGAAAAAAATTCACAATGTAGCTTTTAATTAGTACTTTCACTGAAAATTATAACGATTATTGTCAAAAATATTTCATTGACTGAAAAGTGAACTCACATTTTTTTTTCATGTACTCTGCTGAGTGAGGTGTTATTTGATAGGTCTCCTAAAATGCAATAATAAAAGTCAAATGACTTTTTGATTTTAACCCTTCAGTCACGAAAATTTTGAAATAACTCTTTTTTTATAAATCGTAATTAGAATGACACTACGGTCTACGGAACCCTATTATATGCGTACCAAACACGCACTTGACTGTTTTATTATTTACCTGTAAATATCGAATAAGAATTTCTGGTAAATTCTGCAATTTTTGATATAAAAATTATTTTAATTAAAAAATGATTATGGACGATCGCAGTCATGTGTGGTTATCCATATCGATATTATTTAAATTATAAATAATAATTAAAACATAAATTTTTATATAAAAATATTTATCTTCCTATAAGATCACATCCAAGTCCTTACATTAAAGTTATAAATACATTCACATAAATTTATTTCATATCATTGATAAGTTCTTGTACGTAAATCATAAAAATATTGTTTTTTACTATTTAAGCAAAAAAAGCGTGCGTATATATTTTTACATATTTATTCTAAATACCGTGTTTATTAATAAATAAAAATAGAAATAATATGTTTGTAATGACTATCAAAGTATCAAGTATCTATCTTAATTTACAGCAAAACATAAACTATGTTTGTTTTAATTTCATAGCTTCATAACAACTGCTGTAATTGATACACCAGTGGTCTTCAAACTCAATAAGCGTGAGAGCTACTTTTGATATTTTATTTATCTAGTAAGCTATTCAGGTAGATAGGTACTTATCTATATGTTTCACAACTAGACTGATATTTAAAAAAAAGTTACAAATGAAGATTTTCAATATAAAAATATTAAACACACGAAAAATGCGCTTGCAAGCTAAAAGTCGCTCGCGATAGACGGAGTAGCAACTACTGTGATATATCCTTAATTATATAAAGCTCAACGTCTCTTTGTCTGTCTGTCTGTCTGTCCGTTTGTGTGCTTATCACTCGAGAACCACTTATCAGATTTACGTGATTTTTTTTTAGTTCATAGATACATTCTCTGGCCAGGTTAAAGGCTATATTTTGTTACGTTAGGTAACATAACAACTAAGCAGTGACGATAATAGTAAATCAAGTCGGAAAAAAATTTGCCGACGGTGCACTGTTTTGCAATACGCTGCCTAAACCGTTGAATATAGAACAAAATAATGTATTAAAGAATTGTGTAGAATCAAAAGTGCTACATTAAAGTCCGCGATACCATATGTCTAAGTTTTATATTTAAGTCACAATGACTGCTTTTATGTTACAAAGAAAACATAAAATATTTGGGTTCGGTTTACATAGACTTTTGACCTGCAAAACTTCAATCCTTATCGAAATAAATGATTTCATCGTCATAAGTACTTAATGTAGATATAATTTGCCTTTTATAGAATTCAATTTGGTCTTTTGGTTTAGGAAATAACGTGAAATAAGTATATACAATAACATTATTCGTAACAATTCGCGCGAACTACGACTGTGTATATAGACGCCGCGCTGGGTAGAGGTGACAGGCCGGTATTCTTTTGATTGTCAATTGTTTAAATTGTTTGCAATAATTAACTTTTAAATAATCAACTATATATTTTTTAAATCCTAAACAATAATTCCGTAGTCCACGCGAGCGAAGCCGCGCGGGGCCAAGCTAGTTAATATATAAAATAAAGGATTTAAAAAAATTGCACTATTTAAAGATATGTAATTATCGTAAAAATTGAATTTTCAATATGAAAGAAAATCAATGGTAAGTACAGAATTTGAAAATTAATTCATTTCCCAGAGAGTCAAGTATTAAAACTAAACAAAAACAAAATTGTTATTTTACTGTATTCTATATTTATCCACAAAAATATTTTTTTTATAATTATTGTTTTTTTTTTTTTATAAAAATAATTTCTTATATACCGGGTGAGTTTTTTATCTTGAGATTGCTTAATATCTGGAAAACTATGGGTTTTTACGGAAAATGTTTGGTACAAAAGTTTCAGGATTTAGAGGAGCAAAATCAATGAAGGTAACAATTTTGATCTTGAATGGAAGTTTTAAGGTCATTTTGGGGTCAACAAATTTTTGTCAAATGGAAACCTATTTATTTTTTTGCAGATTCGTATATTTGTCTAAAAAGTTTTTAAAAAAACTTCAATTTTAAAGTCATTTATTTTTCCTTTCTTACATTAAAAAAAAAAAAAATATGCCTTAAAAAATTTTGAAATAATTATACAAGATGTTTAAGAAAAAATTCAGATTAAAAAATGATTTTGAATGTTTTTTTTAATCATTTTTTATGATAAAAAAAATTGCGTTGAAAAACACTGAAATTATACAAAATTATTTTTTTAATCTGAATTTTTTCTTAAACATCTTATATAATTATTTCAAAATTTTTTAAGGCATAAATATTTTTTTAATGTAAGAAAGGAAAAATAAATTACCTTAAAATTAAAGTTTTTTTTTTAAAACTTTTTAGACAAAAGTACGAATCTGCAAAAAAATAAATAGGTTTCCATTTGACAAAAATTTGTTGACTCCAAAATGACCTTAAAACTTCCATTCAAGATCAAAATTGTAACTTTCATTGGTTTTGCTCCTCTAAATCCTGAAACTTTTGTACCAAACATTTTCCGTAAAAATCCATAGTTTTCCAGATATTAAGCAATCTCAAGATAAAAAACTCACCCGGTATATAAGAAATTATTTTTTTTTTAACAACTTTTTAGACAAAAGTTTTTCCTCTTTTTTTGCAAAGTACAAATCTGCAAAAAAATAAATAGGTTTCCATTTGAAAAAATTTAGTTGACCCCAAAATTACCTTAAAACATCCACCCAAGACCAAAATTGTTACCTTCATTGGTTTTGCTCCTCCAAATCCTGAAACTTTTGTACCAAATATTTTACATAAAAATCCATAGTTTTCCAGATTTTAAACAGTCTCAAGATAAAAAACTCACCCGGTATTCATATCAACTGAAATATTTTGTGTATGAATAATGAATACATCATAGTTTCGAATTTCTGAAAACCTAGAGTGCTTCAAAAGTCTCTAATACAAATAGTATAGTTCATTGTGTATATAGATGCTTACTTTCAATCATTTTATTTTTATCTTACTCATGGGTATCCATGTGCTATGCCGTGTCTGTGTGTATATATATATATATATTATATATATATATATATATGTGTAAATACTAACATCGATGACATTTGCTAATTAACGCGAACACCTAAACCAGTGGACTTAAACATAGTATGAATCAACAAAAATACATACACATTATAAAATAAATGCTCATAAAGAAATCATACTAATCGGAGTTACAAAAAATATGTAAATTTTTGACATAGGGTGAAGTGGGGTAAATATAAACATCATCGCTTTAATTGTATATTCTATATATTGCTTATTTTTAGGGTTCTGTGGAAAACTAGGTACCCTTATAGTTTCTCCATGTCCGTCCGTCCGTCCGTCTTGAAAAATATTTAGATAATAAGATGAAATTTGGTATAGGTACGGTCGTAGATTGATGACCTAAAAACAGATATGATAAGATTTTTGAAAAAAAAAAAAAAAAATTTTTAGGCCCCCTTTCCATAAAAAGAAGTGTTTTCAAAAAAAAATTTCGCCTACCCTATTGAATGGGATATCGTTAGAAAGGTCTCTTAAAATGCAACAAAAAATGTATCAGAACTTTTTGATTTTAACCCTTAGAGATCTCGACAATGCCGCGCTGTTTTTGTCTTGGTAAGCCCTTTCGAACGAACCCTCACTCAACCCCACGTGCTATTTAAGATTTTTTTGCTTCTTCCTCCCCCCGCCTCCCGGTAATATAGTACGTCTGGTACGTAGCAAATAAAGCCAAAATGCTGCACTTTGATTGGGGTATGCCACTTTCTGTAATCATACATAAGGGCAAAAGAAAGATTTTCAGATAGGGAGCCACTTTAAAATCCGTGTAGAACACTGTTATATGGGCTATCAAAGATAACCCCCATCGCTGTTATAAAATTAGCTTTTTCTCAGCTCCTAGTGATCCGATTTAAATTTTCTTTTGTTTATTTTAAAGTTATTATTACGAAGATTATTTTTTGTCATTATTTATTTTTCTCTAAATCTCAAGGGTTCCCCACAATTTTTTAAAATCTGAAAATTTCTTTTTTCTTACAAACTTAATTGTTATATGTATTATTTTTTTATCGTACCCAATATCATTTTTTTACTTCATATAAAAAAGAAAGATATTTTTTTCAGCATTTCATTAGTATCAAGATAATACTATTTTAATATACAACTTTTTTGGAAATCGCGAGTTAAACAAGAAAAATGAACTATTTTTGGATTATTCTATGTTAAGTATACCTTTTATTATATGAAATTTTTGGTTGGGGTCAAATTTTTCATATGGGACAGTTGAAAAAATGTAAAATCTGTCATAAGTGTTAGTGAACTTTCTTATACAATAAAAAATTGTACGTATATCTCCTAATATGAAACGAATTATTCTGGCTTACTGATGGAAAATATAAAAAAAATTATAGAACAAAACTATAGATAATAACGAGCTCAACAACTTTTGTTATAACAATTTCATTCTATTATGAACTTTAAAAAAAAATGAAAAAAATTTTTACTTAAATTTAAAAATATATATTTTTTATTTGGTAAGAGATACAAAAAACTGAATGGAACATAAACTATAGAAAATAACGTACTCTACAATTTTTGTTATAAAGATTTTATTCTATTATGAACTTTTTAAAAAAAAATTTAATATAATGATGCAAAATTTGTCTATTTTTTTAGGTTATTTGGCGATTTCCAAAGAATTTGTTCATTTTCACAGTATTATCTTGATATCAATGAAATGCTGAAAAAAATATCTTTCTTTTTTATACGAAGTAAAAAAATGATATTGGGCACGATAAAAAAATAATAAAACAATTAAGTTTGTAAGAAAAATGAAATTTTCAGATTTTCAAAAATTGTGGGGGACCCTTGAGATTTAGAGAAAAATAAATAATGACAAAAAATAATCTTCGCAATAATAACTTTAAAATAAACAAAAGAAAATTGAAATCGGATGACAAGGAGCTGAGATAAAGCTAATTTTAAAACACCGTTGGGGGCCATCTATGATAGCCGATATAACAATGTTCTACATGGATTTTAAAGTGGCTCCCTATCTCAAAATCTTTCTTTTGACCATAAGTATAACCACAGAAAGTGGCATATACCCCAATCAAAAAGTGCAGCGTTTTTTCATGTACCAGACGTACTAATATGCTGGTGGGTGTTTTTGTGGTTAAATAATAGACTTGGTGATCCCATTGTATTTCTATAAATTTCAATTTTATATTTCAAGCCATTCAAAAGTTATTTAGGTGGCCCCGAACTTTTGGAAGGCACTGTATAGAGATTTTTTCCTACATATTTTTTTAAATCTTGTCTATTGTCTTAGTTATAGAGGTAATCAATATAAGCTGTGCCAGTAAGTTAGGTAATTATCGAAAAAAATAAAAAAATTCCAGATAGAGAAGTTTTATAAGTCTCACTCTTACTTAGATGTATTTTGGTGCTGAAGTGACGGAATCTCAGTATGAATTCTAGTTACTGAAATTTCCCACTTATCCAAGTCCCACTTATGGGGGCAGACCCAATTAGACATTATTGTCCTCCGGATGGACGAATAATTTTTATTTTGGACGATTATTTTTGTTTTTATAGCGGAAAATGCGAGTGAAATTTTAGTCAAATAAAGAACTTTGACTTTCAACATCCACCATTTTGTGAAACTTCAAAATTTTTCAACTTTCTTCGTCCATCCGGAGCCATGGGCGTACCCAGCATTTTGTTAAGGGGGGGGGGAGATTTTTTTTTTATAAACCGATTTAGTCAGTGTGTTTCGCCTAGGAACCCATGATAAAAGGGGTTAGAACAAATGGGTTATTAACCTTTTTAGGTATTGAAGTGCAAAAAAATTTTGTGTACTGTCCTTATAAATGGGCATTATTGTAAATAAACATTGGGTAATTTTTCCTTTTTTTTCTTAAATATTCTATCTTTTCTGTGCTACGCTGTTGCAACTTTGAATTTTGGCTACAAACTTTTTTTTTAATCGTAAATTTATTTTTATCATAAAGAATACAAAATATCTACAAAAATGTACTCTACCTATACAATTATTTACATATGTATATGTACCTATTAGCTGTCGTGGGTTTTATTCATTCTATTTTTTCTATTTTTGGTAAAAAGTCAATTTGATTTGACTGCTCTATAACTTGGTAAATATATAAATATGATAGTTTAAATGTAAAAAAATAAAATTAACATTTTTTTGCCTAATATAAAAAGGAAAATACAACAGTTTTAACAAGAGATTGTAATTTTAAAAATGATGTTTTTTCTGGATCAAAAATTTAAATTAAAAATCAAATGCACATCAAATAATAATAATACAATAACGACCTAACTCACTATCACGATTTTTTTTAAATTAACTCATAACGTGACTCAAACGTGAGTTTTCAGAATGAAAATTTTGAAATACCTATAAATTTTACTTCTTTAATTTCATAAATACAATAGAACTTAGGCATAGGAAAATAACTTACCAGCTAAATATATAGTAAGTCAGGTCCAGGGGGGGGCAGCTGCCCCCCCCCCTCGGTACGCCCATGTCCGGAGCATTATGACATTAATTAACGATCCCTTTTGTTTTTTTGGTTTCTGATGATCCAGTGACGAACAGCAGTGATCACGGCAAAACACTTTTTTTGGACTCCTCCCAAATTTGCTGTATCCCACTTATTTTTTAATATTTTGCCATAAAAAAATGATAACATTTTCTGTAAATACATATCTTTCATATGGAAAAACATTTGTTATTAATTATTTTAATGCGTGGCCAAAAAAAATCCTAAAAAAGAGCTTTTTTTTGGAGTCGCAACTGGGTCTGCCCCCTTAATCAAGTTTCACTGTATAAGTATATATTTTTAAATACAGTAGAGAAATAATGAAAACGTTAGAATATGTTAATTTAATTTTAATTAAAACATGTCGGGGGAATTTTTTGGATACAATTCGACGTTTAGAAGAAAATGCATATAAGATTACTAACACTCAGACCTGTTCTGCTCACCTCGCTTCTAGTTGTTTAAGAAACAAGGCAATATAAATAGAACAGGTATGTATATGACCAGGGCCGCGCCGCCCATATGTGCGAAGTGTGCGGCGCACACAGGCGCCAGGGCATCAGGGGCGCCGCAAGGCGCCTTTTGGGTTTAATAAAATACCAGCGCCAATCATTAAAATTAAAAATTAATCGAAAGAAATAGAAGAAAAAATTATATCGCATCGAACATTTTTTTAAATTAAACAATAATGTGGTGATGAGTTGCAGTAGCAAACGCAGAAAGGTCGTTTTCTAAATTAAAACTGATACAAAATTACCTGCACTCAAGTAATAGTTACATTTTTCGTCATAGTTGAAAAACTATTCATCCAATCTCTAGTTATGAGAGGCAAAAAAATTCTTCCTTACAAGATATTCACAAAAAACTTTTATGCCAAAATGGTCTAAGCAGCAGGCAGGCCAGAATTAGTTTTAGAAACTAAAACGCTGCGTGGTTTATACTTTTATAGTGTTCAGCTATTGCATCTTACCAAAAGTGAACAAAAAAGTCCTATCAAATGTAATAAAGCTATACGGCAAAAATTACACAAGTTAATAAAACCTCATTTATTAAAACCTATTTTTCTGTTTGGTTAGTCTGTTTTGGCGCTGAGCGTCTCATACTATATTTATTATTACTTTAAAAAATTAAATAATTTAATTCGCGTTTTCTTTTTCTGGAAGTGAAACGTCATTTATCTTCGCACATGCTAGGGTTTCGTAGTCATTCTCACTACGATTTATAAAAGAGTTATTTCAAAATTTTTCATAAACTATCTTTCTTACATTCCGCATAGTTTATAAAATAGAAGGGGGGGGGGGGGACTCTGATAATGACATTGAAAAGCAAATAAATAAGTCTTTTTACATTTTTTGTTGCAAAAAGTCAATTGAGATTTTTGTTGCATTTTAGGAGCCCAATCTTTTTTTTCACTTACCCCACTCAATGGGGTAAGTAAACAAAAAATGTGAGTACCTACAGTTTTCGGTCTATGGTAAGATTTTTTTTAAATTTTCTGAAGAGCAAATACAGCGTAATTGATTGGTTAAAACAATTTTTTTTTTCAAAAATCTCATCGTTTTTGTTTTTGGGTCAATAATCTTTGCCCGTATATAAAATTTCATCTTATGTATAATTTTTTAAAGATAGAGCAAAACTAAAAGAGTTCCTTAAGTTTTTTTCGGAACAAAAAGGCGCTTCATAGGTTTCGCACACAGGCGCTGCCGAGGGTCGGCGCGGCCCTGTATATGACCACATGCCCGGTGAAAGAAATGTTGAGGCCCGTCACTTTCCTCAGTTTTTTTTCCGGGGCTCTGTAGCTCCTAGTTTTATATGACATCTTATTGTAAGACTCATTGCAAATTGGTTTTTAATTATATTTCAAATTCATCTATTTAGGTATCTTAGATCGATGAATAAATGTACTTATTTTGATTGTCACTGATTGAGAAGATTTCAACTGCTATGACGTCACAGGCCTCTATAAACGTAGTGATAATTGTTTGAGTCAATTGTAAACAAGAAATATTCGTACATGCATTCAGTATCCTCCAACAAATGTTAATAAATAAAACATGCATTAGACGTTCAATCAGTCTATTTATTTACGAAAAAACCAATTAGATGTTCCGATTCAGATAGCAAAATGAGAAATATTTTTAACTGTAACTTTAAATGTTTTATGATCATTCAAAACTAAATGAATCAAGTTTTCTAAATATTTTTGGTCCCTGGTAATAAGCAGTCAGTTATATTTGAATCAATTTGCTTACGAAAAATGTTTATTGTACACTTATCCCCCGATTTACACGGCACTTGTTTTACACGATTTATGAATTGACAATTTAAAAAAAAACTAGTAAAAATGTTTATTCCGCTCCATATACGCATATACAATGAATTGATGGCATTTTTGATTTTTTTCCTTCGGTAACCTGATAAAAAGAACCGGGGATTCCCGGGCTTGTAAAATATACATTTTTAAGTCTTTTTTAATTTTTTGTTCCTAATGTAAAATAAATTAAATTTCTACTTATATTACTTTCATATGTTTGTTGTTTAATGAACTAAGAACAATTTTGAGTTTTCCAAGATGTCTGAATTTTGTTTTACTTAAACATCATGCACATTTTGTTTTTTTTTTTCGTTTTACACGATTTTACTTAGCAAAATCCAAGATTTCAGTCTACACGGTTTTGTGTAAAACGTATCTACCGTGTAAATCGGGGGATAGGTGTATTCAAATATTCGAACCTAAATTATATTATTTAAATAAAACGGGCAAGTGCGTGTTGGGCATGCACATGATAGGGTTCCGTAGTCATTCTCACTACGATTTATAAAAAGTATTTTTCAAAATTTTCGTGACTGAAGGGTTAAAATCAAAAAGTCATTTGACTTTTATTATTGCATTTTAGGAGACCTATCAAATGACACCCCACTCAATGGGGTAAATGAAAAAAATGTGAGTTCACTTTTCAATCTATGAAAAGTGGGTCCAAAATATTTTAGACAATGTTCGTTATAATTTTCAGTGAAAGTACTAATTAAAAGCTACATTCTGATTTTTTTCAGATTTTTTGAATCGATAGTTTAAAAAATAGAGGGGGGGGGGACGTTCTGACAGCGACATTAAAAAGCAAATATATCGCGACTGAAGGGTTAAAATCAAAAAGTTATTTGACGTTTTTTATTGCATTTTACGAAACCTATTAAATGACACCCCACTCAATAGAGTAAGTGGGGAAAAAAATGAAAGTTCAATTTTCAGTCTATGAAAGGGGGGTCCATAATATTTTTGACAATGTTCGTTATAATTTTCAGTGAAAGTACTAATTAAAATCTACGTTCTGAAATTTTTTCAGATTTTTTAAATTGATAGTTTAGAAAATAGAGGGGGGGGGGACGCTTTCTTAATGACTTTGGAGAGAAAATACATCGTGATCGCAGGGTTAAAATTAAAAATTTCTGTTACATTTTTTGTTGCATTTTAGGAGACCTTTCTAACGACATCCCACTCAATGGTGTAGGTGAATTTTTTTTTTTTGAAAACACTTTTCATTTTATGAAAGGGGGGTCTAAAAATTTTTATTTTCAAAAATCTTATCATTTCTGTTTTGGGTCATTAATCTACGACCGTATGCCAAATTTCATCTTATTATCTCAAAATTTTTGAAGACGGACGGACATGGAGAAACTATAAGGGTTCCTAGTTTTCTACGGAACCCTAAAAAGGGGTATAGTCTAATTTGCACCTGGATATTAATTATGTTGCGCCCTCTGTGATTATGTACTTGAAGTAACCTACCCCAATTGTTTTATATACTGTTCAGATAAAAATAACTCAAAATTAGCGCGTTTCTTACAATTAGATAAATGTTGTTCCGAAATCAATGTGGCTGACTTCAGTTGGCTTGCTTATATTTAATTTATTTATCAATAACTTTATACTAACATATACAATGTATTATTAACTATAAGTACTTTATAGGTATTTAACATCAAACAGCGGCGTAATTAGTATTAAGCGCTGTTTATAAGTAACGCTTTAGAGCCCATGAGGTCCCTCCAAATGTTTATGTGTTAAATTATAATTATTTTTATAATTTTTATATAAATAATAATGTTAACTTTTGAAATACACCTTTTACAAGCTTTTATTTAACTTCACTTGTTAGTTAGTTACTTAAGATCAAATATTGCAATCAAAATTTCGACTAGTTCTAATTAAGCTAGAGCTTTGAAATTTTGTATACGTGTATGAGTCCGGTGACAATGCAATATAGTATATCTAATATCGTTCTAAATCCAATATATGGCCGACGCGGACGCCCCAAGATGGCGGATTACCTTTTTCTTCATAATCATCTTGATATGGGTATCAAATGAAAAAGTTTGTCGAGCTTTACCTGCTAGTATTAGTTAGTTAGTTAGTTAGTCAATCAGTAACTAAAAATTTGAAAACAAAATTATATAAAATAATACTTTTTAAAATCAAGCTTTTATTAAAAATGTACTAAAAAGTACAAAATAAATTTTCAGCCATCACAAAAAATTCAGGGTTTTTATGACTAAACCCAATATAATAATCTGCCGTGTGCCACAGGACTTTCTTATACATAATAATAACAGTAAACAGTGTACGTGATAAAATTATAGATAATAATATTACCTACAATTTTCAACTTTGTCATTTTTCTCTAATTCGCACTGTTTCAGTGTAATTCGAAAAATTCAAAAATCGATGTAGGTAAACATCCGTTTCCGGTTGAATGATCGTTTTCAAAAATAGGAGGTTTTCTTCCCAGGCAAAAATCAATCTTAAGTATAAAATTCCACCTTTCTACGATTTGTCGTATTTGAGTTACAGCGTCTACAGACAGACAGACAGACAGACATCATGGCGAAAATAGTCAGAATGGATTCAGGGAAGGTCAAAATTGATAATTCCATCAAAAACCGGATTTCGAAAAAAATCGCGTTTACTATACTTACTTATACTATATGTATATTTCATATACATTGGTATAAGAAAGTAAAAATTTAAAGACTATAAAGACAAGGCTATCAAGACAAATGTATGAATAAAAACTCTTCTGCAAAATAAAAAATGAAGTATAAATTGATAGAAGATAAGAGTAGAAAATTTGCATATTAAATTAAATAAATACAGTATAATTTTTGATAAACTATAATAATAGTTCACAATAATGAAATAATTAATTAATTAAAAGCTATACATTTACCTTCATGACCGTCCCGCACTTTTATTGGTTTTAGTCATAAAAACCTGAATTTTTTGTGATAGCTGAAAATTTATTTTTTACTTTTTAGTGCATTTTTAATAAAAGCTTGATTTTAAAAACGTATTTTTTTATATAATTTTATTTCAATAAATAAATTACAAACAAATAATTTTTGGGTTTCTTATACAAGAGACTAAAATTCTTAGTATATTTTTTGGTTTCTAAGCATCTCAAAAATCGACAGAAACAAACGTAAGTTCATGTGGCAGATTCGATATGAATTAACATAAAAATAATAAACTGCCTTGGCAGGCACGAGACTTTTTTATACATCATGACACCGAAGTATAATATGTGATTACTTTTATAATTTAATATTTGATTTTAAAATTTTTTACTTACAAAATGATTTTCAGTGAATAAAATTGATACATTCTATTTAATATAGACATTAAATATTAAACGAAATCAATAAAGATTAGTGATTATTGTATTAACAAGTATTTATTTTGCTAGATTTCAATTTTGACACTTCTAATAATAAATGCTAAAATTTTCATAGATAACTAGATTTTTTTGTATTATTCAAATCATTTTTAAATTAAAACCATTAAAACTAAAATTATTATTTTTTTTGGTTAATTCATAAGATACAAAAAAAAGAATAGAACATAAATTATAGAAAATAATATTCTCTACAACTTGTATCTCAAACATTTTTTTCTAATACCTGCCGTTTAAAAAATAAACCGAAACAATATTTTTTTTTAGAAAATCGATTATTTCCTAAAAACAAATTTTTGGGGGGAATATGAATAGAACATAAATTATAGATAAAAGTCCCTTCTACAACTTTAATCTAAAATATTTTTTTCTACTGCGCACCATTTCAAAAATAATTCGAAAAGTTCAAAAATTGACATCAGTAAACATCCGTTTCCGGTTTAGTGATGGTTTTTAAAAATAGGAGGTGCACATCTAGAGTATACAAGAACCTTAAGTTTAAAATTTCACGTTCGTAAGTATTACAGTTTTGGCTGTAGAGTTTCACAGACATACAGACAGACACACAGACGTCATTGAGTTAATGGTTGTATATGATTCAGGGACCCTCAAAACGTGTAATTCCGTTAAAATCTCGAGTTCGATTTTTTTCGTGATCACTATACTTTATTTATACATTACATTTCATGTATGTATAAAAAAGTAAAAACCATGTAGTTTTTATCATTTTCTTACGTTGATAATTAGTGATGCTGTTAGTATGTTAGTCAAGAATTAGGTCATACACACACACACGTACTGACTCGTATGTATGTACATTGTACACATATATAATGTACATAAGTATCACATATGTATGAATGTATATTTTACAATACAGTTTTCTATGCATTGACATATTACTATGTATAAGTATATATGCATCTGACAAGAATAATTAACTATTAAAAAAAGACTATGCATCATGCATTGTTATTTAGTTGTTTTTCTCTATTTATGTTATAGTAGCTGTAGCGATGTTTCTTAGAGAGGAAATTTGCAATTTTCAGTATTTTAATGTATAATTTTTATACCGGGTGTTTTTTTAAAGACTTTCTTAGAGAGGAAATTTGCAATTTTTAGTATTTTAATGTATAATTTTTATACCGGGTGTTTTTTTAAAGATTTAATATTTCCAAAAATAATACATTTTCAGAGAAAATATTTCAGACAAAAGTTTCATGGCTAATATTGGGGCTAAATATTGACATTAAGGATTTACCTTGAAAAAGTCGCCATGGTAGGTTTTCAGGTTCAATTTTTCTTTTTCAAACCTAATTCCATATTTATTAATGTAGATTTGTAATTAACGGGGAAAAATAAGTAACTTTTGCCTGAAACATTTTTTCTGAAAATGTCCATTTTTTATATGGAGCAAAACAAACAGTAATTTTTGGATTTTCAATAATTTTTTACTCGAAAACTATAATTTTTTAAAAATAATCGCAAGAAGTAAAAAGTGCTTAGATTTTACCAAGAATTATCGAAGAATTTTTATTTATTTGTAATTAGTTTTTTTTATTTCAAAAATTTTTTATAAAATAAATTTTTTTCAAATAAATAATAAATTTAAAAAAATTAAATCTTTGACAATCCTAAATCTAAGCACTTCTTTCCTCTTGAAATTTTTCTTATAAATTAATAGTTTCTGAGCAAAAATGATTGAATATCCAGAAATGTGTTTTTGTTTTGTTCGATATCAAAAAATGGACATTTTCCTCATTTTTACCTAGTTTTCCTCGTTAATTACAAATCTTCAACAAAAATATGGGTTTAGATTTGAAAAAGAAAAGTTTAACCTGAAACCCCATCATGGTGACCTTTTCAAGGTCAACCCATGTTGTCAATATTTAGCCCCTTCAAATCCATGAAACTTTTGTCTGAAACATTTTCTCTGAAAATTCGTTATTTTGGAATTATTCCGTTGGAAAGTCCTTAAAAAACACCCGGTATATGTAGTTTGCAAGGACATGTGATGCAAATAATTCTGTGGCGATTGTTATCTTGTAAATATTTGTTCTTAAAATATTTGGTGTACCATTTTAGATGAATTTGTAAAAATATATTGTCCAAAACATAATACATATGTATATCAGGGGTCGGCAAATTTTCAAACCATATGAGTTACGTAGAAAAAAAATTAATAATCACATTTTTTTCTAGAAAAGTATAGTAGCTTTTATATTAATTGTATTATATTATAATACCCCCCCCCCCCCCTAACAGGTATAATTGAAGCACTTTATTTCTATAGTAGAAGACCAACCAAAATATTGATTTTAATAGGTTTCATCCATTCTACATTTTATTAATCTGATTGATCTAATATTGGATATTTTATTTGCGAATAGTTATATTATATATTGTGCATACTTTATGTTCAAGAGTTTAAGGTACTGTTTTATTTGTTTAAGTGATAAAAAGTTGTAAGTATCTTAGCACACTTGATTTTTAAATTTATCAGAAATCATACCTACTAACTTAAACGTATGTAGGTACATATAAATTGTAAGCAATAGCTGATATCTTAACAATATTTGTTTAGAATGTTTGTTTTTTTCGTTAGACAAACATAAATTCATACTTGATGTGTTTTTTATAGTATAAAAATATTTCTTAATATTATATAGAATTTTTTATTCAAGTTTCAAGAATTAACATTAGATTGTTTAGTAAGTATTAAATACTTGTAATCTTGTAATACAAAAATCGATTTTTAATTTTATTTTTAAATTTGCCCTTTGGTTAAATATGGTCGTAAATTCAAAAATTTCAAAGTAGAGAATCTTATTCTCTTACTCTCTGTGAGTTCAAAATTGTATACTCGTAATCTAAAATTGAAGACTGAAAATTAATACGACGATTTTGGTTTTAACAATAACACATATAATATAAATAAAACAGGCAAGTGCGTGTTGGGCACGCACATGATAGGGTTCTGTAGTCATTCTCACTACGATTTATAAAAAAAAGAGTTATTTCAAAATTTTCGTGACTGAAGGGTTAAAATTATCAAACGACACCCCACTCAATGGAGTAAATGAAAAAAAGTGAGTTCACTTTTCAGTCTATGAAAAGAGGGTCCAAAATATTTTTGACAATGTTCGTTATAATTTTCAGTGATAATACTAATTAAAAGCTACATTCTGATTTTTTTCAGATTTTCTGAATCGATAGTTTAGAAAATAGAGGGGCGGGACGCTCTGACGACGACATTAAAAAGCAAATATATCGTGACTGATGGGTTGAAATCAAAAAGTTATTTGACATTTTTTATTGCATTTTAGGAGACCTATCAAATGACATCCAACTCAATGGGCTAAATGGGAAAAAATAAGAGTTCACTTTTCAGTCTATAAAAGGGGGTCCAAAATATTTTTAATAGTGTTCGTTATAATTTTGAGTGAAAGTTCTAATTAACAGCTACATTCTGAATTTTTTTTAGTTTTTTTGAATTCATAGTTTAGAAAATAGAGGGGGGGCGGCGCTTTTATAATGACTTTGGAGAGCAAATACATCGTGATTGAAGGGTTAAAACAAAAGGTTCTGTTACATTTTTTGTTGCATTTTAGGAAATATTTCTAACGACACCTCACTCAATGGGGTAGGTGAATTTTTTTGTTTGAAAACATTTTTCATTTTATGGGGGGTCTAAAAAAATTTTTTTTTTTCAAAAATCTTATCATTTCTGTTTTTGGGTCATCAATCTACAACCGTATACCAAACATCTTATTATGTCGAAATTTTTCAAGACGGATGGACGGACATGGAGAAACTATGAGTTCTTAGTTTTCTACGGAACCCTAAAAATATAACATAATAGCTTGTGCATATTCTATATACATGTATAATGTTAAAGTTTATTTTTAGGAACCTAATCCCTACTTTAAGCGAGATTAACTTGTATATATTTAATTAATCACCGACTTAAATATTTAAATTAAAATCGACCGAAGAATAGTTAGTCATTTTTTTTTGGGTTGTATTTTTAAATTAAAAGTGTGTTTGTTTTTGATTTCAGTGCATCGTTGCCAGGCGTCCCATGCTAGAGACCCCGCGCGTCTTGTGTTTTGTGTGCCATAGTCGGATGTTGTGTGGGGTAGTGCCGCTGTGTATAGTAGTGCACTAGTGCGGTGGGTGTGTGAGTGACATGATGTGCGATAACAGAGACAGAATGAGGATAGCTAACGCTTCACCGGTCATCTTCCAGAACGGGCTCAAAACTCTGCCGGATGATAACTGCTATCCACTTATTGGCGGTGGTAAGTAAATATATATTTTTGTTATTATGTTTCTTTCAAGTTTAATATGCAAGTTTTAATTTTCGACTTTTATCAGCGTTTCTTGGTGAGCAACAAGGTTCGCTATATAAGAGAAAAATATAAATATTGCATGATTCGTGATATAAAAAATATTTTTATATTCCCAAAATAAAACCATAACATTTATGTCCGGTATTATAAAGGACCTAGCAAATTTGCAAGCTTGCAAGCACTCTCAAACGAGGTATCAAACTTATATGATAGTTCTCTTGAAGTTTTTGACAGATAGTTTCATACATAGGTAGTAAAAGAAAGGTATGTAAAGTATATTTACTAAAGTGTATTACTAAAAAAGGTATGTAAAGTATATTTACTAAAGTGTAGTTACTAACCTTGCGTAAAAATGGTAAAAACCAACTTACTGCGCCTGCAACTATCTGTTAAAAACTCCAAGAGAACTGTTATATCAGTTTGATATCTCATTTGAGAGTGCTTGCTAGCTTGCAAATTTGCTAGGTCCTTTATAATACCGGGCATTATTGATTTTATTAAACTATACATATATTTACTTTGGTAAATCATTTCAGGATTTTGAATACAACTTCTTATATTTTTTTTTCTATTTACAAAATTTGGCCTAACTTTTTATTTTTTATGAGAAATGCCATAACGAGTAAACTTTTCACAAAATGACAATTTTATTCTCGTCGTGAATCTTGGTTTTAAAGAATTATTAATTGAAAAAAACATTTTTTTGCTTTAATTTAAAATATACCTTTACATCATCAACATCGTAATTACCTCTAATTTTACAAGCTTTTATTTAACTTCATTTGTTAGTTAGTTAGTATGATAAGATCAAATATTGCAATCAAAATTTCGACTAGTTCTAATTAAGATAGAGCTTTGTAATTTTGTATACGTGTATATGTCCTATGACAATGCAATATAGTATATCTAATATCGTTCTAAATCCAATATGACGGACACCCCAAGATGGCGGATTATCTTTTTCTTCATAACCATCTTGATATGGGTATCAAATTTAAGGGTTTAATGAGTAGAAGAAAATAAGCTGTATCTCATTGTTCTAAACAAAATAGCGGACGCCTCAAGATAGCGGATTACCTTTTTCTTCATAACCATCTTGATATGGGTATCAAATAAAAGAGTTTGACGAGTTTTACCTATTGGTATGATAGTTAGTTAGTTAGTCGATCAGTAACTAAAAATTTAAAACAAGCTTTTATTAAAAATGCACTAAATGTAAAAAATAAATTTTCAGGTGTAACAAAAATTTAAGGTTTTTATGACTAAAACCAATAAAAGCACGAGGTGCTATTAGGTATATGTATGAATAAAAATAAGGAATGAAGTATAAATTGTTAGTAGAAATAAATACATATTTACAATTTTTGATAGCAAATCAACAATTTTTTAAACACAATAATGAAATTATAAATAAATAAATAAATTAATTAATTGGTTATAGTTTTATTGGTTTTAGTTTCATTTTGTGAAAATTTATTTTTTACTTTTCAGTGCATTTTTAATAAAAGTTTGTTTTAAATGGTTTTTAAAAAAAAATTTATGTATATTTTTACTATACAATTATTTTTTTATCACAAAATTCTCATCAAAATTGGTTCAGTAGTTTTCACGGTGTAGATAAGATTTTTATCAAAAATTTATTTTCTAACATTTTTTTTCGTTTATGTCTTTATAATAATGTATAAGGCCGCACTAAGATGTGCAAAAATAACATAATTATAGTTGGTGAAAGCATTTTATTAGTTAACACCTAAATCGTGCGTTATGGCGGTTGGGGGCTATAGAAAATTATTTTTTTTTATAAAAAAATTAATATAAAAAAAAGTTAAGTTGTTAGCCACCTCCAGGGTTGCCAGACGTCCCGCCTGGAGCGGGATTGTCCCGCTCCAGGATAGTTAGTCCCGCGTCCCGCTCAAAAATTCAAATGTCCCGCTTAAACATCATTCTTAATTTTTGTTAATTTTTGAAAAGTATGTGCATAATGTACATTTAAAAAAAAGAGGGTTCTCATATTTTAAAATCAATTCAATCTAATAATAAATATAATTAATATTTTTTAACATTTTGTCACCTGAATATTTGTTTGTTACAAGCGTTACAAGTCCACAAAAGTACTAATGTGGTTAATGAACTTTTAAAGTTTGTTCAGTAAATATATTTATAGATAAACGGACTTAATTTAAACAATTATTGGTGATATGTATGTTAAAAAAAAAAAAATGAATTTTTCTGTAACCTAAAAATCACCCCCCCCCCCCTGCGAAGATGTCCCGCCGGAGCATTTGAAAAATCTGGCAACCCTGGCCACCTCCAATGCAAGTAAACTATAACATCCAACTTTTTGTTTCTGTTACAAATATGGTGAATATAGTATAAGACTATATTAGACCTTTTTAGATTAGCAGACAGATATTGTATCACTATACATTCAATGCTATTCGCGCCTGTCCCTTGCATAGTTTCTTTTTGTAAATGCTTATGATCACGTGCGATTAAAAGTGCATGTGTATGCATATTATTTTTTTAAATCAAGTGGTGGTCCGCATATCTTTCCCAGCTATATTTATCGTATGTTATTTATGTTATGTTTACTGGCTGCAAATTATTTATTTATTCTTCACTTGCATTTGTTATAATACATATTATTGTAAATGCATTTTTATATGTAGAGTAAAGTCGGTATATATGGACCACGCGGGTTATATAGACACCTCCATTTTTTGCTTCATTTTACATTTTATAAAGACAACATTAATATGTCTCTAAGCTTACACTTCTTACTAACTGTGTTAGTTGACATGACAGTGTTTGGAGTACCGGTATCAAGGTATATAAATATAGAGGTATGGCAATGCGGTCGTTGACCAATCAGCGGTGGTGCGGGAATTGACGTCACTGGTGGAAATATTCAAATGTTATAAATGTATAATTGCAAAAACATTCTTTAATTTATTATTGTTTTCGTATTTTTTGACATTTTAACAATACATACAATCACAGAAGTACAAATTCAATATTACAAAATCATAAAAAGCTGTCACAGACAATTTGGTGTATTCGAGAAGTATTACTTTTACTGTTCTTAAGTTGGCAATACAAAAACTGAGCTATATCGTATTAACAGCTTTTTATGATTTTGTAATATTAAATTTGTACTTCTGTGATTGTATGTATTGTTAAAATGTCAAAAAATACGAAAACAATAATAAATTAAAGAATGTTTTTGCAATTATACATTTATAACATTTGAATATTTCCACCAGTGACGTCAACAACGCTGATTGGTCAACGTCCGCATTGCCATACCTCTATATTTATATACCTTGTACCGGTATGTCATTGAGGGCAACTTAATGAAATTTTTCATTTTTGGTTATTTTATTTAAATTAAGTTAGTAAAATTTTTTATTGTATTGAATTGTTTAAACATGTAGGCACAAGGGTTGGCCGTATGAACAGTGGTTTTAATCCACGTAATATTTATTGCCTCGGCGATAGCAAATTTTTTTTTGAATACACGTGGTTGCGGGTATTATGGACTATGAGGTATTATATGGCTATAAAGTGTAATAATTAACTAGAATCGTGGTAAGACAAATAGTATGAAAAGTATATTAATCATCCAGTACTTCACAACTATTCACTTCCGCAAAAATCCTTTTTTTAGTACAAATCTTCATAATGGTGTCCACTAAATGGTACTAATAAGAAGGTTCTGCCCGCGCACTCATTGCTACGCCACTGCTTTTTTACAGTGACAACAAATAAGTTTGAAATAAAAATAACAAATTTAAAATACAAATGTTTTACTTTTAACCACCTAATATAGATAATTCTGTATTAAAGTAACAAGCGTGTAATATGGACCACTCTGGTCCATATTACACGCACATTTTTTTTGAGGTTGATTTTCGATTGTTTTAGTTTTTTTATTTTTATTTTGTTTTAATTTAAGAATTCTATTTTTAATTGTATTGCTGCTCAATCTCGTTAAAAGATTAAATTCTCTGTTTAATGAAATAATAAGTGCTGATTTTAAATAACATTATAATAGTTTTCTTACCGAAAACATGAATGGTGTTCCATATATACCGACTTTACTCTATAGGTACTTAATCTCATGTCTTGTGTATTAATAGTATTGGTTATCTTTTAAAACTAAATCAATACTGTGAGATATTTTTATCTTTCATTAGTCTGGAGACTTGTTATAATGATTATGAATAAATTGATAGATTTGTTAAAATAATCAGTTATTATAGTAATTAAAAATATTCGTGTCGACAAACAAATTTTTTATGTTGCCTATATGAAAAAATAAAAAATCGTATACATTTTTTTACAGTATCTACCAATGCATTGCAGAATATAGTAACGATAAGAGACATACATATGTTGTCTGCTAGACTGCGTTGAATTAAATACAGTTGATATTTCAAACTTCAAGAGTAGGCAACGCAAAAAGCTACGAAAGAGGGATGTTTAAATAGAGTTACACTCAGCGTTCTGCTACACGACCGTTCCGTTATACAATGTGTCGACAGTTCTAACGAACGTCCTTCCCCAATCCCCACCATAATACCACCGTGACTGCTATAATTTCTGCGCATTTAAATTCACCAATCAATGTTAACCCTTAGTATAACATACCTGCCACACTGGGGTCACCTCGTATCCCAGACACTAAAATGCTAACTACTCGTAAGCTATTAAGTATTTTAATTCAATAAAATTCCTCTATCATCTTCCAACGATACGAAATGCACTCCAATCAGTTGTTTAAAATAATATATAATATTTAATATATTAAAAAAA
Source organism: Sialis lutaria (assembly GCA_949319165.1). NCBI lineage: Eukaryota > Metazoa > Arthropoda > Insecta > Megaloptera > Sialidae > Sialis > Sialis lutaria. Next base: position 23,752,826 of record OX439238.1, read on the forward strand.
TTGTAAAATTTAAACAGCTTACATTGAAGTTGAAAAAATGTGGGGCGCCTGGTACCCCACAAGTGGCAGCTAAGGGTTAAAGTCGGCGCGGTGGTGGGTGCCCCTCTAGCCGTCGTGTAGTGGAACTTTTGAATTACCGATGCCGTCGTATAGCAGAATGTTGAGTGTACAAGTTTCAGGACTGATTTCTTTTGGAAATACCAAAAAATGAATGAACGAAGCAGTTTTACAGTGACCGGTTAAGTATTAGCAAATTTATTTCAACTTATTTAACTATATTTAATTAATATTGATCCATATTTGAAAATAAAATAAAGTTTAATAAGATATTTGTTTGCTTGTGTATACTGACAGTTTAGGAAGAAAAATACATTAAAAAAGAATCATTTTTAGTTGTTCTCTTTTTTTACAATGCTGGCATTAACACATTATTGAGTTTTCGAATGAATTCGTGCTGTCAACTGCATTGTGAAAAAAAACTTGACGTTTCGAACACGTTGTAGTGCTTGTCTTCAGAGGTGTTTCAATTGATTAACAGTTAATCATATGTCAGGTTTTTTAAACAATAGACAGCACGAATTCATTTTCTATTTATGTTCATTCAAACAGTTATTTTTAAAAATCAAGGAAGATACAGTAAACAAGACAGTGGCGTAGATAACTTTTTGCGATGGGGAAGGGATATGATAATATTAAATCTCATAAAGTTTTTATTTTTCATATTGTGAAAATCATCTTTTATGTGGTGCAAAGTACAAAAATTGGTTATATTCACTTATAGATGTATTCATTATTGAAAAAATGCTCGTATATACTACAGGCTGTCCAAGATAAGCGTGCAATGCATGGGGATATCCTAAACGGTAAAAGATACAGATGTGGTTAAATGAGATGAATTATTTGTAAGAAAGGGGTGAGTATTACAACATCAAAAAATATTAATAATTTTATGTGGTTCAGGCGGTATACCCAAAAAACTGAAAATTCGAAATTTCTTTAAATGAGTATAACTTTTTTGGCAAAGTAGATAGGTACTTTTTGTTTGCGGTTTCTTAAAGCACTTTTTTGAGTAGAATTGTTTGGTGTATTTAGAATTTTTATATCACTTTTAGTTTCCGAGTTACAAGCCCTAACTTTAGTTTATCTTATGGGCCCCCAAGTTCGCTATATCATATTCGAACGTGTTTTTTTACTCTACAATGATATGTCACATGTCATACTTATTATTAAAAAAAAGTAAAAACCTTTTTTTTGTAATAGTTTATTGTTTTTAAATATGCATTTGTTATTTTCATTGTTGTTATTGCGATTTTTGTTTAACAATTTTTGTCTTTCATGGCTTACTTAAATGTTTGTAATAAAATACTTTATAAATATCACCAATATTTAGTACTTCGACTTATTTTCTATAATTAGTATGTCATGTGATATATCGTTGTAAAGTAGAGTAAAAAACACGTTCAAATATGATATAGCCAACTTGGCGGCTTATAAGAAAAACTAAAGTTAGGGGTTGTAACTCGGAAACTAAAAGTGATATAAAAATTCTAAATACACCAAACAATTCTACTCAAAAAAGTGCTTTGAGAAACCGCAAACAAAAAGTACCTATCTACTTTGCCAAAAAAGTTATAGTCAACTCTATCAGAGAAAAACGCTACTTTTACGGATTTTCATAATTTTCACATATGTTGTTAAACTTTCTCAAATAATATAACTTTCATTCATCATTTCGCAAAATTTTCAGTTTTTTGAAAATGACGCGTATTTTAAGTTTTGCAGACATGACGCATATGCATTTAAACAATAATTTTTATCTCCGGATATACTTATCGTAGCGAATTGATTTTTTTTTAGTTTTGTTCACAAAAGAACGATCTTTTTGGACATTTTGTCCGTTTTTAAGTAAAAAAAATGTTTTGATTATTTTTTGTACAATTAAATTTTTTTTTTGAAATTTGAACCTGAGGTCAGCTTTTTAAAAATCTGAAAAAAATCAGAAATATTGCTTATAGTATTCTCTATCATCCCTGCAAATTTTATGCTGGACATATTTATAACGGCTTCAAAAAAAAATTTTTAAGGTTGTTGTATATAGGTTACGCGCACTATACATTGATTTGTCGTAATGAATTCGGGTGAAAATGTTTAAATCAATGTTGTTTGTGTGTAATCTATGGAATTAATAAATTGATTTCGAAATAAAGTGATCATACAGGGTGTTTAAAACTGTTGGTTTTATGTACTCATTAAGATATATATGTTTAGTATAAATGTACATTTCTACTTATTTTTTGATAAGAAAATTAATAATTCTTGTGTAATTTCTCAAAAATAAAGTCTTTAAAATCTTATATATTACCTCTAGTATTATATATATTAATTATATTATATGTGGTCACTTGAAAAGCTGCTTTAATTGTAGTTAATAAAAAATAGAATCCTTAATTTTATTAAAAATTATTTCACCATTAAATATATTGGAATGATACAAAAAACTATCATTTAATCATCCACCAATACCTTTTGGTATTATAAATTTAGTATTAATAATTTCTATATTCTTATTAAGAATATATAGAATATTTTTTATAATTGATTTTAATGTGACTAATATATAATATTGAGTGCTAATATAAAACCTTAGAGATATTTTTCTTTGATTTTAGAAACTTCGTCCAAAATCTAATTAAAAATTAGGGTATTCATATTTTTTAATTAAAATAATTATAAAAGTCGTTTTTATAGTAACCATCTTGCAGTATTATATGTAATAAACAATACTAGAGGTAATATATAAGATTTTAAAGACTTTATTTTTGAGAAATTACACAAGAATTATTAATTTTCTTATCAAAAAAGAAGTAGAAATGTACATTTATACTAAACATAATCTTAATGAGTACATAAAACAAACAGTTTTAAACACCCTGTATGATCACTTTATTTCGAAATCAATTTATTAATTCCATAGATTACACACAAACAACATTGATTTAAACATTTTCACCCGAATTCATTACGACAAATCAATGTATAGTGCGCGTAACCTATATACAACAACCTTAAAAAAAATTTTTTGAAGCCGTTATAAATATGTCCAGCATAAAATTTGCAGGGATGATAGAGAATACTATAAGCAATATTTCTGATTTTTTTCAGATTTTTAAAAAGCTGACCTCAGGTTCAAATTTCAAAAAAAAAATTTAATTGTACAAAAAATAATCAAAACAATTTTTTTAATTAAAAACGGACAAAATGTCCAAAAATATCGTTCTTTTGTGAACAAAACTAAAAAAAAATCAATTCGCTACGATAAGTACATCCGGAGATAAAAATTATTGTTTAAATGCATATGCGTCATGTCTGCAAAACTTAAAATACGCGTCATTTTCAAAAAACTGAAAATTTTGCGAAATGATGAATGAAAGTTATATTATTTGAGAAAGTTTAACAACATATGTGAAAATTATGAAAATCCGTAAAAGTAGCGTTTTTCTCTGATAGAGTTGACTAAGAATGACCCTATAGTCATTTAAAGAAATTCTGAATTTTCAGTTTTTTGGGTATACCGCCTGAACCACATAAAATTATTAATATTTTTTCATGTTGTAATACTCACCCCTTTCTTACAAATAATTCATCTCATTTAACCACATCTGTATCTCTTACCGTTTAGGATATCCCCATGCATTGCACACTTATCTTAGACACCCTGTATAATAATCTTATAATTTTCGTACTCATGGGGAGAATTTTTCCCCTTACCCCCCCCCCCCCACCTAATTACGCCACTAGAATAAGAACAGTTCTGTAGATGAATAAAAAAGCTGATTACGCATCTGATTTGATTATATTTACTTTTATGTTAAATTTAAGAATTAAAGAATCGTGGGAGGATTGATTTTAAAAAAAATAACAAAATATTTCGAAACGTAGTCGCGAAGTGTTGCAAGGTGCGCGCATATCTGTTTTACTTTTACACGACAACAAAAAAAAACACATGCAAAATGCAGCGTATGGCGTGTCACACATACACACACACACAAACACACACGAACACACACACACACACACACACAGAGCGGGATATATATAAATCACTATTTTTCTGTTGATATTGTGATTGTGAAAGCTCCTCAACGCTTAATTGTCAAGTTCTGTGCAGACACCGGTGCACATTTACAGCTAATAATAATTATGTTGTAGTTATAGTTATACTTGCGTACATTCAAGACGATTTATTTTTAAAATAGATATATAAAGTATAATCTATGTGAATTTTTTAGAAACGTATACTATTTCTGATATTTTCTTAAATTCTATGTAAACAATTTGTTGGTATGGAATGTTACTATTGATGCATATGTTAACGGCAATGTATGAAATCCAGCATTGTACAGAATTCCTAGGTATTTTATAGAATGCCTAAAAATCACCAGGGAATGTATGAAATGAATTTAATTATATTCATTTTCTACGCATTGTATAGACTAGAAATATAAACATAAATAGAGTGAACCAACCAATTTTGGTTCAGATACAGATATTGACTTACTTTATATAATAAAGTACTAAAATACTAATTATTTATCTTACTTAATACTGACCTAATATGTTATTAAATGACTAAATAATATCTAATATTTTTGTATGTTTTTTATTTTAACAATTTTAAATCATAAACATACTTAATATTCGTCTAAACAAATTTTTTATTGTATTTATTATAACAATAAATAAAAATTATTTCATACTTTGTCTGAAATCGTTAGGCATTGTATATAATTCCTAGAAATTATATAGAATGCCTGAATTACATACATTGCCGGTAACACATAATATAAGAATAGAAGACGACATCGTTTTTGTTTTAAAGTAATAGTAATACTTCGATTTTGAAATTGAATGAAACGAGTTATTTTTTGTTTTATTTTAAAACTACTAGCGGAATCCCGCCCCGCGGCTTCGCTCGCGTAAACTTCGAAACTAATTAGGGATAGGGGATGACATATTACTTTTTTTTATTGATTTTTATTCATTACCTATAAAAAAACGTAAATATCTCGGATCTTAGTTAAAAATTGTAAAAACTAACCCCGTCCACCCTCGCCATTAAGGATTGAATATCGATTTTTTTTATTACAGATTATTTTGCCCGACTCCACCATTATAACGTCAGCATTTATGCAGATAAACATATAAAAAGCAGACCCTGTCTACCCCCGCCATTAGGGGTTGAATGTCGAAAATTTTATTTTAATAGATGACTATTTTGCCCGAATTTACCTATATAAGTAAATTAGGTATGCAGATAAACAAATATCTAAATCCATCCTCGTTCCCGTCCCATGCTATTAGGGCTTTAATATCGAACTTTCATTTCTAATTGACTATTTGTCCGAATTTACTTTGATATCATGAACAATTACGAAGATAAATATATATCAAAATATATTAAAAAAGATTGGTAGACGTACATATAGAGCATGGACTGCATGTGCATATAGAAGAGATAGAGCGTATTTTGAGTCTATACTTGTCTTTATTTAAACATGAGTGTAAAAAAGATAGAATATGGTCTGAGCTGTGGGTCTGGGTTATATCTTTATCTTCACTTTTAAATTTACTAAATTTTACACATTATGTTAATACAGAAAGCTTTATTTATACATACCTCTATGTAAGTTTATAATATGCATCACTTTTCTTTTTGCGTATATTTTCCTCCCACATTTAAAACAATGTGGGTCATATCTCGTGAAGACATTATTTATTAAGTACCTACATTATTTATTACCACGTTGTGTTTTTTAATGTACTTTCTTGAGTCTTAAGGGGCCGGGTTAGCAAGTCTAGCGCCCCTGAAAATACTCAATATTTGGGAATTTACTGTGGTCAAATGAAACAACGAATTAAAGCAAAATTAACACAGCTGTTTAATCACTATTTAAAGTACATTTTAAATTATTTTTCAGATTTGTATGAATGAAAATTATTAATCTCTGGCCGATGGTAGGTTTTCATCAAAATTTGGATTTGACACCTTCCGTACTTGATTTTAACCAAATGGTCATATCTGGAACAATTTTACAAAGTGACTTTAGTTTTTGAAACTATCCTCTATGGAATGAACCACTTTGGTTGGAAACAAAAAATCCTGTAGATTTTTATGGCCAATGAAAATTACAGTTTAAATAAAGCTTAAATTTTAGAGTATAAACATACCTATATTATTGAAATGTATAACTCTGAGGTGTAAAAGTGGTTCATTCGACAGAGGATAGTTTCAAAAACTAAAGTCACTTTGTAAAATTGTTCCAGATATGACCATTTGGCTAAAAGCAAGTACGGAAGGTGTCAACCCCAAATTTTCATGAAAACCTACCATCGGTCAGAGATTAATAATTTTCATTCATAAAAATTTGAAAAATAATTTAAAATGTACTTTAAATAGTGATTAAACAGCTGTGTTAATTTAGCTTTAATTCGTTGTTTCATTTGACCACAGTAAATTCCCAAATATTGAGTATTTTCAAGGGCGATAGATTTGCTAACCCCTTTAAAAACAAAAGTACGATTATCAAAATAAATGACATTTGGTGTGGCGTATCTCCCTTTTATGTGCGTAGCTAGGGGGTAGCGATACTGGCCCCACCGGGGGTGCAAGGCCAAGGGGGGTGGAAAAATGATCTTATATGTGGCATCGACTCGTAAAAATGTATTTAAAATACCTCCTAGGTAAATCGTAAACAGTTCAAGTTATATACTACAAGTTTTTTGGGGTACTTTTGGGTCTGAAAGGAAGGGAATGGACATTTTCTTCTACTTATAGAGGATTGTATAAAATTCTATAAGTTAAATCTTTAGTTATTTGGAATTAACAAATATCAAAATAAAATTAATGTAACACTGTAAAATAATCCAAAGTATCCTCTTTTCTGCAATTTGTTGTTAATATTTAAGAACACCCTATTGTTAGTGACGAAATTCGAGAAGGAAATTCAAAACGAATGATTATGTATCATGTTTCAAATTTACGAGAAAAAATGTTTTTTTTAGTCTGTAGTAATATTTACAAGAGAGAAAAATGTTGCATATTATGTCTAAAATTAAATTCTACAACCTGTATGTTTGTGTATGATACATAATAAATAAATAAAAATGTATGCATTCTATCGATATTATCAGTACATGTATATTTGTAAATACTATGGCTAGGCCATAAAATGCACACCCCTTAAACATAAAAAATGTATTAACTTATAAAATCAAATAAATACGGTACAATATAATTGGTGAAACTTAAAAGGATGTTTGAAAAAAATATTGGAGGTAATTAATATTATATAAATATATAATATTGAAGTTTATCACTCATTAAGATTTTTTAGAAAATCAACAATGAATCTTGATATCAATCGATTATTACCTTTTTATTTAAATTTAGGATGTATTGTTATAAAACAACAATCATTTTAATTTACAATTTTTATATAAAATATTTTTTTTTGTAAAATGTATAAAGTAAATAAATTAATTAATAATAATAATTAAAAAGATAAATACATCCACATATTGCAGCAATAACAGCTGTGTTCACCTGATGTCTAGCATTTAAAATGAAACAACAATGTAACGTTTATAGGTTATATGTATATTATATATTTGTTTTAAAAATGCAAACTTACCAGATTTTATATTGATTAAAAAGATTGATTGGCTTTGAATAAAATAATTAAAATACAGCACGTATCGATGTACATGTATTTATATATTAATTAACACAATATAATAATTGCAGTGACGTATATGACGTATGAAGAAATAGCGCATAACGGAAATTTTTGAAACTTCTACGGACTAATACTCTATTTGTAAAAATAATTCTTGTCAAAATATGAATTTTTGTTTAAATAAACTGCAAATTTCGTTACTTCTAGTTATTTGTTGAGTTTTAATAGGGTTCTATTCTGATAATAGATGAAGTGAATTCAAAAGGATTGGTGCAAATTTATTTCGAATTGTAGCCTGTAGTTCGGCGTTTCTATCAAAAAGCGGGTTAAATCGACAAATTGAACTTTATTTATATTTTTATAACAGAAAATTAAAACCGATCGATATTAAACTAAGTAAAAATAGAGACTGTAATGTTTTCTACCAGAAAATGTAAAAATTTAAGTGGGTTACTGAAGAAATTTAAGATATAATACTCATTTTATCAATTTATATACGAAAAATTTTTTAGGACGAGAGTAGAACACACTTCCAATCAGAGCCTGCTTGGGGTGTGCAATAATTGAGTATTTTCCTCATTGGATATTAGGTACCTATACAGATTGTTTCTACTTGTTAAATTTCACATCAAGAATACTGTCTGTATGTACTGCTTTGTACATTGTAACATACATTGTACATAATATACTTCTTGTAAATAGATGTGTACTCTGACATGAGTTGCATCTGAGCAGGCGGCGTTGTATCGGCATTTTTCTGCGTGTCGTCGCCGCCGCGATCGCCGCATTTAGCAGCGTGGATGCACCGCACTCTGAAGCGGTGCCAAGCTCGGCTCTCATGCCTTCTATTCTCGGCCACAGGGTATTTCTGTTGTTGTTATGTGTGGATTGTCTCCACTCGGTCAAATATTATTATTATTCACTCGTATTTATAAGATTATCGTGTTATAGACATGGTGGTGGGAGTGAGATGAGTTTAGGTTTTAAGGCAGGGTCGTAGCGAAATTTTTTAGAGCATAATATAAAATATGGCCTTTATAGGGGACGGGGTTGATGTTTTATGAAAAAAGTCGGAGATAAAATCTAATAAAAGCTTTCTGAAGCTGAAACTTTGTGCTTTCAAGTGACATTTTATTTGTTTACTTTACAATCCTATTTAAGTGTGTGAGAAATGAATAAAATTTCAAACTGCATCATTGTTATAACTTTTTATCTTTATTTAATTTATTATTTTACTTATTTTTTATAAATATTGTGTTCTCTTATATTTTTATGAGTATTAATATTAGTTGTTTATAAATCAAAATATATATTTATAAGCAAATAAAAAATGATTTCAAGGGTCTATATAGACCCCTGATCAGTGGAGTACGCAGGGGGGTGTTAGGGGGGGGGGGTCAGAACCCCCCCCATGACACCATCCTGCGTACGCCACTGCCCCTGATCACTTTTAATATTAAAATATTCAATATCAGTTTCTTTTTATTTATTTTTATATGATACATACAGGATACTAGGTAAATTAATTAGTAAAATTATTAATTAAAAAATAAATCCTTAAAAATATTTTTATTTTATTTTGGTTGCCGTATTTTGCATAGAAGGGGTCTGTTGTGTTATTTTTTGGTAAAATGGGATCAATTTAATCCAAAACATTTCCAAATTATTTCTTTGAAAACGTGTTTATGGGCGAATATTTGATAAAGGTGTCTTGACATTTTTTTAACATAATAAAAAAAATTATTCCCTGTATGTATATAATACCCCTAGTGCATGTAATTTCTTTGGATTTGAAAAACTCGAAAAGTAAAAAATATATTTGTGTCGCCCTTTTGGTTCTTTGATCAGTCCCAAATACATTTCAGTTTTTCAGTTTATTGGGAAAAGTTTATAGTGGCGATTTTCCATAGCCGTTTGACGCATTTATCAAATATTCACCCTTATATTAATATCGCATGAATTCTTTTTCAAGATTAACCAAGTGTTTTATTTTGTCTTGAAATGCATCCAAGCCTCACCGATTGAGAAATATACATGTATATTATATTTGCTGCATGATGAATTACGGTAAATAAAAGACAATTTTTACTAAATGTATTTTCATACTGTCATTGTTGGCAGTACTACACAAACGCTATCCACGAGGTACAAAATATAAATACGATACATGTATGTATACGCGTTAAGTAGAATTGCGATTTGAAAGCAGTGGTGACAAATGTACCTCATAAAATGCATTTAGCATATACATGATAATGATAATACATTTATAACCATCACTGCTCTAAAATCCCAAGTAAAATAACGATTTAACGTCTCGTAGGTAGTGTTAGTTTAGCTTTTGCTCTAAAGCAAAATCTTCATAATGCGGTGTTTACACCGAAAAAACAAAACAGAAACATTGTGTCTTTAAAATACTTCGTATTTAAAAATGTATAGGGTTTATTGCATTTTGGTCATAAAAACACCGTGTTTCTGTTTTGTTTTCTCGGTGTAAACGCCGCATAATACTCGACATTAAATTTCTAAAATCAACGGTTCAATGTACAATTTTGGAAACGTATTAAAAAATCAACTTTGTGATGTTGTATATCTATTCCGAAAACGGTTTGATATATGAACTACTATTTACAAATTCCTCTTTTCACGACTTTTTAAAATTCATTAGAACACGCGCCTTTGCTGTAATATATAATATGATATTGTCATCAATAACAGCAGATATGATACAAGGAAGTAATATATTGAGAGAGTTATGGAGTTTTGGGTGTATTTTTAGTACGTATTTTCATAATTGATTAAATATACGAGTGTTAGGATATTTTATTCTGTTTATATGACACAGCTGATTCGGGCACTGAGCCATTTAAATGATGAATGTTTAGAAATTCTTATACCTAATTGCTGTATTTTTCAAAGTTATTTACATTTTTATCGATTTATTGGTGTAATGCAATATCTGCCTTACTTTTATTTTTATGAAATTGGACATAGTAGGTAAGTGTACGTTTGTTTAAAAAATATATTTTTAGTTCTGAAAATAACCACTAGATGTCGGTTGGAACGGTTTGAATTACAAATTTTATATTTGCTAGTAGCGATTTTTTTCAAAGGTTTATTATTATTAACTCAATCATTAAATTCGTTAACCAACAAAATTTCCTTACAGATTTGAAAATAGCGGCCATGTAAATTTGAAAAGACCAAAATATTATGTCAACTGGGTTTATTGACTTTATTGGATATAACATTAAATTAATCTATATACAGTGGTGCCTCGCTTAACGAACTTAATTCGTTCCGGGATCAAGTTCGTTATGCGAAAAGTTCGTTATGTGAAACACGTTTTCCCATAACAATACATGTTAAAAATTTTAATTCGTTCTGTAGCATAAAATATGGTACTGTAACATAAAAAAGATTGTACACACGTTTTTTATTTTTTAGTCAGAATCAGATTTAGGAGAGTCTACCGAGGCTTGAAGGGTCAAATCCTCTTCTTTCTTGTTTCATTTCAACAGAAATCACCTTCCTGCTTTTTTAGAACTCATAGTATAGACACACAAAATTACATTTATTAAAACAAACAGGTGTGTGAGTAAGCACAAAAAAGAACGACTGACGCGCGTTGATGCATGTTCATGCAAGTTTGAGCATCGACTGCATGCGACCTTGGAAGTTCGGGCGACTTCGTGATACGTAGGAACGTTCGATGCAGTTCGTTGTGTGTAGCGAGGTTCGTTGTGCGAGTCGCGCAATGAACGAACAGAAAGTTCGTTTATAATTCCTAGGAATTCTATACAATACCTAACGATTTCAGGCAAAGTATGAAATAATTTTTATTTATTGTTATAATAAATAAAATAAAATATTAGTTCATACGAACATTTTAGTATATGATTTCAAATTGTTAAAATAAAAACATACAAAAATATTAGATAGTATTTAGTCATTTATTAACATATAAGGTCAGTATTCAGTAAGATAAATAATCAGTATTTTATTACATAAAGCAAACCAATATCTGTCCCTGAACCAAATTGGTTGGTTCACCCTATTTACGTTTATATTTCTAATCTATACAATGCCATATATCAACGTACAGCCCAAACCCCTGAAACTAGAAATGTTAAATTTCATAGGTGTTTTCCTTTTATGATCTAAGCACCCACTAAAAAAGGATTTCTTGAAATTCAACCCCTAAGGTGATAAACGGGGGTGTAAATATTTTGTATCGGAAAATATTTTTTTGGTCAGATTTATTTTAAACTTATTGTTAGTATAAATACTCTACAATAAGAATAAAAAAATATTATTTAAAAAATTTTCAACCGCTAAGGGGTTGCACGGGGATGGAAAAGTTTTTATGGGTAAAAATATTTTCGGTTGTATTCACGTATGGCTGGTTTTCTCGCATAGGAGCCGAGATATTTACGATTTTGTATAAGGAATAAAAAGCAAAACAATAGACAAATTTAATATTTCACCCCCTGTCACGTATGGAGGGTTATAATAATTTTCGAAATACACACGAGCGAAGCCGCGGGAATCAGCTAGTATTTAATAAAATAAAATTCAGTTCTTTTACTTTACTTTACTTTTTTACACACTTTTAGTTATTTTTTTAATATAAATTTTAGTGAAGTATATGAATATATAACTTTATCCACGACTTATATATAATACATACATTACATACGTAGTTTTTACTATATAATGCGATATATTAATCCCAGAGGGAACTATGACGAAAGAGAAATTTTCTGATTGGTGCATTAGAGGGCAATAATGGTCATTATTGCCCTCTAAATCATTATTGCCCTCTAATGCACCAATCAGAAAATTCCTCAAATTAAATAATACCATGGAAACAAAATACACAAACTTTAAGTCTAAAAAATTTATTTACGACTGTCAAATAAAACACCTAGTGTTTGTGTATTTGTATTGAGATGGATAAAAATTCTAGTAAAGTTGTTGATAGTACAAAACTTGTTCAGTTTATTAACTCTAATATTACTAATTTTAATATTTTCGGACACCACAGAGTTTGTGATTTTTGTTTCCATGGTATAGTTTAATTTATATTAATTTGAAATTATAAGAAAAATGCTTGTATTTGCATTTCTTGTATTCAGTTGTGTTTTATTAAAGTAATTAAAATAGTCGTAGATAAAGTACAGTATACTACTCGCAATAATGGCTATTATTACCTCAGAATTTTTTTCTCCCTCGCCGCTATGCGGCTCGGTTCGAAAATTATTCCTCGGTAATAATAGCTATCATTATTGACTCGTGGTATAATATACTATTATTGAACTGATAATTTGCTGAATGTATTTCTGCTTAGAAGTACAAATATTTAATTTTAAAAAACGATGTAATAATACTATTAAAATTAGAAAATATTGTAGTTAAAAAATTCACTTCTAAAGCCTGTACTACATGAGAAAATCTATGAGTTCACACTGTATTTGTTATCAATATAGAACATAGTTTTAAACTAAATGTATTTATTTTCTTGACTTTGTTGTAACATTTTTATATAGATACAGACTTTTCAAGGAGAGAGATATTATAATACATATTATGTAGTACTTATATACGTAAATATACAGTATGTGTTAATACTCAATAGCACGTATTTCTTCAATACCCCCTTTCGTTTAAGAAAACGACAAAATTGAATATATAATATTATAAGTAAAAAATGCACATTTTAAAATTACATATACAGTGGTACCTCGACATACGAGTTTAATTCGTTCCGCAACCTTGCTCGTATCTTGAATTAGGTACTCGTATCTCGAAGCAAATTTCCCCATACAAAACAATTGAACTACCATTAATTCGTTCCAACCCCCAAAATGTCACCCCAGTTATTTTTGTTACGTGGTTTTGAATAATATAAACGTATTTATAAATGACAAATATTTATTGTACAAAAACAAAAAAAGAGAATGTAAAGAAATAAATTAGATATCCTCACTGGTCTTTGCCTTTTTCGCTACATTTTTCTTGCTTTCACCTGTAGGCCGTTTAGAAAAAAATATGTCCAAGGAGGTTTGTTTCTTCCTCCCTCTCAGGTCGCGTGCTACCGGCCGACCTGCTAAACTAAACCGAACTCGTATCTCGAATTTCGCTCGTAACTCAAAGCAAAAAATCACTCGCTCGCCGGCTCGTATCTCGAAAAACTCGTATTTTGGGGCACTCGTATGTCGAGGTACCACTGTATTGAAATATACAGCGTGGTCCTGTAAAAATGTATACGAAATACAAGTGATGTATTTTTTAAAGTGACCAATTAAAAAAAAATAAAAATTACGAGCAAATTTAACATTAAAAAGAAGAATTATAAGTAAAAAATGCACATTTAAAAATTATATTGAAATATACAGCGTGGTCCTGTAAACATGTATACGAAATACAAGTAATGTATTTTTTAAAGTGACCATTTAAAAAAATTAAAAATTACGAGCGGATCTAGCATGAAAAGAATAAGTATGTCCGGTATTATAAAGGGGCTAGCAAATTTGCAAGCTAGCTAGCACTCACAAATGAGGTTATTAATTTTGTGATAGTATCTATGGATTTGTTACGGAATTTAGAGCAGTGATACTTCAACGTATTGTAACACAGTTGGTGCAGACTCTGACCGTATAAAATAATTTTCATAATATCACCACTGTTTTAATACCGTTGGTGTTTACATATACGCGTGCGCGAAAGATATCAAAGTCATCAGAAAACTCCAAGAGAACTGTCACATAAATTTGATATCTTATTTGAGAGTGCTAGCTAGCTTGCAAATTTGCTAGGTCCTTTATGATACCGGACATTAATGTTTTTAAAAGGTCCCTGAAAAAGGTTTTTTTCAGATACAAGGAATTCAGTTTTTATAGATTATGGATTATGCTATAACATTTAAATTTAAACTTAAATTAAATATCCGAATTTATAAGATGTTCCCATGAAATATTTCTCAAGAAATTTTAACTGTCTCTAGGTTAATATCAATATCTATTATAATGTCTTATAATTTCCCCAAATCCATAACTTACATATATAGGTACCCAAAATATCGTGAGAATTTTTTGAAGAAATAAATTGCATTCTTATAATTGATATCAAATGATTATGCATCGATTGCATTCCTATATTAGTAGCCCCACGCTATCGATGAGAACTGGTCTCGATAATCACAACTATGTATAGTGTTGTTGTAAGATTACAGAGTGCGCCACTGCCATCGATTATGTCTTGCAATACAGATAATGCCTTATCGTAAAAAGGTCTAAAAGTGAGTAGTCATATAACGAGTGTTAATACGAAATAGGGTTAATGAGATTTATAAAATATGGTTTTCTTTTTTTGCTTCACGTCGGTAGAGATTAGGGCTTGCAAAAAACCGATAAAATTTCAAAAACCGGTTTTCGGTTATAATATAAAGTGAAAACCGGTTAACCAGTTTAAATTTTTAATTGAATGGTCGAAAAAAAGGTCATTCAAACTTACCTATGAAAAATTTTGTTATTGAAAAAATAATCTGGTAGAGAAAAAAATTTGTATTATAAATTATAATACATTGTATTATAATAAAATAAATTATTTATTTATTTTCATCTCAAATGTGAAATTAGCAATTCTTAATTTGAAATTGATTAGTCTCTATTTGAACTATAAATAGTATAAATTCAATTTACTACACTATAATAATTTAATATTTTAAAATTTACGTCGGGTGTTCTAGGATCAAATTTTTTTTCATCAATCTATGCAATTTTTTTACGCATCGTAAATAAATAAAAATGTTAATGAAATTATTTCATCTAACTATTACTAACTTATTAAAATAATTATTTAAGTTTTATAATTATTTTAACATACGGTATAGTAATTTTTGATACTGTTGGTATGAAATATTACTACGTTACCGATTAATTTTTCACAGAATATGAAATTTCGTCCTCCCGTTAACGTGTTTTTTATGTTAAAAATTAACATTAAATAAGTGAATTCACAGGGGAACCCTTCTGAGGGCCGCTTTCGATTTTCTTCATATTGAAATATGTTGTGAAGGGGGGTCCCCTGATAACACCTATACCCGGTTTTGGGCGCAGACGGGTAATAGTTTAAAAATTATGACCCAAGATATATTTAAATGTTGCATATATACCTATGTGTTAAGTCTATTTATTTAAGCGTCTGTTGGCCTAGCGGTTATGATAATAGACCGGTAACCATTATTGTTGATAGTGCGGTTATATGGACAATTATGCCATAAGAATTATTAATAAATAAATGTATAAATTGTTTAAATATTCAATCTTTTCAAAAATGTTCTTGGTGTAATATGTTTTTATATAGTTGCCACGATAGATACCTTCCAAAATGTCAACCGTTCATAAACAAATAAGTTACTTGAGCATAAATTATATTTTTTTATTTACAATCCCAGTTTTGAATTGTTTATCAACAAAATTTAAAAAATTAAATTAATTTTGCACATTTTGAAAAATAAACATTGAAAACAAATAAAATCATAAGATATTTTACAGGAGAATAATATATTTAAATAATGTCACTGTTTGCAATTAAAAATAAAAACTTAAGAGGACTCAAACCACGGGTGCATTGGTTACCGGTCTATTTTCATAACCGCTAGGCCAACAGACGCTTGTATAAATAGGCTTAACACATAGGTATATATGCAACATTAAAATATATTTTGGGTCATCATTTTTAAACTATTACCCGTCTGCGCCCAAAACTGGGTATAGGTGTTATCAGAGGACCCCCCTTCACAACATATTTCAATATGAAGAAAATCGAAAGCGGCCCTCAGAAGGGTTCCCCTTGTCAGCGTTTATGATCTGTGTTCCGTTTTGATTCCAAAGAATTATAGTTAACCTAATCACTAATCTGGCATATAATATCTCAACTAATCTATAAAAATCTATCAAGAGCGTTATTTTGTAGATCAATGAAAAGTGTTTGGTTGAAAATTCTAGTTTTCTCGTGGAAATCCGCCCATTGACCACAGCATCTCAAATAATCACCGTCACGTGTTTCAACAACAGAAATAACGGTTTCTATAAATAGTTGTTTTTGTATATACTACATCCAAAATACACGTACACAAATCTCACGCGAGTATGTATGTGTGTGCGATACGGACATCAGCTGAGTATCCTTGAAAAAAATTACACTTTTTTATCTACGCGGCCGTGGCATCGAAATTTGCTACTAGACTGTTCCAGAATTATTTATTACTCCAGAGTTTCTCAAAATGTTGGCCGGGAATGCTCAGAGAGGAAGAGGGAGACAGTAGGATAAGTTATAGATGCTTTGAATAGAAAAATTTCATTTGTTAATATGCACAGTCATTTTTGGCATCTGAGTGTTCATTTGAGTCAGTACTATGATTGTCTCATTTTAAAAGTTAAAAAAAAGGGTAGTAAAAAATAATTTTCGGTGGGTAGAACATTTTTACTGTTATATGAATTTTTTTTGCTGTCTAATAATAACTATTCAACAAAAAAATACTTTTGTAATATAACAGAGATCTGAATAGAAAATTTAGGAGGCTTTTGGCATGCCGAAACCGGATTTGTTTCCCAATTGGTTTAATCACGTCAGGGTTTTGAGATATTCTAACCTAAAAGTCCCAAAAATGACTATGTTAAAGAATTTATTATCAAGTACTTTCAGTCACTGCAACAAATAGTATTATCTTCCCTCTTTAAAATGAGTTTTAACTTTTTACTGTATGATTTTTTTTTAGCCGAGATGTACTAGTTTGAAGATATCGATATTTTTGTTAATAGAGTGTAGTATAGTAGATACAATGAACTTTACAACATATATCTTCAAAGTAGTATATTTCGGTAAAGAAAAATCGCATAGTAAAATGTAAAAAATCATTTTAAAAAAAAAGATAGTACTATTCGAAATCATGAAAGAAAACTTCAGAAAAAAATTACCTACTTAGTAATAAATTCCCCAACATTGCCAAAATCGTCATTTTTGGGACTTTTAGGTTCGGATATCTAAAAAACTTGACGTGATGGTCTGATGAAATCATTTGGGTAATGAATTCGGTTTCGTCATGACAAATACCTTCTAAATCACCTATTCAAATTTCTGTGAATTTTTTTTGTTGCATATAGTGTAATCTACCGCAGAGGAACTACCTTTTCCCATTCGGGCCAATCTCTAGATTACACAATACAAAAATATTATTCTTCCACTTTTTTAGATTTTTTTTAAGTCGATAGTAAAATTAACAACCAGAATAATGCAGCTTTCACCCAGAAGCAAAAAAGCACTTCAAGATCATCGCAGATAAAGTTACGCCGAGTATATCTAAAAAAAAGAATTAACAATTTATGAAAATTTGTTCATAAAAAAAAATAATAATAATATTAGTTATACCTAAATAACCTAACATTAAACTATTAAACAACCGCTTCTGAAATGAGGCCACAAAATGCTGCTTACAATTAGCTAATATAATTATTAATTTAGTCCACTAAAATGAGGTCGTGTTATCAAAGAGTTTGAGTACTCCTGTTAGAACATTTAAAATCGCTGTTGTTAAATTTGTTGTTGTTATCTGTCTAACTTATTGGCCCGTAAAGAAAAAGCCTCATAGTTCACACTTGTACTGTACATTGTACATATGTTTAATATTTATATATTGGCTGCAAAACTTGTATTAATTAATTATGATTTGTAACAAACACACATTGTATTGAACCACTAAGAGAATATTATAGGTGGAATATTTGATCACGTAAAACGAAAGTCTTGAATAACTAATACATATACATAGTTCAGATGTCAGTTAAACCAACTTTACAAAAAAACATAGCTAAGAAATTTTTTTTTAAATCTAAATCAGAATTTAAAGTTAGTTTTTTTCTATATTATTTATATAAGTAATATTCTGATGTATAATGTTCTTCTGTAATTAAATACTTTATTTTTATTGTAATTCGAAAAACGATAAAGTGGAGTCAGTTAGCCTTGTTTCACACATACGCGGTTCCATTCGGTTCGGGTTGTTTTCGGTTTCAGCCGAAAACGAATCAAACCCTTTCACACATACACGGTTCTCATACGGTTCATATTAGGTTTTATTTTTTTCCGTAAACTCAGTAGTTATCATGGAGAGAAAGCAAGTTGTTGCCATATTGTTTCTCTATAAAAAAATTAAAAAATGAAGGAGGAATACTAGACTTCATTGCGAGCACCCTCTCAACACTTTACAGCAGAAATTTGGAGCATTCTACACTATTTTCCCGAAGCTAAAGAGCATGAAGACGATCCACATCAACATCTAGAAAACCGCTCATTTTATTAGAAAATCCGCGACAAAACTTAAAAAAAAATAACACTCGCTATCAGGTTAAAACCGAAACTAAACCGAGTATGTGTGAACGCGTTCATTGCTTTGTGTTCCCTGGACACGAATTGAAACCTGATGAAATCTGTCCGTGTGGAGGGAGTATTCAGTTCTGTACGGTTTCTATTAGGTACCGAATACAAACTGAATCATCGTTTCACACTTGTCGGCAGCGGCCGAAAACGAACCGAACCGAATGAAACCGTATATGTGTGAAATAGGCCTTAGGTATGAAAGGTAATATTAGCAAAATATCGGTCAAAATATAATTTACAGTACCAATTCTTGTAGTTAGGTTATATTATTTGTTTCTGGTTGTAAACCACGTATTCTAAATGGTAACATTAGTTAATACATATGTTCATAATATTAAAAATTCCTTAAATTATTCACTATATCCGCCCGTATCTATAAATCATTTTTATAATAAAGTTTACAAAAATAATTTAAAAAAATACAAGTGATGAAATGTATAATTATTGAAGAAATCCGAATGTGTCTTCGTGACGTAAATACTTAAGCTAGGAATCTGACTGAAGTGCTTAGTTATGACGCTCTCAAATCACCAAAGCTTCAGGCGAGACCAAACAAACGCTGCCAAATATTATTGCAAAGGAAATTCATATGTATATCATACTTACATTTTTATACATATTATTATGCATGCACATAAAACAAACAGTATATAGAACTACAAACGAGATGAGAGTTTTTGGTTCGTCTCGGTTTTTGTAACTGAAGTCTCGTTTTAATTCCATCTTGTGGAAATCAACGCCATCTCGTCTCGTCCTCGTGACTGAGATCAAAACGAGATCGAGATCAAGATTAAGAGTCTTGGTGTCGTGTACTTTCTTATAAATACTTACTTATACTATATGTATATTTCATATACATATAGTATAAGTAAGTATTGTAAAGCCAATTTTTTTCGAAATCCGGATTTTGATGGAATTATCCATTTTGACTTTTCCCGAATCTTTTCTGACTATTTTCGCCATGATATCTGTGTGTCTGTCGGTCTGTCTGTCTGTAGACGCTGTAACTCAAATACGACAAATCGTAGAAGGGTGAAATTTTATAGTTAAGATTAATTTTTGTCTGGGAAGAAAACCGGAAACGGATGTTTACCTACATCGTTTTTTGAATTTTTCGAATTAATAAGTTAATAAGTTATTAATTTTATTTTAAAATCTTAAGATGTTTTATAAAAACAATACAACTTTATTATAATTGCAATAAAACAGTTCGCTTAAAAATAATTTAACAAACTAATAGAACGTACAAACTTTAACAACATAAAAATTTAATTATTTTATGGAATATAATAAAGTTGTATTGTTTTTAAAAAAATCTTAAGATTTTAATACAAAATTAATACCTTATAAACGGCTAGATTAAGGTATAGAACATGGTTGTAAAATGTGTTGAGAATTGAACAGGCAATTCGAAAATGTAAAAATATATAGGATGTTCAATTTGAAAATCTTGAAAAAAACTTAGTTCAGTGTTTTGATACACCCTGTACAAATAATACAATTTTTTAAATGTTTGACATAACATCGCAATAATAGAGAATATGCCAAAACTACTTCAAACAGAAAACAATTTTTTTTTGTAGTAATTAGAAAATTACAAGGTGTTGAAAATGTTCCTATTTTCTTACAAAATTGGTCATTATTTCTAAACCCCTCTGTATAATCCCATACTTGATACATCAAAATACTCAGAAAAATTAATGCTTTTAGATTATCAAATAAAAATATATAGTTTGTATTAAAAAAAACATAACTTTGGTTTGTAACGCAGTTATGGGACACTCTGTATAAATGTAACTATTTTTAAATTATGCCGCTCCTCTAGCCTGACAACTTTTGCATTTAAAGTTTTCTCCCATTTCTTATGATAAATGAAATATTGAGCTTTGACCCAGTCCTGGGACTTCCTGTAGATAATACCTAATATACTCGACATTTTTATCTAAAACATTTTTGTCTCATTGAAAAATAAATCCAAAATTCAAAAAAAATGACATTAGTAAACATTCCGTCTTATTGTTAGTAATTACTTTAAACAAAATTCGTTCGATACATAATGTATAAAATAATATTTCTATAGTTTATGTCCCATTCATTTTATTCTATCTTTTATTAGTTTGTCAGAAATATCCTTCAATAAAATAAAAATCACGTACACTGTTCACTGTCATTATTACGTATAAGAAAGTCCTGTGGCACCCACGGCAGCTTTTTTTTATATAAAAATTTAATAATTAATTTCCAAAGGGAAGAATAAAAATGTATCTAATATTTTTGGATATGAAAAAGTGTTAAAAAAACTATATACTACATTTAGAACAAAAAATATATTAATTATTTTAAAATTTTCGGCTTGTGATAAATATGCATATATATACGAAGTTTGATTGAAATTAAAACGTAATAAACGTAAATATAGTGAAATGAAAATGAAAGTGTCTGCCAATAATACAAATGCTAATGGTTATTTTTTTGGCTTCTTGTTAACTCTGGCATAGATAAAACTTCTATTTTTTATCGGTGAAATAAATGGCTGTATATATTTTATTGAATTTTTAGTGACACATATTTCTCTTTCTAAATATAACTGAATTCTTATATCGAAATCATATGATTATCGAAAGTAAATTTTATAACGTAATCCTTATAAAAGTGATATTTTTGTCGCTATCACATTGTAATCATCAGTCAATTAATTATCGAAGTTGTTCAGTTTATGTCCTTCACTTCTTTATTTTCAGATTTATTTTCAATATGGAATTTTCGTTTCGAAATTATTAGACAACATTGGATGTTATTTGGGGTGCATTGTGACTACACTCAGCACTCTGCTATACGACCATCCACTACGCGACCGCTCCGTTACACAATGTGCCGACAGTTCTAACCAACGTCCTTCCCCCATCCCCACCATAATACCACCGTGACTGCTATATTTCTGCACGTTTAAATTCACCAATCAACGGTAAAGCGCGGTGGTGGGTGCCCCTCTAGCCGTCGTTAAGTGGAATTTTTGAATTACCGATACCGTCGTATAGCAGAATGCTGAGTATATATTTGAATCCGTGCAATAATATATATGTCATTTTTTCTACATCGATATTTCAAAAAACATTTAAATTAACTATTTTTAAAACTAAGTTCGCATAGTGGCTAGCCCTGGTCAATGGCGTCATAAGGATTTTTGCAGGGGGAGGATTTTTAAAATAAATTTTACTAATATATTACAGTGAAACATGATTATGTGGGACTTAGATAAGTGGAAAACTTCTATTACTAGAATTCCTCTACAACTGGGTCCATGGGACACCTCTTTAAGTGGGGGTAAAATAACTGGTCTCTTGAGATTCCAGTTATCCAGGTTTCACTGTATGTGGTACATGTAACCATTTGACCCTTCGTTACACTGGGGGAGGTCCTGGCCTCTCTGCCTCCTGCTAGTTACGCCACTGGCCCTGGTGGTATAGCAAAAGGTTGCTTATTATTTTATTTTAGATCAGGCATACCGGATTTTCAAAACTTTATTTTCACTGCAGTGACTGTTCCACAAATTCCGGAATGTCTGGCAAATATGACGTCTACAATTTGGCGCCCTATCATCCTTTCGCTGGGGTGCATGTACCCCATCCTCCCACCCGCACTCTTGGATATAATGGTTGCAATATGTTTATAGTACTATAGTAAATCGCTTACTGATTAAAATATTCCACAACAAAGAAATCCAATCTCTTAAATGGATTTTACATTAGGGTATTGAAGTCCGTTGGGATATCTATATTAAAATTTCAAATCAGTGAGTAGGTATATAATACGTGGCCAGTTTATATTAACTGGGATCTTGAATTTTTGTTTGTGATTGTGTCAATGAATCAATATACTTTTTGATTGATTTTTTATAGGTAAGGGAATTATTTTTTTTATAAACAAAATAGATAAAATTAATATTTCACTTATTTTAAAAAGTATACCCATAAAAATTATACGACAGATCAACAACACTACATTACTGAAGATTGTCAGCTTATAGAAGAGAAATAACTTATTGTCAGTACCAAATCATCTTAATTTTTGGCTGTGGAGTAGGAGTAAATAAAGTGCAATATTTATAAAGCCTATATAGTGACATTAAAACTGCAGTCTTCGCAAACGGCCTTTTTAATATAAGTCGTGCAGACACTTGCCTCTTTTACGGAGTAAAAGTACGCATTACTACCCCTTTCTTTAGATATACCTTTAGTTGTTTTATTTAAGAAGTTTTGAATACTCTAAGGTAAGTTAATAATCATTAATTGATTAATTAGTATTGATTTTTTTTCCTTTATAAATCACTAGCGGAATCCTGCGGCTTCGCTCGCGTAAACTTCGAAACTAATTAGAACCCTCCATACGTGATAGTGGATGAGATATTACATTTTTTTATAGTGATTTTTATTCATTACCTATAAAAAAAAACGTAAATATCTCAGATCTTAGTTAAAAATTGTAAAAACTAACCCCCCGTCTACCCTCGCCATTAGGGGTTGAATATCGAATTTTTTTATTGAAGATTATTTTGCCCGACTCCACCATTATAACGTAAGCAGCTATGCAGATAAACATATCAAAAACACAGACCCTGTCTACACCCGCCATTAGAGGTTGAATGTCGAAATTTTTATTTTAATAGATGACTATTTTGCCCGAATTTACCTAATAAGTAAAATAGGTATGCAGATAAACATATCTAAACCCATCCTAGTCCCCGTCCCATGCTATAATAAGGGCATGAATATCGAACTTTCATTTTTAATTGAATATTAATTTGTCCGAATTTAATTTTAATATCATGAACAATTATGAAGATAAATATATCAAAATTTTACTTCCCATTACCATAGGGGATGAATTTTCGTAACTGATATTTGTCTTGTAAAGTACCTACTTGTGCCGTGTTTCATTCGGTGAATACAAAAAAAAATATTGTACAAATTTTTCCACTCCCCTAACACCTAAGGGGTTAAATTTTGGAAATACTGAAATAATTGTTTCATTATTTATATTGTAGAGTATGTTTGATAAGTTTCAATTAAATGCGAACAAAAAATATATTTTTTATATAAACTTTGACACCCTGTAGGGGTTGAATTTTGAATAATCCTTTTTTAGTGGGTGCTTAAATCTTAAAAGGAAGGCCCTTACGAAATTTCACGTTTTTAGGTCCAGGGGTTTGGGCTGTACATTGATATATGAGTGAGTGAGTGGTTAAGGACAAACTCTTTCATAGATATAGATTCCAAATGTATATTATATTGTATCTGATTTTATCTAGAAAAAAGTACAAACAATATGTAGTTAATAAAACAAACGAAAGTCTTCCTATGAATCTGTTACTTATTTCCTTGACCTCAAGTCTTAAATTTTTTACATACCTATACATATAATTAGTTTCTACCCTTCTCAAATCTCTTAATTTCGTTCAAGACTAATCAAAACTGTAACAGTAGTCGGCTCGCGTGCCAATGACCACGTGGCATAGCACGCTGTATTCTCGTTGCCACAGCAACCTGTGGCAGTGGCATGTTAGTGGTGTGGGGGTGGCGCCGCCCTCGCCCTCTCCAACGCGTGTCTCGCGCTAGCCGCGTGCCGTGCACGTTACACCGCCACGTGAACGGTCACGTGGATCCGCGCACCAGGTTTCAACCACCTACACACCCTCACTTGGGGTTATTTCTGCATGCGGTATATACACTTATCTCTCTAATTGGTAATCGTGACATCTTTATACACTGGTAGTTTAGGGGTTTGTTTCTGTCTGGAGGGTTATTTTTGGATGTGGTTAGGGTTAGTAATTGGGTTAGAAAGCTGAATGGGAATCAATCGTTAACTTTTGAATGTTGGGTTATGAATCATGTGGGTGATACAAAAATATAACGTTGTAGTTTACAGAATTCAACGAATCTTAGCGTACTTAAGTAGGTATTCGTCGCGCTAAAGCTTGTCTTGTTGAAAATATCTCGGCGTGACAGCTTTTAAATATGTCACGAGATTTTATAGGTTTTTTACCTCTAATTCAACTTTTTACTTTTTTATACATACATGAAATGTAATGTATAAATATAGTGATCACGAATAAAATCGAACTCGAGATTTTAACGGAATTACATGTTTTGAGCGTCCCTGAATCATATACCACCATTAACTCAATGACGTCTGTGTGTCTGTCTGTCCGTACGTGTGTGTGTGTGTCTGTGAACGCTCTACAGCCAAAACTGTAATACTTACGAACGTGGAATTTTAAATTTAAGGTTCTTTTATGCTCTAGATGTGCACCTCCTATTTTTAAAAACCATCACTAAACCGGAAACGGATGTTTACTGGTGTCAATTTTTGAACTTTTCGAATTATTTTTGAAACGGTGCACAGTAGAAAAAAATGTTTTAGATCAAAGTTGTAGATGGTACTTTTATCTATAATTTATGTTCTATCCATTTCCCCCCCAAATATTTGTTTTAGTAAATAATCGATTTTCTAAAAAAATTAATTTTTTTCGATTTATTTTCTAAACGGTAGGTATTAGATAAAAATGTTTGAGCTACAAGTTGTAGAGAATATTATTTTCTATAATTTATGTTCTATTCTTTTTTTTGTATCTTATGAATTAACCAAAAAAAAGAATAATTTTAGTTTTAATGGTTTTAATTTAAAAATGATTTGAATAATACAAAAAATCTAGTTATCTATGAAAATTTTGGCATTTATTATTAGAAGTGTCAAAATTGAAATCTAGCAAAATAAATACTTGTTAATACAATAATCACTAATCTTAATTGATTTTGTTTAATATTTAATGTCAATATTAAATAGAATGTATCAGTTTCATTCACTGAAAATCATTTTGTAAGTAAAAAATTTTAAAATCAAATATTAAATTATAAAAGTAATCACATATAAATACTTCGGTGTCATGATGTATAAAAAAGTCTCGTGCCTGCCAAGGCAGTTTATTTCATTTCAAATAAAATTTTTTCTATTTCAAATTCATTTTTTTTCATTTCAAATTCAATATTTGAAAATAAATTGATATATTTATTTTTTAATTTTTTAAACTGAAGAAACTAAGTACTTTTAAACAATTAAAAAATAAATATATCAATTTATTATTAAACAAATATTGAATTTGAAATGAAAAAAATTGAATTTGAAGTGAAAAAACTTGAATTACCCTGTATATATGAAAATACAGGGTGAGTCATATCAGGTGGAACAAACTTGAACAGTTAATTGAGAAAAATATTTCAAGATAAAAACTTCATATAAATATATGTCCGGAAATTCCTCGTGCGGGAGCTACAGGTCCCCAAGATTTAGTCTAAAATTAGTTTTTATTTAATATTTTGAAAATTTAATCAGAAAGATCGAGTGAATTTTTAAGAAAACATATTTTTCCATTTAAAATAATATCGCAAAGCATCTTGTATCTTCGATAATAAAACAACTCAAAACAAAAAGACAACACATTTTATTCATTATTGAATAAAAATCGCAGTTGCCATGGAAAACTAAAATATGTTTATTATTCTTCGAGACGTCAGCTCAAATTCAATATTAATTTCAAGTCAAGTAAGCTTTGGAAAAAAGAATGGTTGATGTTTAAAATTTTTATATTTGTTAAAATTCGTTACTAATTTTGTTAATGTATAATAAAACAGCAATGACGGTTTTAAGGAGTGACCTCCCGGGGTGCCAATTTAGAAGGGGCGGTGGACTGCCACATGGAGAAAAACTCTCCATTATTAAGTCAAATTTTCCAATACTATCGTATTTCCCGGTTGATCTTATGTCAAATTAATAAAGTATATTTCTTTGTATTTTGTGTCATATGACCTTATAAAAATACCGAACATTGGAAAAATTAAAGAATATTACTAAATAAAAATCAAAAGACTCACTGGCTCCAAACATCCCTGGTCTAAAAAATCATTAGTTGATACTGGAAATTGATATGTGGTTATACTAAACCGCGGGTATTAAATTTAATTATTGTATCACAATGGGTTCTCAAAATATTTAATAAAAACTAATCTTAGACAAAATCTTTGAGAGTCTGTAGTTCCCTCAGGAAGAGTTTCCGAACACATGTTCATAAGAACTTTTTTGTTTGAAATATTTTTCTTAATCAACTGTTTAAGTTTGTTCCACCTGATATGACTCACCCTGGTTAATTTTTTACCATATCTAAAGAAAACTGATGTATTTGAGTGTATTGTCAAAAAGAGCAGAGCTATACATAAATACAAACAAAATGTTATTAAGTACAAACATAAGTACTTAAATTTAATTGTACTTAAATGTATGTAAAAATTATAATTAAACTTGTATAATAGGCAATATAAATGTACTTTAGCTTTAGAACATTAATTTATTTAAGTAGGTACTTCATGATATGTATATCATTACCTACTTTTTTAATAAATGTGTTTAAGTACTAATACACAGTTACTCAAAAAAGTACCTATACTTAAGTACATAGGTACACAGCTCTGAATAGAGATATGCAGAATATGGATTGAATATCAAACTGGTATTTTTCATAGTGCTTATAGCATTATCAAAGAAGTATCTATAGATTTTGTCTATGATGTAAATATTTTGAACTTTTTAAATTTAGATGTTGCAGTGTCTTTTTACAGGAAATCTTATCCGTTTGAATAGTTTTCAGAATAATTGTCCGACTGTCTGTCTGTTTGTTTGTTCCGGTTAAACTTGAAAACTACTGAACCGATTTTGATAAGGCTTTAAGTAAGAAAATTTAAGTTTTATATCATCACAGTAGCACATTAAGCAAGCATGGGAAATGTGTGAACTACTACTGATCTGATTTAAGTGGGATTTTCATTGTACCGCTGAGATAGACATATACTCAGAGTACTTAGTTGCGTCGGAATTCACTAATTTCGAAATACACAGGTAGAAAGGTTTACTTGGGCCAAGTAAACCTTGTTTTGTATATAACGAAAACAATATTTTCTTAAGATAAGAAATATATTCTTAAACCAACTAAAGTATTCTTGGACGAAGAAATAATGTAGTTGGATTAAAAGTACTTTTCTTATATTAAGAAAATATTGTTTTCGTTATACAGGGTGATTCAGCACTGTCGTGCCAAACTTGAACACTAGATTGAAAAAAATATTTTAAGCAAAAAACTCCCAATAAACATGTGTCCGGAAATTATTCCTTAGGGAACTACAGGCTTCCAAAGATTTTACTAAAAATGAGTTTTAATTTAATATCTAGAGAACCCTTTGTGATAGAATTATGAAATTTAGTATTTGGTTTAGTAATAATATGTGTTATCGATTTTTAATATTAACCAATTATATTTTAGGCCAGGGCTGTATGGGGCCAGTGGGCCCATCGATTTTGATCTAGTAATTGTTTGTTCCTTCATTTTTTTCCTGAGTTGGTACTTTTATAAGATTATATGACACAAAATACACAAAAACTTACTTTGCTTGTTTATCATAGGATAAACCGTTTTCGAGAAATATCGATGGAAAAGAAAGCATGCAGAATTAACCTTAATACAGATGTTTGAAATTATAAAAAATAAATTTATATTCTTATTTCATGATAAAAAATAAAACAAAAAGATGATATAAATATACTTCCGAAAATGCATCCATATCAACAAATAGCCATTTTTAGTTTGTTTTTTAGTCATGTTAATAAAGTACATGTAACAGTAATAGAACTGGTTATAGATCTTAGAGGATTCATATTAGGAGGTTTATTTATATAAACTTTATTCTTACCTTTAATTATAGAAAAAGAATATAAATTTATTTTTTATAATTTCAAGCATCCGTATTAAGGTTAATTCTGCATGCTTTTTTTCCATCGATATTTCTCAAACACGGTTTATCCTATGATAAACAAGCAAAGTAAGTTTTTGTGTATTTTGTGTCATATAATCTTATAAAAGTACCAACTCAGGAAAACAAATTAAGGAACAAACAATTACTAGATCAAAATCGATGGGCCCACTGGCCCCATACAGCCCTGGCCTAAAATATAATTGGTTAATATTAAAAATCGATAACACATATTATTACTAAACCAAATACTAAATTTCATAATTCTATCACAAAGGGTTCTCTAGATATTAAATTAAAACTCATTTTTAGTAAAATCTTTGAAAGCCTGTAGTTCTCTAAGGAATAATTTCCGGACACATGTTTATTGGGAGTTTTTTGCTTAAAATATTTTTTTCAATCTAGTGTTCAAGTTTGGCACGACAGTGCTGAATCACCCTGTATACAAAACAAGATTTTCTTGGTCCAATACAGTTTTTTTTTGTGTGTACACGTAAATAAATTCGCGGTAAACCTAGTTTAAAATGCATCAAAAGATCTGATCTCATTCCACCAAAGAAAGCCTAGCACAGTTTCCAATTGACTTGAAAGATCAACAGCGCAGTGTTTACAGCACAAAATAGATTCAATTAAAATCATAACGGCTTTCTGACAAATGGCGACAACAATCGCGATACAAAAGCGTGTAGCACATGTCGAGTCACGTGGAGTAGGCAAAGCACACGCGACCGCCTCGTGGTGCGCTCGACGGAGGGGTTCTTTCCGATCGGAAGAAACAGGATGTAGGACATGGACGCCGACATTGTGGGGATGTTATATAGAGATAGAAATGTGTCCGTATTTACATTCGTGATAATTCTGAAGTGAATCCTAGTTTTGTAGCTTCAATTGGTGACGTTTAGTGTTTAGTTCCAGATGATTTCAGAATAATGTTTATTTATATATCATTATGTATTTTTTGACACATCTTAAAATTTATCTAAATGATGTCATGATAAAAAAGTTTCTTGAAGAAATATGTGTTTAAAAACGTTCCGCTGTTGAAAGTCAAACAATTATTAATTATCCTTGCCAACATTCGCATAAAAGGCAAATGGAGGCGTTTCTAATTTTCTCTAAAAACAAATAGAAATTGTCATACTTACGAGAGAAAAAATATTTTAAATGATCGGGCATTACATAGGAGATAGTTTGCTAAAATATTAACCATTTCTGAATATATTCACTGCAATATGTGATGAAATGTTGGCTGATATAGTAATCAAAATTGCCTTTCCTACACTTAAAAAACTACACTGTGTGTATGTCGTATGTATTTAATGTTTATTAATAACATTTTCTAATGAGTATCTCATTTGAATATCAGTGTTTAGCTTGAGAAAATAAAATAAATTATCAATATTTCATTAATTTATCAATTTTTAGTAATTATCAGTAAAAAAGTTGATCTTATAGATTGAATGAAATTATTAAATATGATTTATGTTTACTTTCTTTTCTATTATTTTCAAGCATCATTAACATTGAATATCTGTTAATAGATTTATTCAATATACCCTTAACAAAATGTAAATCTACGTCTATGTACTTACTGCAACAAGGATGGGACTAGGAAAATTTCACAGAACAAAAATTACGAGCAGTAGTGGGGGTATCGTGAAAATTATGTAGAGGGGGAAATCATAGAGAAACAGATCGCGAAAATTGCTTATCCATCTTTTAAATCCGTATCCAGTATTCCTGTAGCCTTCACGCGAATCTAACCATTTTTGATTTAAAAATTGAAAAGTGATTCAAAATAGCTAACGTTCAATGGCCTCGGGATTATTTCGGTTATATTGATATGGGTGCAGTGGTTAAAGTTGAAAATAATAAAGACGATGTTGACATGAACAATCAGCAAAATATACAATCCAACAATCGCAATATGAATAATCATCATTTACAACAACAATTCAGCACAAACAATGCACCGACTTATCAGCAAGTTGGCAACAATGAAAGCCATCTTGATAACGATAAAACTTATCACAACAAAGGGTACTACCAACTTAACAACAGGTTGAATTTAAATAACCAAATCAACAATGAGAATAATAACAGAATTAATAATCATGGCGGGTATCAAATGCAAGTCAACAATGTGAATAAACATATGAACAATCATCATCACCAAGTTGGCAACCATGTAGGCAGTGGTGTTGGTAACAATGCTGTCACGGATATCTGCAGACCAGGTGAATTTGATGTGTATTTTGGATGTTATCCCTTTTATTTTGTTTATTTTGCTGAAAATATGTAAAATTACAGGTGTAATTTAAATTTCTTATACATATAATATATGTGCTTGAAATATTTTATAAATTCTATTTAATTTGTAATTTTACATATTATATTAAAAAATATATTTGTTTCTAGAGACCAAACTATAATTTTTATTTTACAATTTTCATTAAATCAGTAAAAAAAATGTTTTAAACAATTTTCTTTGACATGCAGTATTGACCTTATTGTTTTTATAAACACATTTGTGAATGCGTTAATTGTTTATTTCGTGATTCAAGCGAGTTATTTTGCATTAGATTTTATCTAAAAAATACTATACATTTTAATTAGGTTTAGTAACTAGGTACCTATCTATATAGAAAATAAACAACAGTACAAGAATACAATTAAAATCTCTGTATGAGTTTATTATATTAGATGTATTAATTTATTATAAAACGGTGTCATGTTTTTTTAGCTCTTAACACTATTAAGGGGCTATACCAGTGTGAACGCTGGAAATTTGAGTGATTTTCGGAAATTTTTTGGAAGAAAAATACTCAATGAAATATTTTGGAAAATTGAGAATATATTTAGCTGGGTATATTAGAGGTGTATTCCATAATTTTTTCACGTAAAAATATCGATATCTAATCGACGTCTTCGGAAGTACAAAAAAAAATGCGGCCATGATTCCGGACGATGGAGTAGCTAAAATTGAAAAAAGAAAAAATGTCGTTAAACTGGAAGATATTTCTTGTATGATGACCTTCGATTTTCGAAAAATATCAAAATCTAACAAAATGGCGTAGTTATGAAAAAAAGTATGTTTTATTGCCTATAAAATAGTTGTATTTTTAATGCCAAATCGTCAATTTTCATCCAATCAAAAATATCTTAGTTCGTCGTAGAGTAAATATATTCATGAGTACTCATTTCAAATTTCAAGTAAATCGGATAATTGCTCTTTGAGTTACAATGTCAGCAAATTTGAAAAATCTCATTTCGAGAAAAACGCATTGAAAGATTTAACTATCGATTTCATATCTGCGAGCGGTCGCTCTTTAGAAGGCTGCTGTTTGGAGAGTATTAGAGATACGGCCTTGAAATTTTCACAGAATATTCTTGAAACTATAAACACTTCAAAAAAGCAAAAAAATGATTTTTTGAAATGAATTTCATACTGGTACGGCCCCTTAAAAACTTAAATACATTCAAAAATTGATTATACACATGCGCAAAAATGCAAATATTAAATAAATGATAGAATTTGGACCATTTGTTGTAGACTGCAGATTGAAATGTAGATACAGGACAGGTTTGGTAATAATAAAATTAATATAAGAAATTGCTTTGGTATTAAAATGAAGCAGGTACTCTAGCCAATGAAGAAAAGTAATCGTGCAAATTGTTTTAGATGGTTTTATACGACCAACTATTACCCATATTGATCTGTTTTTATTATTTATTAAAGCAGTGCTCTTCGGTAAAATATAGAAACATATAAAAATCCTATTAACTGTTATTAAAAATATTATTATATAGACATATTTGTATGTATAGTTATTAGAAGCATAAAATATAAATATAAAACCAAATTTATTTATGGTTCGGATTCAATATTAAAAATTTCGATCGGCTTCGTTAAGTTCAACAACATCAAAATTATTTGAATTCGAGAACCGGATTTTTTTTATGTTCGGGTTCAAAAAAAGGACCCCACATATTCGAGTTTCCGTGAAATTAATTGATCAAAAGTCTCAACTCTGAAAAACGCTATACTTACGACGTAGGTCTTAGACTACTCAGAAATTACCGAAATTAGATAAATTGTATCCAAAATATAAATAGGTAATTTATAGGAGTTATCTCGAAAGGATTTTATTTTTAAGAAAAATGTTATAAGGCACTAGTTTTGTTTAAGCTATTACATGTAGTCCAAGAGGTGAGCGCCAAAATTTGCAATTCGTTAGCGTTTGGCGCGGGGGTGGTTTTAACTTTGTAAAAAAAACTATACACGTTGCATCTACTTTCTAAAATCTGAAAATTTATTTGTAAGCAGTATACTAAGCAAGAACCCCTTTTATCATAGTCAGTTATCAAACTCTTGCAACCGTCAGCAGCACGTTTAACTCTTAAAAAATCTATACATCGTGAAAGTACTTTCTAAAATATGAAATTCGGTATAAGAGTTAGGAATATTATTATTATTTAAAAAAATAGTCAGTCCGAATTTTACCTTAACAAATGCCGTCAGCAGCTGATTTACCACCCCCGCGCCAAACGCTAACGAAACTAGTTGACTGACGGCAGGCTGTATATCTACACCACAAATGTGACGAAATATAAAAAAATCAGTTTTTAGAAAGTAGTTGCAAATTTTGGCGCTCACCTCCCCGACTAATGGGTTTATCAGATTTGGAGCCCGAAGTCCCAGTTGGATTCAAGCTGATTTTTTTTAATAACTGCATATTATTCACTGCATATTTGTGTTCAGAAAGACTCTCTACTAATAAATATATTTTTCCTTACTCCCAAAGTAATGGGATTATAAACATATTTATTTGTAAACTTTTTAAAATTAGTTTCATCTCTAATCAGGAAATTATGGTTTACTATTCAATTTTTAAAATCTGTTATTGTATTACAATAAGTAATTTCTTATTCTTCTTCTTTTGTACGATTATTTTAAATAATGCATAGGTTTTAGTTCTAAATATTTTTTTTGGCAATCAAATTATCAACAAAATGCATTATTTATTATTCAAAGACGATTTTTCTTCAGTGTATGCAACCAGTTACACGCTTTAGTATGTCTTATAACTGATATTGAATAAATAATCAAGAATTAAATATATCATTTACTGAAATTTATGGTTAAAATTTAGGATGTGGCTATTTGCACATACTGTATGTGCATGCAAATGGCTATTTGCACATATTGGCTATTTGCACATGGCACTAACCTAACGTACACTAACCTACCCTACCTTAACAACCTAGCCTACACTGGTAGAAAGGATTTCTCAAACCAAGTAAACCTTGTTTTGTATATAACGAAAACAATATTTTCTTAAAATAAGCAATAATCTCTTAAACCAACTATAGTATTCTTGAACGAAGGAATAACGTAGTTGGATTAAGAGTATGTTTCTTATATTAAGAAAATATTGTTTTCGTTATATACAAATTTCTGTGTAAATTTGGTACTTATACAGTATGTGCAAATAGCCAATTGCATGCACATACGGTATGTGCAAATAACCACTTTCTAAAATTTATGTTGTATGTTCTTACAATTCAATTAATTTTAAAGGGAAGGGAATAAAAAACAAGGCTTCGAACCGGAACTGAATCGAAAATTGAAAACTTGGTTTCGGAGCATGGCACCGGGCTATCATACCAGATACCAGTACCATAAAATGTTCTAAATTATGATAGCAAAAATATTTTTAGTATACCTACATAAAAACATTTAAAAACTAGCTGTCGGATCCAATTTTACCCGGGGATATAAAATTAAACTATATAACGTATAATGCTGTGGGGTGCGATCCTTTAGGTCCACACAATCAACTTCCCAACATGGTATGACTTACAATACTTGAATACTGATTACTTATTGTTTCCATAATTAATATTACTATGTTATAGTTTGTAAATATTTGTTTTTTTAATATGTATATGATAAATTTTAATGGAATTTATCAGAAATAAAACTCACCCTTTGTATTATGAATATTAGTTTTCTAATATCCTAATAATGTCAATAATATAATGCACATTTTTAGAAAAACTAATCTGACAGTTTGAATTTTGAATTGTGTTGTTTCCAAGGCAACATGAATTATTAGATGTATTTATTAGTATGAAATTCAAATTTTGATGGTGGTTTTCATCCCTTTAATGGCTGTTTGGACCCATATAAAAAATAAATACTGAAATACACGTTTCATTATTTGTATTGTATATAGTATTTATTCTAAGTTCCGACTAAATTCGACCAAGAAAAAAAATAAAAATGAAAAAAAACACCCTTTTTACCCCCGTAGGGGTTAAATTTCGAAAAATCCTTTCTTTCAGATCATATTTACGTCAAGACGCTTCGATTAGCACCCCAACGAAGTCAATAGCATTTTTTGTTCGCGAGATTTCGTCCCGGAAAAAAATGACACGTACGTACGTACGTACATACACACACACACACACACACACACACACACACACACACACACACACACACACACACACACACACACACACACACACACACACAGACATTTTTCTAAAAATAGTGTCAATATACTCTAATGCCCTTGAAACATGAAAATATGTTAAAATTTTTGATTTCGATTTTCGGACCAATTACAATAACTCCCTATTGGGAAGTTAATAAATCACTAGAAGCTGGACCGAAAACTAGAAAAACCGTTATATTTTTCGGATTGAAACACGGAACCGAACTAATATATAAGTATATATTTTTTACTTGAACCGTAACAAAATAACAGTTCGAACCCCTACAAAAAACTGATTTTTTTCGGTATAACTAGCAGTGGCATAGTAAGAAAAATTTTCGGGGGGGGGGGGGATATATACATATGTGTTAAATTTTGAAATGGTATTTTGAACTGATACATTTTTTTTAGAACACTGAACATTTCGGGTGGGGGGGGGGGGTTGCCCACTGATAACTAGCTTGTTCAGGAATAATATTATAACAAAATATTTTATATAAATTAAAAATAAGGATCTTAGTATCTTACTGCTTCTAATATTGTGCCACTTTCATAGAAAAAGGTGCTGTTTTAGCGCTTGATATGTAGTTTTCAATTTATATTGACAAATAGAAATTAGAAATTATCATTTATTAGTAAGTTATTCAATATAAGTATTAATATTTTTTAAATACAATTTTGGTATCTAATTTAGCTTGACTAAATTAAAAATTTCTAGGTAAAGTTCTGATAGCTATAAATCTGCAAATGAATTGATAGAAATTATCCAAAATTGAAAAATGTATCATTTAAGGTACGGTGAGTCCATAGGCGCCAACTTTTTATTTTGTTTAGGAGGGCAATATTATTAAAGATATTATTATATTATATCATTATATTACCTATATCAAAACCCTTTGAGTTTATAATGCGGTGTTTACACCGAAAAAACAAAACAGAAACACGGTGTTTTTTTACAGAAAAGTAATAAACCCTATACATTTTTAAATACGAAGTATTTTTAAGACACGATGTTTCTGTTTTGTTTTTTCGGTGTAAACAACGCATAATATTTCTACAGACAAAAACAATTGAACTTTGTATGTATTTTTTAATATGCTATTTTCATAATAAAACTTAATGTTCTATATTATAAAATAACATACAATATGTTCTTATCTAGTATAGAAAAATTTATACTTCAACATTTATTTCGAAAAAAAAAATACAAAAAAAAAACACTTCCAAAACATTACTGTTGAAATAATGCTCACGCCAAAAAGAGATAAACCACTTGACATTGAGCTTGAAATCGGGGAAAGGGGTTGGTAAAAAAATACGTTCTTTTGACATCCGTCTATCCAGCTACTCCATGAGCAATTACTTTGATTTTTGACCCACTTTTAGTGCAAATACTCCTATGTGCGTTTAATTTCTGTCAAGCTTTCTCTTCTTTTGAAAGAAAACTGATAACAATGCGATATTAAATTTTCAATATTTTAGAATATAACAAAACAACTAATCAAATTATTTTCTTGTCTCCAGTAGACAGAGGGTAAAGACATCAAATTTTATCTTTAACATCATCTAATCATGTATTTTCCCATACACACCCTAACTTGTTCAGGCTAGAAAATTTTGGACATAAGTGGCGTATATGTTACTGTAAAAGTCCGAACTGAGGTAAATCCTAGAATTTACCGGTAAAACCTAGGTTTTATCAACTGTTAATGGTAAAAGTCCGAACTGGTCTGTGATTATCGTTTATTTCGGATTTTTACCATCATACACTCGGTAAAACCTAGGTTTTACCAAGAGACACGGTAAATGTTGAAAAATAGAGTAGGTATCAAAAATATGTTTAAAAAATATATAGAAAATCAGAAATATTAAATTTTGCTAACAAAATATTGGGGCGAATGGGGATTAATCTAGTATAAAATACGGGGATTCAATCTCCGCCTTGGTTAGGGCAATCTATTGGGGCGAAAGGGGATTAATCTAGTATAAAATACGAAAATTCAATCTCCGCCTTTGTTAGGTTATAACCAAACCGGAGATTGAATCCCCGTTTTTTATACTAGATTAATCCCCATTCGCCCCAATATTTTGTTAGCAAAATTTGATACCTACTCTATTTTTCAACATTTACCGTGTCTCTTGGTAAAACCTAGGTTTTACCGAGTGTATGATGGTAAATGTTCGAAATACGGACTTTTACCATTAACAGTTGGTAAAACCTAGGTTTTACCTCAGTTCGGGCTTTTACAGTAACATATATAATTTTTTCCATTCGTAGATTGACCGTTCACAGGATTTGCAGATAATTTTTATTATTTTAACACAAAACTAGTATTAGATTATACATGAAGTACACTAGGTCCAGTACCAGTCTAGTACTTCAAATTTACGAGGCACAATGAATGAATGAATAAAAATTCAACCTTTTCTACATATTAACTTCATACCCATCGAATTTTATGATCCATGCATTATAAAGAGAAAAAAATTATTAATTAAATTAATTACTTTAAGAAATATTTAACAAGATTCAGCGACAATAACTGTTGCAAGGTTTTTCCGTACAACTAGCGGAAGGAGCGACCTCTCCCTCCCGAAAAAGCACACACACATCCACAAACACAGACAACCTGTGTGACTGAGTCAGTAGCACAGTTACCGACTAAGCTACAACCGCGGTAGTCGTCATTCGACAGTCACTATTCGGGTATGGTCGTGTATTTGAATCTTACCCGTTACGGTCACTGCTGGCGCTAGTGTGCTAGGTTATGTTCAACAATTGACATTTGAAATTATAAATAATCGTTGATCATTTTTTTTTATTGTTATAAATTTGAAATATTATTCGTGAGTGATTGTGTTTTGTTTATATTTAAATTCAATATTCGGTTTATGGTTAATATTTTTGTTGGTTTTATGGAAACAATGTAGTTTTGTTTATACAATTCAAAAAAAATTATCTTTACACCTACATAATAAAAACATATTAGTATTAATAGAAAGTGATATTTATATATTTCATCATAATATAATGAAAAGGAAAGTGCTAATGCAAAGATACTTATATTTAATTCTAAACCAATAAACACTTTTTCGTGAATGGATTGACTGAACTTAAGATACTTTATCGCTTGTGTTTGACATAAAATTGGAACTAAAAACTTTCTTGATTAAATAATGATATCATTTCATTATTAACCAACAATTAAAATATATCCCGCGTTTTATAAAATCATTCAAGCTGGCACCTACAATAATACCAACCTTAAACCCATCAACAATGAGTTTAGCCACAGAAACGATGGCTGTTTATAACAACCTTCAACAACCGCCGCCACCGCCTCTTTCGGTGAATAATAACAATAATAACAAGTACAGCAATAACAACAATGAGAACAACAATGGGCCAGTGCCATCAGTGGGTGGGGTCGGGATAAACGGACAAATTATCGGAGATCCCAATAATGGTGGTGTTGAAAACGGGATGGTTAGAGGATGGGGGCAGTATTTGTGGAGACAGTATGTTGCAGGCGCCCAAGGTAAGGGATGCAAAATGATAATTCAGTTTTTTTCTGGTGGCGGGGTGAATATGAACAAATTTTAAATATTTTTATATTTCATAGAATTGAAATTAAATGGAATGCTTGTTTGTTTTGAAAATTGGTAAAGTACGTTTTAATCAAACTAAATATTCGAACTATTTTTAAAAACATTTAATATACCTACCATAATTTTTAGTGTTTTTTTTTGTATTAACAAAATTGTATTTAAAAAGGGTTTAGAATTAATTACGATTTAGATTTATTTAACCATAAATTTAAGATTATATATCCTTTTAAAATGATATACATATTAACAAGAAATACGACTAAAGACGAAATCATTTAATTTATTGTTATCTTCACTAAAATAACCAGACGTACTAATATTTTCATTAAATGTTAATGTGTCATTTAATCATTGCTCCTAAATCACCACGGGCCCCTGGGCCAGTATTTTCGACGGGCTTTTCCTACTAACAAATGTACATACAACAAAAAAAGCTTGTCTCGCCCTGTTAACCCCCCAACCCTTTATTGGGGCTATGCATTTCCTTATACTCTTATCATACTAGGTAACGTTATAGACCTACAAGTGTAAACTACCATTGATAATAGATAAAAAATGTATTTATTTATGAAATGTATGAGAAAATAGTAACAAAAACATGTCTTTCATACATTTACATTTATTTTTCGTAAAATTAATATGAAGGCTTCAAAAATCAGTACGTCCGGTCTTTTTATTGATACGATAATACATATATATTTCTATATAATTAACAAGTATATGTATAGAAAACGTTTAAATTTTATGAAGCTGCAATTAATACCTATATAATATGTATGCATATGACGTAAAGCTATTCAGTATATAATAATGATCAACACTTTATAACATAATCCGCTGTAACACATGTTATAGCCAAAATCTTGTAATTATTATACTAGATACATGTACATGCGTACCTAATGTAACAGGTTGTGTGTGTATGCAGAACCGGCGTAGGTGGAAACCAGAACACTTTTATATTAAAGAGTTAAAGAAAGTAGAAATTCCAGTTTTATTCTTTCACTCGAAAATTGAATTATTGACCATTAAGTATTATTAATTATTTTTGTACAATTTAAGAGCATTTTATCTGTAATATGAAATCAGAGTATATACTTGTATTTGGAAAATAAGGGGGGGGGGCAATTTGGTACAGTTACTTTCCTCTAGAATTATAAAGTAATATGAGCATTAAAATAAATAAAAACTGTGATTTTACTATCAAAAATTTTTTCTGCAAAAAGCTCTACAGTGTTTAAAAAAATAATTTTAATATTTTATTTTGTTGGGACCGTCTTTTGTTTTGTTATAAATATTTTAAAAAATGTAGTTAAATGTTTTATCCTTGAAGCTTCTGTAGTAGCAGTGAAGTGTGATGTAGAAAAACGGTTAATTTATATTTATACATAAAAACAACTGTTTTACACAAAAAAAATATTTATATTCAGAGGACATGCGGCGTTCGGTAGGTATAGACAAGTTGTAAAAGGAAATGACAACTGAAAGATCATTCTAGAGTAGTAATTAGTTTAATTTATTTATATTGCATTCATATCTTTAAATATTTATTATAAAATGTTTATAGAATATCTGCATATTTTGATTTAACTTTTTATTGTTAAATATTTTTAACTTACTGTACCTGACGAGGAAATCAGTAACCAAAATAATTAAGGGCAGTTTTTTCTGCATTTGATTTCTTTTACCAAGGAATTAAAAAATAATCACAAATATTTTTTCATGAACTATTAAAATAGAATTTTATATAATGAGATATGTATGTAAGTAAATTTCTAACTATATACATTATATTATAATGTTATCATTGATGTTTCCACAGACTGGTGTACACCAATACCTCGCTTTGCGTCGTTTCGTTTTGCGTTTTTTTCGAAGTTGCGTCGCTGCTGAATTAGTACTAATTTTCACTGTGCGTCGTTAAATTTTGTTTTGGGTTCGAGTCTTTAATTTTTTTTTAATTAAAACGAGAGTAACTTAAATAATTCATTTTGCGTCGTTTCAATTTGCGTCGTGTTTTTTTGGAACGTAACCACGACGCAAAGTGAGGTATGGGTGTATATGTTTTATCGTTTTCTCGGATTGATCTGTGTTTATTTATTGTTTTCGTGCAACGTTTCGAATTGTTCTTACAATCCATCATCAGGTACAAATATAAATACAATCTTGACATTTAAAAACATTGTCACATTTTTTTTTAAATTTATATTGTATTTATATTTGTACCTGATGATAGATTGTAATAATAATCCGAAACGTTGTACGAAAACACAGATTAATGCGATAAAACATATATAATTATATTTATAATTATTGAATATAGTAGAGTCTACATTTATTGTATTAAATATTACTTAAAGTATATGATAATTTATAATTTAATTAGTGTATAGTTTTTTCGAATTAAGAATTGCGACTTCGTTTCATTGAAGATTTCTATTTTCATTGTTTTAGGTTGATAGAAAACGTACAAAACGACAAAACAATACATATTTATATATAGATATGGCTTCGCTAAAATTAGAACATACCTGTATGTTGTTCATTCATTGGTCTTAAAATCAATGC
Source organism: Sialis lutaria (assembly GCA_949319165.1). NCBI lineage: Eukaryota > Metazoa > Arthropoda > Insecta > Megaloptera > Sialidae > Sialis > Sialis lutaria. The sequence continues at coordinate 23,794,538 of OX439238.1, forward strand.
AGGTAAAAGAAATATACATGCACGTGTATATATTTGTACATGTATACATTCATACATATATAAGTAAAGGTAAGATAATTTTGAATTAATTCTAAAAGAAATATTTTTTTAGATATAAGTCCATAATTAATAGCTAAAAGGCACAAAATGTTTTGTTGTATTTCCGGAAAAGTGGAATTAGTCCTATTGATAACTGGATAAATGCTTTTTTATTTATATAGGTAATAATTAAAGTATAAAACAATATAAGATTTTTTTTCGTACATTACTCAGTACTCAGATATGTACTTATGTTAGTCACGTTAACAATTCCATGTTTCATATAATTTGTAAAGTTTTGCTTATTATAAAATAACTGTTATTAGTTATTACTTATTACATCATTAGAATGGCTTGAAATCATTAAAATGAATTAAAAATAAATAAAAATAAATAAAATCCACGTAACTTAGAATTTAATATAAACAATATAATATGTAAATAAAGTGTGAAACGAACAACCTTTTGTATTTTAGATGCTTTGATAAGAATCAGTGGGCGAACATTGAAAGAGAATTATATAGAAATATATCGTAGTAAAACTGTGTGTTTGGTTTAAATATATACTTATATGTACGAGTATACTCAATCCGCAGCACTTTCTCTTTTAAATATCATAAGGTCTACTCTTTCCTTCCGGGTTTTAAACCGCGCGCTTAAACACACACATACACATACAGACACACGCAAACACACACACACACATACATATACATGTGGAGAGTTTATGGTTGAAGGATATTATGTTTGAATCGGCTGTGTATGATTTTGAACGTTTTGAAGGTCCAAAGTGTTATCATTTCCAGTCGGTTGCCTTAGCGGATATCGTCTGGAAATTGGTCTTGAGAAAATTGTTTAGTCATATTAAAAATTATACATATTTTAAAAAAATGTGTGGGTATATTTAAAAGTAAATGTTAAATGCTTCTGTCTAAATACATTACTAAAACGGATTTCAATAGGCATGTTGACTAAAAACTATTCTATGATGATCTTACGTGTCTCCTATTTCCAAAAAAATACTTATTTCTGCAGAAAATAAAGGTTTAATCGCAAAAATTTACTCTTTTAAAACTAATTTTGGATTTGACGTTAAAACGCTCGCAGGTGACATATGAGAGTTGTGACGTCACACTCCTTGTCAACAATAATCAAACATTCAGAGTTAGACAATAATTTCATTATTTTGTGTGTTAAAAATGAATTCCAAATATTCTTAAATAAGGTATTTACCTAATAATCGTGTAAGAGGAATTGATATTTGTCTAAAATAAAAGTCAATCACTTTTGACATTTAGTGGTCCGTGACGTCATTCGCTGTGATTGGTGTTCCATTTAACAATGCGGATTGCTGTATTTTGAATTTTTATTTTAACAAAAAATATATTAATCTCGCTTTTAATATAAAAATAAATACATTTTTTAGAATCTTTTTAACCTATTTCATTATTTAATATCATAACTTCAATGATACTTTGTTACTGGCCACATGTTTCTTTTGGTAGATGGACAGAAAAAAAAACAAGTTTTGCATAGTATGTAGCATAGCGGTTCTCAAATTTTTTAGATAACGGAACTCTTGTATATTTCAATCGATGATTTTTCACGCATTAAAGATCTATCTAAAGATTCAAATTCAAAATTCCGTGGTCCCCGTTAGATGTTATGTGGTATATAGAGCTGCACGCCGAAAAAGGAATTTTTCTCGGTTCATTTTTCGTCACATGTACAAAACGAGAGACCAGTTATTTTTTTATTAGATGAGATGGCTTTAATTTTCGTGAAACGAAAGCGTCAGTTGTAAGATTTGAGATCAAGACGAGACTCATTTAAATTTTGTCCCGTGCAGTCATAGTGGTGATTCCAAAAAATACAGATAATTTGCCTATTTGTTTTATGTAGTTAATAATAAGATTTCTTATAATTAATTAACATTTTGCAGTGGTATAATAAAGCTTCAAAGTAAAAGTTAAAATATACTCTATAAGGAACTAGGAACCGAACTGTGCTATGCTGTCTATGATTTGTGCGTTGATTTGAAAGTAACTTACTAAAACCCATAGACAACATAACACAAATGTCAAACAAATATTCGGTACTTTGTAAAAAATTATTACTTTTACTTTTAACTAAACGCAAATTCTTTACAATACTGAACATCAGAAAACTAAAAATAGAATTTGCACTTTTTGATTTGCTAATACAATATATGTAGTAGTTTTTTGTCGATTTGCTAATTTTTGTATTTTGGTTAGTGAAGTAGATTTCAGAAAAAATATTCAATATTTTATTTTATTAATAAATTGAAAAACATTTTCCTGTCCCCATTTAACTGATTATAGATATAAATGTTTCTATCATTTTATGATATTCTAATCGTGAGTATATCTCTGTAGCTTTGTGCATAGAATTGAAATTAATAATGGAAATATTTCTTATAAAAAATAATAAACAAAAGTCACACGGTTTTGACAGCAGCGATGTTCGTCGTATTATTTCTACCTGTTGCTTTTGCTGTCGCCTCGAGCAGAATGCACATGGAAATTTATTATTAATTAATTACTGTTACATAACAACATATGTTTACTGTGCCATGTTTTTTATTAAACGCTATTAGTGAAAATAATAATGAAGAACGTATTTTTTAACTGCATATGTCGATTTTGATGTTGAAATTTTTATGATTTTTTATTTAGTAGGATTCTAAAATATCGAAAGTTTGTTAAGTTTTTTATATTTGTATAGATTTTTTGATTCTAAAGAGAGTATGTTAGTTTTAATTTTAATTTTTTTATAATAACAAAATCCTTGATTCATAATTTCACAAATTTCACGCATTTTGAAATATAAAGATAGTAATTTTTAATGACAACATAATATCACATAATAATATAGTATTATATTGAATAGTATACATACATTTATAGTACACGTTTATTAAATTGTCCTTTACTACTCATTATTTAAAAAAAATGGTTGCCAGATTTGTCGAGCCCTGATAATGTATACGTATGTTAAATTATTTTAAAATAAATAAACATTTATTTTCACTGTTAAATTAATTAATTAAATAAATTGCTGAAGTTGAATATATATACAGGGTCCTCCAATAGTGCGTCCGGCATTGTTTTACGCCCAAACTATTGAAGATAGAGAGTTAGGATAAAAATTTTATTATATATATCGACCTTAAAGAATTTCAGGAAAATATTTTCAACCCCCTAAAACCGCTCCTTGGGGGGTAGTTTGAGGGGTACATGCCCGTTTCTCAGTAAAATCAAATGGAATGGTATATCAAAAAGTACAAATTTGTAAAGATCATAAAAAAATAAGAAACTTTCGTAAAACAAAAATTTTCATACTTTCAATTGTTTAAAAAATATGGCGACTTGTTATCAAATTTTGGAGTTTTACTCAAAGTGCTATAATTTCGTTAAATATTTATGGAATTTTATTATTATTTTAAATTTAGAAAGTAGAAATAATGAACTGTGTAAAGATGTATGATTATTTGAGATTTTAATAGTTTAAAGTGTCATACTCGCCATACCAAAAATTGAAAAGTTCAATTAGGGATAATTCAAAATTTTTAAATACAATGGTACATCAATTAGTACTTTTTCTTAAAGAAGATATGTAAATAAACAACTTTTGATACAAAAAAAATTAAAATTAAAAATTTTAATTTTCAGTTTTCAATTTTAAAATTATAATTTAAAATTTAAAATTTTCTTAACAAAAGTAGTTTATTTACATATCCTTTTTAAGAAAAAGTACTAATTGATATACCGTTGTATTTGAAAATTTCGAATTATCCCTAGTTAAACTTTTGAATTTTTGATATATCGCGTATGACACTTTTAACTATCAAAATCACAAATAGTCATACATCTTTACAAAGTTCATTATTTCTACTTTCTAAATTTGAAAAAATAATAAAATTCCATTAATATTTAACGAAATTAGAGCACTTTTAGTAAAACCCTAAAATTTGAGAACAAGTCGCCATATTTTTTAAACAATTGAAAGTATGAAAATTTTTGTTTTACGAAAGTTTCTTATTTTTTTATGATCTTTACAAATATGTACTTTTTGATATACCATTCCATTTGATTTAACTGAGAAACGGGTATGTACCCCTCAAACTACCCCCCAAGGAGCGGTTTTAGGGAGTTGAAATTATTTTCCTGAAATTCTTTAGGGTCAATATATATAATAAATTTTTTATCCTAAAACTCTATCTTCAATAGTTTGGGCGTAAAACAATGCCGGACACACTATTGGAGGACCCTGTATATGAGATATAATAAATAACTGATTACTGTTGGTGTATGTTGATAAGGGTAAATAGATACAAAATATTTTTCTAATTATAAATATTTATTTCTTGATATATTTATAATGACGTAATGGCGTTGACGTTTTTAACCCTAGAACTCATTAGCTACAATTATCATTGATCTTAAAACTACAAAATCAAAGGGAATTAATCTAAAAAATAGTTGATTTAATCTTGATACAATGTCCTCTATCTTAAATTTAAATCTTATTTAGTTTGTAGATCAGCGACACTCATTTTCATGAAAATTTATTAGGAATAAATATTAAAATAACTCTTCTATTAACATACGAACTGTTGTAGGATTTTCTGTTAAAAGAAAACAATATTTAAAGTATAGTATCAGTAAGGCCTATTTCACACATATACGGTTTCATTCGGTTCGGTTCGTTTTCGGTTCGTTTTCGGTCGCTGCCGACAAGTGTGAAACGATGATTCAGTTTGTATTCGGTACCTAATAGAAACCGTACAGAACTGACTCCACACGGACAGATTTCATCAGGTTTCAATTCGTGTCCAGGGAACACAAAGCAATGAACGCGTTCACACATACTCGGTTTAGTTTCGGTTTTAACCTGATAGCGAGTGTTATTTTTTTAAAGTTATGTCGCGGATTTTCTAATAAAATGAGCGGTTTTCTAGATGTTGATGTGGATCGTCTTCATGCTCTTTAGCTTCGGGAAAATAGTGTAGAATGCTCCAAATTCCTTCTGTAAAGTGATAAGAGGGTGCTCGCAATGAATTCTAGTATTCCTCCTTCATTTTTTAATTTTTTTATAGAGAAACAACATGGCAACAACTTGCTTTCTCTCCATGATAACTACTGAGTTTACGGAAAAAAATAAAACCTAATATGTACCGTATGAGAACCGTGTATGTGTGAAAGGGTTTGATTCGTTTTCGGTTGAAACCGAAAACGAACCGAACCGAATGGAACCGCGTATGTGTGAAACAAGGCTAACTTGTAGAAAAATATTAATTCATGTTTTTTTTCCGGTTAATCGCATTGCTTTTTTAAACGAATCGGTTTCCAAGTTTGGAAGCCGTTAGAGAGACGTAGTTTCGAAACATGTACCGTAATTTTAAGATTTGGTGGTACACTCAGCACTCTGCTATACGACCATCCCCACTACACGACCGCTCCGTTACACAATGTGCTGACAGTTCTAACCAAAGTCCTTCCCCCATCCCCACCATAATACCACCGTGACTGCTATATTTCTGCGCGTTTAAATTCACCAATCAACGTGGTGGGTGCCTCTCTAGCCGTCGTGTAGTGGAATTTTTGAATTACCAATGCCGTCGTATAGCAGAATGCTGAGTTTAATTGAAAGTATACTAACGTATTACGTACGTTAAAGATGCGTAAATCGGGGTATGCTTGTATTTAATTTTGTCTACAACTGTTATAATATAAAATAATAATGAAAACTGCGTTGAATACCTATTTTAATTTTGATTAGAAATTTTCATTTTTTTCCATATTGGATATTAGCGAATTTTTGAATATTAAAAAATTGTTTAGTTGTTTACTCTATTTGAAGATAATATTTTTTTTCTTCATCGTTAACAAATTTTTCCATACCGTATCAGTTTTGCAGTAAATATAATTGACAGATATTACACAGTAGCGTCCTTAAAATTTCTATTAAAAATTCATTTATTTTGAATAATGTTGTTATATTTTTTTAGATTATAATAATTATTATTTATAATTAATGAATCGTTTTAGCATCTTAATGGCTATTAATATATTTTATACTTTTTTTGTATATAGGTACTTATTAAAAAACGAGAAAAATCAATAAATTTATGTAAATTAATATATCTCGCCATTGTTAACTAAAACGCTAAAAATGTTTATATTATTCATACAAAAACAACAATTAATACCATTATAATAAAAATGTGTTATACTAAATCATATTAAGTTTCGTCCTTCAATTTCTGTCTACTTCAGTCAACCAAACCACAAATTAATTTTTTTCAAGCGAAATATATTTATGTGAGTACAATTTCAAGAACGTGATTCCCCACTCGTAATGTGGATGTGTGTATGCTAATTTATTTATTTGATTATAATAAACTGACGTCATAGCACATATTATTTTACAAATTATGGTTTTGGGAGGATTTTTGTAAGTTGATATTTTACAGATAAAAAAATTAAAATAGGTACATATACATATACATGTTTATCTAAAACTATACTAAATATAGCAATTTGCAGTTAGTGAGACCGTTGCAGTTATCGAGTATTATTATATGAAAAGTATATATATAGAGTGCAATATTTATGTGTTGGTATATTTCATTTGAAAAATCATCCGAGTTTTTTTGCAGTGTATCTGTATAATTTGTTATATTCAAATTTATGACCAGTTAGTTAACCGACATGATGTTACATATATTATTCGGGGGCTTGTAAAGAATACATTAGTGAAAGTTTTATCAAAATCGGTTCAGTACTTTTTGAGATTAGCGTTAACAAACAAACAAACACGCATACAAACTTTTCATATTTATTATATTAGTTTAGATTAGTATTATATTGTTTATAAGTAATTGTTAAATATAAAACTGTTTAGAATTTAAATGAAAATAATATTCAAAAGAGGAGTTTTGTCATTCTGGTATAATTTATGTTATATTTTTCAATAATTAAAAAAAATTATTTGATTCTTTACTTTTTATATACTATCAAAAAGTAATAAGTACATACGTATACGAAGGTAACAATATCAACTAGTTTTTAAATACTTTAAATGAGTATTATTTACTCCTAGCATAATTTACTGTTTTCTAAATAAAATAAAAGTAAAGAAATAAATTTTCTTTGTGAAAACAGTAAATTTACGACTTATTATTATCACAGTGATATTTTCATATAAAGTAAACGTACATATATATATATATATATATATATATATATATATATATATATATATATATATATATATATATATATATATATATATATATATATATATATATATATATATATATACAAACTAGCTGACCCGGCCACGCGTTGCTGTGGTTAACCTATACTTTAGCAACATGTGGTGGTTATGCTATTAAATTGTAGGTTATATAAAACGTTTGGAAGTTTGACATAGCGTCATCTATTGAATACTTACTCAATCCAGTCAACAGATGTCACCATCTGTTAGAATCGTTTGGAGCTAACAGATAAAGACAAATAATTTGCAATAAAATAATATTGCGATCATAAATTGAGATGTAAGCTATCCTATCTTTCAAGTTGGATCAAACTGCACACGGTGTACAAATTTGATTAAAATCGGTTAAGTAGTTTAGGAGTCCATCGCGGACAAACATGTGACACGTAATTTATATATATTAAGATAATATTTATATGGATATAAAATTAAGTATTATATCTGTTAATTATAAAATGCTACTTTGTATATTTTTATTATATTCCGCTTTTGTGACTACACATTCACTGTTGAGGTCATAAAATGTATTATAATTACTACATTTATAGAATTATAAATTGTTCTCAGCTGTTATCTAGTTACCTTAGGATTTAAACTAAAACATTTGAAGCTTTGCCACTGTGCCTTGATCAACAGCTGTTATCTTTTTATTTATCGTAAGTAAATATTTATTTAACATTTAATTTGCTTTTTTCGTGTACATTTTGATATACCGTAACCTTGAAATAAGAAAAAAATGTTTTTCATGTAAAAAATTAGTAAGTGTAATTGATTTTTTAATGTATCTTTTCTTTAATCGAGACACACGTGCGTGTAAAATAAAACATTCTAAGACTTAAATTAACTTGTATAATCGTAAATATGTATGTATTTGTGTAGATTCGCTAGAAATTATTAGCCAAAATATGAAAATATTGAAATGCGATAAGGTTTGTCTTTTCTAAAGTAAAAGCAATGACTACACACATTTTTGTAGTATACTAAAACTATTGACTATTATATTATCGATTCTAGTTTATTAAATGGGGCAGACCCAGTTGGTTTTTTTTGGCCACGCATTAAAAAAATTAATAACAAATGTTTTTTCATATGAAATATATGTATTTACAGAAAATGTTATAATTTTTTTATGGCAAAAAAAAGTATTTTGCCGTGATCACTGCTGCTTCGGATGGACGAAGGGATTTTAAAATTTTTGAATTTTCACAAAATGGCGGATGTTGAATGTCAAAGTTCTTTATTTGATTAAAATTTCACTCGCATTTTCGGCTATAAAAAAATAATCGTAAAAAAATCCTTCATCCATCCGGATGACAATTATGTATAGAATAAGTGAGAAAAATTTCAAACCGATCGGCAAAGCCGTTCTCAAGTTACAGTGATCACCGACTTCGAAAACATGGTTTCGAGAAAAAGCGCACAGTTACCGCTATACCTGCCTACTTGAATAGGTACATTAGATACGGCTCCGTTCAAAGTTATATATCTCCATAAATACGGTCTGATTTGCCTGAAATTTTTAGAGAATACCTTTTGAAATATTCTACTTTGAGAAAATACAACAACAAAAAAAATAGATTTTTTCAAAATTCTAATTGGGTCTGCCCCCTAAAAAAAATATACTTAGCTATTTATATTAGTTATTTGATATTATATATTAAAAAACCAATTCTAACCCTTAAATACTATTAAAAAATCGGTATGATGTTATTGAGATAATTAATACGATATTAAAAATAAAATTCAGTACTTATATAGATTTGCAATGCACAAACTGTTGATGATTGTTTCTCTTTGTTTTCAAATGTCAACATGTATAAACTTTGTATACATACTAAACAAACATTTATGACGAATATTTTAGTATTGTTTCTAGTTAGCACGGTTTCACATTGTTACAAGAACAAATTATATCTACTGGAGCAACAAGAATCACGTTTATGCCGCGAAAATGGTAAATAGAAACACTTGTTGATGCGACTACAGTTTTTTATATTTTTCGGTTTTATTTCTTTTGATGATTTTATTATAAATGTGACTTTATAAACTATCTACTGGCATTTTATTTATTTCTCTACGATTATTAGTTCCGGAAATAAAAGCTTTCAAACTGATGTGACATATTTCGTTGCAATCGTGCTTCCGAGGTTACCCCTTACAAGGGAATTTTCAAGTCGAAAATTCGTATCGAGTTTTAACTTTGTATATAGATAGAGGAGGTCATGGTCAGTAAGAAAAAAGTTATCACAGCTGCGGTAAAACGGTTAAAGGGGGTGAAACACCCCTATGAAAATGTGCAAAATAATCATATTTTTTCAAATAACTCTGAAACTAATGAAAATTTTAAAAAATCTACATTACAAAATTTTCATGATTTTTTATGCCCTTTTGAATGGTGATAGTCAAAATTCGAAAAAAATAAACCTATGGAATGTGGGTGGGAGGTAGGGGTTAACGGTTTATTTTTTTCGAATTTTAACTATCACCATTCAAAAGAGCATAAAAAATCATGAACATTTTGTATTATAGATTTTTTTAAATTTTCATTAGTTTCAGAGTTATTTGAAAAAATATGATTATTTTGCACATTTTCATAGGGGTGTTTCACCCTCTTATACCGTTTTACCACTGCTAAGATAATTTTTTTCTAACTTACCTTGACTTCCTCTAACTGTATACCAATTTTAAACTCGATACAAATTTTCGACTTGAAAAGGTTCCCTTGTTAGTATAGTTAAAGAAGACATAGTTCTTTGATAATTAATAATAATGATATATTAAGCTTCTGTGAATTTTCATATTTTATATTGGGCGATTTGACCTAATAGATATATATATATATTATAATAGATACGTGTTTTTGTAATAATTATACATATTCCATTATTATTTGGTCATGAATCCCAAACATACCTATTAGTATGTTAAATTTTATTTAACGTTCAAGAGTATGGTTAAGGTCAAATATGAATAAAATATAAAAATATTGATAGATCAGATATGAGATACTTGAAAGGACGGATCAGTAGCACGAAAATAAGGTTCTTTTAAACAATTAACTAATTAGTGAATTAAACATTGAAGGAAACGACTGCGTCAAATAATTTTCACGTATCTTGACCATTGCATTGAGCGAAGGGCAAGGTAGAGGAAGTGAAACAATTTTATGTAATATTGTACAAATTAGATCTAATAATGATTATAATTCACAGGAAGTGCGTTTAAATAATAAAATAAATTATTTTAAAGGGCCAAGACAATAATAATAATAATAATTGTATTGATTACTTTCTTACATTTATAAAATAAGTATTGTGAATATGAAGATTTATGAGTTAAAAAGCTTCTTTAAACCCATTTTGATTTTTTTACTGTGTTATTTGCAGGGCTGTGGAGTCGGTACAAAAATCTACGACTCCGACTACGACTCCTTTATTTTTCTAATGTTCGACTCCGACTCTTTACTGTACAATTTTTTTTTTAAATTTCGTTTTCGGGCAAAATTTTTTTGAGTGAATTCCAGTGATTCTGGTTTCGGCCAGAATTGAAAATTTCAAATCATTGTACTTCAAAATTCAAAACGACCAAAAAATATTAAGTGTCTAAAGAAGTAAAAACCATTATTTAATTAAAGAAGTCGGAGTCGGTACTTCTTGACCGACTCCAACTCCACAGCCCTGGTTATTTGTATATGTTTATTTGTTTATACATACATTTGTAACTCGGAAACGAATATATCTTCGTATTTTGAATTTGTATGCATTACTAAAAAGCTGTTTAGCTAAATTCTGTATTTAAAATTATATTTGATAATAAATATATGTACCCAGGCCCTGAGAGAGCTTCAACGGGGCTCGGGCCTCCCCACCCAGAACGTAAGGACATTCCAAACAAATTTCGTACTAGTAAAATTCATTATAACTTTCTGATATTATTTTAGTATTAAAAATCAGGGAGTTTTTAATGAAAATTTTCCTTTTTTTGCTTCCCATTTGTACTTTTTCCATAAGGTGTATCTTTTTTGTAGTATATTTATGTTTTTCAAATAACCTCTGTTAAAAGTAGTATCAAAAAAAATTGAATGTAAAATATAAACTGTTTTCAGTGCGTCGGGACCCCTGAGACACAAGGGGCCCGGGCCATAAATTTAATTTAATTTTATTAAAAGACAAAACAACAACACGCTGTTTTAAAAACAATTCGTATTTAAAAACGTATTAGGGTTTGTTGCTATTTTGTCAAAAAACACCGCGTTGCTGTTTTGTCTCTTTGATCTAAACACGATATGTTACAAAAAATTTTAATGTCAAATAAAAAAAATGTGTAAATTATATTTATACCAGATAGACGTATAAGAAAGTCATGTGGCAAACACGTACATAAATTATAGGTATATCTTAAATTAATGATAATATAATTGATATTAGGAAGTATTTTTGTATAAAAATAAAAAAACTTTAAAGGGATTAGATTTGTGGTAAATTCTAAAATAATTATTTTTATTTTAATGGTCCTTTTGAAATATTTAATGTGTTCTAAGGTTGATATTACCGTTAAAATCAAGGTCTTGAAAGGTGCATTAGAAGTGGATTAGAATTATTTTTAGACGTTTGAGGTTGCTATATTTAAATAAAATATAACAGTTTTTTTAATTTTCACCTTCGTAAACAATTTGAGACCGAAGGTAATATTTTATAGGATAATGAACTTTTGATATAATTTTAAATCTTAAAAAATAAATTATCATTAGTAGAAATAATTGTCGGTTATAAATCGATTGGAATATTAAAATTTAAATACAAAGTGATTTACAACGAATGTAAAAAACTTTAACGGTGGATCAAGGATGTTATTTTCAACTTCATATATGAATATGTGTCTAGATATTCTTCTTGAGGAAGCTACAGTCCCTCAAAAATGAATTGTTTTTAGGGTTCCGTATAAAACTAGGAACCCTTATAGTTTCTCCATGTCCGTCCGTCCGTCCGTCTTCAAAAATTTTGAGATAATAAGATGAAATTTGGTATACGGTCGTAGATTAATAACCCAAAAACAGAAATGATAAGATTTTTGTAAAAAAAATTTTAGGCCCCCTTCCCATAAAATGAAGTGTTTTCAAAAAAAATATTTCACCTACCCCATTGAGGTGGATGTCATTAGAAAGGTCTCCTAAAATGCAACAAAAAATGTATTAGAACTTTTTGATTTTAACCCTTTAATCACGATGTATTTGCTCTCCAAAGTCGTTAAAAAAGCGTCCCCCCCTCTATTTTCTAAACTATCAATTAAAAAAATCTGAAAAAATTCCAGAACGTAGATTTTAATTAGTACTTTCACTGAAAATTATAACGAACATTGTCAAAAATATTTTGGACCCCCCTTTCATAGACTGAAAATTGAACTTACATTTTTTTTCCCACCTACCCTATTGAGTGGGACGTCATTTAATAGGTCTCATAAAATGCAATAAAAAACGTCAAATAACTTTTTGATTTTAACCCTTCAGTCACGAAATATTTGCTTTTTAATGTCGCTGTCAGAGCGTCCCCTCCCCCTCTATTTTCTAAACTATCGATTCAAAAAATCTGAAAAAAATTCAGAATGTAGCTTTTAATTAGTACTTTCACTGAAAATTATAACGAACATTGTCAAAAATATTTTGGACCCCCTTTTCATAGATTGAAAAGGGAACTCACATTTTTTTCATTTACCCCATTGAGTGGGGTGTCATTTGATAGGTCTCCTAAAATGCAATAATAAAAGTCAAATGACTTTTTGATTTTAACTCTTCAGTCACGAAAATTTTGAAAAATACTTTTTATAAATCGTAGTGAGAATGACTACGGAACCCTATCATGTGCGTGCCCAACACGCACTTGCCCGTTTTATTATTTAATATCTGGAGAACTCATTGTGATTAGTACAATTATGAAATTTAATTATAATTTTTTTAGTACATCAATAAATGTTATCGATTTTTAGTTTCAATGAATAATAATGTAGCCCAGGAGTCGATAAGGTTACAGGTCTCATTCAATTTGTATCTTGTTTTTTATTTACTCCAGATACCCCTGTGCTAAATAATTATTGGACGATACTGAAAATCGATAATAAATAAAAACTTATAACCTTTTTTTTGGGATGGGGGGGGGGGGGGTGTCTGTAGACTTTAGAAAGAAATTCCAGATACATATTCATTATTGTTCATATAAAGCTTTTTTTGCTTAAATAAACATCCTCGATCTACTGTTAGTTTTTTACATTCGTTGTAGTTGTAAATCATCCTGTATAAAAGTGAAAGTCCGTCAGTTGGCTGTCTGTGTATCAATCACAAATAAACTACTAACCAGATTGTTTTATCCTTTAATACATACATATACAGGGTCCTCCAATAGTGCGTCCGGCATTCCTAGCGCATTTCCCGTAGGAGATAGAAAAAAAAGTTTGGTACATATAAGGTTAATTTTGTTAAAAGTATTGAATATCAGAGAAACTATGGTGTTAGACATAGAACATCTCCTATACAAATTGAAAACGAGAAAACCCCCCATCGAATAGCGAAATAAAAAAAGGGTAATCACATTTGAAAAAAATGAGTTTTATCATTTTTAAGTTTGCAAATTTTGACATTTTTTTATGGACATCCTGTATAACTAAATTCAAATTGGTTATTATCAAAATGTTACTCTTTATCAGGACTAATATTATTGTTAAAAAAATCAATAGTTTCAAAAAAACGAGGTCGCTACGATTTTTTAAAGTTGACCCTGTTTATGGATTATTTTTCGGAAAAAAATACTGTCACTAAATCAAAAAATGAATAGATGGTAATGTGGAGGTTAAAAAATTACATCGGAATACTGAAAATGTTATAGGGGGTTCCATTTTAAAAAATTGTTACGTAAAAATGGGACATCCTGTATTATTGAAAATAATTTTACGACGTTGATCTTTTCAAACCAATAATATTATGTACCAAACTTTTTTTTTTCTATCTCCTACGGGAAGTGCGTTAGGAATGCCGGACGCACTATTGGATGACCCTGTATATGTTAATTTTTATATACGTTAATGCAGGTAAATTAAATAAATTTTATGAGATTATTCCCTAATATTTGTATTCAATCTTATTCTAAGTCAATTTAAAATCACTTCCCAGAATTCAATCAACTCAAAGCATATAAATTTGTAAGTTCGCAGCACTAAATCAAGCATAATTCGGAACACGGAAGAGGTTTGGTTCGGATCAGTAAACGTACTGATACAAAACGCATTAATTTATAAAACATAAAAGCATCTAAACCGTTTCGAAAAATTTCGTAAGAACCGGTCGTGCGAATAAACCCCGGCAGTTTCCGGAGAAAGTTGGCTATGACTGCGGCTGCGGCAATATCGCAGTCTACTTGATCGGCCCAAACTCAAATATCAAAGTTGATTATTAGTATTATTATTATTGTTGATGTTTAAAATATGTTCTGTCTTTCGTTTTCTTTCTTCGTCTTATTTTTTTGTCGAAAATATGTGTTAAAGTTGATTACTTCGGTTATGTAATACTTTTTTTTATGTGGTAGGGGAAATGTAGGAAATGTTGGTTATTGGAATACTTTCTTACTTTTAATTTATATACTTGTAGGTATGTAGGTATGGTTAGATTTATTTCCTTTATTTTTATACACTGGCTGGTTTCAGTTAATCGAAACATTTTAAACCTATTCAGCATTATTATTATTTTTTTATCGATGACAACTTTATTATCAGTTTCGAAACTTTATAGAAGAAAAGCTACATATTTTCTACCTCTTTTATCTTAGGAATTATTTGAATCAAAAAACTTTTAGGTCTTCTATACAGGGATTTTGATATCCAATATATTTTTCTTCATCTTTCTTTTTGGCTTCCTTTTATGAATTCATCAGCCACTTTTGTTTTTAATTTATCACTTTTGATTTTAGCTTAATTTCACTTATTTTAATTTTCTTTTTTTGGCCACTCTACTTTTATTTATTACTTTTTTGCTTCCTTTTATTTTATATAATAAATTAAAATTGAGTATTTCTTTAATTTTATAACGAAAATATATTTAAATTTTAAACCAATTCGTACAACTCTTTGTATAAATTAGAAAGAATGATTTTTGGTGCAAATTAAAAGATTTGCCTATTTCTTTATTCAGAACACATACCTTAAACATGTAAATTTAAACATTAGTGTTGCCATTCTGTTATTTAAAATAGCTCAGTAAATGTGTTAAAAATACATTGAAGTAATTACATTAAAATATTATAAAATGGACACAAACTTTAGGTACTTTCTTCAAAAAAGAGTAAAAGTTAACCTACAATACGTACTATTTTTTTAAATATTGCACAAATATAAAATCAAGGGCAAATTAACATAAATATTCTTTGAAGTTAATAAATGAGGAACTGTGAAATAAAAATTAATTAATATTTAAAATTAATAGCATACATAAATTTTTATGTGCATTTCAATATCTGATTTTAGTTTATTTGAATAATTCTTGATCAAACAAAGAAATGCAAGTTAATGTTTTATTATAGGTACATTACTGAGAATATTTTTTTTAAATAAAACGTTGATAACTATGTATAATAATTCATTGCATATGAAGACTATCAACGATTATCAACAATTTCCGTATCGTAGTTTTTTTAAATTTTTTTAAAGGTTGGTATAGAAATTGTTATAAAGAAAAAAATTTTGAGCGAGAGGGAGGGGTTACCGTTTAATATCGTAACCAGGAAATTTTTGATTAGTCATAAATTAGATATACATTTTTTTAATACGCATCATCTTAGAGTAATATTTATATTTATTTAAATCAGATTTTAACTTATACAAAAAAACTACAGTATTGAATAGGCTATTTGACAACATTGAAAATATACTACAAATTGTGGTCATCCTATCAGATAATAGCATAAAAGAACATATTTCACTTTATTTTAAAATAAATTATGTATATTTTTTGCAAATTACACGAAAAAAAATATAATAATTTTTGAAATTTTATCTATGACGGGAACGCTATGTGATTGGTTGCAGCTCTAGTGACGTCACACGCAAGTTGAGTTCGCGTTTTATGCTTTCTGTGTATTATATCAAAGTATTATATTCGATTTTTCAGCTATTTTTGAAGCAGTTTTTAGATAAATTTTATTACTAGTGGCATAAATACCTATTCGTTTCGAATTTCAAAATGGAATTAAATTTTGTGCGAGCTGATTATAGCAACCTATCTAAGGTAGACGCTAAAAATGTGAAAACAGCAGTGTAAGTACCACATAAAACATTTGAAATCCTATATGCCGCAAGATTAAGCTATATTAAGAGGTTAGGTACCTATTAAAGATGTTGGTTAATACTGAGTGTACCGGTGGCCGCTGTCAGAATTGTCAAAAATCACGTGTATAGTAGTATAGTTATTCATAGTTATTCATAGTTTTATAAGAACCGATATTTTTAGCTACTATCTAGTTAAATATTACTTATATCAAAGTGATCTTCACACATAAAAACATTTGTATTCAATAAAATACTCGTTGGATCTTTTCAATTATTGTAACCTCATTTTTCGTCTTTTGGGATTCTTTGGAACAGAAACAAACAGTTTGTGTGGACTTTTTATAGACGTATTTATACATTGTGGCACTACACACCATTATACACCATTCTATCCACTAAATTTGAAGATGAAATTCACTTCAGATGCACTGTTTTATTAAGGCAATGACTTATTTACTTGCGTGTGACGTCACACGCACCATATGACCAGCGCCATGATAGAAACAGCGTTTCTGACGCAGTTTTGAAAATTTAAACTTTAACATTGATTTTTATTGATAATACAGTAGATCTCCCCGAAATATCAATGTAGTGTGCTTATTATGTAATAAAGAATAATTTAAAAATATTTTCTAAAATTAGTCAAATAGCCTATTGTCGTTTTCACAAGACCCAAAAAGTACTGTATGTATTCAATATTCGCTATCATTTTAATCCATCATACTTTTGATTACTATTTCAGTATTATGATACTTATATACACTGCCGTGCAAAAGTCTTTGGACACTAATTTTTTTGCATATTGTAAATATAAAACTGCAAAAATGGTTGATAATTGTATTTTTGTAATAGTCCTAGCATATCTAAAATACAGCATTTACAATTTTCCATGTTAAGGAAAATTTTTGAATAGGCTATTTGACTAATTTTAGAAAATATTTTTAAATTATTCTTTATTACATAATAAGCACACTACATTGATATTTCGGGGAGATCTACTGTATTATTAATAAAAATCAATGTTAAAGTTTAAATTTCCAAAACTGTTTCTATCATGGCGCTGGTCATATGGCGCGTGTGACGTCACACGCATGTAAATAAGTCATTACCTTAATAAAACAGTGCAGCTGAAGTGAATTTCATCTTCAAATTTAGTGGATAGAATGGTGTATAAATGGTGTGTAATGCCACAATGTATAAATACGTCTATAAAAAGTCCACATAAACTGTTTGTTTCTGTTCCAAAGAATCCCAAAAGACGAAAAATGTGGTTACAATAATTGAAAAGATCCAACGAGTATTTTATTGAATACAAATGTTTTTATGTGTGAAGATCACTTTGATATAAGTAATATTTAACTAGATAGTAGCTAAAAATATCGGTTCTTATAAAACGAAATAACATCTTTTCTGAATAACTATACTACTATACACGTGATTTTTGACAATTCTGACAGCGGCCACCGGTACACTCCGTATTAACCAACATCTTTAATAGGTACCTAACCTCTTAATATGGTTTAATCTTGCTGCATATAGAATTTCAAATGTTTTATGTGGTACTTACACTGCTGTTTTCACATTTTTAAGTTCCGCAGCACAGTAATCAGCGTTATTCTTAAAAAAAAGTGCAACCATAAAAGCGTCTACCTTAGATAGGTTGCTATAATCAGCTCGCACAAAATTTAATTCCATTTTGAAATTCGAAACGAATATTTATGCCACTAGTAATAAAATATATCTAAAAACTGCTTCAAAAATAGCTGAAAAATCGAATATAATACTTTGATATAATACACAGAAAGCATAAAACGCGAACTCAGCGTGTGACGTCACTAGAGTTGCAACCAATCACATAGCGTTCCCGTCATAGATATAATTTCAAAAATTATTATATTTTTTTTTCGTGTAATTTGCAAAAAATATACATAATTTATTTTAAAATAAAGTGAAATATGTTCTTTTATGCTATTATCTGATAGGATGACCACAATTTGTAGTATATTTTCAATGTTGTCAAATAGCCTATTATATATACCTGAATGGTCAGGTTTACTCAAGTTGAAAGTATTGACGCACTCGCATTTCAGCTAGCGAGAAATTGTTTGTTTTTTTTTTACTATTTTGACTGCGAGTAAACGTATTCTTTTCGCTATTTTGTGGATTTTTATTGACTGAAATCTGTATATTTACATTCAAAATCACAGGTGTCCAAAGACTTTTGCACGGCAGATATTTTAATTTTTTTAGATAGTTAGGTAATAAAAATTAGTGAGGGCAAAAATAGTGTTTTAATTTATTATAATTTAATGAAAAGTTTTGGCTTCCAAACAGTTCAAATATAATATAAATATAAAATATTCGAGTCGAAGTATAACAATATATTTATAGACCGAAGAATAGTAATTATAGTATAGAATTAGTCACTTGAGAATTACCCATATGTCATACAAGTAAATGTGTATAGTAAAACTATAATAATATCTACCCATTGATACCGTAAGAGAAATTATCTACCGAGCCAAACCGTGTAATTGTTTCAGCGCTGTCCGCCTCAGACAAAGTAAACCTGGAACGAGGAAATGAAACAGAAACCAAGCCAACGAAAGTGAAATCTTGAGTCTGCTACTTTCATTTGTTCCTCATGTTGTTAAGTGTGTTCTCCATCTCCATCGGACGCTTAAGTTGTATTTACAAACCCGTTTACTTGAATTGATGTATTGTGTTTGAAGAAATGCTTATTTCTATATAGAATTAATTGACATTTATGTTGTGATGTTAAATGATTTATAATTTAGGTATTTGTTTTAAAATATATTTTAGATATCAATTCTGTTTGATTTATTAATGTTGTTATTTGAAATGAGTAATATTCAAGCGGTTTAAATACGTTATTTTAACGTAGGTATTGATTATTATTGATAAACAAAATAAAGAAGTTGTTTTTGATACTCGAACGTTTTTAATTCAAAGTGGATTATATTCCTACAAGGGATGGAAGGGGTCAATAAGGGGCCACGAGTTTTTGTTTACTTTAGATGTATTATTTCTACTTGCAGTAAAAACTATCTGTACAAACAATATGATTTTGTATAGAATTAAAACCATTATTTAAAAAACTTAATTAATTTTAATTGCTTTTCTGACACCGGTATTTTTGACTTGCTGTAATCACTAAAAGATTCAAATGTTAAGTATAATTGTAAATTGTAATCATGGACCCTTAGACCATATGTGTTCCCCCCATCACCATGTTTTAAAGATGTTTAAAAAATGTAACAAAAATTCAAGAAGAGAAGTTAGATTGGTCACCATAATAATGAAAGAACATTTTTTTTTTGCCTTGCTAGCCCCCATTCCTCTTATGGGAGTTATAATTGTACATAATTTTTTAAAATAATTAAAAGAAGAAATTTTTTTTTGTAAATCGCTTCTCATAATTATTATATGGTAATTCTTGGTTCCTGGAAGTCATCAACTGTGTGGTTTTGGTTTAAACCTTCTCATTTTTATATGATTTATTTCAACATCATATTTTCGTAAATATTTCTAATTATTATACGATAATTTAAAAGATAAACCGATTTAGTGTAATTTAAGGTCATCCTAGTTACAACTCATATTTGAAATAATATTTTATATGTTTTATGTAAGGTCATAGATATAATTCTTGTGAGGGGACTTAAATCATTCTTAACCGATATATGTACAACAGTTGTAAAGTATAAGGTCGTTTCCAATGAATGTAACTCATCCAAACGTAACTAATTAGCGTTTATTTCACCATTTTGTGTTGTACTTCTGTCATATGTTTCTGTGCCTAAAGATACCTACACTGAAAAAATTTAATGTTAATTTTTAACATAAAAAACATGTTAACGGGAGGACGAAATTGATCCGAGAAATTTTTAACACCCGACATGGTAAAATTTAAAAGAACTTTTACTACAATTCAATAGCAGTTTCTATGACGGTGATATGCCAGATATGAAAAGTAATATAGAAACATACTAAAATTATAGAGAATGTACGTGAAATTTTCATATGCAAGAAATTAAATTAAAGAATAGCGTATACATTACTTTTTCAAAGTAAATAAATTTTAATAGGTATTATGTTAACATTTACCAGTATGTCATTGTAATTTTTCATTTACTTTATTTTAAATTCTACCGACTTTTCTGTTAATTTGATTCTGTCCTCAGGTTCACAGCATTTTCTGTTAATTTTTAAAAGAATATTCTCCCCGTGTATAAAAACCTAACTCGTATGCAGTATTGTCCGCTTTGAGCTAGCTTTTCATTTAATTTGTATAATTTAATTATTCTACCCAGTTGCTAAAAAAAATTTAAAAATTTTCATACAATATGTAAAAAAAACAGATTTTTATTTTCTTTATGGTAAAGTCATCATAATATGATAGCTTTTTGCCCTTAAAAATATTTTTTTTTAATTTTACACCAAAAAAAGGCAAGTATCCCCTATGTAAAGACTCGGACCGGTAACGATATCTAAAAAATGGTAGTCATCAAAAACCTAACCGAACCGCGGCTGGCTTTTCTGTCGGCCTCCTCTTGTGGGGGCCATGATTTTGATTATATCCAAGAACTTGGTTATATAAGTTAAGTTTAGGGAGAGTAATATTGTGCGTCCGAGACAAAACGAGTTTTTTTACTTTTATTAAATTATGTATAATGAAAATGGAAGTAGGTAGGTAATTATCAAATTTCAAAAGCATAATGTATAATTAAAAAATTTAAAAAAAACATGTATTATCTATATTTGTCATTAAAACAATAAATTAATTGAAAATACAAATACAATAAAACATTGCTTATCTATGTATTTTAATTTTTTAAACGTTATATTTTCTACACCTTATTAACCCACTTATTTGACAAGATAATAATAATATAGTAAATGTATATCTGACATGTTAGACATATTGTTTATAAAAATAACCTATTTTAAAAATAATAATTAATTTGTTTAGGTATCATTGTTAAGATAGTTAATATAAAAAAATTATAAGATAAAACAAAATTTAACTATTACAATATCACAAATACGTAATCATGTTTAGTTATTTTCGACTAATGTTTAGTTATTGGCTAATATAGCACTGTAACGTACGATGAAACGTCGCGTCAGTTAAAAAGGGTACTTCAAAAAGCTTACAATCATTTAATATGTATTATAATGCTGATTCATGTAAAAATGAAAGTAAGAAGATAGTTTTTGAATCGTAGTAATTTAATTTTGTACATCAACAGAGTAAAATATTTATTTATATGCCAACATTTTGACGTCAACGAATCAAATTTCAATTTATAATTGAACGTACTATTCTTAAAATAAGAATAACATTTTTTTAGTTCATATAGTATTATTTGTTTTATTTGTTTACTTACTTTAATGTCTAATTATTGCTAATTATCACCATTATTAAAAAAATAAACAAATTAGTTTACTGTTTGTAGGTATTTGTGTAGTTCTATATTTGTAAATAAAATTACCCACACCCATAGGTGGGCATTAACTCGTTAATCCGTTAATCGTTAATTAACGAAGTTAACAAAAAGGTTAACGGATTAACTTTTAAGTTAACAAAAAAATGTTAACGCTTTTGTTAACTTCCGTTAACTTTTGTTCGTTACATTAGTTGTTTGATGAAAAGTAAGTACATAAGAAAGTTGTCGAAATAGCAAAAAAGGTCATTTTCGGAATTTTAACGGTTAACGAAGTTAACTTTTTTATTAACGGATTAACGATTAACGAAGTTAACTTTTCGATTAACTGTGCCCACCTATTCCCACACCTGAAAAGTTTAATTTCATAGAAAAAGTAGGTACCTATCATTTAATCGAAGAAATATTTGTTTTCCTTCGTCTAAAATGAAAAAATCCAATATATCCGATATATTTCGCAAAAAATGTATTGTAACTAAAACATAACAATCCTCTTCTGTAAATTCGACAGAGCTATAACAAACATGCACACGTATGACGTCAGAGAGGGTATATTATTTGTGGTACCACAGCATCTGCAGCGTGTAAACAATATACTAACGCAAGTACACACACACACACTCACATGCACGGACTATTTCTGTTGTGAGTTACAAATATCTCGAAAATTTCGCGCGTCAAAAATTTGACGCATTGGAAGCGGAATTCATTCATTCTCTGGTTCTAAATCCAGTTCTTGTACGTGCGAGTTTTTTGTGCGCTCGAGTAAACAATATGTCGACGGTGGTGTAGAAAATATATGTTTTTTGTTTATTGGAGGAAATAATTTTAGCTTTTAATGAACGTCAAAAAAGATTATACATGTTTTAATGTGAGAATACGTAAATTGTATGACGTTTTTAAAATAAAAATAAAATACATATAATGAAGTTATTTAATTGATTTTTAAGTATAACCTATGTATATCTTTTTGGTTGTATCTTTGACAGTTCAAAAACAAACAGCATTGCTAGCCTAGATGCCATTTTATTCTATTCCCCGAGCTGTTCTACTCACTTATATATTCCGAAAGCATAACAAATTACTTATTATATACTTAATCACCAAGAAACCATAGAACTTATTTATATCTCACAGCTAGCTTCCTTGATTCTTGCTTATAAAGTTATTCGTTATGGCTTCTAAATAACAAATAGATAAGTTGATGCTATAGTAATTTTAACATCTGTCAAGTGACGATACGATGCTTTCTCGTGCTTAAATCTTCTATAATTGCAAGGAAATATTTTAATACAAAAGTTATTGCCTTTTTTATAGAAAATGTAATGTTGTACAAAAAGATTACTTATAATTTTCACATAAAATGCAGCGTTATTGAGATATTTAAAAAAGAACATTTTTTTGGGTACCATGCACTTCACCTCCATCCGATTTTATCGATATTTATATTAAAATCCGTTCAATGATTTAATGGGTATGTAGTTGGTTAAACAAAAAATTTAGGGGGTGAGCACACTCACAGGCAAACAGAACCAAAAGTTTTGTTTTGACATAAAACAGAAAGATAAATGGAAATTTTGAAATTGGAAACCAAAAATAGTTCGATGAAGCAAATATCAATAGTTTCATCGCAATTCTGAACATTTTTGTAGACATTTTTATGGATAGTATAAATTAAATATTTCTTTATTGCATTTTCAAAATAAATTAAGTTAAAAAATATGTAGGCGTTGACGCATTTTTAAAACCGCCGCTGTACAATATTAATAAATTTAATCGATTTTCGAACGTGATTCTTAAGCATTACATAAAGAAAAGATGACACAAACATCGAAAATCTAAACCTAATAAATAACGGTGCGTTGTTAAAAATAAACACGGGAAGCGTTAAATTATATCCGTATCGTAAAACGTTTAATTCTGTATCGATAATGTGACACGTCGTGACCACTAAAACATGCTTTATATTGGTGTCATTGAGCGAATAAATACATACTGATCTTGAAATAAAGATTGTATATTAGGGTGGGCCGAAAAAAATATTTTTCGAATTTCAAGTGGGGGTAGTTGGGAAAAATTGTCGCATGTTAACAGTGTATTCCACAAAAATATACATTTTTTTTTAAATATCTACCCGGGCCCATGGGGACCCAAAATTTGTTTTATTTTTATTTTATTTTTTTGAGGCCAAAAAACAATACTACTGCATTTATTGCACATGTAAAAAAAAATATTACTGATATATTTCAACATTTGACCGTGCACTTCATCCCTTAAATTTATTAAAAATATGCTATTGCTCTGAAATTTTAATGTTGGTTAATAGATAATTGATGCTTGGTTGATAGATAATGTTCTATTTGTATTTAGAAGTGTTTTAGATATTTCATAAGCACACGTAATATCAGGAAATTCCAAATTTGCACTTTGCTTTGACGTGTTATTAATAATCACTATGACTAAAACACTCGTGTAAATTATTAAATAATATTGTTTAAATATAGATAAGTTAGCTTCTGCAAAATTAAAAAAAAATGGATTGACCGAAAAATTAAAAAATGCGGACACAACATCATTGAAAATATAGATCAAACTTGGACAAAAATTCAACCTTTTGAATACTTAAGCAAGCACATAGCTCACATTGTAAATTATTAGATAACAAAAAAAAATATATTTTTAATCTATTTGGGTGGTTAAGAGACCTTGTTAAATGTTGAAAAATATCAACAATTTTTTACATGTACCTATATATTAAACACAGTGGTAATATTTTTTGCCAAATCAGAAAAAATAAAATAAAAAAGTTATACTTTTTTTTAATTCTAGGAATTAAAAAAAATCATATTTTTTGTATAATACACTGTTAACATATGACTTTTCCCCACTACCCCCATTTGAAATTCTAAATTAATTTTTTTTGCCGTTTTCGGCCCACTCTATTGTATATGTCTATTTGAAAATATAATAAAATATTGATATTAATCAGTTTTATATCGCAAAATAATGTTCAGTTTCAGTAAAGTAACATATAGTTAACTGTATACTTAACAGACAGTTAATATTTAATGGCATATCATTTCAAATGGTTTGGACGACGTGATGTCGCTAATTATCATTTGAAAAACTCAATTTAATACATAATTGACTTAATAGATAGAAATATATGTCTATTGTCTATATATGTTACATTAAAAAAATGTGTAGTACATTTTAAAAATTCCGATATGTTGCTGTTATCTGACAGTTAAAATAATATATAACATAAAATGGTTTGGGTGACTTAATTAATTTATGTAGGTATGTAATTGTCTACTTAAGTGGAAAATAACTAACAAATCATTTTGAGTATTGTGAACGATCAGAAACAGTGGCGTATATAGCTTTTTGTGATTGGGGGGGGGGATGATAGTATTAAATCTCATAAAGTTATATTTTTCATTATGAAAATCATCTTTTATGTGGTGCAAAGTACAAAAATTGGTTATTTTCTTCACTTAGATGTATTCATTATTGAAAAAATACTCGTTTAGCATAATCATTTTATATTTTTTGTAGATTCATGGGGGGGGAGATTGATCCCCTTAATCCCCCCCCCTATCTGCGCCACTGATCAGAAATAACCTCCTCTCACCCCTTTGTTAGCCGCAAAATAGTATTTGTTTTATTTAAAATAAAAAAATACATATTTAGTTACTATCCTTAAAAAATAATTATTTTTCTTCGCAACTAATCCTGGGAACAAATAGAATAACAGAATGAGTTATTTATTTAAATAAAGAACTATAAGGTACATGCGAGACCCAATTAAAAAATTACAACTAATTCATTTTCAAAATCAGAAAAAAAACTACATGATGCCTCAAACAATAAACATATAAAACAGTTTTTTAATACCTGATTTAAAATAAATAAATAAACCCAATAATTAATGTTTTATACAGGGAGTCGAACCGGTGCTATTTCCCGAACCGGTTCGGTTCCGGTTCACACAGAAAATAAAGTTCCGGTTTTCGTTCCGGTTATTATAAAGTAATTTCAATATTTTCAATATTTTCGCTAAACTTTTGAGATTTTGAATAGAGGTTGCAAGACTTGCAATAGTTGGCATCACACCCGTCACAGGGCTTTGAACGCTGACGTTTTTTTGTAAAATATCCGTAGACCTTTTATTCTTTCAATATATGTACATTAGGGTGGGTCAAATTGTATATGGCCGAAAAAATCTCTATGGGCAACTCGCGATTCTGGTACTATGGGCCATAACAAGTATTTTTGCCAATGGAACCATACCTCTAAAATCATTTTCGAGCTTGCCGAAATTTGTCTGAAGATATTTTCCAAAATCCACAAAAATGCACGAAAACGCCCCCTGGCGGCAGTCAAAAATAAAAATAAATGTGAAAAATGGATTTCCCGACCCAAAAAACTCCAGTATACACATTTTCAATAATTGTACATTCGAAATGCACTAAATAGATCAATTTTTGAGTATTTTGGAAAATATCTTCAGACAAATTTCGGCACGCTCGAAAATGATTTTAGAGGTATGGTTCCATTGGCAAAAATACTTGTTATGGCGAGTTACCCATGGAGTGAAAATAATGGACCCACCATAATGTACATGTAGGTATTACATTAAGATCTACAGAAAAATGGTGAAGCCATGTTATTAACTAGTATTATTTAGAAATTATGAACTCCAATCCGAGTTGAAATATCACACCCGTCACCGCGGACTGACCCATTTGTCAGTGGTGCCAATTATAAGTAATTGCAAAAATTATTTTACATTTGAAACAGAATAATAAATATATTTGTATAAATACATTTGCAATGAAAAATTAAACTTCATTGAACCGGTAAAATTAAACTTTATTGAACCGGTAACCGAAAGTTTGTTTTTCGGTTCGGCTCCGGTTCAGGTTCAACGTCATGTTTAAAATTTCGGTTCAGGTTCAGTTCCGGTTCGCCCAAAAATTTCGTTCCGGAACCGGTTTTCGGTTCGGGTTCGGGTTCGGTTCGACTCCCTGGTTTTATATTCTTTATACTATTATATTGTACATAAGGGCAATGTTTCCCAAAGTGTGGATACGAAAGGGTTTCAATGAGTGCGCATGTAAAATCAATATCTTTAATGGGATAAGTGCATGTTGTAAGCTCAGGATACGCTATAGATTTGTGGGATCGAATACAGTTTTTAAAATAGTACCACTGATATCAGAATAATGAAAACAAACATAGTTAGCGCTGTCCAAGGCCTGCTATGGACGTCATTGTGAGCTGCTAATGTCATGCAGGGTTGAATCAAGCTTAATTGCATATATCAATAATTTATCATTAAAGAAACTGTAATAATTATCTTAATATTGGTAGATTTTTCTAGATCTTTGATCGCGTCCTTGGTACGATATCTACCTATATAAAAAATATCACTTAAGTACTGTATATTACATGCTTCATATACAAAATTTATTAGGTTGCTAACATATAGGTAATTTTTTCTAACACCCACATTTCCAATTATAAAAATATATCTAAACAATTCCTACTTCAAATATTTTGAGAATGGTACATAAAGTGTATATTTTGGGCATAAAATCAGCTTTGTACGGTCCTGTGTATAAATAAAAACATGAGATGAAAATCTATTTGAAAATATATATGGTATTACTTTTGGGTTTTTACAAATAAAGTTTCTTTTTTTCATATTGAAGTGTTATTATAAAAAAAACGTGATTATCAATTTATAAAATTTATGATTGCTCGTTCACAATGATTAAGAGAAAACAGCTGTGAATATTGCAGCGCTTCAATCATGTAAGGAAATGTCAAAACATTCAACAATGATATATTGAGGAAAATTTTATAAGTCGAAGAAGAAATTAAAAATTATAATTTGTTCTTTGATAATATTTTTTTTATGTACCTACTAAAAACTTTTCAAAATTATATTAGAATCGATTTATTCATATAATACATAAAAATTAGTTTTGAAAATGTAATACCTCGCTATACGGCCGCCCTTTATACGGCATTTCATTATAACGGCCCTCTTCAATTAAGGCACGTTTTCGATTTTCGGCCTAAAATGTTTCGCTATAACGACAAAAACCAATCTTGCGCAAGCGCAATCTCAGCTATCACACAAATTTCAGGTTTTTATGACTATAACCAATAAAGGTGCGGGGCTTTGCAGCCAATTTCGTGGAACGTATCTAGGCCGTAAAGCGAGGTATGGGTGTATTTAAAAAAATAAATATATTTTAACATTGTTAATTTCGTCATTTGGTAGCCAAATATGTCCAGATTTTTTTTTCTAATTTAACGATTTTTTCATCATTCTTAATCAAATTGTGGCAACTAATCCTTTTAGTTTTTTTATTTAATAACTCCCAAATAAGAATGAAAAAAATAATCCGAGGATAATTGAGTGGCTTTATATCAAAGACGGACATTTGTCATTTCTGTAAAGTTGAGAAAAATGCATTTTTTGGTGTAGAGCATACATTTAATTATGAAGCGAATCTTCAACTTTGAATACGAAAATAACGCAATTACGTCCATTTTTGATAGAAACCGATTACACTATTGGAAAGAGCGCAAAAAATTCTATAAGAATCCACTGCTAACTCAATTTCGATGTTTGTGACAGATGTCCGTCTTTGATATGAAGCCACTCAATTATATAGTAATTTAGGAAATTGTATCAAAAATTATTACTTATTTCATCATTTTTTTTTTAATTTTCAAATTTCAGGGGCCGAATTTTTAAAATAACTGTAATCAGTGGTGGACTAAGGAAAGTTGGTACCCGAGCCGGAATATTAGTTATGCACCCTTTTTAGGGTTTCGTAGAAAACTAGGAACCGTTATAGTTTCTACATGTCCGTCCGTCCGTCCGTCTTGTAAAAATTTATTTTGACATAATAAGATAAAATTTGGTATACGGTTAACAGAAATGATAAGATTTAAAAAAAAAAATGTATACCTTTTCATAAAATGAAGTGTTTTCAAAAAAAAAATTCACCTACCTCATTGAGCGGGGTGTCGTTAGAAAGGTCTCCTAAAATGCAACAAAAAATATAACAGAATCTTATGATTTTAACCCTTCAATCACTATGTATTTTATCTCCAAAGTCATTATAAATCGTAGTGAGAATGACTACGGAACCCTATCAAGTGCGTGCCCAACATGCACTAGCCCGTTTTTTTTCATTGTCGATACAATTTCTGAAAATATTAGTCCGCCACTGTATGTAATAAGCACATCTAACAATAAGTATCTAGGTACTTATTTTTAGTAAAAAATCGTATTTTATAATGTTTTTAAAATATTTTGTATTTTAAAATATTTCAGAAATATATAATTCTATTCGCAGCGTGCTAGCAGCGTGCGCGATGACAGCGCCAACTAATTAGTGGACTTTAGTAGCAACTCGGGTGGACTTTGACGTATGTACTAACAAACAAATAATTTCAATAAAATATCGTAATATATACATTTTAGACGATTATTTATGACTATTAGCTATATGCACGAAGTCTATTAGCGCCGCTAGCGGGTAATAGAGAAGGATTGAATGGATTTAACTTTATTTTTATCATTGTTTAATACCGTGAAATTTTTTATTAAACAAATATCATTTAATTTAGCTGTTTGCATATAATATAAATAGTATAGCATAAAAGGTACGTGAAAATTATTTATTTTGGGTATCTTTTTCTCTTTAATTATGACGTATAATAGAGAAATAATTAATTCGTTTACATTGACAGCATAACCTCAAATTTTGGCGCCGATAATTTTACAATATTGCTCACGAACACTCGCATCGATATTATTTCTAACTCCACCCCCTTGCACATAGTCTATAGTGGGATTAATCATGTTGACCTTTCTATTTTCAGTTAAAAACGAGTCTATTAAAAATGACAGTTAGTCCACCCAAAGTGTTATTTTTTGCCACGTTGTGCGCTGTGATCGATTTCGTTTCCCCCACTACCTACTTTGCACCCAACGAATATGATATATTACTATATATACATTAAATTAATATTCTATACAAAATTTGTATAGAATATTGTATGTTCATTATATGTATGTTTGTGTGTTTACATGAATGTCTGTGTTTGGGTGTGTAATTTGGTGTATTCATCGATTCTCATTGTATCTTCTGCTTTCATTTATTTAAATAATGAACATATGTTTGCACAGCAAAAATTAGAGAAAGTAATAAATAAATACGCTCAAAACACTTTACATTTGTGATTAGTGGGGTTTGCACTTGAGATTTTTTTTTACTTATTAATACATGAAAAACTTTTACAAAGGCAGTTTACAATAAAATAAATATGTATATGCGTCCTTTGTTACGCCGTTTTTTATTTTTATTTTATATTTGACTAATAAAAATATAGTATAAAATCCCTTAAAAATATTTTCGGTTAATATACAGGGTGTTCGCGGGAACCGAGTGATCATTGCTAACTTTGTTATTATTAGAGCTAGAAGATCGGTTAAATGGACAAAGTATCAGTATTTTTTCCGGGATGAATAATGGCGGTGTCAAAAAAACAATTGAATGTCAAATTTCAGAGATATATTGAAATATAACATTTTTTTAAATGGAACAACCTGTATATTATAATTGAATTTTATAACTGAAGATGTTCTCTTTATAAAATTGTAATACATGTATGATGGTAAAATTGATAGAAAACAAGTTATAACAAGTATAAAATTAATAGAAAATATCGAAAAATAGTGTGCTATGAAGATTTAATAAAATACAAACAAATGATAAAAAAAATTTAAAACAAAAATTTCAGATATTTGTGCCTTATTTTGCAGATTTTTAACATTTTTGAGCATTATTCATAAAAAATATAATTAATTATAATAAATAATTTTTTTTCGTTATTAGTTAAAATCAAAAACATTTAAAATTTGCGAACAAATGACATAAAAACCTTAAACTATTGTTTTAAATGTTTTAATCATTTGTTCTCAATGTATTAAAACTTCATAGCACACTGATTTTCGATATTTTTTATTAATTTTATACTTGTTATAACTTGTTTTCTATCAATTATACCATCATACATGTATTACACTTTTATAAAGAGAACATCCTCAGCTACAAAATTCAATAATAATATACAGGGTTTTCCATTTAAAAAAATGTTATATTACAATATATCTCTGAAATTTGACATTCAATTGTTTTTTTGACACCGCCATTATTCATCCCGGAAAAAATACTGATACTTTGTCCATTTAACCGATCTTCTAGCTCCAATAATAACAAAGTTAGCAATGATCACTCGGTTCCCGCGAACACCCTGTATAATAACCGCGAAAGCTTAATATAGTATTTTTTTAGTTTTTGTAGTAGGTACGTACATATATGGCACTGGGTACAGTGAAATCACTATTCTTTGGGGTGGGAATACTGAATACAATGCCGGGATCCCGAAATACCGTAAACCGGGATCCCGGTATTACGATACCGGTATTAGTGCATTTAATACCGGTATTTCGGTATTTATAATTAGTACTAAAATACGTATAAATAACTGTTAGGGAGTTGATTTTTACACTTAAATATTCTTATTATTAGCTAAACTGTTTTGTAAGATCAAATTATCATATTTTCCCGATATGTGATAGATTTTAAAAATAAATATTTTATTTTTTATAAAAAGTAACAAACTCTCAATGCTAAAAGTAATATTAAATTGAGAGAAATAATAGAAACTCAAATAATTGTTTATTAAGCAATATTACATATCGAGCCCTTACCTCTAGATTATTCCGAAATTGAGTTTTGTATCGCAAATGACGTTAATTCTTTTAACCCTATGAGATTTAATGTTAAAAAGTTAGAAAAAAATTAATATTTCAATTTTTTCGGTTTTTTTTTCGAATATATGATGTTGACATCCTTGTACCTAGTCAGTTGTTTCAATTTTTAATATCGTTGACGACATCTAGAACTCGCGGTTCATAACCGCTACAAATTGCCATATTTCTTCAATAAAGTAACTGAAAGTATTTCTAAAAAATAACTCTCTTTAACTTTTTGTAGCTCACGATAATTCGAGCGACAGATATTTTTTTAAATACCGGTATTCCGGTTTTGAACATAAAAAATACCGAAATACCGGTATTTGGATTTTGGTCCGGTATTGTATTCACTAGGTGGGAAGCTGATAGACTGGAGGGATGAATCTCTGACCTCTCCCCTCTATTTCTGTTAGTGAGTAGGAATTATTATACGATATTTAGTGCACTTTTCAATTCTATACTATATTTCTTGATATATTAGAAAAAATACCGAATACATATATTTTTGTATATCAAAACATGTATGGTTTGATGGTTTGTCAGGGTAGTTAAAATTCCAACATCCTTCTGGGCTAACCAAACTAGTATTAAATATAAATACTAGAGTAATTTGTCTTACAAGTGCATTAAGAAATCGTGATAATTGGTACCAGATACAAACTAAATTAGCACTTGTGTATAAATAAACATAGGATAATATACATAAAAATAAAAAGCAAGGAACACTCTAAAATATTAACTTTATGAAAAAAAAATTTCTACAAAAAATCTACAGCGTGTACGAGCAATAGTAAATTTGTGCATAAATCGAATTGAATTATACTCCTTATGGCCAGAATCCAAGACACACATGTGATGTGATCTGTGTTAAAGAAGACACTCGTTAATATATTATTTATTTTTAAGCCCGCGGTTGTAGAATTTGCAAACTGGTTTCTGGTTAAACTGTGCACCAGGAAATCGTAGTCTGTGACGTCAATCAATTATCAAAACTATGTTACAAGTGAGTTTATAGCAAGTTTTTTTCTCTCACCGCCGGGGAAATCATTAATTCAATCGCCTAATGTAACGTTTGTTGGCTTAGGAAGAACGTGTATTTATTTATACATACATACATATGTTGTTTTTTCGTTCGCCCCCTCTTTTTAGTTAGTTTTTAGCATTGTGAGTCAATTATTTCGTTTAATGTTGCATTTTTTGGTTTAGGAAGTGATTTTAGTTATTATTTTTTTTAATTTATGGATTTTTTTTATTTATTTCCTTTATTTAAATCAATGATACTTAAATATATTGGAATGCATTTTTATTATCTTTGTTTATAATGTATTAATGATATTCGAAGCATTGAAATCACTGGTTGGTTTATGTAAATAAAAATAAATATTTATATAATTTTTTAATAATGATTAATTTATATTAACATACAAAATATTTGATAATTGCAATTGAATGATTATAAATGTATAAGTAATAATATCAATAGTCAATTAATGTAAGTAAGTATGGGTAGGTACAATAAATATTTAACAATAAGAACTTGTGATAAAATGTGGAAAAAATAGAAAATATATAAAAAGAATTAAATGAAATTTTTATTGATATCGAAAATCGATATCTCTAGAAATTACAATAAGTTACTACACAGATTATAAACGAATCGTTAATAGGAAAATCCGGGAGGTTCTTCAAGGTTAACAAAAACTTATGTGGATTCCTATTCTAAGAAAGCACGTATACATAATATAATATACGAACAAAAGGAAATATAGTACCTACTTACATTAGGTTAAGAAAAAAAATCAACGTTAACAAATAAGCCTAAATAAACCTATTTTCTACCACATGAAAACTATATCCCCTAAAAAATTATTGGAAATACTGATAACGCGACTTCAGTTTGATTTTGCTTGCAAGAAAATTCTCTTTAACAACTAACAAACCACGAGTATACACTAAAAAATACATTATTAATATTTGTTGTATTTCAATATATAAAAGTTTCTACAGTGCATTGTACAAATAAAAATACAAAAGAAACAAGAACATACAAGATAAATAGGTGGAAATAATTTCAGCCATTAGTTGATAATACGATAATAACAAGTAAACACAGCACTAGATATAATGGCACCGGACAGTAGCAACAGATAATAGTAATAATAATAATAGTTGTGGCATCTTCTCAATCGGCTCAATGGCGATGATTGATAGCGTGCGCTTAGGACCTTGAGCCGTGAGCGTCCTCGGTCATGTGCACCTGTCGTGACATGTCAGCGCTGGTTCACTGGTTAACGCACTGGCTTATCCAAATAACCGATATCTTTATCATACATAGCATAGACATAAAGAAATGGACAGTGCATCTGACTCGAAAAAAGAGCCGTGTCAAATGAAAGAGACAGAAATTGTTTGGAAATATCATATATGTAATACTGTATTATATATATGTTCCAAACAACTTGCATCTCTCTTTCACTTAAAGAACAAATGTTACATCATTATGTTAAATACGAATGCGCTGTCCATTTCTCTGTCTATGATACATATAGGTATACGGTAACTATATTTTTTAAATTGTGTTATACATGAGTCATAAATAATTTCCGTTTTATGTAGGCTATAGTTTTTTTTTCAAATCCATGAGGAGAATTTATTATTAATTTAAAAACAGTAAAACTCCATTAATACGGACTAATTGAAGGGTTTCCGTATAACGAAGAAGGCGGCCTATAAAGCTATTTCCGAACGCGTATGTTAAAAAGTGGACAAAGTACTTATGTATGTTTTAAATAAAAAAATATGTATGAAAAGTAGGACTTCACACGAGACTAAATTTATATTTATATATCGTTAATATTTAAGCTGGTATTAACGTCTCGTACACGTGACCGAGACCGAGTACAATGATAATTTTATACGTTTAAATATTCTTTTAATTTAAACATATGATGATACATTTGTTTACGATGTAAATGTTTCTAATATCTAATACCTCATATGGGTACGCCACTGATTATCAACGATGACTTATTTAATAAAATTGATAACATCTCGATTTCATCCAAATTTGAATGTCCCGTCCAGGGGCGGATCGTGAATTTGTGGGGCCCTGGGCTAATACTACTCAGGGGTCTACCTAATTACTCAAGTAATTGCCAATTTGTCAAAAAACTGTTTTCTATAGTGATGTAGATTTTTTTTTCAATTATTTTTGTTCTCAACGGAGGCTGGGGGCCTTTTGTGTCAACGGGGCCCTGAGCTGCAGCCCAAAAAGCCCTTAGATAGATCTGCTCCTGGTTCAGTCTCGTCAAAATTACCAAGAAATTTCATGTATCGGTGCGAAGCCCTACGAAAGAGTTTATTTCGTCCATTCTAAATGAAAATATTTTTAAAATATAGAGGTACCAAAGATTTTTATCGGACATATCTGTATGAAGTTATATAATATAATATATATAATAATATAATATATATTATAATATATATAATAAGTTAAATAATATCTTAATTCTGGTTGTTTAATTATTTTCAAGATATTACTCGATGTTCCGAATAGTGCGATGTTTTCAATTTTTCAACTACATTACTAATAACAATAAGATATATATGTCGCAACCGAATTGTAAATTTAGCCGCATTACAAAGCGACTAGCCGTTTTGTACAATTTATGTTCTAATAATATACACGTTAACTGTCTTTGGCCAGGGCAATATTTTGGGGTGAAATAAGCAGGTTAATATCTCTGTTAGGTTAAAAACGGGAATTCAATCTCTACCTTGGTTAGGGCAATCTATTGAGGCGAAAGGGATTTAATATAGTATAAAAACGGGGATCCAATTCCCGTTGCAATGAACTGTTTTTTTTTAAATTCTGTCAAATAAAATAAACGTTAAAATTCCAACAGTTCGTTGCAGCGGGTATTAAATCCAGATTTTTATACTATATTAATCCCCTTTCGCCTCAATAGATTGCCCTAACCAAGGTGGAGATTAAATCGCCGCTATTAAACTAAACTATTCTACTAGCTGCTAAATTTACAATCCTGCTGCGACATATAGTTAACATAACCTAGTAAACACAGTGTTTTTTAACGTTTTAAAAAATCCATTACTTATATGTCAAAAAAATAATAAATTGCAAATATTTTTGGCATTTAAACTGAATGTATTTATTCCTTATAATAAAGGAAGTCGAAATATCTCAGGCATTAAAAAACCAAAGAAATCTATAAAAAATATTCAACAATGTATGTATACATTTTAAAAGTTCATTAATAATGTTCAAAATGACATTTTTATTTTAAATAGTAAATACATGTTTATGCTAATATGTATCCGATTTTGTCATTGATAGTTCGGCATTAAAAGAAACACTTAAAAATTAATAAAATCATGCACACGTATAAAAAATCAAGGAAATG
Organism: Sialis lutaria; assembly: GCA_949319165.1. Taxonomy (NCBI): domain Eukaryota; kingdom Metazoa; phylum Arthropoda; class Insecta; order Megaloptera; family Sialidae; genus Sialis; species Sialis lutaria. The sequence goes on from OX439238.1 coordinate 23,830,924, forward strand.
TACAATGGTTCGAATAAGTTCATAATTTATATACATTGCCAATATTTCGCGAATAGTTTTATATATCTTCCGCATTTTGCCAAAACCGAATCATACCAAACCAGTTCTATTTACGTATTCTCATTTTGCCTATGTTGTATGTATGTCCATACTTGTGGCCATATAGAAATGTTGTTGTAGATAAAAGCAATTAAATCGCAGTTAAGTCCGCTTAACAAAATGTCAAGAAAATATTATAATAAAAATCTTTTTGACTAATAAATTAACAAACAAAAAAAGTTTTCTGAAAGGCTCGAATCTAATAATTTATTAGTCAAGAAGATTTTTATTATAATATTTTCTTGACATTTTGTTAAGCGAACTTAACTGCGATTTAATTGCTTTCTTATCCCCCTATAGCCTTTGTTAAATTAAACAATTACGCGTATATTGATTACTGATAACTATTAATATGATTTTCAATCGCTAAAAGAATATGGTCTAATATTTTAAATTGATTTGAATTTTGTTGACTACACAACAAATACATACGTTATGATAAGTGATAGTAAAATACGACTTCATCCAGAAGTCAATAATTATTTTAGGATGACCGCGGAAGGCTCAAAATTTTAATATATATCACACTTTTGTAAGTATTTGGTATGATACTGTAAGTCTTCATGTATGAATCATTCGGTGAATACATGTAGGGGAAGAGAGAGCAAGATGGAAATACCGGGTAATAATTAGTCAAGGTTAGTAAATGAACAGGTTGTACCATAACTTTTGATCAATCAGTGGCCGCGCGAAACGCGTCATCCTGAGGACCCTTTATATAGTAAAAAAAGTTTGACAACTATTTTTAACGTTAAAGGGGTCCTCATGATGACGCGGTCTCCCCTCTCATGCCTCACCCCACCAGAGTTATGGTACAACCTATGTATTTACTAACCTTGATAATTACTATTATTATTGACGTGTCAAAAATAAAAATATTTTTTTATTTACTGAACTTTTTGCAGTTATATGTAAAATATGTATATATATGGAATAAAAAAAAATTAACTTTATATAGGTTTTTTTAATAAGAGTGATATGTTTTCTTTGTCAAATAAAACAGAAACGAATTGAAACAGAGCAAAATGTATTATTTTATTTTGAAGTATAATCAATGCAATTATGTTCTGAAAATAACATCATTCAAATGGTCATCTCTGCTCCAACTACAGAACCGAATACGTTGATTCCAAATTTCAACCACTCTATGCAATATATTCGGCCTTATTTCACGAATTTTTTTACTTTTTTAGAATATAAAGGTTCTTTATGATTATATTACTTCAGCCCAGTAACGACAATTTTGTTTATTCACTGATCCAGAGAGATGAAAACGAGCCTCATCTGAGAAAATCATTTTCTTTGAAAAATTGTTCCAGAGTAAAAAAGTTCACGGCGTTTGCGATGGTTCAAAGGCTTCAATTTTTGTGTGATAAGTTTTTTGTAACCTTTGTAAAGGTGTAAGCCCAAAGCTAACCGTAAAATATGCCAAGTTGTTGTGGTAGACAGTCCCAAAAGTTGATGAATGTTAAATGTAATGGTCATATCATTTGTATCCTGTGAAATTGGCACTGGAAATGCAATAGTGCAAATTTGTACTTTTTTGTATTAACGAATACACAGAAAAAAATCTGTATTGGACCAAGAAAACCTTGTTTTGTATATAACGAAAACGATATTTTCTTAATATAAGAAACATGCTCTATATCCAACTACGTTATTCCTTCGTTCAAGAATACTATAGTTGTTTTAAGAGATTATTGCTTATCTTAAAAAATATTGTTTTCGTTATATACAAAACAAGGTTTGCTTGGTTTGAGAAATCACTTCTACCAGTGTACCTAATTAAAATTATATTACCCCAGAATAGGGGCAAGATAGTTGATTCAAAGTGATAAAATAGAAAAGCAAACAATGTTTTATATTTATTTTATACCTAGTTATATTATTAAAGTAATGACTGGCCATTTTTTTCAGTTACGGTTTTAGCGTGCATGGTTATTTAAACGTTCAGTGTTCCGTTTTGCCCTCCTTTTCCCTACATTTGTAATGTATGTGTGTGTTGTGGATTTGCGCTTTAGCACAAAGCTGGTCAATTCTCACGCAGGTAGCCTTCACCATTAATACACAAATAACGTTTCCTGTTTTGCGCGATTTGTACAGTTGACTGCCGATCTAAAGGTCGCACAGCCCTGCTTTTCATTCATAGATTAAAAACAATGTGTGTGCTAACCGCTAGCTCTTGCTAAATGATAAACCGTTTTCATTAATCAATTTATATTATAATATTACGATACAGAAATATAGACATGGGCATTCAGGGCAGCCCTGTAATTCATTCATGGATTTAAAAAAATGGTGGGGGAAAGGAAGTAAGATGAGTACATGATGATATGATATCTAATGATATCTAATTACAGTAATTATTGTTATATTGGTAAATCAATAATTTCATTCTTTTTATTTCGAATTGATTTGTTAAAAAATTAGAAATTGTTTATTTTTATTTACTGATCTTATTTTAGATTTTTGTGTTTGTTTTTTAATAATGGTTTTGTGTTTAAATAAAAACATTAATTAATTTTTAGTTTTATTAACTATTAACTAATTTGATGGTTTCTTATTATTTATGGGGGTTAGCAAGTCTATAGCGCCCCTGAAAATACTAAATATTTGAGAATCTGCTATGGTCAAATGAAACAACGAATTAAAGCAAAATTAACACAGCTGTTTAATCACTATTTAAAGTACATTTTAAATTATTTTTCAGATTTTTATGAATGAAAATTATTAATCTCTGGCCAATGGTAGGTTTTCATCAAAATTTTAATTTGATACCTTCCGTACTTGCTTTTAGCCCAATGGTCAGATCAGGAACAATTATTATTTTTTTATAATTATTTTAAGAAAGTGACTATTTGCACTTACAGTATGTGCATGCAATTGGTTATTTGCACATACTGTATATGTACCAAATTGGGGTAGGTTAGTGTACGTTAGGTTAGTGGTATGTCCAAATAGTCAATTGCATGCACATACGGCATGTGCAAATAGCCAATTGCATGCACATACTGTATGTGCAAATAGCCTCATCCTTATTTTAACTGTCAGTTATTTTGCCTTTTCCAGGAGATTTTCCAAATGTATGTATGTTAAATTTCTTGAACTATCGAATATATGACTAATAGTTTTTTATTAAAATAAAAATGGGAAAGCTTTTGTATTTATAGATTGAAAAAATAAAATCAACGTAGTTAAATATCTAGAAAGTTTTAAGGCTTGGCATTAAAAAATAGTTGATTTCATATCGTACAGGTACAAGGAAGTGTTTTTGTTTAATAAAAATAATATAAAGAATAATTTAGTATTTGCACTTTAAAACAAATCATAACCTCGTGGAGTACAAGTATAGTTTTTAGAAAAAGGGTCAGACTGAAAAAAAATAATTTAATGAATAATAAAGCCTAAAATAAAGTACCCCACTGCACATTATTTCTTTTTTATACAAACATGAAATGTACATAATAAAGTATGTTTATAAAAAAAAAAAAATTTTCAATAAAAAAAAGTGAAATAGAAGTTATAAATAGAGACTATAATTTTCTCTAAAACTATTTTTTCGGTGTAGGTATATATCAAAATGTTTTTGAGTTATTCATTTTTGTTTTATAATGCATAAAACAGAGAAAGTCATATGGTGGCTACATCACTTTATTTTTAAAATATAACTATCGCAGTATTTTCAAAAACGTTTTGTGTAAATTTTATCTATTAGAAAAAAATCCAAGATAAATAAAATTTCTGTCATATGCATATACCTGGTATTATTAATAATTGCAAATTCATTCAAGAAATCCATATATAAAATAGTAACTCAATTCGGTGCTAAAAAGATTTTGCTTACGAGAAAAACTATTTTTAATACCGGGCATAAAATAAGAAAACTTCGAATAACAATAAAACAACAACTGAAGCATAAAATCTATAGACACCTTTATTACTAAAATAAATAAAATACAAATTCCGCATAAATTTCACTGAATTAATTAAATGAGAAAAAAAATGAACATCGGTAAAACAAATAATAATAAAAACAATTATTTGTGCTCAACGAGGTACAGCGGTTTAATAGTAGGTAATGCGTATCAGTAAACCAGGCCAAATAGAGTTATATCAGGAAATTAACGTATAATTGGTCACAAACACACACACACAAACGCATACACACATTCACAATACACACACAGACACGTCGAAAAGAAAGTAAACCATCGGCAAAGAGTGAAAGCGAAAGTGGTTGCTGGTTGTTAAGTCAGATGACGTAACTTTAACGCTGTGTTAGTGTGTCTGTGTTTAGTGTTAAGAATGGCAGGGTTTTCAGTGTTGGATTTAGAAAAAAGGGGGGTCGCACGGGTAAAAAATTAAACGATAAATATATATTACTTTTTCAGAGTAAATAAATTTTATTAGGTACTATGTTAAAATTTACTAATAGGTATTGTTATTGTAATTTTTCATTTATTTTATTTTAAATTCTACCGACTTTTTGCTATTTTTTCAGAAGTTGATTCTGTCCTCTGGTTCACAGCATTTTTTGTTAATTTTTAAAAGAATATTATCTCCGAAGAAAATTAAATAATCATTCAATATTTCGTTTATTTCTAATATCATGAAAAACATTCTCGCATTTCCCATATAAAAACTCTTATGAAAGTGGGTGGTCAAATTCTACAACCGTGCCTGTCTGTATTTGACTGTGTGTGTGTATGTATGTGTAAGACGGAAGGATAGAGAGTGGGGCGTGTAAACGGGGAAATTGCGGAAGAAATATATATTTAAAAAAATATACCGGACTTTTGATTTCGTATTCATAAATTTTATAAGGCGATATTACGATATGGTTGACTAAGTATGGGTATATAAGTATAAAAATAGAATAAATAAGCTATTTAGAAGCCTATAAGCACAAAACAAATAGCTGATAAAAGCTGTACAGTCCCTGGCCATATTATTAGACCAAGGCTGAAAAATCACATTTTCGCCATTTTAACTACAATACACCTTAATTTTTGACAGTTTTCGTTAAATTATGAAATAGCATATATAATATAATGAGTTTTATTATTATTGTTGTCACAAATCTCAAAAATTGTATAAAATTTTTATCAAAAAATGTTAAAGCATCAACAAAGAAATTACTTTACACGTTTTTGAAGCACTATCACTTGTTTAATTAAGATGAACTATGTATTGTACAACAATTGAAACGATACACTCTGTTTGACGGTTATTTGATTATTTGACGTTTTCGTGTAAACACTGCTGCCATCTAAGTTTGAAAGTGGTAAGTCTTTCAAAAATTAGATTAAATGTTACCATAAGTATGAAACTACGAGTTCTGTTAAGGAATGGTAACAGTGTTACAATAAAACAACAAAAATAATATGAAACACTTATTTCTTAGCTTTGGTCTAATAATATGACCAGGGACTGTATTTTTATGAAGTGACTCAGAAACTTAATTGATTTCCGAATATTATCTGCACAACTTAATTTACGAATATTGACAGAACATGGATAAAATTTGGTAAATGTGTGTCAAAATATTGCTTTCAAAATAAATTATAAGTTTTAGTTTTCCACTTATTGTTAGCACATTTATATCTTGGCCATAATACGCGATCATGGTAAAACATTTCTGGACGTGGCTTAACAAATTTATCTTTATATATTAGATTTTCAGGTTAATGATCAACAATTAAAGATGCTTGTTTTTAACATTAGTAATTATATTTTTTTGAATACATATGGGTAGAAAGTAGAAACCAAATATATTTTATTTATACAAAAATATAACTCAATAATTAGATCAAGGTTATTCAAAGTCACTTATAATAAGTTATCCAACACCCACGTGATGAGTAACAATATATTTTTATACCCGTAACAATTAAATAAAAATAAAAAAACATTTTGTTTTCGATATACATCGGGGTTTTAGCGAGTCCGTACTAACATAAAACAAACATAATAAAATTAACAGCAACATATTATACAGGATGTGGTAATATTTTAGGACGAAGAAGTTATTTCAATAACTATTGATTAGGTATATCGTTAATATTTAAATATGAAATATTTCCAAATATGTACCTTCGCTCGCTTCGCGATCTCAGAAAACATTTTTTTTTATTAAAATTAGAATGGTATATTTTTTATTTCACAAAACAATTGGCTATAAATTAGGGTATTTTTTTTATAAAACAGTTCTTACTTAGAGCAATACTATAATAAGCGAAATTTGACAACAAATGTTTGGTTCTATAATAATATAATGTCATAACCTGTATACTGTATAACAGTGGTTTCCAAACATTATGTAACTGCGCCTCTCTTAAAAAAATGTAATCTTGCCCCACCCCCCTCCCTTTATTTCATAAAACAATAGACACATTTTTAAAAGGTATAAAAGGTTACCGATATAAAATATAATATATCATCCCCTATCATGTAAGAAGGGTTCTAATTAGTTTCGAAGTTTACGCGAGCGAAGCCGCGGGATTCCGCTAGTATATGAATAAGTCGTCCATTTACTAACCGTAATAGTTTTACTAACTGTAAGTAAAATCCAACATTGTGTGTAGGTGTGCATGCTTTTGAATAAGTTCATCTATATCTATAAAAGAGTTTGTCCTTAACCACTCACTCACTCACTCACTCATATATCAACGTACAGCCCAAACCCCTAAACCTAGAAGCGTGAAATTTCGTAAGTGCCTTCCTTTTATGATGTAAGCACCCACTAATGCCCGGTATTATAAAGAATTTGCTTGCAAGCAAATTTGCGAATCGCAAATTTGCGATTTTCAAACGCTATCTACTAGGAGTCAAATGTAAATGACAACCACTCACAGATTGTAGCGAATCAAATCACAGAAAAAATAGACTTCTAGTCAATTACTAAAAGGAAACAATTAAGTTTGACGTTTCTTTATTATAACCTGATAACATGTGTTAACTAAATCAAAATACTATATAATTTGATGAAAAGTTTATTTATATAAAAAGTGATGATGACTGCAGGTTACATTACAGTTGCATGGTGTTAAAATAGATAAATGTTATGTATTGAAAATAATAAGACAACCGATATAGTGACAACAAATAAAAATAATCAAATGTGGAATGAAATTCATAGCTAGCGAGTTAAATAATATTACAAAGACAGGCCAACATCGTAATGGAATTTAAAGAAAGATTTTGTGGATACGAAAAGGTAATTAATTATTATAAAATAAGTTTTGCAAACAAATTAATCGAATTGAATTTATAGGTGGAATTATACAAGACGGAAGATGTATTTAAAAAATTTAGATTTTATGACAATTTTTTTACATACAATTGGAAATAAAACTAGGGAGCTACAAAATCCTTTTGAAAGCTGTGCACCGTTTGGTTTTTTTTTTTTATAATTATTTATCATTTATAAATAGTTAAAATGTGGATAATAAAAACAAATTAATCAATGTTATACATTTATTTTCAGATTGATTTACAAAACAGCACAACGCAATATAACTTTTTCTGCAGTAGGCATTCATCTCCTATCAGCCATATTCATAAAGGTTCCTTATTGCAAGGTCGGATGATATCCAAGGCTCCATTATTTTATAGACAGACTTTCTTCTAAAAAGAACGAATATTTTAAGAATTTTTAGTGACCTAATAGTGGAAACATCGTTCTATAGTGCATACAACTAATTTAACGTATGAAAATTTTGTAATATTGTGGTATATAGGTTACTGTTTATTATTATTAACAAATTCAGTAAAAGTGGAGAAAAATTTAACTGCTGTTCATGTAATTTGAATGCAAAATGGTAAAATTTTGTTTATGAAGGGTCCAGGAAAGGTTTCCGAGGAGAATTTTTGAAGATCACATCAATTATGAAGATAATATTCAAATCATCATCCAAGAAATTAGTTTATAGCCATTTCTGGAAGCGTCAAAGGTGTTTATGATATTCAGACTTTGTTTAAATCAAACTATATCTCAAGAAAATATTTTCAGAACCTGTTCCTGTGTAAAAGTTATGTGTCAAAATCATTAAAAAGGCCCTTCCTCTTCACAATAAAAGCATGGAGTTGTTTTAAAAATATTACGAGCAAGTGAATACTGTAATGCGTGATTGTAACAAATTATTTGACAGTTATTGGCAAATTTTGTATAATAATAAACGTACAAGACAAACAAGGGAATCTTATTATATATTATTTTTATGTTATTTATAATGTTTAGTTTATAAATAAAGTGTTTTTTTTAATTTGTTGTCTATTATCTTCTTTTATTTATGAAACGTAAATTGAGTAAAAATGAATCCTTATTCATCCACTACATAATGCTGCTTTTCGATCAGCTTCTGACGTTTGTAAATTTTCTTCCTCGGTTCGTACTGAAGGTTCTATTGGTATTTTAAAGATGGTACAGATGACATTTTAAAACGTTTCTGTAATATACAGAAAGTTGAGATAAATACTATATATTATAAAAGTATAATATAAAAATAAAATTTATGACAATTATTGTAAACGATGTTTATCATGCTTAGAGCGTTTTGTAAAAAAATACCAAATACAGGCATTTGCTTTAAAGAGCTATATGTTATAGTATAAATGTGTTAAATAAAAGTGTATTTACTACTTACCAGTAGTTGGAATTTCCAATTTTTACCACAAAAATGTTTTTGTACATATACATATTAAAATAACGTATACTAGGTTATGTCTAAAACGTCAGATACACCACAGACTTGAAATATACATTCGTATTCCTATAGTGTACTAGAATACATTTATCCATTACATTATTATGTGGATTATGTGTCTATTTGTTACCACTGCTTTAAAATATCGAAGAATTTGACTCCTTGTAGATAGCGTTTGAAAAAAGCAAATTTGCGATTAGCAAATTTGCTTGCAAGCAAATTCTTTATAATACCGGGCATAAGAAAGGATTTTTCGAAATTCAACCCCTACGAAGTTAAAACAGGGTATCAAAGTTTATATAAAAAAAAATTTTTTTTGTTCGCATTTAATTGAAACTTATCGAACATACTCTACAATATAAATAACGAAACAATTATTTTAGCATTTCCCAAAATTTAACTCCTAAGGTGTTAGGGGGGTGGAAAAATTTGTAAAATATTATTTTTTTCTATTCGTAACCCACAAGTAGGTACTATGGATTTAGATATGTTTATCTGCATACCTGCTTTACTTATAAAGGTAAATTCGGGTAAAATAGTCATCTATTAAAATAAAAATTTCGACATTCAACCCCTAATGGCGGGGGTAGACAGGGTCTGTGTTTTTGATATGTTTATCTGCATAGTTGCTTACGTTGTAATGGTGAAGTCGGGCAAAATACGAGTCATCTGCAATAAAAAAATTCGATATTCAACCCCTAATGGGGGTTAATTTTTACAATTTTTAACTAAGATCCGACTTATTTACGTTTTTTATAGGTAATGAATAAAAATCAATATAAAAAAATGTAATATGTCATCCCTTATCACCTATGGAGGGTTCTAATTAGTTTCGAAGTTTACGCGAGCGAAGCCGCGGGATCCCGCTAGTATAAATATAAAATAACCGTATCCGTATCATACAAAACAACATTGTATTTTTAAACTCCAATCAATTAAATAAAATTGTTTTCCATACATCTGGTATAAAGTCTGCAGCAATCTTTATAGGGGTGGGTGGTGTGTACATGTTTTAATGTCTCACGTGGACATGAAACGTGACCACCACCCTTCGACGGGGAAATCGCGACGCCACGAGCGCGTTGCCGTGGTTACCGTGAGACGACGCGCGTGTCGCGGCACGTTATACACGAACGTGATGTTCATCAGTTGTATGAGTGCTGTTTTGTATAAGGTGTTTTGTTACAATACCTGACAAATATGATCCTTTATTAGTTTAATGGTTCTTGGATTTTTGATGTCACAATTGTTAACGATATTTGAAATTAAATATCTGAAACATTATAATGTAATACTGATTCAAATAATGCAAAACATTATATTTGTTTAAAATGTAGAATTAAAAAACGATAAAATAATATTAATTATAATTATAATACCTTTTTTCGTTGCGAATCTTGAATGAACGATTAGCACCAAAAAAAATATAAAATAGTGTAAATAAAATCTTAATTTGGAAATTGATGACGTATACCAATTATAAAAACAGTTTATAATTTTGTTCATATTACAAGTAAATGCAAAAAATCAGATTTTTTATAATTAATTATATTGTAATGTATTGTACATATTTTAAAATACTAAACATAGAACACTTAGTTACCAACTAAATAATATAGTACTTACAATTTCCGATAGATGTCAATTATTTGAATATTGTCAACAATAGATTTAATACATATTGATTGTTACTGTCAGTTTCTATAAGATTTTCATTTATTAAAGTAAAATACGAAACTATCATTTACTTTTAATAAGCTTTCCAATTTTATAAATGTAAAATAGATAAATATGTACTAAAAATACATTTTTTATAATCGCATTAATTTACGAAATAACATTTTTTAAAACCAAAGGTTATTGAAAATTACATTACCGACTAGATAACACATAGTTCGTACAGTCTCCGATAGATGTCACTAAATAGAAGTTTCAAACATTTGAATACTTTCAACAATGTATTGTTCTGTTGGCTGAAAATAAATACTATGTACACTTATATATTAAGATTTTATTTATAAAAATGTAATAATATAATGATACTAATTTACGGTTTTGTTTGTTACAGGCAATTCTCGAAATTATAACAACAATGGTGGAGCAGAAGAGGATCTTTGGAGTGGCGGTGATGAAAGCCCACAACATGGAGCACCACCAGGTTTTTGGGACAGGTCCTATGAAACTGACTTAAAGGTAATTAACTATAATAACATATCATTCAAACATTCGTGACTTTTTAAAAAAATATGCATATATTAATTATCTATAAATTTGTGTTTATTTATTAACTTAATTTATGATGAGCGAATGTAATTTCATAATCATAGTTTCATTATAAATAAATTAAATATTTGCATCAAATAACATATCTATTTCTAAAATTCAAATAAAACATTACATACTCTCAAATGCAATAATTTAAATAAAGATACATTATCTCCTTTTAGTTCAATAAACAAAGAAACAAATAGTGCAATATAATTCACATAGTTTCAACCTTCGTTGAAAGTGAGGCGGAGTTATTAATATGCATGTATTATAGACAGAAATAACTAGACACGTGTAATAATATTTAGTTCGGTATATTACGTAAGCGTCTGATGTATAAACCATGATATTATATATTTGACATTACATGATTGTACGTGCCTACATAATTAAGTGATATCGATATGAAAACAACGAATTTGGAGGTAAAAACTCAACAAAAGTACATCAAAGTATCAGCCACAGGCTGGGTTAGTACACACGCCCTTTTTGAAACAGATTTGTTTTATTTTTAAGTGCATTTTTGTGCTGTTCGCGAGTTGTTGCTAAAAGCACATTGTTTCGTAACAAAATGGTGGTCGTTACGTGTTTATATACAGTAGGACTACGTTAAAGCGATTTCAAAAGAAGAAAACCGTTCGTTTCTGTGCTACCGTCATTCGCAAAATGAAAAATGTATTCTGTGTTTTGTGTATAGCTTTCTTTATATCAAATTTAAATATAGATACAGCTGATTTTTTTTATTTTTTTTAATATTAGATGTTTTATAGATAACGATTGTTGTAACTCGTGTTGTGTTAATTGTATTTATTTTATTTTTATATGTAATAGGAAATATATGCTGCATTGTATCTATATAAATTTTGATATATGAACGTTGATATTTATAATCATCATATTTTGCTATGAATTATAGAATTTATCAAACAAAAAATATATTTAAAAACAGTTAAATAGTTGTATAGGTTGTATATTTCTCAGTAGAAGAGGAATTCGTAGTACAATTACCTAAAATATTTATATTATCAGTAGTATTTCATAATGTAGAACATACTTGCGATAATTACGTAATCACTATGTTAAATATAGGCAATATACCTACTACCTACGCGTAATTTTCATTACAATATATTTTTTATACAGTTTAATTTTCTAATAGAATAAATATATATTATTTTTGTATGTTAATAATTTTTTAAAAATATTTGTAGTACAGAAATATGTATATAAGTATAATTTTTTTTATATACTCCATTTGAAATTAAAAAATAACACGTGCTTTTATATTTTTACAGCAAAATATTTTATATTTTTTTATTGTAAATAAAAATACAAAATTAAATTTGCCTGATTTAACTCACCGCGATATTTATTTTAATAGCAATATCATTTATATTCATTTTGAAACAGTGTGCACAGCTGTGGTGCAAAATTTGATTCGTCAACGTGTTGGACGTGTTCCTTTTCTTATCAAGGAACACCAAATAAAATCGGTCTTTCAAAACTGAATATCATTTGCACGTCCAAATGAAGAATAACCGAGTGTCCCTGGTAGAAATGTTTTGTGGACCACCGAGAAAGACTGGAAAAGTAGGAAAGATTTGAAATATTAAAACTTTATTATTTTTAATTAATTTAATATTAAAACCATTAATAGTTTTGATTTTATTTAAAATTATAAATAATAAATATAAGATTGTTTTTGGGGTGCGTTAGCAAAAAAAACGCAAGATTTTTTTTTTAATTTATTTTGTTTCCCTCTATTTTTTACAACTGCACCACCGTTAATTTTGAGAATACAACTGTGCACAAGTAAAGTACTACAGGGTGGCCAGTTTCTGGAAAACCGGGAAAAGTCAGGGAATTTGGTTGGAAGTCAGGGAATTTTTTATAAAAATGCAAAAACCACATAAATTCTCGCAAATATGAAACATGTGACCTTTTTTAGGTTTTTTATCTAAATTTTAAATAAAAAACACAGGGAAAAATGTAAAAATTCCCCTGGGAAACCGGGAAAAGTCAGGGAAATTTGTTCCAGAAAATTACTGGCCACCCTGACACAATTACTTAAAATTACTTTTGCCAAAAATTGTTAAAAAATGTTAAGTATAAGTTTTATACAAATTAGTAATCAAGTACATTTATAAGTATTTTAGTTAATTTATATAAGTGCATAAATGTACCTATTTAAGTAAAAGTACAAAGTACTTTAAAAAATATGTTGAAGTTTTAAAATACATGTACAAGAACTTTTGTTTTTTGTAAAGCAATTAAATATAAGCACTTACAATAACGAAAAAATATTTAAGGGGCAAAGCATTGTGAAGGATAAAAAAATTGTCAATATTTGAGATTTTTTTCACTGGTAATAACTAATTATTTTAGGATCGGATAGAGGACATTTTATTAAGTATATATTAAACTTATTCAATACCAATTTTTATTGAAAAATATTAAAAATTTACAAAGTTATGAGCCTCGATGTGACGACAAAAAAAATGTGTTCTCTATGATTCCATCGAAATTTTGGGAAAAATTATTATCGGAATAAAATTATCTAAATGAATAAGGCTATGATGTGGGTAGCTGTTTATTAACTTCCCAATAGGGAGTTATTGTAATTGGTCCGAAAATCGAAATCAAAAATTTTAACATATTTTCATGTTTCAAGGGCATTAGAGTATATTGACACTATTTTTAGAAAAATGTCTGTGTGTGTGTGTGTGTGTGTGTGTGTGTGTGTGTGTGTGTGTGTGTGTGTGTGTGTGTATGTACGTACGTACGTACGTACGTACGTGTCATTTTTTTCCGGGACGAAATCTCGCGAACAAAAAATGCTATTGACTTCGTTGGGGTGCTAATCGAAGCGTCTTGACGTGAATATGATCTGAAAGAAAGGATTTTTCGAAATTCAACCCCTACGGGGGTAAAAAGGGTGTTTTTTTCATTTTTATTTTTTTTCTTGGTCGAATTTAGTCGGAACTTAGAATAAATACTATACAATACAAATAATGAAACGTGTATTTCAGTATTTATTTTTTATATGGGTCCAAACAGCCATTAAAGGGATGAAAACCACCATCAAAATTTGAATTTCATACTAATAAATACATCTAATAATTCATGTTGCCTTGGAAACAACACAATTCAAAATACAAACTGTCAGATAAGTTTTTCTAAAAATGTGCATTATATTATTGACATTATTAGGATATTAGAAAACTAATATTCAGAATACAAAGGGTGAGTTTTATTTCTGATAATTTCCATTAAAATTTTTCATACACATATTAAAAAAAAAATATTTACAAACTATAACATAGTAATATTAATTATGGAAACAATAAGTAATCAGTATTCAAGTATTGTAAGTCATACCATGTTGGGAAGTTGATTGTGTGGACCTAAAGGATCGCACCCCACAGCATTATACGTTATATAGTTTAATTTTATATCCCCGGGTAAAATTGGATCCGACAGCTAGTTTTTATTAAATTTTTCACAAAATCTTTACAAAAATTTCATGTTTAACACCTTTTTATTATTCCAATGATCTTAAAAAATTGTAAATATCAAAATATCAAAAATTGGCGACGCACAGCGATAACGAAAAATTAAAAAAAAAAGTTAAATCAGTTCATTAGTCTTTGAGGAATCGGTGGAACCAGGTCGAAAAAAAATCGTTTCTAGAAAAACGAATTTAAAGTTTTCTGAGGGTCATAACCGGCCGTGTTATCTGGTCTCACTAAATTGATTATAACTGGTAACTTTCGACATTTTAACTTTTTTTTTTACATATTTTTGAATGCATTAAAAAATGCATCAAAAATCGATTTTTTTCCGTCACAGTGGCTTTCCTCCTTAAGACATACAAACCTATAATTATTTTTATGATTTTGTTCTTCCAGATTTGCTAATGGCTTATAGTTTTAACTAGAAACTTTTTTTTTTAATATAAAAAATATAAATTTCAACTATCTTTTTAGATTGTCAAAAAATAACAAGATGCAAATATTTAATTTACCTAGTTATATTTAAATTTTAAATAACAGATTTTTAAAATAAAACTAATTATTATTTTTTCTTTTCTGCAGTACGTCGACTTAGATGAATTCCTCTCGGAGAATGGGGTCTCTATGGATGGCCTGAACTCTTCGTTAACCCCCGCCACACATAACTCCCACTTAAACTCTACAACCAATGGCCACAACAATAACAACAATGTCCACAGCACCCATACGAGTACCAACAACTCATCCACGCATTCACCTACATCCAACTCTCCCACTGTCGGAGGGCTTGGAAGCATTGTCACAAATGGGGGTCCTGGTATGGGTCCTCTGGGTGCAGGGCTTGGCTCTTTGGGTGTAGGATTAGGTGCAGTTGGCGTTGGGTTAGGAAGTGTGGGTGGATTGGTTGGTGTGAGCAATGGTTTAGTCAGGACAAAGCGGGAACGCAGATCACCCAGTCCCAGTGACTGTTGTCCAGATAGTCCGGAGGAAGCAGATAGTTCAAGTAAGTTATGGTTAAATATCTAAAAATAATTTCTCTAAAAATATGGGCAATATTCAAAACTCTAACTTGAATTAAAATAGTCAGAATGAAACTGAAAAAGTATGTTGTAGGATAATGGAAAAAACTATTTTTTTAAAGATTTTATCTGCAATTATTTTTGACCGAGTTAATTAACTTTAAAAAGAAAATCATCTTCAAAATTTGCAAGCTGTTATAAATGAACCGTCATGACATTTGATAAAAAACAAATAACATTAACCCATTAACGCCTGCCGTACACATTTGTGTACACCTCATTTTATAATTAGTGCTGCTGTCTATGGATATTAATTCACAATATTTTCTTAAAAATCAGTTGGTAGAAGTGCAACAAACAAAATCTTAGTTTCATAAAACATGTTTTAATTGTTCTGAATAATTTTTATATGAAAAGAGGTACGTGGTATGCTAATATATTTAATCCAACTAGAGCATGTGATTTTGAATTTTGTTCAAATCATATGAAATAACTTAAATATACATATAACATGACTTTTAAATGAAATTTATCTAAATAAAAATGATATCAGAAAAGCAGTCTCTTACAAAATAGACTTCATATCTGCCCAATTTACTCGCTTGAGTTCACACTGTTATTTTTTTTCTAAATATTAAAAAAAAGTTTGTGTTGTATATTTAGTTAAATATATTGAATATGTACTTAATTTCATTTAAAAAAATCTTTTCCATGTGTTTGTTTTCTTTTAGGCGTTAATGGGTTAAATATTACTCTTTTATAATAATTTATCATTTTATCTTGTTCAAATTAAGGTTATTCTTTAATAATAATTACTGGCTCAAGTATTATTCAAACAGTTTGTTTACCGAAGTTGATTAACTCAGGCAAACTAACCAAAAAGTCTAAAAAAAGATTTTAAAGCTAAAAATCCTTTTTGCTGGCTCATATACACTGACAAAAAAAATTAATTTTGTTATCTTGCTTCATGAGAAATTTATGTAAACTTAAGAAAATAATTAATTAATTATTTTATTACTTTCTAGGTTTATCAATAGCATCGTCAGGCAACTCACGTCATCATTCATTCGACCCAAGAACACGTGCATTCAGTGACGAGGAGTTGAGACCCCAGCCTATGGTAAAAAAGTCTCGTAAACAGTACGTCCCAGATGACCTTAAAGACGACAAATACTGGGCGCGTAGACGCAAGAACAACATGGCAGCAAAACGCAGCAGGGATGCTAGAAGAATAAAGGAAAACCAGATAGCACTTAGAGCTGGCTACCTAGAAAAAGAGGTGAATATTATCAAATAAGGATTAAAAGATTCAAACATGTTTTACAAAAGGGTCAGTCCGCGGTAATGAATACCAATTAGTTAAAAAAATATTTTACGAAAATGAATACTACAATATAAAATTAACAGGCTATTTAACATCAATTTTCATAAACCAAAAGAATATTAGAAAAATCTTAGTTCATTTTCAAAATATTTCAAAAATTTCAAAAAAGACAACAAATAAGGTGAAATCACAATAACTTACTTAAGAATAAGTGACAATCGTGACAAACTATTAAAAGTCTTTGACAATTACATATCAAACGTGACGTTTGACCAAATTAAAAAAAAATTACCCTCACCAACAATAATGACTAAGGGTGACCGCATTTATTATAAATTTAATGAGTCTATTGATGTATTTGATAAATAATTGTTATAAGTATTAGTTAATTATCAATAAGCAATTAAACACAAATAGTACTCTTATTGTATCCTTTTATTCAACGTCGTGTCACACCCGTCACAATGTTTGTTGAGTAATAACAAGTTAAATAGATTACGTATTGACCTGATGCTCTTGTGTTACTAAAAAATAATATATTCTTAACATATTAAAGTATGATTATTATAAAGTAACTTCAATATTTTCGCTAAACTGAGATTTTGAATAGAGGTTGCAAGACTTGCAATAGTTGGTGTCACATCCGTCACAGGGCTTTGAATGCTGGCATTTTTTTGTAAAATAACCGTAGATCTTTTATTCTTTCAATATACATGTATTACATTAAGATCTACAGAAAAATGGTAAAACCATGTTATTAACTATTATTATTTAGAAATTATTAACTCAAATCCGAGTTGAAATGTCACACCTGTCACCGTGGACTGACCCATAAGAGAGATGCAGTTGTAGAGTGCCAAAATATTTTAAACCTAATCAAATATTAAATTTAAAAATCAACAATTATCAAAAAATATATATTAATGGTATAATAGTGAGATAACATTTCTACAGATGCAAATTTTTATAGGCTGAAGTAATAGATCTTCATTATTTACATCAATTTAACCAGAATTTTAGTAAAATCCTGTAATTTGTAAATTAAATAATGAATTAATAAATATAAATAATATAAAGTTAAAACATACGAAATATTGTTGATAATTAAATGAATTGATTGATTGAGTAAGTAATATGTGTTATTTATTTTACAGAATATTGGCCTCAGACAAGAATTGGACAGACTACGTAAAGAAAACCATTTACTTCGAGACAAACTCTCTAAATATGCTGATGTTTAACGCCGGTCAGCATTGTAGTCATCATTTACACAAGCAAGCAGTCAAACCAATGCCGACTCAACCCGTTCTGTGTGGCAGGAACCACTCGCTGTCGATCAAACACAGTAGCTGAACCCGGAGTCAATTGTCGACTGTATATTACAGTCGAGCTCCAGCCAAAACAAAAGAGTCGGCGTCAGTAGTAGAATTCAACTCGATGTAAATAAAATATAGTAAATAAATAGTGTTAATTTAGTAGTTAAGATGGTTTATAAAATCGTACGGAAAGCACGGTTTGGACAGATTGGCGTAAACACTACGTCTGTACTATCGAGGAATTCTTGTTGTAGTCACCGTGTAGTTTTATATAATCCATTAAACATGTGTGGGGTCTCTCAAATGGTGGTAGTTTGTAAATAGCATGTGTGCGTGTGATCGAGGCCCCTGCAAATCGGCCAGTAGTCCGAACATGTAGGTGTTATGTGTCAGTATAACCGTCGCTGTCTCTAAGTTATTCTACTCTTAATAATTGTACTTCTTTATATTGAAAATTGATTCGTTTTTGTTGTATCCACTGCTCAAATTATTAAATGAGTAAATCAATAACGTTCCTGATTAGACAAATAGTTAGAAAACAAAGGGAATGTTACTTGTTTTGCAATTTTACAATTTGAGTTTTTTTATTTTATTATATTGAAAGGTAATTTAGGTTTATGATTATGTAAAATAGTGGAGAAGTGCGTTTTCAATAGAAAAGGATAATAATGCCAAATAAATAAATGAAATTTGGCTTTACTTACAATTAGTTATAGCGCATTTGAACTGCTATAGAGATTTTAATATGTAATTGTGGCCTTATGTGCCATAAATTTTGATATAATCTATTGTAATGTGACTATTATTATTTAGTATTTAGTATAATGAACAATAATTGTATGTAAAATTATTTAATATCGGATGGATAAAAAAATCCTGTTTAACTTCATGGTACCGTGGAACTACACAAGCTTTGTAATGATCTTGAAATGTTCATTGCTTAATCTACTTTTTAGATTTGAATTTCAATTATGTGTAGTAGTTAAACTTTTTCCTATTAAATTTAACGTAGAGATATAAAATGGTTTGGGATATACTTGTCCTTATTTAAACAGGAGTATCTATTTTTTTTCTTAGAAAAAGAGATAGAATATATCCCAAACCATATATGTAATACTCCTATATTGCTAGTAGGGGTCTGGAAAACGACGAAAACATTACAGTGCAGACATATATGCATCTGTCTCTTTCACGACAATTTCGAGTCTTATGCGCATGTTCGAGAATTGAGCATGCTTACAAGCGTACAAGTGTGCGTCAGTTGTAAACGTCATTTTGTACATATACATACACACACATGTCAGTTTATGTTTGTTCACGCTTGCGCACAACGGGCCGAGTAGTCGAAAAAGAAATAAAAGCTGTCGTTTGCTGTCTCACTTAGTCCGTGACACTTCCACTTATGGGTGATAGCAATATAGGAGTATCACTTATATGTCCCAAACGTACTGCATCTCTCTCACTGTTTTGAAGTATGTCTACGGATCTAATAAATACATTTTTCTATTTTACAATTGCAATATTTACATCAACTGAGTAATTAGTTCTTCTGATTTTTTTGATACTGAACTTTTTATACGTACAATTTGGCCAATAATTACTAAACGATTCAATGAAATGATTTGAAATTTTAATACAATATAATAGACAAACATTTTATTTTATCCATCTAGTGTATAATATTAAGTTTTGTGAAATGTAGCACATTTTACAAGCAAAGTACTCAGCGCTTATAGTCATAATAAAGAGGAATGTATAATATTGGCAGAGTAAGGTTAGCTTTGGTTTAATTGAACGTAACTTATAGACAGTGATGTTTTTGTGTTGGCATAACAGTTAATTCACAGATTTTATATAGATAATTATGACATAGAAGGTTCATTGTTGTTGTTTTGTACATTGCATAGTTTATTTTTGTGTTTACTCCGATCGCAAAGGAACATTGTATAATGCTCACTTCTATTGCAGTATATTTTTGTTTTGAGTATTATAATTATAAATTTATTTGGATCTGATGAATTGTTTATGAAAATAAATTGAATATTTTGCAATGAAAATTATATTTAATATTAATTATTGTGTATTATATAATTGTTGAAAATGTTTATAAAAGAATGTAATTTTTTGTTGATTATTATTACGAATTATTGTTTTGTTTTTTCTACTTAAACGACATATTTATACACTGTTTAATTTTTGGGGGCCTTATAAATTTAAGCCTTATATATATGAAACATGTATATTAAAAAATGAATTTGTGTAAATGTGTAGAATATTATATATAATTTTTTAAAGTGCATTTTCTATATGATTATTTATACAAGAAAATTAATGTTACATAATTAAAATTGTGTAATTAAATGTTGCCTATTATATAATAAAAAACATGATCGTAATATTTTAAAGTTAATAAATTTTGTAATGATTTGAGAGAATTGATATTTTTGTAGATTTTGTGTACAAAAAATGAAAATATATTTATATAATGTTGACTGTTTACATTATTAATATTTATAGTGTTAACTGTTTATTCCTTTATCAATAGAAAATACATTTTTTATTATGAATTTACATCATTTTCATGTTTACTACATTTATATATTTGAACATTATTTTATTTATTTTCATTATGTTATGTTATTTTTTATAAATTTTATGTTGCACAGTTAGTATTTTTGTGAGCATTATATGATTTAAATAAATTGATTGAATATATTTTTTATTTTTATTCTTTTCATACCTTTATTATTTTTATAGACTATCGCAAGAGGGTTATATACTGATGATTGAATAAATGAACAATTGAAATATTTTAATGATCTGGATTCCCACAAACAAATTATCATTTTAAGTCTTTCCACCTTTTTTCCAAACTTTTTAAACTATATAAAAGTTGAAACCGTGCTAAACGGAGGGATTACTTGTATTTTCTTAGTGCATACCTGATGTAGACTGAGGGTTATTTTAGTGTGCTTGTTGTAGCTTGTTTGTGAAGCTTTGAAAATCAAATGTGTAGTAATTTTGTGCAGTGTTAAAAAAAACGTTTTTTTTTAATTTTATTAATTGGACGACTAAAATCCGATACTGAGGTTCAATCGAAAGGGGCAATAACGGCGATTAGATGAAGAAAAAAAATCGTCGGGGGCGAACAATTAAGTGGGCAGGGGGCGATGACAGCGGGTTGATAACATAAGGTAGAGGGTGGAAAAGTTAAGCTAAAGGGGGCACCGAGAAGTACGTGATATGACCAAAAAAATAGTTTAGCAGTCATTCAAGATTAGGGGCACTAATCTAACAATAAAGTTTTTGCCGCATCGACTTTAGCGTCTTTAGATATGCCACCGACTGATTATTAGGTTTTTCTGCTTTTAATAACTAGAACTAGTAACAACTATTTCCTTTTTTTTCGTCAAGAAATCAACTATTTCGTTTAAAAAATCAACAATTTTTCCAATTTATATAAAAATATAATCTATAGATTATACATAATATAAAATGGTTATAAACAGGCCCAGATTTACCATGCAGGCAGTGTAGGCACGTGCCTAGAGCGGCAGAAATTTAGGGGCGGCAAATTTTAGCGAAAAAAGAATTATTGATAAAATAAAAAAAAGGTCTTCAAATTTTATTGTTAATAATTAGTACTTTTTTTACATGGAAACCTAAAAAAAGGTCTTTTATTGTTAATAATTGATAAACTTTTTACATGGAAATCTAAAAAAGGTCATTCATATAAAAAACCTTTACTTTTTTATTTTTATTCAATTAAAGGACGGCAATTTTCGCAACTGCCTAGGGGCGACAAATTTCAAAATCCGGCCCTGGTTATAAAACAAGTCCTTAGTTCCTCACCTCGTCTGTTTGTCTATCTTTTGACTGTGCCTGTAGCTATTAATTTTTTTAGAAAAATTTAATCATCTGTATACATTAATAAATAGTTTTAAATAAAACACGTTATTGTTTAATGTCCATTTTATTAAATATCAATTGCATAAAAAAATTTAAAATAATGTAAACAGGAAGTTACATACACTTTTATCAAAAATGCCCGGAAGTTGGCTACGAAACATCTGAGTTTTTGTTTATATATGTCAAGTTTATAATTTTTAATCTTTTTGATAAAACATATTCTTCTGAATATGTCAGATAATGAAGAGGAACTGATGGGCTCAGAATTAGGTAAAACATTCCCTTAAACGAATTGCTTAATAATTAATATTCACGTAATAAAATAAAATTGAAATATTTTTTATACATAACCTATATTTTCAACATAACACAATTTTTCCAAAGGTACATTTGACTATTGGGAAAACAGGTATCAAAAAGAAATAGAAAATTTTCGAGATTATGGTGATACAGGTGATGTTTGGTTTGGTGAAGATGCAGAAGTGCGTATCTGTAAATGGATTCAAAAATCACCGAGGGTTCATAAAAATAGTACAATCATTGATATTGGCTGTGGTAATGGAATGTTACTTATCGAATTATCTAAACGAGGATACATCGACCTCCTCGGTATTGACTATTCGCATTCTGCTGTTGTATTAGCTAGAGAAATAGCTGAGAAATATCATTACTCAATTAAATATGAGGTTAATTTTTATTCTATACAAACATTTTGGTTATTTATTGTTTTATAAGTTAAAATAGTAAATAACATTTTTATTTTGATCAGGTGCAAAATATATTAGAAGAAGATCGGTCAATGACAGATAAGTTTGATGTAGTCCACGATAAAGGAACGTACGATGCTATAAGCTTAGATCCAGAAAACCCAAAAGAAAAACGCTTGGCTTATATCGAAAATGTCCATTCGATTTTAAAATCTGATGGGATATTATTAATAACATCTTGTAATTGGACGGAGTGCGAACTTATAGATCATTTTGAAAATAAATTCTCCGTGCTGGAAGTAATTCCAACACCACAATTTAAGTTCGGTGGAAAAGTAGGAAATTTGGTTTCCAGCGTTGCGTTTGTAAAAATATAATAATTTGAATTGAACTCATATTTTATATGTATATTATGCTCTTAGTTATAAATATTTAAATTTAATTATTATTATCAGATTAAATAATCCAATCAAAATTATAAAATATATTAGATAGAGAATTGTATTATTTTAAATATATTCATATATATAATTATATCTATTTTGTGATACAAATATCTCTTTTAATTACTACTTAGTACATTTTATAAATGTCAATATATTCATTTCGTACTAAAATAAACAAAATTTAAATTATTGTTAGTTCATTGCTGTTTCAAATACTCATAATAGTTTTCATTTTTATAAATTGCATTGATCTCTCTATTTTAAAATTATGTATTTAATAAAAACCATTTGGTAAAGTAGGTCACACGAAGTAGACTTATTTATTTTAATAAAATCATAGTTAAATCACAAAATGGGTCCCCCTTTAATGGTAATAGATTGTATAGATTAATGAATAATTTATTAATATTTATATTATAAGATTAATTATGCTTCATATTGTTGTGAATATAAAAAAAATATTTATTGTTAAATATATTAAATTCAAATAAACTATCTTATTTTATATTTTTATTACATTTTTTTCTTTATCCGGTTATTCATAATACCATATATTAATCTGCTAGATCTAATCTAGTAGATTAATACATGATAATATCAGAAGTGATAGATTTTTTCGGACTATGATAAACAGCCATAAAATTTTTAAAAACTAGACTGAATAAAAAAAGGGTTTCAGTTTGGTAAATCTATAACTGATAATATGACATACAGTGGTGCCTCACATAACGAACTTAATTCGTTCCAGGAGCAAGTTCGTTATGTGAAATGCGTTTTCCCATAACAATACATGTTAAAAATTTTAATTCGTTCTGTAGCATAAAATATGGTACTGTAACAAAAAAGATTGAACACACGTTTTTTATTTTTTAGTCAGAATCAGATTTAGGAGAGTCTACTGAGGCTTGCAGTGTCAAATCCTCTTTCTAATTATTTCTTGTTTCATTTCAACAGAAATCACCTTCCTGCTTTTTTTAGAACTCATAATATAGACACAAAATTACATTTATTAAAACAAACAGGTGTGTGAGTTAGTGTTCGACCGAACATTCGGCTTCGGCCACCTTCGGCCAAAATTTCACCTTCGGCTGAATAATCGGCTTCGGCCTAAATTTGGCCGAAGCCGAAGGTTGAACTATATAGTATAATATTGTACAGTAAAGTATTTTTATATGCGGTAGGTACGTTCCACAGAAAACCGTATATAAAAAATTACACAAAAAAGACATAGCGCACATTATAAAGTTAGAGATTGATATATAAATATTAATAAATACACTAAAATGCAAAATTAACGGATCAATAAATTTTTCAAATATTTTTAGGTGTTTTTAAATAGCTGGATCTCCGCGAAAAATGGTCGTAGAAGAGTTTTAAAAAAACTATTTTAAAGCTTGAACGTTCTAGTTTTTGATTGATTTATTGAAAATTTTATTATTCTTCAGGATAACCTCCTTTTTTAAGATGAAACGCAAAAAAAAGAATTTTTTTTCAAAAAATTACATTAATTTTGAGAGGCTCTACACTCTACAGGACATGAAAATTTTTTTTAGTCAAATCAAATAAAGGACTGTTGTAAATCAGACTTTTTTCTTTAATTTAATTAATATCAAAGATATTGGCAGGGACAAAAAAAACGTTTACATATTTGAATTCCTTTAACTGACAGCTTTTATTTGATACCCCATTTGAATTTGGATAAAATATCGTACCACATAAAAAGATACGCTTAAAAAGAGACTCGACTGTATACTCGTACTCCTATATAGATATTTATATTTTTAAGAAGAGAAGAGTAAAAAGAGATCATTCATTATTCATTTAAAAAGAATTTGTGAAAAAAAAATTATAATTAAAGACGAAAAAAAAACCTTCGGCTTCGGCCGAAAACTGACCTTCGGTTGGACACTAGTGTGAGTTAAGCACAGAAAAGAACGACTGACGCGCGTCGATGCATGTTCATGCAAGTTTGAGCATCGACTGCGTGCGACCTTGGAAGTTCGGGCGACTTCGTGATACGTAGGAGCGTTATGGTGGCAAAATTAAACACGATGCAGTTCGTTGTGCGCAGCGTTCGTTATGCGAGGCACCACTGTATTATGAAATAAACTGATATGACCACCACAATTTTTAAAATCCTTATAAAAGTTAAGAACAAATATATTATACAAAAGTTGAAATATTATCAAAAAGGTTGCATTGTTCATTTTGATTGATTTTAATTATTTTTCTACCAACTTTGCCGCCCTTAAAATGTGCCCATTTGATCAGTTGCCCCACTTACGCCTCTTTTAAATTACATATGTACCTACATATCCCACACCCGCAAAAAAGTGTCAACTCAAAAAATGTAGTTTTGAGGAAATAGGATCAAATGAATTAAGATTTAAAAAAAAATATTTTGGGGAACCTATAGGATATAATAAGTTCTTCACTTTCTTTGATTTTTTTAAATTATTCTTTTATGAATATCCTAAGATGTATAACATTTTCCTCATATGCGTGAATAAAAATATGTGCATATATCTTTAATTGCTCATAATTTGAATAATAATTGAATTTTAAAAAATTCCAAGGAATTTCATAAAGCTTATCTTATGGATTCATCAATAGAATTTGGTTTTACCTCAACTCGAAGATTGCCAAAACTTAATGTGAGTTTTTCATAATTATTGTGTTTTTTGTTTATCTTTAAACCATTGTATCTTTCTTAATTTTCAGGTTTTTGTAATTTTACTGATACCAACGTAAAGAGAACTTAATTTAGATACGAAAAATATAAATATCCTTTAAAATTGATGAATCAGTGCAATAGCAGCGTGAATTATAAACGGGAACCGAGACAAAAATTGAGTTATCACGCTTCGCACATAAACAGGTCAGATTGTAACGGCCGTATCTCGGTCAATTTTTATTGTATTGAAATAAAATAAAAAACAAATTAAAGGTCTAATGCAGAACTACAAAAAACATCTGAAATATTTTTCAATAAAATAAGCCATCTTGATGTTATTTATGTATGAAAAAAACACTTTTTCACCCCCTACCAAACTACCCCTGCACCCCTTAGTCGACTACGCTCAATGGTTTCTTAATGTTTAGGTATAAAACTACGTAATTTTTTCAGTATTCCTGTGATGTTTGATCTGATCAGATCCAATTGGATCTGAAAATTGACCGCTTTATCAGATCTGATTGGATCCGATCAGATCCAATTGGATCTAACCAGATCTGAATTATAATTTATTGTTTCTACTGAACAATTCATCATTTAATATTTATAAGAAAAAATTATTATAACATTACCTGTCTACTAGAGATGTGTAATTCATGAACGATTCGTTCTTTTTGAACGATTCTTTTCGGTGAACGAAACGACTCGAGTCGGTATTTTAAAAAAGATTCGTTCTTTTTTTTATTATATTGTAAAATATAAAAGAAAATAGATTCGTACACTATTTTTTGTGTTAGTTAAAATATTTAGAAAGAAAACAATCGTTATTATTGATATTAATAAAATAATCAATTAAAAAATATTTAAAAAACTTAAATTCGAATTGTTGCAAGGAAAGAAACTGTTACAGTTTAGCTCTGAATGGCAGCGGCGTATCATTCGTGTATTTAAGATACGAATGTATTATTTTGAATTGTAAAATTGTTTAATAAACAATTTAGATTTAGATTATATAGCCGTAGTTCTTAAAATGTGTGTTATTACACATTTATTACCACTGCTCTAAAATCCCGAGAATATTAATGCATTTTAATTTTAGCATTTGTTTTCGAGCGAATTATTTATAATACCTGACATTATAAATCAATTTATCTATAAAGATTAGCATGATAAAACGTCTGAGAATAAAAGTTATATTAAATATCAAAGTCAAAATAAAACTATCAGCAACAGTTATTTTAAGTAATATGATAAAATTACACAATTATTATAATAATGAACAAAAGTAAACATAATTTGTACGCCACTGATATATCAAGTAACGTACGGCGGCCAAAAAGTAACAATGTATTTATTTATCCATTCTGTTAGTGATCGGATACGTTCGGATTTTGTCGTACCGACTTGCACTCACTGACTCACTTGTATACAAGTCCCATACGAACGATTCCTGTACTGAACGATTCAAAACACTCGTCACTCGCCAATTCATTTTCGTAAGTGAACGACTCATTGAACGAATCAATTGGAACGAATCTTTTTACTGAATTGTTTCAAATGACTCGAGTCACTAAAAAGACTCATTTTTCCCATCTCTACTGTCTACCTTTATACAAACTGGAAACATGCTTCGCTGGCGAGAGGTAATTTGCGATTTTTTGGATCCAATCAGATCAGTTTGGATCCAATCAGATCAGATTGGATCCAATTGGATATAAAATCGGATATACAATTTTTTCATCAAAAGTGGCATCAGATCTGATCAGATCCGTAATTTGGCCCAATTAGATCTGCTCTGATCCAATCAGATCTGATCGCTTTTTCATGTGAAGTTCACAATTTCATGTTTCTAGTCTTTGGCTGTAGAGTGTTCACAGACAGTGCCGGCTTTGGGGGGGGGGGGGGGGGGGCAGGGCAACCGCCCGGGGCGCTAAGCCAGCAGGGGCGGTGCGCGGAAGAGGTAACAACAAAAAAAAGGTCATCAGTTTTTCTGTTCGGGAGGGCGGAAATGAAAAATTCGCCCGGGGTGCCGGGATTGCAAAGGCCGGCTTTGTTCACAGACACACACACACAAACAGACGTCGTATATGATTCAGGGACCCTCAAAACGTGTAATGCCGTTAAAATCTCGAGTTCGAATTTTTTTTTACTTATTATTTATACAATACATTTCATGTATGTATAAAAAAGTAAAAATAAAAAATGTGACATTTTTTTAGAAATAGTTTTGACGGTAGGTACACGAAGTACTTACATTAATAACAATTTTTAGTAGAAGTATTGGAAGTTTTTTACCCGTCATCGAACTTCCTCAAAATAATTAGCGGATTTGCAAGTAAACATACTAGATAACGACAATCCGTCGGTCGTCCTAATCAAATCCTGTGCATAATTAAGAAATATAGATAAATTAAATATGTATAGTTTTAGAATATACCGGTCCAGTGGCGCGCCAACGAAATTTACCGCTCGGGTGCAAAACTTTATTTGCCGCCCCTATATGTATATGTGGACACTAAAATTTTAAATGTTTCTAAATAATCTCATATTTTTAAATCCATTTGGAAATTATTATTTGACTGCAAAAAATAAAAAAAAGTCCAGGGACTGACCGAATCGTCGGGAAAGAACCCAATTTCATAGCATAATCGGGAAAGACCCGTGTTTTATACAGTCCATTTGTTTTTAAAATTTACGCGCAAAATTGGACTTTAGAAATGATTAATTTATAGTATATAGGTATTCGTTCTAAAATACTACCTGCATTTTCCATAATTATTTAACATAACCTACATTAGGTATTTATTTTCGTCATTTAAACAAAAATCATTTTTTTACAATCCACAATTATTTAATTAACATGATAAACGTTTTTTTTATGATTATTAGTATAATTAAGCAACGACGGTGCACTCCCTGCACCCTCGGGTTGGCGCGCCACTGTACCGGTCGCCCTCACCATATCCTGTGCAAACTACCCCAAAAACCGATTTTAAGGGTGTAAAAAATGACGGTAGTTTATTACCCGTTATCGAACATCCTCAAAATAAGTAGTTAATATGAAAGTAAACATACTAGAGAACAACAATACATCGGTCGCCCCCATCAAATCCTGTGCATAATTAAGATATTTTTGTTAAACCCTTTAAATCGGTTTTTGGAGTAGTTTGCACAGGATAGGGTTAGAGCAGCGTTTCTCAACCTTTTAGTATTTGCGACCCAAATTTCAATCACAGTCTCATGCAGAGCTGTGCAGTACTCGATTACAAGTGCTCGAGTACAAGTACTTAAGTACTTTTTTTGAGTAATTGTACTTGTACTTAAGTACTTTTTCTAACGAAAGTAATTGTACTTGTACTTAAGTACTTTTTCTAACGAAAGTAATTGTACTTGTACTTAAATACTTTTTTGGAAAAAGTACTTTGTACTTGTACTTAAATTTGTTTATTTAAAAGTAATTGTACTTGTGTACTTGAAAATGTACTTAAGTACATACAAATGTACTTAAGTACTTTTACATTATACAAGTACTTTTTCAGTAGTTACAAATATAGAAAAAGAAGCATTGTTTTTAGTTAAAAAAGTGCAAAAGATGTTCTCCTTGTCTAAATATGTTCTCAATCTATAAATATTTGTTGTCTATGAGTGCAATTTGAATGATGTTAAAAAAATTCAAACAATCGTTTCATTTAAAATTTAATTGTTTACAAATAATACTAACCGTTGTATTTTGTTACTTTAGATATATATTATTTTTGCCTCAGATTGTACGTCTATAACATCGTTAAATTTAGTTGTTTGGAATTCCTGATACACATACATACTTATGTAACTTATGTAGCGATATTTATCGATTTATCTCCTACCCAAAAGATCTTAAAAATATCCAGGGCGCGGAAATAGACATTACTGCTCTGAAGTATTTTTTAAAACAGTAAAGAAAAAATATATAACAAATGTAATTGTAATTGAAATTTAAAAAATTTAAGTACAATTACAAAAAGTAATTGTGTTTGTACTTAAGTACATTTTTGTGATAATGTACTTGTACTTGTACTTAAGTACTTTTTTTTTGCAATGTACTTGTACTTGTAATTAAGTACTTTTTTTTGCAATGTACTTGTACTTGTACTTAAGTACATTATTTTGTAAAGTAATTGTACTTGTACTTAAGTACTTTTTTTTTGTACTTGTGCACAGCTCTGGTCTCATGGCGCCCCCCCCCCCCCCACCCTCATACAATAATTTTCACTGAAAAATAGATCTCAGCTAAATATACAAAAAAAAAATGCTTAGAGTGTCAATTTCTAATATTAAACCTTCTTCTGAAAAACTTTGCTCTGCAAGACAGGCTCAAGGGAGTCACTAATAAATTATTTATCTTGTTTTTAATTTAATATTGATAAGTTAATTACAATCCTATTTATTAGTGTATTATATCAGTGTAAATATAAACGTGTATTAAAAAAAAATATTATATCAGAATTTTGCTTTTTTTTAAGTAAAATAAATAAATTTTTGAATAATATTTTTTCTCGATATTCTCGCGCCCCACAGGTTGCGAATCGCTGGGTTAGGGCGACCAGTATTTGCCGACCTTCTCCTATCCCCTCCATAATACTACCGTGATTGCTATACACTCACCGCTTGATAAACCGGCGAAGTTGGTAATTGAACCGCTTGATAAACCGACGTCGAGAGGGGCCCCCACCACCGTGCCAACCTCAACGTTGATTGGCGAATTTAAATTACGCGCGGAGATAGCAATCACGGTAGTATTATGGAGGGGATTGGAGAAAGTCGGCATATCGCGCGTTTGGTCCGCCGGTCATCCAAGCTGCCGGTTAATCAAAGGTCGGTTTATCAAGCGATGAGTGTATTTATGCGCGAAATTTAACGTTGAGGTTGGCACGGTGGTGGGGACTCCTCTCGACGTCGTTAAATCAAGCGGTTGAATTACCAACAACGTCGGTAATTCAAGCGATGAGTGTATGACACTTTTTTGCGGGGGTGCGATAATATTTTTGAATCTGATCGTTCTGATTGGTCCACTGATTGACGTTGACTTTTGTATTGGCAAAATTGAGGTTATATTTAATTTTGTTATTCTAACAATTGTCTTTGGTTTGATAGTACGTAACATTTTTATTACAAATCTTCATTTTTATATATTTTTATTATATTACATTTATTTTTAGTTTTGAAATAATTAAAATGAGTGAAGTTAATAAATCAGATGATATAAAATACAATCAAGATATAAATGAAGATAGTTTACCAACCACACATTTAAAAAATGATATAAAGTTAAGGTAAGTTTCAATAATTCGGTATAAGAATTTGAATTATGTTAATTATATTCTAATCACATTCTTTGTATATTTAGTGACTTGGTGGGTAAAGGAACAACATTTGAAATAGATGTAGATGCACAAGAAGATATCGAAGTGGAAAATAACTATTTTACAGGAAAAGAAATCCTGCAACACAATTTTGTTAAAGATTGTTTAAGTAGCGATGAAGATAATGATGATGAAAATTTATCTCCATTTGATAAATTGCTTAAAAAAATGGTTACTGTTGACCCTTGCGGAAAAGTAATGAAACGCATCAAAGAAGAAGGAGTTGGGGAAGTTCTCCCCGAGAAAGCGATGGTCACGATTCACTACAATGGTTATATTGAATATCAAGATGAGCCATTTGACTCAACGTATTTAGTTAAACGGCCGAAAAAATTTCGATTAAATGACGGTGGAGTAATTTTGGGACTGGATATTGCTGTTTCCTCTATGAAGCTTTATGAAATATCTCAGTTTATAATAGATCCAGAATATGGGTTTGGTAAATTGGGTTGTTTAGAAAGAATCCCACCAAATTCTCGACTGTTATTTGTTGTTGAAGTTTTGAATTTCATTGATTCGGGAGCTGCTGATCAATATGAACTATATCAAAACAATGAAAAATTTAAGTTTAAGAATGTATTTAAAGTAGCTAAAGCTTTACGTGAAAAAGCAAATAACATGTTCCAGAAGAACATTAAGTCTGCTATCAAGGATTATAACCATGCTATTAATGTTTTACATGATGCGGTTTTAGAAAACATAGAAGAGCAAAATCAACAACAAGATCTTTTAATGAAGGTAAGTGTTTTATTATTCATAATAATTGAGATATTCAAGAACAAATGATTTTACTCCTCATTTTGTTAATTTTATTTTTAAGAAACTTCTCTGTTTTGTGAGCACCTGTTGGTATTTGAATCATCCTTATAATATATATATAAAGCTCAACGTCTCTCTGTTCGTTTGTGTGCTTATCACTTGAGAACCACTTATCCGATTTACGTGGTTTCTTTTTTAATTCATAGGTACATTCTCTGGCCAGGTTATAGGCTATATTTTGTTACGTTAGGTAACATAACAACTAAGCAGTGACGATAATAGTAAATCAATTAGGAAAAAAATTTGCCGTTGGTGCGCTGTTTTGCAATACGCTGCCTAAACCGTTGAATATAGAACAAAATAATATGTTAAAGAATTGTGTAGAATCAAAAGTCCTACAATAAAGTCCGCAACACCATATGTCTAACTTTTATATTTAAGCCACAATGACTGCTTTTATGTTATAAAGAAAACATAAAATATTTGGGTTCTGTTTACATGAACTTATGACCTGCAAAACTTTAATCATTATCGAAATAAATGTTTTCATCGTCATAAGTACTTAATGTAAATATAATTTGCCTTTTACAGAATCCAATTTGGTCTTTTGGTTTAGGAAATAACGTGAAATATACATATAATGCAATTCGTGCGAACTCTGATAGTGTTACAGGGAGAGGGGAGATACTGCACTCGATCAGCAGTTATTTATTTTGTTTTCATTTTTTCAATAATTAACTTTTAAATTTAAATAGAACAAAAATTATTTTTACTTTTTGTTCTGATTCGCTTTTGTTAGGTAGGTAATTTAATTAACTTAAGTAACTTAATTCAACTATATATTTTTTAAATCCTAAACAATAATTCCGTAGTCCACGCGAGCGAAGCCGCGCGGGCCCACCTAGTTCATTTATAAAATATTCAAATATAAACAATTGAAGGTTCTTAATTTTTTTGTTTACAGATCTACATAAATCTAGCAGTATGCTACAATAAAATAGACAAACCAAAGAAAGCCTGCAGCATGTGCAACTGTGTATACGGTATTGCAAAAGGTTCCAAACAAAAACTACCTTCAAAACTGTTTTTCCAACATGGCCGAGCATTATTTAATATCGGTGAATACTCAGAAGCTGTTAATAAACTAAAAAAAGCCAACGCCGTAGATCCAAACAATTCAGAAATAATAACAGAACTTTCTAAAATCCAAGGCAAATGGGATGAATATAAAAAACAAGAATTAAAATTTGCAAAGTTGTCTGTTTCTTGCATAACAGAACAACAACAAGAACAAGTTCAACCAAGTTTTGAAGAGTTGAGCGAAGAATTTATAAATGAAGTTAAAGATTTCTGTTTGAAATTGAAGAATGATACGGAATCAACACAAAGATATTTGCCCCATGGTTTGAGTGATATGGAGATTAAATGTTTTGAATTCGAGGCTAAAAACAACGGATTGATTTTTAAAACGTTCTTGAATGAAAACGGACAAGTTAATTTATCTATTTGTAAATGAAATGTATGTTGGTAAGTTTAACTTTGATGTGAATTATTGTGATTGAGAATATGGACAAATCCATTTTTCATTTTACGTTAAATAAAATAATATTTACGTATTATTATTGAGTTAATTATATAAGTAATTAAGAAACCAGAATTTAAAAAAGAGGAATAAAATTACTGTGAGATTTATTTTTGTTTTCTACTAATCAAGTACTTAAGGGGTTATATACAGTCAGAAGGTCCAAAAAAGGGGTTTTTCAAGAGAAGACTTTTAAATTTAGTAATGTAAAAATTTGTACACATATTATGATAACTTTTAATGGTATTTTACATTTTTTATTTGTAAAAATAATAATTTCGAAAGCTGCTACAGCTGATCTCCAGGAGGTCCTCTCAAAAAGGTGCCTTGCGGTGACCACGATATTTCTGGACCGGATCATCTAAAATAAAAAAAACCAAACGGATTTCGTTAAAGTAATGTATAATCTTGTACTTAATCGAAAGAATAAGCAAAATTAAAATTTTTGACAAAATGGTGGCTCTCAAAAATATTTCTCGGTGAAAAAAATCCTTTGATTAATTACTAAAAAATATACTTAAGAAACTTGTGTTAAAATTTGGGACTGATTGGTTTAGCCGTTTCCAAGAAATCTTGGTCATCGACTTTAAAAATGCAGATTTTAGAAAAACTCGTTTTATTCCGGCCTCCTACTTTCAAACACTCTGAGAACTCTTTACAAATATTAAATATGTGTGTAACTTTGAAAATAATCGCCGGATTGACTTGAAATTTTCTGTGTATGTACTTTACGAAAATTAAATTAAATTTTTTTTTTTTTTAAATTCTTACTGTATATAACCCCTTAAGTTTGTATTAAAATTGAATGAATGGTAGGGTAAGTGCGGGGAAATAGGTAAAATGTTTTTGAAATTCAATTTTAAAGGCTAAAATATTCTTACAAATTGAAAAGTATTATTTTGTTTTTGTACTCTAGTTGGAGAAATTGTGTGGTAACTCATTTAACCCATTAATTACCAAGGGTAGAAAAAAAATTATTTTGATGTTTTAACTACATTTTATGTTGCGTTTACGAAACGTTGGAAAAACAGAAGTTATTACTTAGTGTGTAATAGTTTAAAACAGTTTGTGTAACGTTGTCAGCAGCAAAAAAAGTCATTTCATCAATGAGATATTTAAAAAAAACAATTTTTTTTAAATGTTTCGTTTACGTTGGGGATTAATGGGTTAAACTGAGTGGGTAAATGGATGTTAGAAAAAAACTTTGAAATATATCTTTGCACTAGTTTTAATTTCTTTATTTTTTTGGATGTAAAAAAATGGTAAAATGTATTTTGACCATAAAGTATAAAAACCAATACATACTTTACATACATTTATGCATATTTTGCACACTCGCAAAAAAAGTGTCACAACTCAAAAATTGTAGTTCTGAGAAAATAGGAATAAATGAAATTATAACAATTTAAATGAAAGTTGTTGAGGTAGTATAGGAAAATAATGATTGCACAGTATTTAATTTAAATGTTTCAGTATTCTTGTGAGGTATAAAAAATAATAATTATTAAAACGCTTAGTGTTTAAGCGCTATTTAAAAAATAAATAAAAAAATGTGACATTTTTTAACTCCACTTTAGTACGATTTTTAATTAAAAACTTAAAAAAAACGTTCACATTACAAAATATGACAGTCTTTTACTTCCTATGTTGATGTGAATAAAATTGTTAAAAAAAACTGTCACAACACATAAATATAACGTTTTTATACTTACCTACCTTAGTTCAAAATTTCACTCATAAAGACAAAAAACTATCATAATTTGAAATATGACACTTTTACTGTTCATGCCAAGTTGCAAACATCACAGAGCTATAGTGTTATGTCTGCCATGTGGCGGTAAGTACACGAAGTACAAAAATGAAATTTTTTTAGAAGAAATATATAGTAATTTGGAATCATTCTACATTATTATCTCAAATATGTCATTTTTTGAGTTGTAACACTTTTGTTGCGGGTGTGCGATTTGTTACAGCTCTAAAGTGTATGTAAAGCAAACGGCAACATTTCTAAAAAAATATCACCCGTTTACCCCCACTTACCTCTTTTAGATTTATGTGTTTACTGTTTTTTAAGAGATTTTTATTTATTTGATTTAAAAATCATTATCAATACGGATCATCATATGTTTTCATATATTATTATAATTATAATTATTGTTATTATGACAGAATTAATAATGTTAAACTTGTACAAATTATAAGTACGTTAAATAAAATATTTTTGTATCTTTTTTGTATGTTTTGATTTTAATCCTACATTTGATTTTAATTATTTTTTTATTTAGATGTAATTTTATAAGGGTATCTATACCATTTCAATTTCAAATTGAGACTAATCAATTTCAAATTGAGAGTAAACAATTTCAAATTGGGAATAATCAATTTCAAATTGAGACTAATCAATTTCAAATTGAGACTAAACAATTTCAAATTGGGAATAATCAATTTCAAATTGAGACTAATCAATTTCAAATTGAGACTAAACAATTTCAAATTGGGAATAATCAATTTCAAATTGAGACTAATCAATTTCAAATTGAGACTAAACAATTTCAAATTGGGAATAATCAATTTCAAATTGAGACTAATCAATTTCAAATTGAGACTAAACAATTTCAAATTGGGAATAATCAATTTCAAATTGAGACTAAACAATTTCAAATTGGGAATAATCAATTTCAAATTGAGACTAATCAATTTCAAATTGAGACTAAACAATTTCAAATTGGGAATAATCAATTTCAAATTGAGACTAATCAATTTCAAATTGGAAATTGTAAATGCCACATGAGATGAAAATAAATTAATAATTTATTTCAATATAAATAAATGTATTACAATACAAAATATATTTGTAATTGTGACACTGGAAATTTTGGTGACCCCTTAAGAAATTTTTTCTCGATCTCATAGGTAAAGGACCCCGCAGAATCTTTATGGGAAAGGGGTTTCGGTCAAACTCTTTGAAACTTTGGATTATGATAGTCCTTGATGAGTAGATCAAAAGTGTCAATGGGCACTATGTCTTAAAAACTCAAACTGAAGTTGGGGATCATGATTGTCTTTTAATTTAACTTTTTGTATGTGTTCCTAAAGACTTATATAATCGATTGTCACCATAAAAAAGTAAACTTTTAAATTCTTTAGCCAATGGCAGTACTTAAATCTTATTATTACGTTTTTTTTAATTATAAACCAATTTTTGATTATAAAACAGTTGGATTTGTTTATAATTAAAAAAAACGTAACAATAAGATTTAATGCCCGGTATTATAAAGAAATTGCATGCAAGCAATTTGTTTCCATGCAAAGCGATTTGCAAACGCTATCTACTAGGAGTCAAATTGTCTTGATAATTTAAAGCTACAATCTGTGATTGGTTGTCATTTACATTTGACTCCTAGTAGATAGCGTTTGCAAATCGCAAATTTGCATGGAAACAAATTTGCTTGCATGCAATTTCTTTATAATACCGGGCATAAGTGTTGTCATTTCTCAATGAATTGAAAACTTGACTTTTTTATGGTAGCAATCGATTATAGATGTCTTTGGGAACACATACAAAAAGTTGAGCGAAAATTATGGTTCTACAATATTTTTTATTGTAAATTAAAGGCGAGCATGATCCCCAACATTAGAGGGCTATATCTTAAAAGTTTGAGTTTTTAGGACTTAGTGCCCATTGACACTTTTAATCTACTCATCAAGGACTATCAGAATTCAAAGTTTCAAAGAGTTTGACCGAAACCCCTTTCCCATAAGGATTCTGCGGGGTCCTTTGAATACTT
The DNA here is from genome assembly GCA_949319165.1 of Sialis lutaria. Classification (NCBI taxonomy): domain Eukaryota; kingdom Metazoa; phylum Arthropoda; class Insecta; order Megaloptera; family Sialidae; genus Sialis; species Sialis lutaria. Next base: position 23,868,434 of record OX439238.1, read on the forward strand.
TCATTAATCACAAATTTTTATTTTTGCTCACAGCGCCGGTTTTCCCTTAACCCCGAATCCCCAAGCTAGAGCCTTACCAGTCCCCCCATGTCGGGGCCATTGTTACAATTATTATTTAACTTATTAATATTAGTTACAAATATTAATTAATTTAGAAAATATACAGGGTGTCTAAATACCAGGGGACACCATGGGGATCTCGGAAACTAAGAATAAGAGATAGAGATTCGGTTAAATGAGAGAAAATTTACCTTTAAGAGGGGACAGTTCAATGGTGCATTTACATTTTACAAAATTTTCATAGCTTACTAGATATTAGCCAAAAACTATTTTACTCCGAAATCTTTCATCGTGAATATTTTTAATTTCCAGAAATCTCATTGTTTTTGAGATATGACACTAACTTATGTTTTCTTAAATAGAAGCAATACGAAATTTGGTAATATTTGGATAGAAGATTTTATTAGCTTTTCAATGATATGCAGCTTGATATACTTATTTGCAAAATATCTCAAAAAATGATGAAAAAGTAATTTTTATTTATTTAATACACTGGATCATCCTAAGATGGCTATGACAATTAACAATAACATTAAAAAACAACTGAAAATTTACTTATAACTTTACATAGCATGAATTAACTATTTAAAAAAAATAGAAAACATATTTCTATTTATTTAATACAAAATATCAGCCAAAGATGGCTATGGTTATCAACAAAAAAACAGATTTTTTTAAATTTGATTCAGAATACCAGTCTTAGTGGAAAATTAAAAAAAACTTGATCTTTAACAATAGGTACCCCATATGAAAAAAATCCAACGAAGTTGTCTGGTGATCGTGGTGCTGGTCATGATATAGTTCCACCCATCCATTTTGTACAACAGAATAATATTGCACATTTAAAATGTAAAACAAAATTATCAACAAATACGTATCACAAATAATTACAATCAAGCAAAATAACAATTTCTCAGTTGATTTAAAAATCTCTGTTGACAGCCACAGCTTTTTTTGCCTGGAAATAAAAAGAATGTGTTTTTTTTAATAAAATAGCTTATTGTTTTTTTTATATTGTTGTCGATAGCCATAGCCATCTTTGGCTGGTATTTTGTATTAAATAAATAAAAAAATGTATTCTTTTTATAAATAAAGTAGTTAATTCATGCTATGAAAGCTTATAAGTAAATTTTCAGTTGTTTTTAATCTTATTGTTAATTGTCATAGCCATCTTAGGATGATCCAGTGTATTAAATAAATAAAAAGTACTTTTTCATCATTGTTTGAGATATTTTGCAAATAAGTATATCAAGCTGCATATCATTGAAAAGCTAATAAAATCTTCTATCCAAATATTACCAAATTTCATATTGCTTCTATTTAAGAAAACATAAGTTAGTGTCATATCTCAAAAACAATGAGATTTCTGGAAATTAAAAAAAATATTTTTAAATAGACAATACTAAACCCTACAGCATTTATTTGAAACATTTTTTTTAAATTTCAAGTCGCTTAAGAAATATTCACGATGAAAGATTTCGGAGTAAAATGGTTTTTGGCTAATATCTAGTAAGCTATGAAAATTTTGTAAAATGTAAATGCACCATTGAACTGTCCCCTCTTAAAGGTAACTTTTCTCTCATTTAACCGAATCTCTATCTCTTATAGTTTCCGAGATCCCCATGGTGTCCCCTGGTATTTAGACAACCTGTATGTTAGATTTTTTATTTTATTTAAAATTGGGCCCCCTATAATTTACAACTAGACATATTTAATGCATCATATATGAACCTTTGAATATGAGCGACATGTCGGGTATAATAAGCAAAAATAATGTTCGTGATATTTTTTCGTTCAATATTTTTTAGCCGTTGCAATCGAAACTCAGTTTGAGTCATATTTACTGTCCGGTAGTAGTCCGGTGCAGTTAGCTTTTTACATCGGAACTCATCTATAGTGAATGGATTTTCATGGGACATTAAATATTATTTTAATGTAAAAGATTAAAATTCATATGATTAGAAATTCAATAAAGTAGAGAGGTTTTACAGTTTTCACGGCTGCATCGGCCAACAGACGCTTGTACAAATAGACTTAACATATAGGTTTATAGGTATATGTACAGGATGTCCAAGATAAGCGTACAATGCATGGGGATATCCTAAACGGTAAGAGATACAGATGTGGTTAAAAGAGATGAATTATTTGTAAGAAAGGGGTGAGTATTACAACATCAAAAAATATTAATAATTTTATGTGGTTCAGGCGGTATACCCAAAAAACTGAAAATTCGAAATTTCTTTAAATGACTATAACTTTTTTGCAGGGCCGCGCCGCCCATATGTGCGAAGTGTGCGGCGCACACAGGCGCCAAGGCATCAGGGGCGCCGCGAGGCGCCTTTTGGGTTTAATAAAATACCAGCGCCAATCATTAAAATTAAAAATTAATCGAAAGAAATAGAAGAAAAAATTATATCGCATAGAACTTTTTTTAAAATTAAACAATAATGTGGTGAAAAGTTGCAGTAGCAAACGCAGAAAGGTCGTTTTCTAAATTAAAACTGATACAAAATTACCTGCACTCAAGTAATAGTTACATATTTCGCCATAGTTGAAAAACTATTCTTCCAATCTCTAGTTATGAGAGCCAAAAAATTTCTTACAAGATATTCACAAAAAACTTTTATGCCAAAATGGTCTAAGCAGCAGGCAGGCCAGAATTAGTTTTAGAAACTAAAACGCTGCGTGGTTTATACTTTTATAGTGTTCAGCTATTGCATCTTACCAAAAGTGAACAAAAAAGTCCTATCAAATGTAATAAAGCTATACGGCAAAAATTACACAAGTTAATAAAACCTCATTTACTAAAACCTATTTTTCTGTTTGGGAATTTTTTGGTTAGTCTGTTTTATTATTACTTTGAAAAATTAAATAATTTAATTAGCGTTTTCTTTTTCTAGAAGTGAAACGTCATTTATCTTCGCACATGCTAGGGTTCCGTAGTCATTCTCACTATGATTTATAAAAGAGTTATTTCAAAATTTTTCATAAACTATCTTTCTTACATTCTGCATAGATTATAAATTAGAAGGGATGGGGACTCTGATAATGACATTGAAAAGCAAATAAATAAGTCCTTTCACATTTTTTGTGGCAAAAAGTCAATTGAGATTTTTGTTGCATTTTAGGAGCCCAATCTTTTTTTTTCACTTACCCCACTCAATGGGGTAAGTAAACAAAAAATGTGAGTACCTACAGTTTTCGGTCTATGGTAATTGAGTCTTAAATAATTTTGATAGTGTTCGTTATAATTTTCATTGAAAGTACTGATTAAAAGGTACATTCTGGAATTTTTTAAAATTTCTGAAGAGCAAATACATCGTAATTGATTGGTTAAAACAATTTTTTTTTTCAAAAATCTCATCGTTTTTGTTTTTGGGTCATTAATCTTTGCCTGTATATAAAATTTCATCTTATGTGTAATTTTTTAAAGATAGAGCAAAACTAAAAGAGTTCCTTAAGTTTTTTTCGGAACTTTAACAAAAAGGCGCTTCATAGGTTTCGCACACAGGCGCTGCCGAGGGTCGGCGCGGCCCTGCTTTTTTGGCAAAGTAGATAGGTACTTTTTGTTTGCGGTTTCTTAAAGCACTTTTTTGAGTAGAATTGTTTGGTGTAAAAATGTATAGTTTTTCTTATGGGCCGCCAAGTTGGCTATATCATATTCGAACGTGTTTTTTACTCTCCTTTACAATGATATGTCACATGTCATACTTACTATTAAAAAAAAGTAAAAACCTTTTTTTGTAATAGTTTATTGTTTTTAAATATGCATTTGTTATTTTCATTGTTGTTATTGCGATTTTTGTTTAACAATTTTTGTTTTTCATGGCTTACTTAATTGTTTGTAATAAAATACTTTATAAATATCACCAATATTTAGTACTTCGACTTATTTTCTATAATAAGTATGTCATGTGATATATCGTTGTAAAGTAGAGTAAAAAACACGTTCAAATATGCCATAGCCAACTTGGCAGCCCATAAGAAAAACTAAAGTTAGGGCTTGTAACTCGGAAACTAAAAGTGATATAAAAATTCTAAATACACCAAACAATTCTACTCAAAAAAGTGCTTTAAGAAACCGCAAACAAAAAGTACCTATCTACTTTGCCAAAAATGTTATAGTCATTTAAAGAAATTCTGAATTATCAGTTTTTTGGGTATACCGCCTGAACCACATAAAATTATTAATATTTTTTGATGTTGTAATACTCACCCCTTTCTTACAAATAATTCATCTCTTTTAACCACCTCTGTATCTCTTACCGTTTAGGATATCCCCATGCATTGCACGCTTATCTTGGACACCCTGTATATGCAACATTAAAATATATTTATTTATACTATTACCCGTCTGCGCCCCAAACCGGCTATAGATGTTATCAGGGGACCCCCCTTCACAACATATTTCAATATGAAGAAAATCGAAAGCGGCCCTCAGAAGGGTTCCCCTTGTCAGCTTCTACACTTGTCGACTTAATTGTCAGCAAATAAAACAGTGCGGAAGCGCGGTTATTTTGCCAAAATATGCAATCACCGCACCCGGTCACCGGTAAAGTATATATTGATGCCGGATTACCGGATCCTGTTTTCCGGATTGTAGTCCGTAAAACCAACTTACTGCGCATGCAACTATCTATTAAAAACTCCAAGAGAACTGTCATATAAGTTTGATATCTCATTTGAGAGTGCTTGCTAGCTTGCAAATTTGCTAGGTCCTTTATAATACCGGATATCAGTTTGGAAAATTTGCTTTTGATAATGTGGTGTATAGTTTGTATAATCATATATTAAACTAGTAGTTTAATTCATGAGTTTAATATATGGTATAATCTAAGTCTAGTAAATTGATGTAACAATTTAACTATGTTATGGTGATTACATCTTATTAAAACTTTTATGTACTGTTCTAGTCTGAAATAATTTTCACCCCGGAGTTGAACTTTGAAAAATCGTGATTTTATTTTAGTATTTTAATTTTAATAGAACAGTATCTAACCTGAAATTGAAAATAAATTATAATTAAAAGCAGTTATGCAAATATAAGTGCAACAATTAACAATTTCGATTTTGTATTTATTATCCATTATTGCTCAACATGGCGTCGACCATCAATGGTGTAGGTGCTATGTAATGTAAGTAAGTGTTCTTTGTTATTTCTTAAAGCCTTTTATCAGAAGTTAATAGCTTTTTAAGGCTGAACGAACTATTTAGAAAAAAAAATTCTAAAAAAAAAATTAAAAATTCTTATATGTACCATTTTCAAAATTTCTTATTAATTTATAAGTCATTTGGCCCCCGACACTTAATAAATTCACCTAGTATCATAATTACGACTTCTATAGAGTTACATTATCGCGTATAAAAACTTATTTATTGTATATTGTCCTAAAAATAGTTGTTTTTTTCTATAACATATAATTTAAAAATAAAAATCTAAGAAAGTCTAACCTAATTAAAATCAACGCTGATTAAAACATTCAATTCAAGAATTGCACATTTGTCTGTAAAATAAATTAAAAGATGTGACAGACTCTTTTGCTTGTTTAATTAAACTGTATTCATTTTGATATATATTTCTATTTGTGAAGTTATGTATGTAATTAATAGCACGAGAAATTAACATTTTGCATCATATTATTTTAAAATATCTATTTGCGTCTTGAAATCAAAGGTACTACATATATGTATTATGTATAAATATTACATCATTTTCATACATAGCATAGCGATAGCAGAGCCAAAAGTTTCATTATACAGGTTGAGTCATATCAGGTGGAACAAATTTGAACAGTTGATTGAGAAAAATATTTCAAGCAAAAAAGTTCTTATAAATACGTGTTCGGAAACTCTTCGTGAGGGAACTACAAACTCCCAAGATTTTGTCTAAAATTAATTTTTATTTAATATTTTGAGATTCCATTGCGATACAATAATTAAATTTGATATCCAGTTTAGTATTAATACATGTTATCAATTTCCAGTATCAACTAATGATTTTTTAGACCTGGTATGTGGTCTTAAATTACTAGAGTTTAAGTTTTTTCTCCATGTGGCCGTCCGCCACTCCTTCTAAACTGGCACCCCGGGCGGTTACCAAGTTTTCTTCCCTAAAACCTGCATTGCTGTTATACATTAACAAAATAAGCAATGAATTTTAACAAATTAATAAAAATTTCAAACATCAACCATTCTTTTTTCCAAAGCTTACTTGACTTGAATTTAATATTGCACTCGAGTGAATGTTCTGATTTTATCTGACATATTTTAGTTTTCCATGGCAATTGTGATTTTTATTCAATAATGAATAAAATGTGTTGTATCTTAGTTATGAGTTGTTTTATTATCGAAAATACGAGAAGTTTTGCGATCGTATTAAAAAAAATGTTCTCAGATTTCTAAAATTTCACTCGATTTTTCTGTTTCAAGTCAATAATCGTTTAAATTCTCAAAATATTAAATAAAAACTAATTTTAGGTTAAATCTTTCGGGATCTGTAGCTTCCTTACAAAGAATTTCCGGATACATGTTTATATGAATTTTTTTTCTTAAAATATTTTTCTCAATACACTGTTCAAGTTTCTTTCGCCTGATATGACTCACTCTGTATATAATAATCATTTATTGATAGCTGAGAGATAATAAACTCAATATCACAAATTTTTTTTAAAGAACTTTGGTGTATCTAGGAAAATAAGGAATCTTTACATATTTCTGTTTGTAAAGATTCCTTATTTTCCTAGATACACCAAAGGTCTTTTAAATTTTAGTGGTATGGACTTTAAAATAGTCTATAGTTCTAATAATAGCATCAAAAACTTACTAGGCAACCCCAAAGACAAGGATGAACCTACGGACAAATCAGGAATCTACAAAATAAATTGTAAAGATTGTGATAAATTTTACATTGGTAACATAAACAATGTAAGATTTAAAGAACATATAGCCGATATAAAATATAAGATTAAATAAGTCCAGTGTAGCTACTCATATGTTTGAAAATCATCACAGAATCCAGGATCTTAATTTAGTTAAAGCGGTTTCTAATAGTAAAGACTTAGATTGCTATGAAAGTATGGAGATTTACAAAAATAAGGGTATGGTATTTAATTCCGACAATGGACCCCTGTGGTCCAACCTTTTTACCTTGTTAGGGTAATGACTCAGACCAGTACGGTCAACGAGTACCGTTCCAGGATAAGTTCTGGTTAGTGTCTTTAGGACTCTGATGATGATAGCATTGCTATTGAAACACGTGTAAGTCTAAACTCTTACAATTTTTATGGTTAGGGGATTTGTATTTGATAAGTCATAACCATAACCATAGTTTTTGTCTGTTGTTTGTTATATTTGCACATACCACTAACCTAACGTACACTAACCTACCTTAACTTAACAACTTAACCTAAATTGGTACATATACAGTACGTGCCAATTGCATGCACATATGGTATGTGCAAATAGCTACTTTCTTACAAAAAATTTGTCAAAAAGAGCTATAGATGTTTTTTTTAGGTTTAACATAGGTACTGTCTTTATTTTTTAAGGGTGAGATTTAAATAATTAGTGTAAATTCAAGATAGAGCTGAGTGCAAACTGTTAATTTTTCGGGTCACGGTCATCTGAATTTAATTTGAATAGGAAGGGAGTTTCGGGGGATTTTTTGATGAAAAAATAAATTTTACTATCAATTTACGAATAATATTGTAATGTGTCGGATAAATGGAAAAATATATGTTTTTTATAGCGAACTACGATCAACGTGATAAAAAAAAAACATCTTCAAATGGCTGCCACCATTTTATCTTCTCCGTTCATCTAAAAAAATTATATTTATCAAAAAATGACGGCCTTTTGAAAAGTTACTATTCAGTTTCTTAATATTTCGTGATTATTACGTTTTTAATAAAAAATGCAAAAAATCAAAAAATCATTGGTTGCAATGTAATCAAATCAAAAATTTCATACCGGGCGCGGCCCGGGTAACCGGCAGCAGGCGCCGTTAAGGTACTTGACCACCTTGGAAAGCTAAAAAATACATTTTCAATATTTTTTCAGGCACTGAAGCTTATAGAATACAAAAATACTTAATTTTTTTTAGTTTCATTTCTTAACAACTACCCAGGAGGCGTCAAAGTCGAGGCCTAAAAAATTTGGTCAGTAAATCTCAGGATTGGTGAATCTGAAACAAAAAAAAACGGCATCTTCAAAACAAAGGTCCCTTACGTGACAATTTACCACAATTTGCCAAAAATATAACAAAATAAAAAATGGCGGAAGATTGAAAAAAAAATTGAATAAACACCCCTGTTTTTCAGTATTCTCTGCTAAAAAAAATGTTATAATTATTTTTTTTTGGCAAAATGTGGTAAATTGGCATACAAAACATCGAGAAACAGCTGCCTGCGCGAGTCATCAAGTATGAAGTAGTGTTAGAATTCGAATTAAAAAAAAATTGGAGGTGATTTTTAAAAGTATAAGAATTGAGAAAATGCAAAAAATCGATTTTGAAATTTATTAGGTGGTCAAGTACCTTAAATGTTGCCAACGTTCAGCTCGACAATTCGGAATCGGGCCAAACATATGCTCTCATTGTGGTATTTTGATACTTGATATTGTGCCGTTCAAGCAAGAAATCAAAAATGTTAGTACGCATGTAAATGAAGTTGACAAATTTGGTGTCATTTGCTCTATGTTTCACGAACAGAGTTAGAAACTTATTTTCAAGTACCTTACAGTCAACAGAGGATGAACCCATTACTACCTTTCAGGGCCGACAAGAGGGCGATGCAGGCGATGCAAATCATCGGGGCCCGGGACCTAAAGGGGTCCGGACTGAATCTGTTCTTAAAAAACTGTAGATAATAATATTGAAAATTATTTGAATGATGAAATTTTAAAATAGTTCTGTTGATGACAGCTATAAAAATCATAATTAAATATCGGTATAAATTTAACATAACAGGCCTCTTGTTAGAGAATAATTTAATTTTCACAAATGAAGCAAAAGATATAGAAAATTTTATTAAAACCAAAGAAAATAAATATAAATACAGAAGAAAAACCTTATGAAAAATTATTTAACATTCAGGATCCAGGGGCCCGGCCCTTTGCATTTTGGTAAAAAAATTGACCAAAATGATTTAAATTTGAGTAAATTTTAAATCAAAGAAGTATACATCATTTTATTGAAATACTTCTGGAAAAATATTAGGTAATCCATAAAAAAAATGCGAGAGGCTCCACATAAGAAAATCTAATTTATTTTATATGATAAATTGAAATTATTGAAATACATAAACTAATTAACCAAATTATATGAAATTTAAGTTATTTTACCAACGTTTGTGTTTTTATTGAGGCAAGTGTAGGATTTAAATTTTATTATCGATGTCAAAAATACTTTTCATCCATTCAATTTAGTAAGAAGATTTTCTTAATTATATTTCTTCTTGAGACTGAAGGGTTAAAATCAAAAGTTTCTAGAACTTTTTTGTTGCATTTTAGGAGACCTATCTAAAGACACCCCACATTATGGGGTATGTGAAAAAAAATTGAGTACACTTTTCAGTCTATGGGAGGGGGGTCCAAAAAACATTTTTCGACATGTTGCATCGGGGCCCGGTTTGGCTCTCGGCGGCCCTGCTACCTTTTAATACTTGCGATTTATATAACTTCTTTCTGAGGTGTAACGTTTGTTGAGCACTGTATACATGTTTCTATCACCTTAGCTAGAACCAGGGACCTGAACCTGAATCGGAACTCGAACCATAAACCCGAAAAAACCCGTATTTTTCATGAACCTGAACCTGAACCGAACCGCTATATTTCAAAGTCAGCGAACCTGAATCTGAACCTGAACCTTTTCATGGATATCCGGTAGGTAACCATATTTTTTCAAAAGGTTCGAGAAATTATTTATAGATAATATTTTATCAATTTTTGATCAAAGTGATTGTAAAATGTATAAATTGGAAATTTGTTTGAATTTCACTGTATGATGTAACTTCTGAAGTCCACTATTAAAATTTACATTTTTTTACTTGCTTTATAATTTTATAACTTTGTAAAAATGAATTTCTTTTCAATTTGCAAAAAATCTGAAAAGTATAGATTTCAATCTTTAAAATGTATTTTTATTTTTTGCTAATTTTTCAGTATCTTCGTCCCTTTATTGTTTTGTCAAATGTATATTATTATATTTATAAACTATAAATATAATAATATACATATTGTTATAATATGATTGACGAAAATAAATTTTATCTAAAAAAATGGAGATTTGAATAACTTGTGTTGCCGCCGCATTTTGAATATCAATATAGTTTGATAATTGACCGAACGCAGCGCTGCAAAGCGCAACCGTCTTTACTTCACAACAAGTAAAGACAAGTTTGAATTTTTGATAAAAACGTGCAACACGTGAAATTAAATATCAAATCTTTTTCCGGTCAATCCGCATTTTTATATCGTTAAAAAACCGCAAAACGCATTGTCGTGACCACCGCAAATAAAGGTACGCATTTTGGTATGCGTATTATTAATATATTTTTTTTTGTGATAATTAAAAACATTGCAAATAAACATAACCAATTAGTAGACAAGTGAATATACTTTTTCAAATAAATTTTAAATCATTTTAAATATAAATAAGTTCTTCTGTGTAATTGTGCCGTATTTGTGAGTGTCCAGAACGTTTATTATCAATAACAGAGAGTGCAGATTGTCAGCTGCAGGTGCCACATATAATCCTTATTTTGTCACATTTCCTTATCCTTAAATGTATGCTGGAGACAACGCCAAAAAAGGTTAGTACAGTTACGCATTATTTGTTATATGTATATGTTCCAATTCATATTAAAAATAAAATCGTCAATAATCCAATTTCAAACGGCCACGCTGAACCCCGCACAAAATAGTTTTATTCGCAATGTCGCCACTGTAATGATTTTTATTATTAAAATTATCTTGGCGCAAACAACTTGTTTTTTTTTTTAATACAGCGAAACAATTAGAAAACTAAAAACATATCTAGTCCAGTAACTTTAGGTTTTCACTAGGAATAAATTCGCATAGAGCTGAATTTTTGTATACACCTTCATTTTGTCTTTATAAATAAGTTACCAAAAGTCCCCATCGATCCCCTGTGAGCATACTTTTTTACAGCTCACAAAAGGTGCTAACAATTAGTTTTAGTTAGATATCTCTGTATATATTGGTTTTATACGACTAAAATAGTTATTATCAAATATAAAGTTTTCAGGAAATACACATGTCGGTATACTCTAACTACTGACAAAATAAGGAACCTCGCACATTCGGCATAATATTTACATTAGTCAAAAATTCTACATTTCTTGTGTTAGTAGTATTTGCTTAAGTGGTCACCTTTGCATCTAGTTTCCGTGAAAATTATAGTTCGTATGAAAAACTATAGATAACCTTTCTTGTAGAGAATTTTCTAGTCTTCCAATTGTTATATGACATGTACTATCGTAAAATCTATAAATACAGAGATATTCATGGACGTACCCAGCATTTTGTTAAGGGGGGGGGGGGCAGATTTTTTTTTTTTTTATAAACCGATTTAGTCAGTGTGTTTCGCCTAGGAACCCATAAGAGGGGTTAGAACAAATGGGTTATTAACCTTTTTAGGTATTGAAGTGCAAAAAAATGTTGTGTACCTACTGTCCTTATAAATGAGCATTTTTGTAAATAAACATTGGGTATTTTTTCCTTTTTTTCTTAAATATTCTATCTTTTCTGTGCTACGCTGTTGCAACTTTGAATTTTGACTACAAACTTAATATCTACAATTAAAATATCTACAAAAATGTACTCTACCTATACATATATGTACTTATTAGCTGTCGTGGGTTTTATTCATTCTATTTTTTTCTATTTTAGGTAAAAAAATCAATATGATTTGACTGGTCTATAACTCGATAAATATATAAATAGTTTAAATGTAAAAAAATAAAATTAACATTTTTTTGCCTAATATAAAAAGGAAAATGACAACAGTTTTAACAAGAGATTGTAATTTTAAAAATGATATTTTTTCTGGATCAAAAATATAAATTAAAAATCAAATGTACATCAAATAATAATAATATAATAACTACCTAACTCGCTATCGCGATTTTTTTTTTAAATTAACTCATAACGTGGCTCAAACGTGAGTTTTCAGAATAAAAATTTTGAAATACCTATAAATTTTACTCTACCTAATTATGTATTAGTTGTCGATTTTAGTGGGTTTTATTCATTCTATTTTTTCTATTTTAGGTAAAAAAATCGATTTGATTTGACTGCTCTATAACTTGATAAATTACAGGGTGGCCCAAGTAAAACGAAACGGGCGCGCTTTTGGTCATTTAAAATAAGTTTTTGAGAAAAAGCTCGAACACGTCAATTTTGCTTTCAAGGGGGACATCTTTTGCTATAAAATTTTTGCAAGAATCTTTTCAACCCTCAGCGCTATGAGCGCAACTCTTAAAATTTTAAATAGCATGATAGGGCAAGTGATACCTCATTTGAAAGGTTTTTTCTGAATACGGTGCTTTTTGATTTTTTCAAATCTGTTTAGTTTTAGTCAAGTTATTTACATTTTGAAAAACAAATATTTACAACTAAAATTAAAAACAAAGTAGGCTTATTTTCTTATCAAATACTTCAAAAACATTCAATTTGGACATTTATTTAATTAATTAAAAAATTAAAAAAAAAATAACTAAAAAAAATTTACCAACATCCAAAACTTTAATTAATTCAATAAATGTCCAAATTGGATGTTTTTGAATTGTTTGATAAGAATATAAACCTACTTTGTTTTGAATTTTAGTTGTAAATATTTGTTTTTTGATCAGAAAATCATTGCATTTATGGAATTCAAAATGTAAATAACTTGACTAAAACTAAACAGATTTGAAAAAATCAAAAAGCACCGTATTCAGAATGAAAAAACTTTTCAAATGAGGTATCACTTGCCCTATCATGCTATTTAAAATTTTAAGGGTTGCGCTCATAGCGCTGAGGGTTGAAAAGATTCTTGCAAAAATTTTATAGCAAAAGATGTTCCTCTTGAAAGCAAAATCGACGTATTCGAGCTTTTTCTCAAAATCTTATTTTAAATTACCAAAAGCGCGCCCGTTTCGTTTTACTTGGGCCAACCTGTATATAAATATGATAGTTTAAATGTAAAAAAATAAAATTAACATTTTTTTACCTAAAAAGGAAAATGACAACAGTTTTAACAAGAGATTGTAATTATGTTGTTTTTTCTGGATCAAAAATTTAAATTAAAAATCAAATGCACATCAAATAATAATAATATAGTAACTACCTAACTCACTATCGCGCATAGCGCGATTTTTTTTTTAAATTAACTCATAACGTGACTCAAACATGAGTTTTCAGAATGAAAATTTTGAAATACCTGTAAATTTTACTTCTTGAATTTCATAAATACAATAGAACTTAGGCATAGGTAAATAATTAACCAACTAAATGTATAGTAAGTCAGGTCCAGGGGGGGGCAGCTGCCCCCCCCTGCCCCCCCGGGGCGCCCATGGAGATATTTACATAAAACTAATTATTAGCACCTTTTGAGGGCTATAAAAAAGTATGCTCACAAGGGATCGATGAGGACTTTTGGCATCTTATTTTTCCTAGATACATCTATTTTTCGTCTAAATGCTCTGGACTAATCGTTTTTAATGGAATTTTATTTTATATCGCATACATATTGTTTTGTATGCCCACAGTAGGATAGCTTTTTTATTTTCAAATAGTAATTTATTTTTATTTTTTTATTTGAACCCGGACCTGAACCTGAAAAATAACGGTTTTCTAACCCAAAAACTTTGTACCGTACTGAACCTTAACCTAAACCCGAACCGAACCCGAACCATAAATAAATTCCGGTTCAAGTTCCTGGCTAGAACCCAACTGTATCTGCACTGAGAATGTCGGCTTGTGGAAAAATGCCGGCTCTGACACCGGCACCGGTTTTGCCAGTGTGTAAAAAACGTACTTATTAGACCCAATCAATCAGAGCCGGCCTTTGCGATTCTGGCGCCCCAAGCAAGATTTTTTTACGCCCCCCACCCTCCCCCCCAAATGGCGAATGGCAAGAAAAAGTCTGACGGACAAAAAAATCAGTGATAATTTATAAAATAAATTAAAATTAATGATTAAAAAATGTAGAGATGAGTAATCAATGTTGTCTGCATATGTATTATCACTGAAAAAAAATATAATGGCGGAGTGGTACATAATATATATTATAACAGTAAAGATAATTACAAAAAAAAGGAATTTAATTTTTTTTGCGGCGCAGTCGTTACCCAGAAGAGTACCTATTGTTTTAACTAGTATATCTATTGGCGGCATAAACTCCATTTTTATAAATTTTACGCTCCCTTGCGATTACACACTTTTAATTGCTGAAGAAGAATATTATTGGATTTCAACCTTATTTGAAGAAGCTATTGTGGCCTTCCGCCGCCCTTCTCGGCCTGGCGCCCCAAGCGATCGCCCTACCCCCTCCTAAAGTCGTCACTGTGCATGTCGATAATGCAGTTTTTATTTGACACTTACTATTATTCCAGTGTGTTCAGAAACGTCACATACAAAGATTGGAAATTTCGTAAACTATTTTTGGTATTAAGCATTTTATTAAGTAAAATGAATTATTTTGCAGAAAAAATCAAAATTATTCTTAAAAAAATATGTAAAGCTTAAATTTGGCGCCCTAGAACAGAACATAGAAAATAAGTTTATGACAATTGGCGCCCTCACGAAATTGGCGCCCCAGGCTGTCGCCTGGGTCGCCTGGCCGTTCGGCCGGCCCTGCAATCAATAAATGAATAAAACATTATTACTTATATTTTTTTGCAAGTAACAATGGCGTAGAGGTGTAACCAGTGGGGGGCCAGATGATTATTTATTTATTTATGAAATATATTTTTTTAAATTGCCCTTCTCTTAAAAATTTATGGTTGCGCCGGTGGCAGGTTAGTTTGTTTGGGACGCCATTAACTTTAGGACCGGTGCTGCTTTATAAAGTTTATATTTAAGAAATAATGTTATTTTCGATATTTTGTTTACCAACTAATAAATAAAAATAAAATACAAAGTTTCTCTAACAAGACGTATGTATAACATGTGTCTCTACAGGCCGATGGATATCTTGAAAATATCAAAGCACAAAATTAGAAAAGTTTCGAATTCAATGCATATTCAAAGCCAGTTTCATGCAAGCTATAATACGGTGTCAGACTGTCAGATATATCATATCCAATAGTGAAAAATACTATGGCTAGGCCATAAAATGCACACCTCTTAAACATAAAAAAATGTATTAACTTATAATATCAAATAAATACGGTACAGGTACAATATAATTGGTGAAACTTAAAAGGATGTTTGAAAAAAAGATTGGAGGTAATTAATATTATATAAATATATAATATGAAGTTTATCACTCATTAAGATTTTTTAGAAAATCAACAATGAATCTTGATATCAATCGATTATTACCTTTTTTTATTTAAATTTAGGATGCATTGTAATAAAACAACAATCATTTTAATTTACAATTTTTATATAACATATTTTTTTTGTAAAATGTATAAAGTAAATAAATTAATTAATATCTAATAATAATTAAAAAGATAAATACATCCACATATTGCAGCGATAACAGCTGTGTTCACCTGATGTCTAGCATTTAAAATGAAACAACAATGTAACGTTTATAGGTTATATGACGTATATAATATATTTGTTTTAAAAATGCTGACTTACCAGATTTTATCTTGATTAAAAAGATTGATTGGCTTTGAATAAAATAATTAAAATACAGCACGTATCGATGTACATGTATTTATATATTAATTAACACAATATAATAATTATGGAATTTGAAGTGACATATGAAGAAATAGCGCCTACTACTATTAATAAATTATAAATAGCAACTACTCTATTTGTAAAAAAATTTCTTGTCAAAATATGAATTTTAGTTTAAATAAACTGCAAATTTCGTTACTTCTAGTTATCCAATTTTGTTGAGTTTTAATAGGGTTCTATTCTGATAATAGATGAAGTGAATTCAAAAGGATTGGTGCAAATTTATTTCGAATTGTAGCCTGTAGTTCGGCGTTTCTATCAAAAAAGCGGGTTAAATCGACAAATTGAACTTTATTTATATTTTTATAACAGAAAATTAAAACCGATCGATATTAAACTAAGCAAAAATGGAGACTGTAATGTTTCTATCAGAAAATGTAAAAATGTAAGTGAGATACTGAAGAAATTTAAGATATAATACTCATTTTATCAATTTATATACGAAAAAAATTTTTAGGACGAGAGTAGAACACACTTCCAAGCAGAGCCTGCTTGGGGTGTGCAATATTCTTATACATCAGTTACCAATATTAATAAATTGAATTTTCTCCATTTTATTGTTAAGAATCCAATATCAGATTTAAGAATATTTACCGCGGGTTGCATAAAACAAAATTAACCACGATTAGTTAATCCAAGATAAATGTTAATTCTAAACTTAATATCAAGTTGTGAATGAACAATTCACTAAATATGACAATTTTTTACCTTATAAAATGTATCATAACCGTGATTGTTTTTTTAGAAATAACGTAATAATGCTTTTAAAACAACTGATAACTAATCATGATTAATTTTGCTTTGTGCAACCCACGGTAAATATTCTTAAATCTGATATTGGATTCTTAACTCTTAACAATAAAATGGAGAAAATTCGATTTGTAAATATTGGTAACTGATGTATCAAATAATGCTAATACCATGCTAATACTATAATTTTATTCTTTCTAATACATCATATTTATTTATTTTATTTTATCTACATATTTAAATAGTTTTTAATTTTATATTAGACTAGCTTGGCCCGCGCGGCTTCGCTCGCGTGGACTACGGAATTATTGTTTAGGATTTAAAAAATATATAGTTGATTATTTAAAAGTTAATTATTGAAAACAATTTAAACAATTGACAATCAAAAGAATACCGGCCTATCCCCTCTACTCAGCGCGGCTTCTACATAGTCGTAGTTCGCGCGAATTGTTACGAATAATGTTATTGTATATACTTATTTCACGTTATTTCCTAAACCAAAAGACCAAATTGAATTCTGTAAAAGGCAAATTATATCTACATTAAGTACTTATGACGATGAAATCATTTATTTTGATAAGGATTAAAGTTTTGCAGATCGTAAGTCCATGTAAATATAACCCAAATATTTTATGTTTTCTTTGTAACATAAAAACAGTCATTGTGGCTTAAATATAAAAGTTAGACATATGGTGTCGCGGACTTAATTTAGCACTTTTGATTCTACACAATTCTTTAATACATTATTTTGTTTTATATTCAACGGTTTATGCAGCGTATCGCAAAACAGCGCGCCGTCGGTAAATTTTTTTCCGACTTGATTTACTATTATCGTCACTGCTTAATTGTTATGTTACCTAACGTAACGAAATATAGCCTATAACCTGGCCATTTACCTATGATTTAAAAAAAATCACGTAAATCGGATAAGTGGTTCTCGAGTGATAAGCGCACTAACGGACAGACAGACAGACAGACGTTGAGCTTTATATATATTATTAAGGATTTAGAAATATTTATATTTGAAACACTAAATTGTCAATGTGATAAAATCTATGTAGTCGCAAAATTAATCCTGCTCGTTCGCTCGTTCACTCACGATTTCTGAAAATAAATTTACTATCACGTATACGCTCATGAATTTTATTTGTTTGCTCACGCCTGATTACGTACGGTTCGCCATGCACGTGACACAATTTAATATTATATTATAAATTAAATTTTGACATTAAAAAAATAATTTACAGATGCATAGTTATGCACAAATGTTTTATTTTGACTCACGGGCGAAACACGCCATGACCCGAAAAATTCACGGCCTACGTCTTACTGTAATGTGAAGTTAGTTGATTTGGCTTCTGAGCGGCTCAATTTGACGTGTATCTTTATTATAATTACAAAGTAAAGTTTTTAATAGAAGTCCGATTTTGTTAAAAAAACGATTTTGCATTTAAAAATATGTTATAAAGTAATTGAATCATGAAAAATCACAATAATGAACATTGTCTAAAACAGTTTTACTTGTAAGTTAACATCAATCATATCAATATCATTTGAAAGTAAAATCTTATAGAAACTTAACATAAGCAACAATAAGGTTTGTGTCTTTGCTACTTGATGTGCGTCTCGCTCGAGAGCAGCACCGTTCACTAAGCTCGCATCTAACTTCAAGACAATGTTCTGAATGTAAATTCTATGATATTGTTCCTTGTTTCTGTGTAGCGATTTTGATAAGACGATTAGGTAACTACTTATATATTTCCATATTATGTACATAATAATATTAAATTATTGATGCATTTAAATATATCTACCGGGTGGATAAAAAAAAACAAGGTTTTACCAAACTATAAATTATGTATAGGTATGTTACCGGCATAAATGGGCATTAACTCGTTAATCCGTTAATCGTTAATTAACGAAGTTAACAAACGGTTAACGGTTAACATTTAAGTTAACTCAAAAAAATGTTAACGCTTTTGTTAACTTCCGTTAACATTGGTTGTTTGATGAAAAGTACATAAGAAAGTTGTCGAAATAGCACTTTAACTTCCGATTAACGAAGTTAACTTTTTTATTAACGAATTAACGATTAACGAAGTTAACTTTTCGGTTAACTGTGCCCACCTATGTATATACGGGTTACACATTAGGAGTGGATATCGACTTTATTTTCGAAATTATAAAAGTTAGAACAATATTTCAAATCGTAACTACCCTTGAATTAGCATTTGGAAGAATAATAAAAAATCATGCAACCCCCATCCATACCCGCATCGCCTATACGCCTCTCAACTTTGAAATTTTAAATGGGAACCCCCATATTTTATTTCAGAATTAGAAAGATCTATTTTATTAACTTTTTACTTCAAGAAATTTTTTCAATGATGGACCGTTTAAGAAATATTGGGTTATATTTCTATTTTTTTATTGTATAGTATTTTTGTCACATTATTAAATTATTTTTTAAAACAATTTTTTTTTATCTGTATTGTAGAACTAACATTTCTTTAGTAAAATATAAATTCATTTCATTAAATCAATATTTAAATACAAAATAAAAACTTTTATTTTTTATTGTTGTTTTATTTATGTAAGATCCGGAACTACAGCCCAGCTACCAAAATGAATCAGCTTTCAAGCACTTTCAAATGGGGTATCAAACTTATATATGGCAGTTATATAGAGTTTTATGTGTAGTAAGTAAGCACCAATGGTATTAAAAGGGTAATGATGTTATGAAAATTATCTTGCACAGTCAGAGTCGCAAACTGTATTATAATCATTTGAAATATCACTGATTTAAATTCCAAAACGGATCCATAGATAATATCACAAAGTAATACCTATTTTTTGCTAATTCGTCAGTAATGCAGGTCATACGTGTAAGTAAAAAAGTAAAAATTCAGAGATAATAACAATTTAAAATGTTGCTCTTACCTACAGTTTCGAAAATAAAATCGATATCCACTCCTAATGTGACAAAAATACTATACCCTTAGAAAATAGAAATATTGCCCAATATTTCTTAAACGGTCAATCATAGAAAAAATTTCTTGAAGTAAAAAGTTAATTAATAAAATAGATCTTTCTAATTCTGAAATAAAATATGTGGGTTCCCATTTAAAATTTCAAAGTTGAGAGGCGTATAGGCGATGCGGGTATGGATGGGGGTTGCATGATTTTTTATTATTCTTCGAAATGCTAATACAAGGGTAGTTACAATTTGAATTATTGTTCTAACTTTTATAGTTTCGAAAATAAAGTCGATATCCACTCCTAATGTGTAGCCCTGTATAATGTTACCGGTAATGTATAGAATTCCTAGGTATTCTATAGAATGCCTAAAAATCACCAGTCAATGTATAAAATGAATTTAATTATATACATTTCTTAGGCATTATAATATAGACTATAAATATAAACATAAATAGGGTGAATACCAACCAATTTTGGTTCAGACACAGATATTGGCTTACTACGCTTACTTTATGTAATAAAATACTAAAATACAGATTATTTATCTTACTTAGGTAATACTGGCATAATATGTTATTAAATGACTAATATTTTGTTTTTATTTTAACAATTTTAAATCATTTACTTAATTCATATTCGTCTGAACTAATATTTTATTTAATTTATTATAACAATAAGTAAAAATTATTTCATACTTTGCCTGAATTCGTTAGGCATTTTATAGAATTCCTAGGAATTATATAGAATGCCTAAATTACATACTTTGCCGGTAACACATACACACACTTCGGAGTAATCGCAAAATGTTTATTGCATAGATTGGCTCAATCTAATATTTACAAAATATTCCTTAGAAGCAAATATATATTAGACCAATTTAACAAAATTTCGTGTTGTTCGTATTTGACTCAATATTAATTTATGATAAGAAAAATTCATCTATTATTTATGTACCTACATACAACTAAATTACAAATATACTGACCGATTCAGTATTATTAGATGTTGGTATTTTTTTTAAATTATTTAATATGAAAATAAGCCTACTTTGTTTCGATAGTTTGTTTTATGGTCAAAAAATCAGTGCATTCATGGAAATAAAAATGTAAATAATTTGACTAAAACTAAACAGATTTAAAGAAAACAAAAAGTACCTTGTTAAATTTGCCTTATTTAACTCACCGCGATATTTATTTATTTATTTATTTATTTATTTATTTATTTATTTATTTATTTATTTATTTATTTATTTATTTATTTATTTATTTATTTATTTATTTATTTATTTATTTATTTATTTATTTATTTATTTATTTATTTATTTATTTATTTATTTATTTATTTATTTATTTATTTATTTATATGTTTGTGGCAACGAATCAACTATATATACCAATGCAATTTGAAAACACAGTGATAGCGAGAGTTAAATTATAACCGAAATATCCCATTTCCATAGCTACATGTTTTAAAAAATATCATCTGTTACTACTGTCAATTGAAAATATTTTGTATTATTGATATTTGACAACGATAGAAATACAAGGAAATCTATTAAAATCAATAAATATTAATATATATACCATATACGTGATGTGTTTTTAGTGATAATTAATTTATAGAAAAAATATAATTGTATAATGATCATTACCAACTTGATATAAAAACGAAATTAAAAATGGTAATTTGTTGGTAAAGATTCAGGAGGTATGTTAACTTTTTTGAATTTTGTTCTTTGTATATGTTTAACTAAAAACTCAAAAATAAAAAATTATAAAAAAAACTTTTTTAAAAATAATTTGCCTTTAAAAAGCCGACTAAAAAGCTGAAAATAAAATTAGGTTCGTTCTAATTATTGCATTTTAAAAAAAGTTGATTTTGTTCATACTAGAAGATACTTTTTTAAACTCTTCTAGTATGAACAAAATCAACTTTTTTTAAAATGCAATAATTAGAACGAACCTAATTTTATTTTCAGCTTTTTAGTCGGCTTTTTAAAGGCAAATTATTTTTAAAAAAGTTTTTTTTATAATTTTTTTTTAGAATGAAAAAGTGAGGTATCACATGCTATTTAAAATAACATGCTATTTAAAATTTTAAGGGTTGTGCTCATAACGCTGAGGGTTAAAAAAATTTATAGCAAAAGATGTCCCACTTGAAAGCAAAATCGACGTGTTCGAGTGTTTTTTCAAAAAATTTTTTTAAATGACCAAAAGCGCGGTCGTTTCGTTTTAGTTGAGCCATACTAGGGTGTGTCATTTTTGAGCAACTTTTTTTTCTTCAACTAAAAAACAGGCTAAAAATTTTCTAGAAGGTGAAAAAAGAAGCCTCTAAAAATTTGAGCTCTTAATATTAACATCAAGTGGTGCATGTTCCTAACTTTCCATTTCCCATTTAAATAACATGAAAAAAAATTTTTTTTTTTCTTATTTTTGTAGCTTGACATTTAAGTATTGTAAAAAATATCTGAAAAGTTATTTTAGTAGGAAATTGAACGCTCTACAAAAAAGTTCCGATTTATTTTTTTTACAGAGTGAGCCGTTCTGAAGCTATTCAAACTTTAAGTTACAAATGTATGAAATTATGACTTTTATTTTATTAAACTAATACTGAGGACTTTTTTTATATCTTAAAAATTATTTTCAAGAAAAAATAATTATTTTCGTATAGAAAAACAATAATACTTACATCTCAATTTTTTTTTTGCATTTTATTATATTTACTATCAATAAAAGTCATAATTTCATACATTTGTAACTTTAAGTTTGAATACCTTCAGAACGGCTCACTCTGTAAAAAAATAAATTGGGACTTTTTTGTAGAGCGTTCAATTTCCTACTAAAATAACTTTTCAGATCATTTTTACAATACTTAAATGTCAAGCTACAAAAATAAGAAAAAAAATAATTTTTTTTTCATGTTATTTAAATGGGAAATGGAAAGTTAGGAACAGGCACCACTTGATGTTAATATTAAGAGCTCAAATTTTTAGAGGCTTCTTTTTTCACCTTCTAGAAAATTTTTAGTCTGTTTTTTAGTTGAAAAAAAAAAGTTGCTCAAAAATGACACACCCTAGGCCATACTGTATATGCGTCTGAACTTCAGACATTCAGACTCTGAAGTACCTACATATCATCGCATATCTAACAACACCGCTTAAGTCATTTTGACCAACTTTACAGGAGAGCGAAAAAACTCTGTATGTTTTATATAGGCTACCGGCTTGCGCGTTGACATTATTTTTTGAATTCTGGTCTCTTATTGTCCGAAACGTCTAGAATGTGATTGATAGATCGACGCGCAACGAGTAGCTCTATCCAATGACATTAAAATGTAAAAACTGCTAATTTTCGACTTGAGCGGTGTTGTTAGATAAGCGACGATATGACCATAAATAACCAAATTGTGTTAAACAATTAGCCAATCAATTATTTTAGAAATCATTGTGTCTTTAAGTCAATATTTCAGACTGTAGAACTTTTTTTTAATCATTCTGTATATTAAATTCAAGAATTAAAAAAAATATCCAGTGAATTCGTTTTTTTGTGTTTTCAATTACAGATCTAAAACAAAGTTAAAACATATTATTGAAAATATCCACATAAGCCTAATTTAAAGATATTTCATGAATGAACTTATTTCTCATGAGCTTTATCTTGCATTGTAATTTCATTATTCTTGACGTTTCTATTGGCATCACGCGTTCCTAAGAAAATATTCGTGTTGAGACCAAAAGAATTTATATGACCTGAGAGTAAAATAAATATTAAATAAAAAAACTGCTCAAAAGACAAATCGATTAACTATTTATATGATATAGGTAATTATTGTTATGGTCATTATTAATAAAATGTAAACATTTTTCGACTGTTTTTTTGTAATTAGTCTTATTGAATTCTGGATGTTTCAAATAATAAAATATTTGCGGTGTTATGTTTCTGATTAAAAGCAGCAAAATATATCTATTTTGAAAATAGTAATAGGGCCAGTCCGCGGTAATCGATACCAGAAGGTTAAAAAAATGTTTTACGAAAATGAAAACTAAAATATAAAATTAACAGGCTATTTAACATTAATTTTCATAAAGCAAAAGAAAATTAGAAAAATTTTAGTTAATTTTCAAAATAGATCCAAAATATTTCAAAAAAGACAACAAATAAGGTGAAATCACAATAACTTACTTAAGAATAAGTGACGATCGTGGCAAACTATTAAAAGTCTTTGACAATTACATATCAAACGTCACGTTTGACCAAATTAAAAAAAAATTACCCTCACTAATAATAATGACTGAGGGTGACCGCATTTATTATAAATTTAATGAATCTTTTGATGTATTTGGTAAATAATTGTTATAAGTATTAGTTAATAATATCAATAAGTAATTAAACACACAAATAGTACTCTTATTGTATCCTTTTATTCAACGTGTCACACCCGTCACAATGTTTGTTGAGTAATAACCAGTTAAATAGATTACGTATTTACCTGATGCTCTTGTGTTACTAAATAAAATTATATAAAAAAATAATTTTAAAAACAAGCTTTTATTAAAATGCACTAAAAAGTAAAAAATAAATTTTCAGCTATCACAAAAAATTCAGGTTTTTATGACTAAAACCAATAAAAGTACGGGGGCGCTCATGAAGGTAAATGTATAGTTTTTATTAATTAATTATTTCACTATAGTGAAGTATTATTATAGTTTATCAAAAATTCTACTGTATTTATTTGATTTAATGTGCAAATTTTCTATTCTTATCTTATATCAATTTATACTTCATTTCTTATTTTGCATAAGAATTTTTATTCATACATTTGTCTTTATAGCGCCCCGCGCTTTTATTGGTTATAGTTATAAAAACCAAAATTTTTTGTGATAGCTGAAAATTTATTTTTTACTTTATAGTGCATTTTTAATAAAAGCTTGTTTTTAAAAAGTATTTTTTTATATAATTTTATTTTAAAATTTTTAGTTACTGATTGACAAACTAACAAACATATTAACAGGTAAAACTCGACAAAATCTTTAATTTGATACCCATATCTAGATGGTTATAAAGAAAAAGGTAATCCGCCATCTTGGGGCTCCGCCATATTGGATTTATAATGACGTCACATAGCTTATCGTATTATACTCGTCAAATCATTTCATTTGATACCCATATCAAGATGATTATGAAGAAAAAGGTAATCCGCCATCTTGGGACGTTCGCCATATTGGATTTGGAACAATATTAGATATACTACATTGCATTGCCACCGGACTCATATACGTATACAAAATTTCAAAGCTCTAGCTTAATTAGAACTAGTCGAAATTTTGATTGCAATATTTGATCTTAACTAACAAACAAGTGAAGTTAAATAAAAGCTTTTGATTTTAAAATATTGATATTAATTGATGTAAAATGTAATAAAATATGTACTTATAATTAATTAATTGAATTGTCTTTTGAGACCTAATTAATTCTATACAAAACAAAGGGCATAAGTCTTTCGGACATTGGTATTTTGAATATCTAATGGTTAACCCAAGGGTATTACATATAATTCTTTGTTTATTTTAGTAAAAAAGATGAATTAAAAACGACGAACTGTTTCTTGATTTATTAATTAAATACCACTTTGTATTCTGTTTTAAAAATGTACATTATTTAAATTTTTTCATTAGTCAATGAAGGAAGTATACAATACCTAACTTTTATATTTTTAGAATGGTTGTAATTGGTTTAAAATCCGAATATTATATTTCTTATACTTGTATTATGGTTTTGAATTTCTTTTAGATTTTGTACACATACATATACACTAAAATGAAATGTAATGTGATATAATGATATACTTTTTATAGTAGGTAATTATGGAAAAAATCGAACTCAAGAACGGAATTACACCTCTCCGTTTTATGTCTATCTGTCTGTAAATTAGAGATGTGTAATTCATGAACGATTCGTTCTTTTTGAACGATTCTTTTCGGTGAACGAAACGACTCGAGTCAGTATTTTAAAAAAGATTCGTTCTTTTTTTTATTATATTGTAAAATATAAAAGAAAATAGATTCGTACACTATTTTTTGTGTTAGTTAAAATATTTAGAAAGAAAACAATCGTTATTATTGATATTAATAAAATAATCAATTAAAAAATATTTCTCGATAAATGTAATTGTAGACATGTATTTTTCAACAACTAAAACAGAGACAACTTTTTAAATTCGAATTGTTGCAAGAAAAGAAACTGTTACAGTTTAGCTCTGAATGACAGCGGCGTATCATTCGTGTATTTAAGATACATATATAATTATATATGTATTATTTTGAATGGTAAAATTAATTTAGATTTAGATTATATAGCCGTAGTTCTTAAAATGTGTGTTATTACACATTTATTACCACTGCTCTAAAATCCCGAGAATATTAATGCATTTTAATTTTAGCATTTGTTTTCGAGCGAACTATTTATAATACCTGACATTATAAATCAATTTATCTATAAAGATTAGCATGATAAAACGTCTGAGAATAAAAGTTATATTAAATATCAAAGTCAAAATAAAACTATCAGCAACAGTTATTTTAAGTAATATGATTTTACACAATTATTATAATAATGAACAAAAGTAAATATAATTTGTACGCCACTGATATATCAAGCAACGAACGGCGGCCAAAAAGTAACAATGTATTTATTTATCCATTCTGTCAGTGATCGGATACGTTCGGATTTTGTCGTACCGACTTGCACTCACCACTTACTTGCTTGTATACAAGTCCCATACGAACGATTCACTGTACTGAACGATTCAAATGACTCGTCACTCGCCAATTCATTTTTGTAAGTGAACGACTCATTGAACGAATCAGTTGGAACGAATCTTTTTACTGAATTGTTTCAAATGACTCGAGTCACTAAAAAGACTCATTTTTCCCATCTCTACTGTAAATGATCTATAACAAAAACGGTAAAACTTATAAACATGAAATTTTAAATTTAGTTTTTTAAATGAATATTTAGTACTTTAGCGAATTTTTATTTTTTTCAGATTTTGTTGAAATGGAGACAAAATGTTTTAAATAAAAGTTATACAAGCTTTGACACAGTCCCAGGACTGTGTCAAAGCTCAATATTTCATTTATTATAAGAATTGGAAGAAAACTTTAAATGCAAAAGTTGTCAGGCTAGAGGAGCGGCATAATTTGAAAATAGTTACATTTATACAGAATGACCCATAACTGCGTTACAAATCAAAGTTATGTTTTTTTTAAATACAAAACTATATTTTTTTATTTAATAATCTAAAAGCATTTATTTTTCTGAGTATTTTGATGTATCATGTATGCCGTATGGGATTATACAAAGGGGTTTAGAAATAATGACCAATTTTGTAAGAAAATAGGAACATTTTCAACACCTTGTAATTTTCTAATTACAAAAAAAACTTTCTATTTGAAGTAGTTTTGGCATATTCTCTATTATTGCGATATTATGTCAAACATTTACAAAATTGTATTATTTGTACAGGGTGTATCAAAACACTGAACCTAGTTTTTTTCAATATTTTCAAATGGAACACCATATATATTTTTACAGTATAGTTTGTATTTAAAAAAAACACAACTTTGATTTGTAATGCAGTTATGGATCACTCTGTATAAATGCAACTATTTTCAGACTATGCCGCTTCTCTAACCTGACAACTTTTGTATTTAAAGTTTTCTTCCAATTCTTATTATAAATGAAATATTGAACTTTCACACAGTCCTGGGACACCCTGTATAGTTAATATTACTGTTTGTAAATGTTAAATCCATTTTTCATTATAATTTACTGTTTTCAAGATATTCGTTTTTGTTTAATGAAGTATAAAAGATCTTGTGATAGGTAAAGTAATTTATTTATTGTGTAAATTTTTTTTGGACTTTAGATATATTTATTTATACGAATTTTATCTCTCTATTGATTAGTTCTATAAATATATAAAAACTGAAATTCAAATTTTCGATTTATTTTTAAAATGTAAACTTTTTATATCTCTTGGGTATTGTACAAGCATATAATGAACACAAGATCCTGTTTAAATTGTATTCAAAACTTTGATGGAAATGTTTTATTTCATACAAGATTGTATCCAATTTTATAGTAGTAGGTACCTTTTAAACATCTGAATTGAAAAGAATCTGTTAATTGTTAATTCTGATAATTTTATAAAATCAAGCAACTCGACGGAAAGAGTTTTCAATGAAATAACAAAAATAATAGTAATATACCTACTCAGATTAATTGTTATTGTTACAACATTATTAATAAAAGTTGTGTAAAAAATCTCAAATGGCTTTATAAATCATTCATATCAATAATTTAAATATCTTTAATCTTAACAATACGATTTTTAGGTATACATATACACTGAAAAAATTTAATGTTAATTTTTAACATAAAAAACATGTTGACGGGAGGACGGAATTTCATTCTGTGAAAAATTAATCGGTAACGTAGTAATATTTCATACCAACAGTATCAAAAATTAGTATACCGTATGTGTAATATTTTAACAAGTTATTAATATTCTGATGAAAAAAATTCATTAACATTTTTATTTATTTACGATACGTAGAAATGGGAAAAAATAAAAAATGCATAGATTGATGAAAAAAATTTTGATCCTAGAAATTTAAATAATTATTTTAGAAATTTTTAACACCCGACATGGTAAAATTTAAAAGAACGTGTAATACAATTCAATATACTGTATAGCAGTTTCTATTTTGGCGATAGACCAGATATGAAAAGTAATATAGAAACATAGTAAAATTATAGAGAATGTATACGTGAAATTTTCATATGCAAAGAAATTAAATTAAAGAATAGCTTATATTATTTTTTCAGAGTAAATAAATTTTAATATGTACTATGTTAAAATTTACCAGTATGTCATTGTAATTTTTCATTTACTTTATTTTAAATTCTATCGACTTTTCTGTTAATTTTTTTCAGAAGTTGATTTTGTCCCCATAGGTTCACAGCATTTTCTGTTAATTTTTAAAAGAATATTCTCTTCGTGTATTTATTTATATTTGATATATTTGATATGACATATATGAGATATAATATTCTGTCCGCGCAACCACCGCGGTAAGCGAATTTTATTTGATAAAAAAATAAAATAAAAAATAATTAAATGTGTAAAAAAAAGTTGGCTCTGAAATTTTTTAAATTTTTTATTGATTATTAACTTTTTACTCTACATAATAAACAAAAAAATAAAATAAAAAACTTGTAAAAAAAAAGTTCCACATCGGGACTCGAACTCGGCATTCTTAGTTTACAATCTCTACAATATTTTTTTTGTTTTTAAAATATCAACCAAACGGTACTTTATATCGAAAAATCACAAGAGACACAATAATTTTGTTTTATTGAGAGGATTCCAAAACATATTTGATATTATCAATCCGATATTTAATACCCGAGATATGATTTTTTTTCGGTTTTGAATGGCCGCCATTTTGAAATCCATAAAGGAATTTCGCTGACTAACGAACTTAACCGAGGTATTCGTAAGATTGATTTTTCAACCAAGTTTCAAAAAGATCGGAAGTAATCCTGGAAGGCTAGAGAGTCCACTCGAAACGGCAGATATACATATGTATATATATATATATATATATATATATATATATATATATATATACATAAAGTTTTTAACGAACCTCATTTTCGTGATCTCGAGATCAAGTTTGATAAAGATATATAGTTTTTTTTCCGAAGTTGCGTCATGATGGTGATAGCAAAAGCTATATTTTTCTTCGAAAAATTCGCTAAAATACGTCAACATTGAAAATTTATTAAAATTTATAATAATAAAAATAAAATATACAACGCTTAAAATTTAAATATAATGGTTACATTATAAGGATGAAACATTGTTTTACTTGAAAAGTAAAATTAGTTTTATTACTTACTGTGAATACATCTGGAAGAGTTTTCATTATTTTGTTTATAATGCAGGTATGTATATTGAAGATCTTTCATAGAATAGAATATATGGGCTAATTATAAAATATTATGACTTGCGGCTTAAGAAAAATTAACCTATATATAATTGATATTTTCAATTTTCTGATGAAAATATTTAAAAATGAAGGGTTGTTTTGGTGTAATTAAACCAGTAAATTATATTTGATAATGCGGTCAGGTAAATATTATAAGAAAAAAAATAAAATATTTTTTAATTAAAATTTTTAAAACGAAAAGTATTTGATTTCATAATTAACGCGAATTAACGATTCTACAATCTGCAGGTAATTGTTATTTTATATAATAATATAAAATTCAGTGTTCATTCAATGCATTACCAAAACGAAACTTGCTGAGGAAAAATACGAGTAAGCCAGTATTTTCTCACTAGGTGAAATTAATTTTCTTACCTGAAAATAGAATTAGGACAACCCTACACATTTTCTGCTTTATGCTCGGCGGCTGCCTTGAATTAACTTTGCGCTCTTGGATTTCAACCAAACTTATTTACTAAATGTGACACATCAGAAAATACCCAGTTTTATTAACACTGCGATAACCTACATACACATTTCTCATACAGTTAGGTAATCAATGATTTGGTTAATCAGTTAACTTACAATTGATAGCAAAATTTGAATTATTTAAATAGGTTTGTAGTAGTGTCCGATTGAAGGTTAGTTTTTAATTTTTTTCCGACGTGGAACATCGGCTTTTTTTGCTACCTTCAGCCAAAGCGCCCAAAATTGTTTTATTGAAAACTAATTGAGCCTTACAAAAAGGTATCATAAAGAGGCTCGCATACTTGCTAGCTTGCAAGCACTCTCAAATGAGGTATCAAATTTATATGGTAGTTTTCTTCGATTTTCATGAAGACTTTGACAAGTTTCGCGCACGCGTTGTATACAAATACCAATAGTATTAAAACCAAGGACATGAACCTGAACCCGAACCCGAACCATAAACCCGAAAAACCCATATTTTTCATGAACCTGAACCCGAACCGAACCGCTATATTTCAAAGTCAGCGAACCTGAATCTGAATCCGAACCTTTTTATGAATATCCGGTAACCATATATTTCAAAAGGTTCAATAAATTATATATAATATTTTATCTATTTTCCTCCATTGATTTTTAAAAGTGATTGTAAAATGTACAAATTGGAAATTTTTTTGAATTTCACTGTATGTGACTCATTAAGTCCACTACTAAAATTTATATTTTTTTTGCTTTATAATTCTCTTAGTAAAAATCACTTAGTAAAAATTAATTTTTTTTCAATTACAATTTCAATGTACTATTTTATTTTTGTTAATTTTTTCTAGCAGTATCTTCGTCCCTTCATTGTTATAATATGATTGACGAAAATAAATTTTATCTCAAGAAATGGAGATTTGAATAACTTGATTTTTTTAATACAGTTGAACAATTAGAAAACTAAAAATATACCGCTTTAATGGATTTTAATTTTATAGGTACCGCATACATTTTGTTTTGTGAGTCAGCAGGAAAACTTTTTTATTTTTAAATAGTCATTTATTTTTATTTTTTAATTTGAACCCGAACCCGAACCTGAACCTGAAAAAAATACGAGTTTTGAACCCAAAAACTTTGCACCGTGCTGAAACTTAACCTAAACCCGAACCGAGAATTATTATTGATCCCCAACCGATCCCGAACCATAAACAAATTCCGGTTCAAGTCCCTGATTGAAACAGTGGTGATATTATGAAAAATATGTATTGCAATATGTTGAAGTATTTGCTCTAAATTCCATAGCAAATTCATAGATACTATCACAAAATTAATAATCATTTGTGAGTGCTTGCAAGCTATAGCAAATTTTGCTGGCCCCTTTATGATACTTAATTTTTTCTGTAAGGCTCGATTAGTTTTCAATAAATATCTTTTGGTGTGTAAAATTTGTTCAAATTTTCATTACAACAAAAAATTACCAGTAAATTGATTTTGATTTACAATGTTAGCGATTTGGAAAAGTTTTTTCAATCCTTATAGCTATATACTGTAGAACAGCGATTTCCAATCTGGGAGGCGCGGACTAGTGCAAAGGGAGGCACGAACATTAAAGAATAAATAAGAAATATATACATATATTATCTGTTCCTTAAAAGGACGTTACTGTGTAGTTTCAGACTGAAAATTATTGAAAAGGCAAAACTGATATATGTAATTATCATGCGATACTTAAAAAAATTCAGAGTGAAAACACTACCCTTAAGGGGTTACATGCTGTTAGAAGGCCAAAAAAGTGCTTTTTCAAGAATTTTTTTGAAGAAGACATTTATAATTTATCAATATAAAAATTTGTACACATATTATGGTAACTTTCAACTGTATTTTAACATTTTTTATTTCTAAAAATAATAATTTCGAAAGCGGCTACAGCGGTTCTCCAGGAGGTCTTCTAAAAAAAGACGCCTTGCGGTGACCACGATATCTCTGGACTGCATCTTTTAAAATAAAAAACCCAAAAGGATTTCTTTAAAGTAATGTATAATCTTGTACTTAATCGAAGGAATAAGCAAAATAATTTTTTTTACAAAATGGCGGCTTCTCAAAAAAAATCGATTTTCGACAAAAATTTGACCTTAAATTGTTTATAAAAAAATAAATATTTATCGGTGAGATAAAACCTTCGATTAGTTACTAAAAAATATTCTTAAGAAACTTGTGTTAATATTTGAGATTGATCGGTTCAACCGTTTCCGAGGAATAGTGGTCACCGACTTTAAAAACATAGAATTGAGAAAAACGTGCTGCCGCTTCGACCTCCTACATTCAAACGCTCTGAGACGTCTTTACAAATATGCGAAAATAATCGCCGGATTGACTTGAAATTTTCTGTGTGTATATTTAAATATATGTACATTACGAAAATGAAATAAAAAAATCGATTTTTGAAAATTCTAACTGTATATAACCCCTTAACTCCGGCCTCCTACTTTCAAACGCTCTGAGACGTATTTACAAATATGCGTGTAACTTCGAATATAATCGCCGTATTAACTTGAAATGTGTGTGTACTTAAATATATGAACATTACGAAAATGAAATAAAAAAAAAATTTTTTTTTTGAAAATTCTAACTGTATGTAACCCCTTAACACAGATTAAATGAAGTTTTTGCTAATAAATAAACAGATTCATCGCATTAAAAATAAATTTTATACGCAAAAAAATACATTTTATACCTTTTTAAAATATGTCTGTATAGTTTTATGAAATAAAGAGGGGGGGGGGCAAAATTAAATAATCTTTAAAGGGAGGCGTAGTTACATAAAGTTTGGAAACCACTGCTGTAGAGTGTCGAGGAATGCCTTATTGTAAGGTGACCAATATTATAAAAATAAAAAAGACAAAATTTCAAAATAAGGGTACCCTCCCTAGCATTCAGAAAACTCCTCAGAAAAAGGTCACTTTATTTTTGGACCTTGAAAATTTTATAAAATTTTTATTTTTTTATTTTTTTTAAACTGAATTAATTCTTGTAAATATGTATTTGTATTAGGTATATTGTACAATATACAAAAACAGAATTATGAATCATTTTTATAAATTTAAATTAAATATATTAATACATATGATTAATAATCATTATTGACGTAAATTTTACGTACATAGATTAACATATTAGTTTTAAAATATCAAAAAGGAGGACACTTTTCGAGGGAGGACAGAACCTACAAAAGGACTGTCCTCCCTAAAGGAGGACGGTTGGTCACCTTACTTATTGGCCAGGGCCTTATAGATATTTAAAAATCAAGTGAAGCAGTTTATCAATCAAAATTTTCTCTCCTTCAGTTTTGGGCTCTACTCTAAAGCTCTGATAACAACAGTCAAATCTCGATATGAGAGTAAAGGTCAATATACCACGATCTTCATGACGGGTTGAAGATTGTGATGAGGTCGAACGTAGCTCGCGTCCACCTGTATGTACACGTACCTACGCGTACATATGCATGTGTGTGTGTTGAGCGCGCGTTATAAATGCGGCGTGACGACGCGTCGGTCGCCACTCGACGCTGTGTACAGGTCCCGACACGGACACGTTCACTCTCTCACTCACTCGCGCGCGCTCGCACGTATAACATGTCTTAACCTGTGGTGCCGCACTCGTGCCAGATAATTTAGTGATCAAGCAGGCTGCTACCGCTCGCTCGCTCGCTGTTTGCGCGGGACTTTTGAATTACAAGGTGTAAGTACAATAACTATTTTATTGTTGTGAATTGTTTTGAAAGTTTTACTCCAATTTTTAATTGTATAAATCTGCAAATAAGATTGATTTTATTGGCATTGAATCACTTTTAAATATGTCAGTTAGAATGAAAATTTGTATTGCTTTGTTTCAAAATGTATTTATTTAACATTAGTTAACATTAGTTAGGCGGCTATTACACTATCAAATAAATATGTCAAAGATTTGATCAAATATTGAAATTATCATTATCTATGATCAGAGAAATATTATGAATATTATAAAAAGATGACTTATTACACTATATTTTTTTTTAATTTAACAAATTTTTATCACATTTAACATAGGCGGATATTACATTAATAAAAAAATGTGATAAAATTTCTTTGATCAAATAAATATTATATTTATTTGATAGTGTAAATAGCCGCCTTAAAAGAAATGAAAACTATTTATTTAAGATGAAATGGAAACAATTATATTTTTATTAATATGAAAACTAAACTAAGACACTTTCTGGATTTTAATTTAACTTCAGAATTATTATTTTCTATTGAATCTACGTATGTGAATTTTTTCTAGCTAAACACTGATGCTCCTCATCCATTTTTTTGACTCGTTATTTATCAATCAAATAATATTCGTACTAAATATTGTAAATGAAATTTTTATTTTTCTGTATAAAAATAAATTTTGATCTGTTTAGCTATCGAAATATAGAATTGTTGTCAAAATATCATACTATAGCATATTTTAAAAACTCTCTAATCAAGGGCCTAGTCAGAAAAAATTGTTGTTTGATATATAAATAAAACATTAGGATGTTGGTAATTTTTATCCAACTATTTTAGTGTCTTTAAATAATTTCTATATTTAAAAAAAAAATACTTATATCTCTTGTTAAAAACAAACATTTTTTCTAGATAAAAACTAATAATTTCAGTAAAAAAATTAATGTATGCCAGATATAATTGTGTAAATTATTAATTTATTTACAATAGCTTTCATTAAAGTGTTTTTATTTACCAATTCTTATTTTATTAAAAAGTTAATTTGAATTTAATTGAAATTATTAAATCTACAACTTTTTATAATGTGTGACAATTAATTAATTATTGATATTTGATTTTCATTAATTTATTGGTTTATTATACGATATTTACAGAAAATATTATTTTACCGCCGGCTTTGTTGACGTTATCGTTTTTATTTTGATTGAATAATGAATTTAAATTAGTTAATTATTATTTAGTAAAAATCAATTGGTAATTTAAAATATTATATAATTTGTACGCTGTAGGTGAAAATTTTCAATTATTTTATTAATTTATTTTTTTTTACTATTATTTTTTTAATTAAAGGAAAGTAAGGTGTATTTTTTTATTAAATCGATGAATATTTATATTATTTAAATTTTTCGGTGAAAACTACCCATAAAGTACTGTGTACATTACTGTATATAAAAATTAAATCCAAATAATGATTATATTAATTTTTATCGATAATTTATACTCAAAAATGGTTTCGAGATATAAATTTTTTCTCAAAAATATAAAATTTATTGGATTTAAATGAAAAGTTTAAGTTAACTAATTAAGTTATGTATACTTAGGGTTGAACTATTCGTTTTCTGCTTTAGATTCGGAAACATATAAATTACATATTTCGGTTCAAGAACTAAAATTGATTTAGGTTTGGGTTCGACAATTTTTTTACATTTGTAATACACTTATAAATTTAAATACTTAAAAAACGGGCAAGTGCGTGTTGTGCACGCACATGATAGGGTTCCGTAGTCATTCTCACTACGATTTATAAAAAAATAGTTATTTCAAAATTTTCGTGACTGAAGGGTTAAAATCAAAAAGTCATTTTATTATTGCATTATAGACCTATCAAATGACACTCCACTCAATGGGGTAGATGAAAAAAAATTGAGTCCACTTTTCAGTCTATGAAAGGGGGGTCCAAAATATTTTTGACAATGTTCGTTATAACTTTGCTAGTTTAGAAAATACATCGTGATTGATGGGTTAAAATCAAAAGGTTCTGATTAATTTTTTATTGCAATTTAGGAGACCTTTCTAACGACACCCCACTAAATGGGGTAGGTGATTTTTTTTTAAAACACTTTTCATTTTATGGAAAGGGGCATAAAAATTTTTTTTTTTTTTCAAAAATCTTATCATTTCTGTTTTTGGGTCATCACTCAACGACCGTATACCAAATTTCATCTTATTATGCCAAAATTTTTCAAGACGGACGGACGGACGGACATGGAGAAACTATAAGGGTTCCTAGTTTTCTACGGAACTCTAAAAATGATTCTTTTTTGTTAATGGCACATTTTTTCAATATTTTAATTGACTTCATCAGCATTACCAGATTAGACAATTAAACATGTTTTTTATTAGGTATATCATTAAAATTCCCAAAAAATGAATGAGTTTGAAAACTTAAAATTGACAAGTGTAAATGCTATTTTGTACTTGTCTTAAGTAAGTACGTACCTAATTAAAATTAATGAAAACATTTATAAGTACAATACAAGCTTTAAACAGCCTCGTTTCGTTAAAATTCTTATGTTATATTCGTGGTCTCATCTTATTCGAATTAAAATCTCGTTGAGTCGAAACAGAAATTTTCTCAATGGACATCTCTACCTCAGAATTTAGTCCACTATAGTACGTCTGGTACATAAAAAGACACTGCACTTTTTGATTGGGGTATGCCACTTTCTGTGGTCATACATAAGGTCAAAAGAAAGATTTTCAGATAGGGAGCCACTTTAAAATCCGTGTAGAACACTGTTATATGGGCTATCAAAGATAACCTCCACCAATGTTTTAAAATTCTTTAGTATATTTTAAAGTTATTATTGCGAAGATTATGTTTTGTCATTATTCATTTTTCTCTAAATCTTAAGGGTCCCCCACAATTTTTTAAAATCTGAAAATTTCATTTTTCTTACGAACTTAATATAATATATGTTAATATATATAATAACGTTTTTATCGTGCCCAATATAATTTTTTTACTTCATATAAAAAAGAAAGACATTTTTTTCAGCATTTCATTGATATCAAGATAATACTGTTTAAATGAACAAATTCTTTGGAAACCACCAGTTAAACTAAAAAAATATACTAATTTTGGATCATTATATTCAATTTTATTTGAAAAAGTTCATAATAGAATAAAATGTTTATAATAAAAATTATAGAGTACGTTATTTTTTACAGTTTATGTTCCATTCATTTTTGTGTATCTCTTACCAAATAAAAAATATATATATTTTTAAAAAGTTTAATTTTTTTTTTAAATTCATAATAGAATGAAATATTTATAACGAAAGTTGTAGAGATCGTTATTATCTATAATTTTATTTTATATTTGTCATCAGTAAGCCAAAATAATTTGTTTTATATATGAAAATACACGTACAATTTTTTATTGTATAAGAAAGTTCAGTGACATTCATGACAGATTTTACAATTTTTTAACTGTCCCATATGAAAAATTTGACCCCAACAAAAAATTTCATGTAATTAAAGGTATACAGAATAATCCAATATTAGTCCATTTTTCTTA
This sequence comes from Sialis lutaria, assembly GCA_949319165.1. Taxonomy (NCBI): domain Eukaryota; kingdom Metazoa; phylum Arthropoda; class Insecta; order Megaloptera; family Sialidae; genus Sialis; species Sialis lutaria. The sequence goes on from OX439238.1 coordinate 23,905,965, forward strand.
GTTTAACTCGCGATTTCTAAAGTTGTTCATTAAAATAGTATTATCTTGATATTAATGAAATGCTGAAAAAAATATCTTTCTTTTTTATATGAAGTAAAAAAAAATGCTACTGGGCACGCTAAAAAGTTATACAACAATTATGTTCGTAATAAAAGTGAAATTTTCAGATTTTCGAAAATTGTGGGGGAACCTTAAGATTTAGAGAAAAATGAATAATGATAAAAAATAATCTTCTCAATAAGAACTCAAAAATAAATAAAATAAAATTGAAATCGGATGACTATTAGCTGAGATAAAGCTAATTTTATAACACCGATGGGGGTTATCTTTGATAGCCCATATAACAATGTTCTACACGGATTTTAAAGATTTTAAAAATCTTTCTTTTGACCTTATGTATGACCACAGAAAATGACATACCCCAATCAAAAAGTGCAGCGTTTTGGCTTTATTTGCCACGTACCAGACGTACTACTACCCAAATAATCAAATTAAATTCGACATCACAAATCAACAAAAATCCTTCAACACAAAAAATGCCCAATAAAATAAAAAATCGTATGCTAATTGAATAATTTGATTCCGTTTGGAGCAATACATTTATTGCAATTAGCATAGATATGTCGTATATTGTGTACCTGTACCGGTGTAGGTACAACCGTTATTTCTACACTGAGATAACTAATAATTATGATTAATTGTTTAATACAGTTAGTGAATATTTTGTAGCCACAGTATAGCCACTTATATCTGTGTCGTTTATTCAGTAATATACCACTATGTGTGTGTTGTATGTTGAATAAGTTTAGATTATGTAAAATGATATGAATATTTATGTATGTAGATGAATTAACAGTCTAGGTTTCGCTTAACAAACAATCGTATAACGAAACATATTTTAGGTACCTGCGAATAGTTATTATAAAGGATGATTCGTTAATATTTTAAAAACAATGCAAGATAGAGAAAAATGTTTCGACTAAAAGTATAACCTTGGGTTGCATAAAGCAAAATAATCCACGATTAGTTAATCGGTTGTTTTAAAACCATTTTTACTACAATTCTAAAAAACAAACACGGTTATGATACATTTTATAAGGTAAACAACTATCATATTTAGTGTATTGCTCATTTACAAATTGAGATTAAGTTTAGAATTAACATTAATCATGGGTTGAAAACAACCGATTAACTAATCGTGGATTATTTTGCTTTATGCAACCCTAGGTAAGGGTTTAAAATGGCGCTGTTAAAATTAATTTTAGTGTAGGTTGAAGATCTGAAGGTCATATGGAGGTCATCTTCGTTTTTTATGGGGTTGATTATTTTTTATTACATAATCGTGTTTTTCGTGAAAGAAATAAAGAAGTTTCGTTGAAAAATTGTTTTTACAGCTTCAATTTAACAAATATTTGGAAGAACTTGATAGAAAAAATAGAAAACAAAAAATGTTTATTTTGATTTAGTGAAATTTGGAAAATTATTTTTGACTTTTATTATCGAATTTATCTAAACAAAAAAAAAATCAATTCTGACACTATTTTATTACGATTAACATACATACATACTTACATAGGTGAATTCTAATGTAATAAAAACTAAATATTTATTTCAAACTATTAATTAATATTGAAAAAATACAGGCTGTCCCATTTTAATCTATCACTCCCCTAATTTTGTTTATCTATTAATTAATGCTTATCCGATGTAACTGGAAAAATGATTTCAGATTAAAAAAAAATTTTTGTTTTAATATTTTGTAGAGCAAAAAAAATCCTGATATAAGTTTCCTAATAATTTAAAATTAAAATAAATATTTTTTATTTTTTACATTTTTCTTCTAAAGTTAATGGGTTTCGAGTAAAAAATTAGTAAATATCTAAAATCTAAAATTATTTTGTTACTTAAATATTAAAAGAAAATTAGGTCATATAAAATTTTTTTTGAAACAAAAGCTGCTTGTTTTTTTCCAAGCAATAAGGGCCTATTTGACCATGAATACGTCAAAAAAATCAAAAATTAATAACGCCGTTTTGGGTCCCCCTCAAAACCAAACAACTTTTATTTGAAGCATTTTTTGATTTTATTGATAGATAAAAAAAATTAGGGGGGTGATAGATTAAAATGGGACAACCTCTATAGTATCTCAATTTATTTACGAAAAAAATGTTTTTGTGTATAAAATAACATATATGTACAATTGTACATTTTTCCTCATTATGTTTACTAAAATTTTAGAAAAACAAAATCAATTTTCGTATTAAAATATGCAAGGCTTTTTTATTGCTCTTGTCAATTGGTATAGGTATTATTAAAAATATATAATATATAAACGCATTCAGTTAATGAACTACTCTATTATTAAAATAATAAACCCTTTACGACCGTGTCAGTTTTTTTAGCCTCCAAATTGTTCAATTAATGAATTTTCATTGACAAAACCCACACTAAGTTGGACTAGGTCATTTCGCGTGTACATCGCGACACCAAACTACATATCGTCGTTGTCATTTTAATATCTCCTATGTGCAAATTACAAAGTTTTGAATAAACTAACAAAAACTATTTAAAAAATTTTTACCAATTTTATCCGTTATAATATTCTTTTATCATAGCATAAATATTCTATTAATCTATTTTTTTTATTTAATATGGCTCACCTTTTATTTCGTAATTGAAAAACAAAATTTTTTTTTGTATTTTCAACTGTACATAGGAGGTATTAAAAGTTAATTGTTTTCACATAATAGATATAGTTAGATAGTAAAACTAGTTTTTATTAATTAACTAATTGCCACAGTTATATGCAAACGATGTAAATTATCTAGAAAACAACCCCCTTATGTGTATAAATTGAAAGTGAAGTTGACTTTTTTAATTTCTCCTATGTGCTGTAGATGACACATAGGAGAAATTAAGGATCAGCTATACGAGCATATCACATAGGATAAATTAAATTTACTTATTAGAAAGAAACGGAGATTGTTATACTATTGATATATTATTGAACAGATAGAGAAAAAAAAGACCAACCGTAATATTAAAAAATATCATTTTTGAAAATATTGTCACATAGGAGATATTAAAATGACAACGACGATATATAAATCTTTACCGAATCTCATAAATCCCAACGGACATTTCAATCAATTGGATTTACAATAAAAAACCACCCTGAATATGTTTGAGCCGGGTAATTCGGTTATCGGTAGTACAGAAAGCGTTGTTACCGATTATTGTGCTTTAATGGGTTTTGTTGAAACTTTTTGATGTGCAGCTTTTAAGGTGAAATTTTGGAAAAATTCGTAATCGGTTAGTGTTTTTGAATAATGTTTTTATTGCCTGGGGTAAATCAGGTTAGAAGTTTTGTATTTTTTCAGTTCTGTGTATTTTTTCACATTTTTGTGTACACGGAAAAAAATATACTGTAAGAATTACAGTTTTTCTTGTTTAGCCCGGGTAGTAAGATAAACCTATAATCAGGCCCGGATTTACCATGTAGGTAGTGTAGGCACGTGCCTAGAGCGGCAAATTTAGAAGAAATATTGAAGAAAAAAAAGGTCTTCACACTTTCTTTTTAATAACTGATAATGTTTTTACATGAACACCTAAAAAAAACAAACTTTTTTTATTTTTATTCGATCAAATTTTTTTGAAAACTTCTAGTACCACACGGAGAGGGCGGAAATTTTCGCAACTGCCTAGGGGCAACTAATTTGTAAATCCAGGCCTGCCCATAATATTTTGCTCTCTGAAACTGTACTTAAGTAATATAAGTTTAAGCTGTAATGTTTGCATTTTATCAATCAATTTATATTGAGTATCTTATGAAATTTCTAAATTATAGTACTATACGACAATTTTCCATGATTATTTTGCTTCTTTTAAAAATCACTCGTTATTTTTCGCAAATTATATTTTTCCGTGCTGAATTTAGATTTATTTTAGAACGCCCAAATTAAATTTTATTTTTTATTTGAACATGTGATGGTACCAATTTTAACAGTTGGCCGAGGAAGTTAGTTTAAGCCAGTTTGAATGTGAACATAGTTGAGGGAGCTTTGGCCCCTTAAGAAAAATGTTCCCAAAATGTACATGTAAATACTGAAAAAAAAACAATCTGATTTCTCGGTTTAAAATATTGATTTTACATTGATCATTTATATTTTAATGAAATTTTTAAATATTTTATTTTTGCATAATTTTTACTTTTTGTAGTATTAAAAAAGTAAAACTAGTTTTATAAAATATATTGGAATTATATTGATAAAAAAAAATTCGAACTACAACTCATTCAATAATGAATGTTACTACGAGTTACAATTCTGCATTGTAAATTTTATTGGGTGACATCTGAATTAGTTAAAAATTATTTCTCTTATTGTAAAGTTTACCGAACGGCCAATCAATAAGTAATTAATGGGATTGTAATTTTAACATTATAATAGACAACTATACGAAGAAAACCAATCTGATTATTAAAATTTACAACGTCATGGTGTAGCTACTATATTATCGTTTTCCAATGTTGCATTGCAATCCAAACAAAAGTAATACGTGATTAATTCTAATGACAATGTGTTGTTGTAAAGCTTACTAATGAAAAAGTTCAGAGTAATGAAAGTTCACAATGAACGTGCCAATATATTTAAATTTACAATAGAAAATTGTGTATTTAATATATTATTATCATAAAATTTGCGTATAAAAAATGTAAATTAAAGGTATGGAGAACCATACACGACTTCTATGTTCCATAAAAAAAATGTATAATAAATAGATTTACTAATATTATATTATCTATAATCTATATACATACAGGGTGAGGCATTTAAAGTGTTGAAAAAAATGTTTAAACGAAAAAATGTTTGGTTGTTCGAATATTAATATTATTTTTTATTTTAGTATAGCCTTCAAGGTTATTTGAAGACCAACATAATTTTTTTCAAATAGGAACCTATAGTTTTAATTTAATAATCTTTTTCTACGTGAAAAACACGAATCTTTCATTGAAAAATTTTTTTTGAGCAACTTAATCTTTATACAGGCTGTCCCATTTTAATCTATCACCCCCATATTTTTTTTATCTATCAATTAAATCAAAAAATGCTTCAAGTAAAAGTTGTTTGGTTTTGAGGGGGACCCAAAATGGCGTTAATAATTTTTTATTTTTTGGGCGTCTTCATGGTCAAATAGGCCCAACTTTTTTTTTACAAATGGAAACCTATATTTTTTATTACAATATCTTATTGTTTGCAAAAAAAACAAGTAGCTTTTGTTTCAAAAAATTTTTTGTATGACTTCATTTTTTTTAATATTAAACAAAAAATTTTAGATTTTAGAATTTTACTAATTTTTTATTCGAAACCCATTAACTTTAGAGGAAAAATGTAAAAAACAAAAAATGTTTGTTTTGATCTGATATAACTAGGAAAATTATATCAGGATTTTTTGTTAACTTTTGCTCTTCAAAATATTAAAGCAAATAAAAAATAAAATAAAAAATCTGAAATAATTTTCCGTTATATCATATTAAAAAAACATTTTTTGTTTTTTACACTTTTCCTCTAAAGTTAATGGGTTTCGAGTAAAAAATTAGTAAAATTCTGAAATCTAAAATTATTTTGTTGAATATTAAAAAAAAGTCATACAAAATTTTTTTTGAAACAAAAGCTACTTGTTTTTTTTGCAAACAATAAGATATTGTAATAAAAAATATAGGTTTCCATTTGAAAAAAAAAGTTGGGCCTATTTGACCATGAAGACGCCCAAAAAATAAAAAATTATTAACGCCATTTTGGGTCCCCCTCAAAACCAAACAACTTTTACTTGAAGCATTTTTTGATTTAATTGATAGATAAAAAAAATATGGGGGTGATAGATTAAAATGGGACACCCTGTATATGATATCTAACAAAATAATTTTGAGAATTTGCAAATTCAATAATTTTTTACTCAGAAATCATCAATTTTAGAAAAAAGTACAAAATACAAAAAATGTTTATTTCGTTTTAATAAAACTTGGAGAATTTTTATATAATTTTTTTTAACATTTCGTTTTTTTGCTGAAATAAAATAAATAGAAAAAGTTTTAAAATTTTTAAAACAATTTTTCAAGATTTGTTAGACTCAAATAAACATTTTTTTTATTTGTACTTTTTTTCTAAAGTTTATGGTTTCTGAGTAAAAAAATATTGAAAGTCCAAAATCTCGAAATTATTTTGTTAGATATCTTGGAAATCTTAGGTTGTTCAAAAAAAAAAATTAAAATTAAAAATGTATAATAACTTGTCCTGACTGACTGACTGAATGATTCATCTAAACCCCTTGGCCTAGAAAGGTGAAATTTCGTGAGTAACTTCCTATTATGATGTAAGCAGTCACTAAGAAAGGATTTTTCGAAGTTCAACCCCTACGGGGGTAAAAGGGGGTGTTTAATTTTTGTATGGGTAAAAAAGAGTTTAATATTTCATCCCCTGTCACTTATGGAGAGTTGTTATAATTAGTTTAACTCGATCCGGCGGGAAGAATACCACAGGGTTAGGGGGATTTAGGGGGAAAATCAATCCCGTATCTTGCATCGAGATATTCACAATTTAGTTTAATGAATAAAAAGCAAAACATTTTTTTTATATTTCACCCCTGTTAACCTCTCACCCAGTCGGAAAAAAACACGAGGGTGGGGGTTTCGAAATCTACGCGAGCGAAGCCGCGAGTAACTGCTAGTAAGTACATAATCGAATATGCATATACCATACGATAGTTTTTTTTTTGTGTGCAAAGAATAAAATTTTTACTTTTGAATCTAGAGAGTGACGTAGTTATAAAAATGGGGGGCCCAGATAATTTTTCAGAAAGGGGTCCTTGCCAGGGAATTTTTAAAATTATTTCACCCTCCTCCCTACAATAATATTTATTGCTTAGAATTTTGAAGGGATGCATTTGAGGTATGGCTACGGAGACGTTTGAAAAAAAGTGATTTATGTAAAAAAAATATTTTGATGGTACAATACTAAAATGAAAAACAGTCAATAAAATAACATGCCAAATTTAAAAGTTTTCATGATTTTGATATTCAATTTTAAAATAAAATAAAAACGTAAAATAGATAAACGAATATGGATAACTGAAATATCAGCTTTTTCACTAAATTTTTTGATTGTTTCGATTCTAAAAAAAATCACAAATAAAAAAAAATCCTATACCATTTTTGGGGCCCCCCTGATGCTCGGGGCCCCGGACAATCTAACCGGCCAGACCGGCGGTAGTTACATCACTGAATTTAGATTATACTTTTTTTTTGTAAAATTGGACCCCTATTAAAAAATGTATACCTTTTAAGGTTTTCTAGCTTTGATTTGAATATGTATCATCTATATCTATAAAAGAGTTTGTCCTTAACCACTCACTCACTCACTCACTCACTCATATATCAACGTACAGCCCAAACCCCTGGACCTAGAAACGTGAAATTTCGTAGGTACCTTCCTTTTATGATGTAAGCACCCACTAAGAAAGGATTTTTCGAAATTCAACCCCTACGGGGTTAAAACAGGGTGTCAAAAATATTTTTTTGTTCGCATTTAATTGAAACTTATCGAACATACTCTAAAATATAAATAGTGAAACTATTATTTCAGCATTTCCCAAAACTTAACCCTTATGGTGCTAGGAGGGTGAAAAAATTTGTAAAATAGTTTTTTTTTGTATTCACCGAATGAAACATGACATAAGTAGGTACTCAAGAGAAATATCAGTTACGAAAATTCAACCCCTATGGGAATAATAATAATAACTGTTCATGATATTAAAATAAATTCGGACAAATTAATATTCAATTAAAAATGAAAGTTCGACGGGGACTAAGATGGATTTAATCTGCAATAAAAGAATTTGATATTCAACCTCTAATGGCGAGAGTAGACGGGGGTTAGTTTAAAAATTTTTTTAACTAAGATCCGGGATATTTACGTTTTTTTATAAGTAATGAATGAAAATCAATATATAAAAAATGTAATATGTCATCCCCTATTACTTATAGAGGGTTCTAATTAGTTTCGAAGTTTACGCGAGCGAAGCCGCGGGATTCCGCTAGTGATATAATATTTTTCACTTGAGTTGCAATTGATGCAATCAAGAATCGCAATTAACTATGCGGCGTGAAGTTACGTAACAACAGTATAGTTATGTAACTGTGACCACCCCACGCTGGCCACCCAATATCTCTGTGCAGATTAGTTGCGGCGTTATTGAGTTTGTGTAATTTTAATAGAAAGTTCTGTCGCTCATCTATGTGCATATAAAGTTATCGATATTAACTACATATATTATAACGGACATTTAGTTTTGACCCAGTTTTAATGTACCTATTAACAATAAATAAATTATATTTCTATAGATACATTGGGGTACATGAATATATGTCATTTTTGTCAAGGGTTAAAAATATAGACAAAATATCACATTGAAATTATATAAACCGGATGTTTTTAAGGACATTCCAGTGAAATATTTCCAAAATAACAAATTTTCATAGAAAATGATCCAAACGAAAGTTTCATGGATTTGAAGGGGCTAAATATTGACAACATGGGTTGACCTTAAAAATGTCATCATTTTGGGTTTTCAGGTTCGACTTTTCTTTTTCAAATGTAAACCCATATTTTTTGTTGTAGATTCGTAATTTATGAGAAAAAGTAGACAACTTTTACCTGGATTATTTTTTCTGAAAATGTCCATTTTTATGAAACAAAGCATAACAAAAACAAATTTCTGGATATAAAATTATTTTTTGCTCAGAAAGAACCAATTTATAAGAAAAATTACAGAAGAAAAGAAGTGCTTAGATTTAGGCAAGGATTCTCAGAGAATTTTTTTAAAAGTTATAAATAAAAAAAATAAAACAAATAAATAAAAATTATCCGATAATTCTTTTTAAAATCCAAGCACTTTTTGCCTCTATTATTAAAAAAATAGTTTTCGAGTAAAAAATTATTTAAAATCCAGAAATTAGTTTGTTTTACTCCATATCATAAAAAATTGACATTTTCAGAAAAAATGTTTCAGATAAAAGTTACTTATTTTCCCCCGTTAGTTATGAATCTGCAACAAAAAATATGGGTTTAAATTTGAAGAAGAAAAGTTGAATCTGAAAACCTATCATGGCGACCTTTTCAAGGTAAACCTTTAATAATTGAAAAACGGAGAAACTGTGGTTTCTTAGTCACTTAAACTAAAAATACACCTTAACCACAAAATTTATGTCACTCGATACGTGTTTCGACTTCACATGAAGTTCTCATCAGGAACCTAACGATTCCAGACGATTTCAGTCTGGAATCGTTAGGCTCCTGATGAGGACTTCTTGTGAAGTCGAAACACGTGTCGAGTGACATAAATTTTGTGGTTAAGGTGTATTTTTAGTTTAAGTAAACCTTTAATGTCAATATCTACCCCCCTCAAAGCCATGCACCTTTTGTTTGAAAATTTTCTCTGAAAATTCGTTATTTTGGAAATAATCCGCTGGAAAGTCTTTAAAAAAAACACCCGGTATAATAGTTTTAGCTTCAAAATGCTTTTTTAGATTTGATCTACATTTTTTTGTTATTTGATATTATTAAAATTTATTTATGTCAAAGTTATTACAAATCATATTTCTAAACATGGCAGGAAAATGCCTTCACCTTAAATTTTGTCGGCTTGTTATTAAAAAAAATCAAAAATAAATAAATAATAACATAAAATTCATAATTATTTGCTATTTATAAAATAAATCACATTTAATTCACTTCATGCACAAATCGATTTTTTTTCATATTCGAAGAAAAAAGCAACAACAATAAAATCTTTCCAACGTCACTTCCGGAACAAGGGCGACCTTATACCGGAAGTGACGTGTGTCGCTCTAGAGACGCGCCACATTCAAATTCAAGTGTAATTATTATTTTCTTCACCTCCTGGCCTTGACATTTCAAATGTTAAATGTTTCTAATTATCTGGATACAGACAGTAAAAAGATACTCCGATTGCCAGTGTATATTTTTTTCGTTCTTTTTGACGTTATGAATGAAAGTTTTAGTATCAATGTAAAATTGTAAAATAATATAAAATACGAGTATAAGGCAATGTATTTGGGAAACATTAATTATAACAATATCGATGCTTATAGCAAATGAAAAATATTTTTTTAATCTTTAAAAAGTATAGTGGCGTGGCGAAAACTTGTGCCCTCGTTACGACGAACGAATTTTATGAATTTTAAATAATATAAATTAGTATGTATAGTATACATACTAATTATACATTGTATATGTTACTGTAAAAGTCCGAAGTGAGGTAAATCCTAGAATTTACCGGTAAAACCTAGGTTTTACCTCAGTTCGGGCTTTTACAGTAACATATACACTAATACACTTACTTGAAAAACGGAGAAACTGTGGTTTCTTAGTCACTTAAACTAAAATTGCACCTTAAACACACTAGTTATGTCACTGGACACGTGTTTCGACTTCACAAGAAGTCCTCATCAGGAGCCATTCCAGTCTGGAATCGTTAGGCTCCTGATGACGACTTCTTGTGAAGTCGAAACACGTGTCCAGTGACATAACTTTTGTGGTTAAGGTGCAATTTTAGTTTAAGTGAGTATGTACACTGTCAATCTAAATTTTGGCTACAATTACCTTCAAATATACAGCTTTATTTTTAGTCTGGTGCAGTTAGCCGTAAAAACTGCAAAACCTCTGTACTCGTCTATATGTATAGTGATTGAATTTTCATGAGACATTAAATATTTTTTTAATACAAAAGATTAAAGTTTATATGAAATTCAATAAAAAAAATTCCACAAAAATCCATTCACTATATAGACGAGTACAGAAGTTTCACTGTTTTCACGTCTAACTGCATCGGGCTATTTAAAAAAAAAAACATTTTCAAGGGGATGTTTTTGCAAGACTGGGTAGAGGTGACAAGTCAATTTTTTGGTACATAATACTATTTGTAGTACTATTATGGGTTGAAATTTTAGATTTTTATCTGGTCCCCCACCAGAATTATTGAGCTTTGAAAAATGCTATTTTTTTTCAAATTTTCAAACTTTGAGAATTTGGGGTGTCAGTCTTAGGGTTCAATTTTGATCTGTGAACATAACTCGTTCCCACTTCTTTGCAAAAAAAATTTACTTGTATCTTACCCCTTCTTGCAAAAACATCCCCTTGAAAATGGGAATTAAAAAAAATAGAGATACGAGTTCAAGCTGAAATGTAACACTTTAAGACTACATTTCGAATAAAATGTCTATATTATCTTGTAGCTAGTTTTTTTTAATAATTTGGTTTTAGTTTCATGTCGATAGGATAAATGATGCTGAGATATTAGTTTCCGCAAACCCTTGAAAGTGCAAAAAATACTGTGCCCTGTAGAATAAATATGGCCGTTACGCGAAAACAAAAAACAAAAAAATTAAAATTATGTCATTTTGAATTACCAACATGTTAGGGTAATTGCACACAAAATTTCATTTTTTTAAGAATGGTCAAGTAACCAGTGCTGGACCACTGATATGGAATGACCCATAACTAATTAAATAATTATTAGCAATATTTTTTGAATTTAAAAGATTAAAGGCCTTACGATTAGAAACTCTATGAAAAAAGTCCCATGAAAATCCATTCACTATAGACGGGTTCTGAGTTAAAAAGCTAACTACACCGGACTATTTATAACTGTCAGGATTCTCCATGAAGCTATATATTTACTATTCATTAATTAGTATGATCTTAACTTCTGTTAGATAAAGAAATCACAGTAGTATTATTATTTACCTTTGTGCTCGATAACAGATTAAGTTGTGTATTCCAAGTTCTTTGAGTTATTATAAATATATTACCTATGCAATAACTGTATGAAGGCTACATAATTAACATCGCAGGGTATTTATTAAATTAATAATATAATTAACTGTCCAAACTTATAAAAAATACTTATATCTCTAAAAAAGTTAAATAGGTAAATAAAAAAATAGATATTACTGTAGCTTTAGAATTTATTAAAAAATAAAATATTTTGTATTTTTTTTGTGTAGTCCAGTGCCAATCCGACTTTTTGAGGCCAAAAAACAGGATAGCGATGGTGGGAATCGTTGCTTAAGATTATTACAAAAAGAGGGGAAAAAATGCACCTCTGCACATGTAGCGGTTTCGAAGGGGGGTGGTTTTTAAAGGTTGAAAATGGTTTTTTGCGATTTCCGACGAAGTGCGACTTTCTATCGAAAAATGGTCTACAGTAAAGTTGTAGATAAAAAATAAATCTACAATTTTGTTTCAAACCAATTTACAACATAACCTCAAATTTTCCGAGATAATGGCGAAATACCGTTTTTTTGAATTTTCGAGTTTTTTATATCAAAAAAAACTTCAAAATACTTGAAATTTTCATGAAATGTATGTTTTGAAGTCCTTTAATTTTACCGATCTGTTCGGAATTTTAAAGTTAAATATTACCTGAAATATTAACGTTTTCCGAAAAAAATGAAATTTTTTCAATCGAAAAATTGATCGTAGAAATTTTCGATTTTTTAACTTTTAGGGGGCTCAATTTTTTCGTATTGAGACAAACTTTAAGATAGATAAAAAATTAAAATACCTTTACATTTAAAAATTTTGTGAAAAATACATCGCCGAAAATCGCAAAAAACCATTTTCAACCCTTATAAACCACCCCCCTTCGAAACCGCTACATGTGCAGAGGTGCATTTTTTCACCTCTTTTTGTAATCATCTTTAGCAACGATTCCCACCATCGCTATCCTGTAGAGAATTTTTTTTCTCCTCAAAGGCTTTGGCACTGGGCTAGTGATTTCTCAGAATTTTTAAATTATGATTTTGTACATTCTGTTACTATATCATAGGTATTAATTTTTGATAAAATATACAGGCTTGATTTGTGAACTCGTTTTTCCTGGCTAACAACTTGATATTTCATACGGTTTTTCTACGAAATCTGATAATTTATAACGATGTATAAAATATAGCTAATGACAATGTTTTGATAAATGAAATATACGCTCGATAACAGAATGTTTATATCTAGAGAAAATACAAATATGTTTTGAAAATGTATTTGTAGTACTTCACATGAAAAGCTGTGTAATTTGTTTAGAGTGATTTTTCTCTCCGTGTAGAATATTTTCACATTTAAAGGCACTTGTATACTTTTTACAAATATATGCTTGGGTTGAGAATTTTTATAAATTAATTTGATTTTATATGCAAATCAACTCATTTATACGATTTCACGAATCCTTAACAAATTGAAGGAATATGGAGTTCTTAATTTGATTTAACTATCATGCTATGGCATTTAAATGATTAATAAATGTAAATTAAATTTAAGATTATATTTTTGAAGAAGATTTGCAACTACTTCACAATTTCCACTATTTTAATTATTTATTTATTCCAAATGTTTTCTTATGTTATTTTTTATTTTGGGTAAGAGTTGATATACGTAAATAAGGGTTTTTATAACTTTGAATATTTATTTTTTAACATATTCCGTTTTTGTTTGAGATATTTTGTGATATAAACCGCCCAAGACTAAAAATGTATGTGAAAATAGAACTGGCTGTATTAGGGTGTGTCATTTTTGAGCAACTTTTCAACTAAAAAACAGGCTAAAAATTTTTTAGAAGGTGAAAAAAGAAGCCTCTAAAAATTTGAGCTCTTAATATTAACATCAAGTGGTGCCTGTTCCTAACTTTCCATTTCCCATTTAAATAACATGAAAAAAAAAATTTTTTCTTATTTTTGTAGCTTGACATTTAAGCATTGTAAAAATGATCTGAAAAGTTATTTTAGTAGGAAATTGAACGCTCTACAAAAAAGTTCCGATTTATTTTTTTTACAGAGTGAGCCGTTCTGAAGATATTCAAACTTAAAGTTACAAATGTATGAAATTATGACTTTTATTGATAGTAAATAAAATAAAATGCAAAAAAAAATTGAGATGTAAGTATTATTGTTTTTTTCTACAACCGTGCTAAAAAGTAGGCTTTTTCTTTGTCATTTCAGTGCGTAAAGTAGTACTTTTGCGCTCGCTGTGCGACAAAGTTACTTTTACGCACGGCGAGCGTAAAAGTGTTTCTATAGTAACAGTAACACATACATTTTCATATATTAATTTGGATTTTGTCGGTAGTAGATTTGAAATTACCGATTTTGCAGCTTCCGATATTTCTGGCGGCATGCAATTTTCATTATCACTTTCCATATTATCCATATTATTATAAAATTACAATAATAAAATCACAGAATAAAATACGTGAGTGAAAATAATCCACAAATAATCTGAATATAAATGTCAAACAATAACAATATTCATTTGTTTTTTCAAAATTTAAGTACTTGATTTAAATTTCAATATTAATAATTAATATGACAAGTTATTATTATTTAATTAAAATATTCTGTCCGCGCAACCACCGCGGTAAGCGAATTTTATTTGATAAAAAAATAAAATAAAAAATAATTAAATGTGTTAAAAAAAGTTGGCTTTGAAATTTTTTAAATTTTTTATTGATTATTAACTTTTTACTCTACATAATAAACAAAAAAATAAAATAAAAAACTTGTAAAAAAAAAGTTCCACATCGGGACTCGAACTCGGCATTCTTAGTTTACAATCTCTACAATATTTTTTTTGTTTTTAAAATATCAACCAAACGGTACCTTATACCGAAAAATCACAAGAGACACAATAATTTTGTTTTATTGAGAGGATTCCAAAACATATTTGATATTATCAATCCGATATTTAATACCCGTGATATGATTTTTTTTCGGTTTTGAACGGCCGCCATTTTGAAATCCATAAAGGAATTTCGCTGACTAACGAACTTAACCGAGGTATTCGTGAGATCGATTTTTTAACCAAGTTTCAAAAAGATCGGAAGTAATCCTGGAAGGCTAGAGAGTCCACTCGAAACGGCAGATATACATATATATATATATATATATATATATATATATATATATACATATATATATATATATATATATATATATATATATATATATATATATATATATATATATATATATATATATATACATACAGTTTTGAACGGACCTCATTTTCGTGATCTCAAGATCAAGTTTGATAAAGATATATAGTTTTTTTTCCGAAGTTGCGTCATGATGGTGATAGCAATAGCTATATTTTTCTTCGAAAAATTCGCTAAAATCATATTACATTATTCTTAATATTATAATAAGGTTTTAGAAAAAATATTGTGTGCACCTCGGGTGTAAAGTGCGTTTTTCGCACTCGCGTGATTGTTAATCTCGGCTAACGCCTCGATTAACAAACATTCCCACTCGTGCGAAAAACAGCCACTTTGCGCCCTAGATACACATATATCTATTCTATACGAAAATAATTATTTTTTCTTGAAAATAATTTTTAATAAATTTTTAGTTTAATAAAATAAAAGTCATAATTTCATACATTTGTAACTTTAAGTTTGAATATCTTCAGAACGGCTCACTCTGTAAAAAAATAAATTGGAACTTTTTTGTAGAACGTTCAATTTCCTACTAAAATAACTTTTCAGATCATTTTTACAATGCTTAAATGTCAAGCTACAAAAAAAAAAAAAAATTTTTTTTTCATGTTATTTAAATGGGAAATGGAAAGTTAGGAACAGGCACCACTTGATGTTAATATTAAGAGCTCAAATTTTTAGAGGCTTCATTTTTCACCTCCTAGAAAATTTTTAGCCTGTTTTTTAGTTGAAAAAAAAAAAGTTTCTCAAAAATGACACACCCTAGGCTGTATATTAAAAATAAAGGCCAAAAAATGTATGTGACTTAAAGACTACCTATTGTTAGTTAATTAAATATATATTATACTAATTCTAACGTGGTATTTAATTTCAATATGAGTTTGCGAAGTCTTGTATAATCATTTACATACATTGTTTGTTATCTACTAACAGTTTGGAGTTTCTCAAGCAGCTTTAGTTGGTTCCAGATGTATTTATTTCGTGTCAGTATGTCTGATGTATACATCCTTAAATAGTAAACGTAAGTTGTGGGAAGTTTTGACTATTTAATGTCACTGGAGGAAAAGGTGACAATAATTGACTTTGGATTCGTTCGCTCCAGATTTGTAACCACATTTGTATGATATGGGAGTATTTCAAAGCAAACATTATGAGAAATAATGACAACATCTGCCAACGCTGGTTTATAGAAGTTCTAAAGTATACAGCGGGTATAATATTGGTCCGAATACATTTTATTTTAGAGATACTGGATTTAATTAGAAAAATAGAATGATGAAAGTACTCTTGTTTAACCTGTTTCCCAAGTAACATTTTAGTGTTAGGTATGGTAACATTCGTTAAAGCTTACATAAACTTTATCGAAAGGCTGACTACAACTACTAAGGTGGGTGGACCATGGAAGGCCACCTTAAGGAATAAACAGTTATTATTCCTTTATTTACTGGATAAACGAAACAAACAAAGTATTAAGTAACACATTTTTTTTATTATGTAACTTATAAAACATTTTTTTTATTACAGAGTTAATGATCATTTATTAATTCTAAGTTTAATTAAACTCTTCCAAATGGCCTTGCAAGGAACAAGGTTCCACACAAGGCCAATATAATAAATCATTCGTTTAACTTAAAACTAAACGTTGTGACAATCAAAATATCTGCTTAATATCTAACTACATAAAAAGGTATTTCATTAAAATGAAACATTAAAGGCTTACCATATTAAATTCACATAAAAAATACTCAATGAACATTACTTGAACACTATCGTAAAACTAAGAACGTATTCGTGAAAATGTTTTTAAAATAATTTTAATTATATCGATATTAAATAAGTTGCCCATAAATGAAATAAAAAAAAATTATAACCGACATATTGTTAGCATAGCCAACTGTCAATTTTTTGATCGGCCTTACAAGGAACCATTGGCTTTCCTAGGAACACTACCGATATTTTAACTAAAATGGAAATAATGTAATAATTGTTTTCTTCAGTACCATAGCAAACCCTTATATATCAATTCAGAGTAAAAAAATTAAAGAAAATAATAGTTTATTTACTTGAAAACTTACGTTTTGCTGTGAGCACGTATTATAATTTTAACCTCGACGACAGAAGTCAATAAAGGATGGGACGGCACAGACAAAATAGCGGCCTGAGTGACTCGCCGCCGCGTCTGTGTTCTTGAGTTCGATGGATGTTAGTGTGAGTAGAAAGAATTTGTCATCGCCTGGCAAAAACTACGACTTTTTAATATTTTTAATAAATTTGCCTTACAAGGAGCATGGCCTTCCATGGTCCACCCACCTTAATACCTTTTTTTGCTTATTTTTCATTAATCTATGGTAGTATGTTTATATCTAAAATCAAACTGGAAATCTTATGTGGAGCGAATTCAAAGAGCTTTGATACGATGGGTAGTATGCTCATTCGTCTATAGGAATTTATATGTTCTGTACAGTTTTGAAATACTACTATTTATTGATAATACCTTAAATCAGAGACTCTTGACAAAACATAAATAAAGTTGATACCGTCTCGTTTAAAATTTAAGCGGTATCTCTGTGAAGTTTTGTTCGAAATTAAGCAAATATCGTCTCGTTAAACAATAGCAGTTTCATTTCGGTCTGCAACAATTCAATACATACAACAAAAACTGAACAAGTTGAATAGATTCCATATATAGTATTATCGGGTTAATTCAATATATGTATGTATAAAATATACATACAACTAATCATTATTTGTAATGAAATACAAACAAATATCAGACGTGATAAGTTTTGTAGTTAAAATCTCATACGAAGAACTTATGTATAACTTATCTCCCCATTCATCTCTTTCGGAATACGTTGTATTTAATTAGTATTCTATTAACAGGTATGCTCGACAATCGTTTCTCTTTAGTGCAGTGAATATGTACGACACCACTTGTGGAATCATTTTGAATACGTTAAAACTTTTCAATGAAAACTTGGCTCACATCAATTGTAATGAAGAAGTGTGTTTCTATTATATGCTTTGGTTTTAATTGAATGGATGTAGTACTTACCAAGTATTTAGATTTAATTGTAAATTCAATATATATGTAGAATTTAACCTTTAAATAAGTCTCGCCCCAAAAATCTAAATATGTACCTATATAAAATAGTTTGTCCTTAACCACTCACTCACTCATTCATCAACGTACAGCCCGAACCCCTGAACCGAGAAACGTGAAATTTTTTAAGTGTCTTCCTTTTATAATGTAAGCACCCACTAAGAAAGGATTTTTCGAAATTCAACCCCTATTTTTTCACATTTAATTGAAACTTATCATACATACACTACAATACAAATAATGAAACAATTATTTCAGCATTTCCCAAAATTTAACCTCTAAGGGGGATGGAAATTTTTTTTAAGATATTTTTTTTTGTATTCACCGAATGAAACAAGTAGGTACTCTACAAGACAAATAGCATTAACGAAAATTCAACCTTTATGGGAATGGGGGTGGGGGTAAAATTTTGATATATTTATCTTCATAACTGTTCATGATATTAAGGTAAATTCGGGCAAATTAATATTCAATTAAAAAAATTAAAAAATTCGAAATTCAAGCCCTACTAGCATGGGACGGGGATGATGATGGCTTTAGATATGTTATCTGTATACATGCTTTACTTATAAAGGTAAATTCGGGCAAAATAGTCATCTATTAAAATAAAAATTTCTACAAAAAACCCATAATGGCGGGGGTAGACAGAGTGTGTGTTTTTGATATGTTTATCTGTATAGCTGCTTAAATTATAATGGTGGAATCGGGCAAAATAATCTGCAATAAAAAAACTCGATATTCAACCCCTAATGGCGGGGGTAGGCAGGGGGTGGTTTTTTGAGATAGTTACGTTTTTTTATAGGTAACGAATAAATATCAATATAAAAATATGTAATATATCATCCCTTATCACCTATGGAGGGTTGTAATTAGTTTCAAAATTTACGCGAGCGAAGCCGCGGGTATCCGCTAGTATTAAATAATTAATAGAACGGTGTTTATTGTCAACTATTTTAAATAGTTTTATTGAAAGTAATTTGTATAGTACATAACATTGTAGTACATTTTTTATACCAGAGTGAGTAGTTAAAGGTAAAGTATGCAGTATGATTAATAAAATAAAAATTCTCATTTATAAATAAACATTAACAATGTTATTTTGGTAGTTCTCTCGATACGACGATACATATACTGCGTAAATTACATCAATATCACCACTGAAGTCTTAAACTGCATCACTTATTTATAAAACAAAGTAGCGCAACTTCCAAAGTACGAAAAAAATAACGAAAATACATGTACTTATAGTACCTGTATAAATAAATTAGATTTTGAACTGAATTTTTTGGTAACATTAAACTGTGTCTTACATATAGTACGTCATACATAATTTACTTTCGTGACAATGGATAAAATAAAATTCTTAATAAAGGTTATTGGCCTGTTTCACACATATGTGGTTCCATTCAGTTCGGTTCGTTTTCGGTTCTTTTTCGGTTGCTGCCGACAAGTGTGAAACGGTGCTTCAGTTTGTATTCGGTATCTAATAGAAATCGTAGAGCACTGAATACTCCCTTGACACGAACAGGTTTCATCAGGTTTCTATTAGGTATACAAACACGTGTCCAGGGAACAGAAAGCAATCAACGCGTTCATACACACACGGTTCAGTTTCGGTTTTAACCTGATAGCGATAGCGAGTATTATTTTTTTGAAAGTTTTGTTGCGGTTTTTCTAATACAATGAGCGGTTTGTTGATGTAGATCGGCTGATTTCTGCAGTGCAATCTAAACCAGTGCTGTGGGATAAAAGAAAATAGTGTAGAATGCTCCAAATTCCTGCCGTAATGTGATGAGAGGGTGCTCCCAATGAATTCTAGTATTCCTCCATTAAAAAAAAAAATTATAGAGAAACAACATGGCAGCAACTTGCTTTGTCTCCCCATGGAGAGAAAGCAAGTTGTCACTGAGTGTACGGAAAAATATAAAACCTAATATGATCCGTATGAGAACCGTGTATGTGTGAAGGAGTTTGGTTCGTTTTCGGCTGCAACCGAAAACGAACCAAACCGAATGGAACCGCATATGTGTGAAACAAGGCTTACATATATAAGCATATTATATTGAGAGAATAAGATTATATTGTATTATAAATTCGCATAATTTAGAAAGATGAATATAGGTATATGTATATTTATTGTAACCCATTGGTTCAGATTACCGGAGGTCGCTAGTAATTAAAAACTTTTAATGGATTAAACAAATGTAGCTAAGTATTGCACAAGTTGACAATAGACAAGTTTGAGATATTATCACTGTTAGACAATTTAATTACTATTTACTAATTATACACACTGCACAAATGGGACTATGTAGTTCGTAGAGGTGTATAATAGTACATACAAGCGGTAGTTGTGCATTCTGTCGCTAGGTGTAGGTAGTAGTGTTTTCTATACGTACACATTCGTGCAGATCCGGCTTTATTTATTTCTTACTTAGGTAAAAATATATAGTTTTTTATAATAATGGATATTATTATAGTAATGTTCTTATGAAGGGGTAAGCAATGACTTTTTCCTAATGAATTTGATTTCTATACGATGAATCATAAGAGGTGAGAATATAGTCATTGATTGTTTATAAATTCATTTTTGAGTTTTTTTTTAATTTGTTTGTTTAATTTGTACCATATATTTTCAATTACTTAAATATGATGGGTATACAGGGTCCTCCAATAGTGTGTCCGGCATTGTTTTACGCCCAAACTATTGAAGATAGAGAGTTAGGATAAAAAATTTGTTATATATATTGACCCTAAAGAATTTCAGGAAAATATTTTCAATCCCCTAAAACTGCTCCTTGGGGGGTAGTTTGAGGGGTACATACCCGTTTCTCAGTTAAATCAAATGGAATGGTATATCAAAAAGTACATATTTGTAAAGATCATAAAAAATAAGAAACTTTTGTAAAACAAAAATTTTCATACTTTCAATTGTTTAAAAAATATGGCGACTTGTTATCAAATTTTAGGGTTTCACTAAAAGTGCTCTAATTTCGTTAAAAATTAATGGAATTTTATTATTTTTTCAAATTTAGAAAGTAGAAATAATGAACTTTGTAAAGATGTATGATTATTTGTGATTTTGATAGTTTAAAGTGTCATACGCGATATATCAAAAATTCAAAAGTTCAACTAGGGATAATTCGAAATTTTCAAATACAACGGTATATCAATTAGTACTTTTTCTTAAAAAGGATATGTAAATAAACAACTTTTGTTAAGAAAATTTAAATTTTAAAATTATAATTTTAAAATTGAAAATTGAAAATTAAAATTTTTAATTTAATTTTTTTTTTATCAAAAACTGTTTATTTACATATCTTCTTTAAGAAAAAGTACTAATTGATATACCATTGTATTTAAAAATTTTGAATTATCCGTAATTGAACTTTTCAATTTTTGGTATGTCGAGTATGACACTTTAAACTATTAAAATCTCAAATAATCATACATCTTTACAAAGTTCATTATTTTCACTTTCTAAATTTAAAATAATAATAAAATTCCATAAATATTTAACGAAATTAGAGCACTTTGAGTAAAACTCTAAAATTTGATAACAAGTCGCCATATTTTTTAAACAATTGAAAGTATGAAAATTTTTGTTTTACAAAAGTTTCTTATTTTTTTATTATCTTTACAAATATGTACTTTTTGATATACCATTCCATTTGATTTTACTGAGAAACGGGCATGTACCCCTCAAACTACCCCCCAAGGAGCGGTTTTAGGGGGTTGAAAATATTTTCCTGAAATTCTTTAGGGTCGATATATATAGTAAAATTTTTATCCTAACTCTCTATCTTCAATAGTTTGGGCGTAAAACAATGCCGGACACACTATTGGAGGACCCTGTATAAATAATTTTTGGCTAATTTTGAATGATTCATCGAAAGTTTCCATGTGCACACAGTCTAAAAATAGCAAGTTTTTCTAGTTATTCAGAGACAAAGGTTAAGAATTATTTTTTACATTCTACATACTACTGTACAGTACGCTATACAATCATTACATCCTATGTAGGAAATGCTAGCATTGACGATGGGCCCAAGCTTGGTCCAATATTGCGTTGCAAAGTGTAACTTTTTCGATATTGGTCCCAGTCTAGACCAACCTTCAGTTACCGAGTTTCGGTTACCTATTATTTACCCGAGATTGGGCCAGCTTTGGTCGACAAACCGTGGTCAAGTTTTGAACAAAGTTATCATTTGTATCTCGGCCCGGTTTTGGCTAGCATAGGCACAGGCCTGAGTCAACCTTGAATAAGGTGACCAATATTATAAAAATAAAAAGGAGGACAAAATTTCAAAATATAGGTACCCTCCCTAGCATTCAGAAAACTCCTCAGAAAAAGGTCACTTTATTTTTGAACCTTGAAAATTTTATAAAAAAAGATTTTTTGATTTCTTTTTAAACTGAATTAATTATTGCAAATATGTATTTGTATTTAGGTATTGTACAATATACAAAAACAGAATTATAAATAATTTTTATAAATTTAAATTTAAATTAAATATATTAATACATGATTAATAATCATTATTGACGTAAATTTTACGTACATAGATTAACATATTAGTTTTAAAATATCAAAAAGGAGGACATAAAGGAGGACACTTTTCGAGGGAGGACAGAACCTACAAAAGGAGGACTGTCCTCCCTAAAGGAGGACGGTTGGTCACCTTAACCTTGAACCTTTTGTAATTTAAAACTCATATAGCTTTCGTCTGTATACAGACGAAAGATAGAATAAAATGTTTCGTTTGAACTTTGGGATAAACATGATCAAGAGACCTTTGATCCTGAGTAAGGTAGTTGGTCCATCAACATTGTTAAAATCAGATTTTGTTTAAATAGCACAGGAATATTCCCTAGATTAATATCTGAAAAATAGTCCATTTTTATTAAAATTGACCGTCTCAAAGTCATGAAAAACGATCTTAGTTTATATTTTCAACACAGCTTATATGGACTAACTGTACACCAACGTAACGTTTTATTAGATATTTAAACGAAAAGTCAGTTTTCCATAAAAAACTGACATGTTGTATATTTATATGAAAGAAAATAGTATACACAAAATTAGAATTATTGACCGTCCTGTTATTAAGATTGAATCAGATTTAGCTACCAAACCATCTCATAAGTTACAGTATTGTTGACAATGTGGCATCAGCGTATTCATTTGATTATAGTAAAAATACGCGAAATAATGAAATAATTTTTTCCATAATATGATAAGTGGATAGAAGGGAATTCAAATTAATTTCATTAATTATATTATTAATATATTCTGTGGTAGCTTAGATGATAAAATATAATCATCTGAGAATTAGTTAATAGTAGATAATATGCAACGTTGCCATGATCATTTCTCTAAATTATAAAAATGTATTCATGGCCTAATATGATGGACTAAAAAAAAATATATTTTTTGATTATTTTCGATGAAAACTTAGTATATCCTCATTTGCACGGAGTCTCTTTCAAACATAAATAGTAGTTTTGATAATTAAATTTTTCGACAAAAAATGTATTTTCTCATGAAATCAGAAATGTCTGTATAAACGAAAAATATTGGTATTGTGGTTTTTTGTATTTTCAATTAAAATTAGAACGGACATTTGAAAATGATGTATGTACAGATGAACATACATCATTTTTCAAAAAAATACTCCACTCTATTCATGTTCCAGTTCGGCTATTGCCTAGAGCTAACCCTGCATTTGTGTGTGTGTATAATTATCCAGCCAGCTGCTGATTCTTCCCCCATGCAATTAAACCACGATAACGGTAGACATTTTTATATTAAAAATAAAAATAAAATTTATTGCATCACTTGAATATTTATATATTTACTGTTGTTGATAGCAAACAAACGATGGGATTGGTTTCAATATGACCGAAGATAAATTACAAATTAATTCACTAATTTTATTATAGTCTTTACTCCTTACAAAGGAAGGACCCCGCAGATTCTTTATGGGGTTATGGTCAAACTCTTTGAAACTTTGGATTCTGATAAGTAGTCCTTCATAAGTAAATCAATCTTGTCAATGGGTACTAAGTCATAAAAAAACTCGAACTTTTAAGATATAGCCCTCTGAAGTTGTAGATCATGCTTGTCTTTAATTTGCAAGAATTTTTTTATAGAACCTTAATTTTCGCACAACTATTTGTATGTGTTCCCAAAGACTTATATAATCGATTGCCACTATACAAAAGCCATTTTTTCAATTCTTTGGTAAATGGTAGCACTTAAATCTGTGTTACGATTTTTAGGGTTCCGTAGAAAACTAGGAACCCTTATACATAGTTTCTCCATATCCGTCTGTCCGTCTTCAAAAATTTTGAGATAATAAGATGAAATTTGGTATACAGTCGTAGATTAATGACCCAAAAACAGAAATGATAAGATTTTTGAAAAAAAAAATTTTTTTTGGGCCCCCTTTCCATAAAATGAAAAGTGTTTTAAAAAAAAAATTCACCTACCCCATTGAATAGGGTGTCGTTAGAAAGGTCTCCTAAAATTCAACAAAAAATGTATCAGAACTTTTTTATTTTAACCCTTTAATCACTATGTATTTGCTCTCCAAATTCGTTTGAAAAGCGTCCCCCCTCTATTTTCTAAAATATCAATTTAAAAAATCTGAAAAAAATCCATAATGTAGATTTTAATTAGAACTTTCACTGAAAATTATAACGAACATTGTCAAAAATATTTTGGACCCCCCTTCTATAGATTGAAAAGTGATCTCTCATTTTTTTCCCCACTTACCCCATTGTGTGGGGTGTCATTTAGTAGGTCTCTTAAAATGCAATAAAAAATGTCAGATAATTTTTTGATTTCAACCCTTCAGTCACGAAATATTTGCTTTTTAATGTCGCTGTCAGAGCGCCCCCCCCCCTCTATTTTCTAAACTATCGATTCAAAAAATTTTAAAAAAATTCAGAATGTAGCTTTTAATTAGTACTTCCACTAAAAATTATAATGAACATTGTCAAAAATATTTTGGACCCCCCTATCATAGATTGAAAAGTGAACTCAAATTTTTATCATTTACCCCATTGAGTGGGATGTCATTTGATAGGTTTCCTAAAATGCAATAATAAAAGCCAAATGACTTTATGATTTTAACACTTCGGTCACGAAAATTTTGAAAAAAACTCTTTTTTATAAATTGTAGTGAGAATGACTACGGAACCCTATCATGTACGTGCCCAACACGCACTTGCCTGTTTTATTTATTATAAACCAATTCAATTGTTTCATAGAACCAGCAATATTAAAAAATAATAATAGCCAAGAACCTGCTCTGAAAAATTATTTATCTGCTGGTGAAAATCACACTAAAATCGGTTCAGTAGTTTTCGAGATTAACGGTGAAAATTCAAAAATAAGATACTTTTTATACAGGTAGAGTTTATTAATTGTACAAAGATCAATTTTTGTTAAAATTGTGTAGTTTGTAATATACATCGAATAATAATAAGGGTTATGTTGGTGAAGACCGCACTAAAATCGGTTCAGTAGTTTTTGAGTTATTTGAGGTATATTATATATCTTAAAAGTTTGAGTTTTTATGACTTAGTGCCCATTGACACTTTTGATCAACTTATCAAGGACTATCAGATTTCAAAGTTTAAAAGAGTTTGACCGAAACCCCTTTCCCATAAGGATTCGGTGGGGTCCTTTGTACTTGTACATAAGACTTGCAATACAGTCAGTAAAACTCTTACCTATTATCTTTCTCTGCCTGGAAATTAATATCAAACACCACTGAATAGTCCAAGATAAGCGTGAAATGCATGGGGATATCCTAAACGGTAAGAGATACAAAAAAGTTATGGTCATTTAAAGAATTTCCGAATTTTCAGTTTTTTGGGTACACCGCCTAAACCACATAAAATTATTAATATTTTTTGATGTACTAATAGTCACCCCTTTCTTACAAATAATTCATCTCATTTAACCACATCTGTATCTCTTACCGTTTAGGATATCCCCATGCTTATCTTGGACAACCTATATATAATACTAATTAAATTTAATAGTTCTTGAAATCGTTTTTTTTTAAGTTTTTCATTGGCATGGCAGTGACTTGACACCTACTTAAAAAAGTTTAAGTTTTTAAGTATTTTCTCTTTTGATTGCCATATCTAAGAATAGTGAAATAGAAAACCCTATACAACATTATTGTCGCCTGTAAAACATACTAAAATATACTGTTTATTTTATTATAGTACAAAAATCCATACATGAAGACATTATATTTATAAATTATCTAGTGGGATTTCTACAACTCCCAATACGTGGTTAGGATTATGATATTTCTATATTTCAGAAACTTTATCCATAAAAGTATGCAAATAACTATCGTTAATACTTTGTAGGTAGGCTGTTCACACTTCCTGATTTTTATCTTTTTAAATCCACTTCTTTAACTTTTACTTCAAAAAGCTTTCCATGTGTCTATTAAAATAAAATAACATAACCTCGCATATTATAAAGTTATAATTTTATTTCATATGGTAAAGTTTAGTTATATGGTTTTTAATTGTGTAACTTCATTTTGTGAGGTTAAAAATGTATGAATTTCTAACATTAGTGTACACTTGAATCTCTAAACAACGTCCATCCTATAAACGTCCGCTCCGAGAAACGAATGGCCAACCGCCCCATGTAACGACATTTCTCTATCCCTACCACAATACTACGTAGCTGCTATATTTCTGCGCGAAATTTAAATTCACCAATTAACGTTAAAGTTACGGTGGTGGGGACCAAGGTATTCGCAGCGTGCGCGATGACAGCGCCAACTAACGGGTGGACTTTAGTAGCAACTTGGGTGGACTTTGGCGTACTAATAAACAAATAATTACAATAAAATATCGTAATATATACATTTTAGACGATTATTTATGACTATTGGCTATGTGCACGAAGTCTATTAGCACCGCTAGCGGGTAATAGAGAAGGATCATCATTCTCTAATATATTTAATACCGTGAAATTTTTTATTAAACAAATATCATTTAATTTAGCTGTTTGCATATAATATAAATAGTATAGCATAAAAGGTACGTGAAAATTATGTATTTTGGGTATCTTTTTCTCTTTAATTATGACGTATAATAGAGAAATAATTAATTCGTTTACATTGACAGCATAACCTCAAATTTTGGCGCAGATAATTTTACAATATTGCTCACCACGAACACTCGCATCGATATTATTTCTAACTCCACCCACTTGCACATAGTCTATAGTGGGATTAACCATGTTGACCTTTCTATTTTCAGTTAAAAACGAGCCTATTAAAAATGACAGTTAGTCCACCCAAAGTGTTATTTTTTGCCACGTTGTGCACTGTGATCGATTTCGTTTCCCCCACTACCTACTTTACACCCAGCGAATATAACATATATATAATAAGACTATATCGCGCATTCTCCATATGAGTACTGAAGTAAACATGTGTCACAGACTAAGTGATAGCATTATTGGGAAAAGATATATCCGTCCTTTAAGTTAGGAAAGCCATTACAGCGCATGTCTAAGAATTCCATGCTAAATTCAAAATATAATTAATATGGAAAACGTCAGAAACGTCAATACAACCAATAGTGTTCCAGTATTTCAGAGAACATGCGCATATCATACCGTCCTATTTATCATTTTCTATCGCTCAGTGTTGGCGACACACTCTCTCTTTCTATGCTCAGTATATTCTTTTATATGTATATGGAATATAAAGACAAGGTAGCCTGGTTAGCGCCTTGACCAATCAGCGATGGCGCGGGAATTGACGTCACCACGAAGAGATATTCAAATGTCATAAATGTATAATTAAATATAAATTACTTTATTTATTCTTGTTTTAGTATTTTTGATATTTTATCAACACATATCATCAAAGAAGTACTAATTCGACATTGCAAAATCATAAAGAAGCTGTTTCAGACAATTTGGTCTTCTCGGGAAACGTCATATTTACTATTCTTAAGTTGGCAATACGTTCTGTAATTTTGACAGCTTTTAATGATTTAGCAATGTCGAATTTATACTTCTTTGATGGTATGTGTTGGTAAAATATCAAAAATACGAAAACAAATATAAATAAAGTAATTTTTTGTAATTTATATTCAATTATGCATTTATGACATTTGAATATCTCTTCGTGGTGAAGTCAATTCCCGCGCCATCGCTGATTGGTCAAGGCGCTAACCAGGCTACCTTGTTTTTATATACCTTGGGTGGGGACACCTCTAGCCGACGTTGCCAGGAGATTCTGAATTACCGATGCCGACGTTGTTCGGAGAGACGACTGTACTTTAATATTGTGTACATTTTTATTTGATCTGGGAAGGGTTAATAACTTTTCGTTATGAAATGTATGTTTAGGATTCAAATGAAATATGTTAAAAAAACGTTTAGTCAATCTTTTATTTTTTATAGTTTATTTTTAGCCTCGTTATTACAAAATTCAACCAGTTAAATTGACAGCAACCCTCCACCAGACATGGTTTCAATCTTTTATCATACTTAATAAAATTATATTATTCTAAAATTAGTAGAACAAGTAACTTGGAAGTACAGAAAATTGTTGGTAATACATACATATAAAATACTAAATAATATTATATAAATTTTGTTGTTTTCTTTTTAGTTTAATGGTTTTTGAGTGCAGTACTTTCCAGAAAATTATTTTTTTTATAAAAAATTACTAAAAACTACAGGTCTCATTTTTTTTGAATAAAAAAACATCTGCCATTGATTTTACATTGCCTTTTATACAAAATTCTCCAAAGAGATGTTTAATGTAAAACTATGTTCACTAAAGTTATAAAAAAAAATTATGTAGAACGCGTCGTTTTTGAAAATATTAGACTCTACTCGGTTTTTATTTAGTTGTCAGAGCGTCCCCCCTCTCTATTTTCTAAACTATCTATTCAAAAAATCTGAAAAAAAATCAGAATGTAGCTTTTAATTAGTACTTTCACTGAAAATTATAACGAACATTGTCAAAAATATTTTGGACCCTCCTTTCACAGACTGAAAAGTGAACTCACATTTTTTTCACTTACCCCATTGAGTGGGGTGTCATTTGATAGGTCTCCTAAAATGCAATAATAAATGTTGAATAACTTTTTGATTTTAACCTTTCAGTCACGATATATTTGCTTTTCAAAATTTTGAAATCTTTTTTTTATAAATCGTAGTGAGAATGACTACGGAACCCTATCATGTGCGTGCCCAACACGCACTTGCCAGATTTATTTATAAATCACATTTATGCATTTTCAATAAAACTACAAAACGCGCACCAAAATGAAACACACAAAAAACAAAAAGCTAGCACCCACGCTAGTGTAACCTCCCCTTTCTACCCACACCCAAGGCTCTACTGATGTCCGTCTATATAGTCCAATGTTATCAATAAAGCCTACGCTTATTGAAGTGACAAGCACCTCCTTTACGATCGCAGACCTTACATAATGAGGCTAATATCAAAACAATGGAGTTTCTTTTGTCGACACTTTTTTTTGGATTATCTCAAATGTTTACGGATATTACACTTTTATTAAATCGTATGAAAAGTGTAATGTTAAAGTTACGAAGTAATAGATAAGTAGTTTTTGTAAACTACATACTTGAAAAAATTGTATATAATAAATTCATGGAAGATAATTGAGTTTTTCAGAAGATGGAATGAGTAAATCCCATTAAGAAGGTTTTTGATCCCTTTATCATGTAATTATTACATTCTATATGTTTTACATTTGTTTATCAGTAACATTTAAAAAATAGCTGCGAGATATTATATTGTAATAATCAGTATTGTTCATATTTTATATTAATAAACTATTTTTTTCAAAAATTTTTATATACTTATCCATATCATCAATTCTCTTTTACTATGATTTTTTTTAGTCAGTATAGGTAGGTACTTATTGAAATATCAGGTTGTAGGGGGGGTGAAACTCGCATATCAAAAAAGTTTTACTTTATGGTTCCCTTTTCCATACGAATTGTTTTTTCAAAATTTTTACATAGGTACTAATATGCCTGAGGATCATAATTTAATATGTTTAATTTCTAGCTTATATATTACTAGTTTACGAGTTATTTCGCTGTATACAGAAAGATAGATGAGCAAACGGACGGCAAAGTGAGATTAATTGAGTTTTGGTTTTAGATCTATGAAATCCTTTAAATGAACATGGAATCAAATTAATTATTTTTTAGTTAAAGAATATAAAAATTATTTCGCTCCAAACAAAATTATGTAAGATATGCGACGGTTTTTTTATAAACCAGTTGCAATTATGCTTCTGGATTTAAAATGATTCAAAATGTATCTAGAATTTCCATTTAAATTTTACTATCGGGACTCGAACTTGGACCATCGACGTTTCGAATGTGTATACGTGAAAAAGTTTGGGAAAATTATAAAAAAAGCTCTTTTATTAAATTAAAATATTTTTTAAACGATGTAATTTCTAATAACACTTTCACCTGTTGAACTAATTGTATGAAAAATGTTATTTCACTTATAATTAAGTCCGTCGCACATGACGCTATTTTGCCTGCTGGATTGTCAGCTGGAACTTCTACTGGCTACTGAGCTGGCTGTGGAGATGAAAAATGACGTTACTGCTGGCTGCGGAGATGAAAAATGACGTGACTGCAGGCTGTGTTGCGTGCATGCATGCTGGATTCTACTATGATTCTAGTGATAGAACATGTACTATTTTTCGTGCTGGATTCCTTGCTTGTTGAGTGAGGACCAACCGGAAAGCAGTATTTTATCACGTGGATGACATGCGCATAAACTGACAGATATCATAATATATGTGTTATATATAGGTATTGAAAGTGAAGTGTTTGCTACGATGAGTAAAGAAAATACTTACATATTTTTGTTGACATCTGAGTTGTCACTGTGCACGCAACAAAACCAGCTTCAAAATCCAGCTTGTGACTAGTTGAACTAGCATCGTGTGAAGCCAACCTTAAAAAAACAGCACAACATCTAGCGATACAGCACGCTTGAAACCTAGCAGCTAAATCAAGCAGACAATCCAGCAAGCAAAATAGCGTCGTGTGCGGTGGGCTTTGGTCTAATTGACTAATGAGCCTCATTATCAAGTGAAGGAATACAATTTTATGGTAACAATAAGTATTTCAAATCTTTCACTTTAGAAAAATGTCTAATGTTAAAAGTATTAATAAATTATAGAGGCTGTTTATAAAAGTATTTTTCTTTAATGTCCTCACTATATAATTTTTTGTGGAACTGTACTATTTCAGAGTACAAATAAATACAATTTGATTTATTGTAAAGCATCATTATATGTTAGTTTAAAATTATTTGACCTAAAAAACATTTAGAGTAAGAATTTGTAAGTATATTAGTTGCCACAATTTGCATTAAAAAGGTAGACATAATATATCTAGATTTTTGGAATTTCAATTTTTAGAAAAATATTTTAATAAGGTTCATTTAGTTGCCAACCTTAAAATAATATAAAAAATTTAATTACTTCACGAAAGTTTAATACAAAATAAAAACAGCAATGTAAAAAAATGGCACAAAATAATTACCAAATTACAAATGGAATACCACATTACACCCTGAACTCCTACGTCCTACGTAACAAAATTACGATAACCCTTGCAATTTTTCGAACCGTAATAACGTCACTGGGATTGAGAATAATCATAAAGTCAATTTGCTAATAGGAAAAGTTTGCTAATGTATGTACTGGACTTAAATATATCTGTTCCCCTCGTGGGGATTCCTCAGGACGTACTTTGTATGTAGTTTTGATTGGCTTCAAGGATGTAAACTGTCGCTGTCTCTTTTTTCTCCGCCTAAAAAATACGCCTACACTGAACACACTCACGTGTTTATCCTTTTAATGAGGTGAACTAAATACTTGGTAAGCAATGTATGAAATAATTTAATATATACTAATATGATGTACTTACTTTCTCATACGTTATTAGCATAGGCACCGACATAATTTTTTCAGTGAGGGAAAATCTTTTAAATAAAGTATACAATTAAAAAATGGTTATTTATTGTTTGTAACTAATATTATTTGAGCATATAAATAATAGAGGAAAAAAATCAATTAATACTTACCGCAAATCAAGCTTTGATTTCTTTAAATATGTAAATAATTTTAGTCAAAATAGGGTGTAATGTACCTTATTATACAAATAATAACAGGTAGAAATAGATTGTAGATTTGATCAATCAAAATATTTCTGACTAACATGATAAAGGGTAGGAAAAGATGGGCCATAAATTATGTACATGGTTAGGCAGTAACTGTTACCATCTTAAATATCTTCGAATCTATAAAGCCCAGAGAAAAATTAGTGTGACCAAAATTGTACGGTACGAAGGGGGCTATCATATAGTGATAATAATTTTTGTCCAGGGGGAAGCGCTTCACTTTAAATCTTGTTCAATGATCTTGTGTGATGAGATCTGAACTT
This sequence comes from Sialis lutaria, assembly GCA_949319165.1. Taxonomy (NCBI): domain Eukaryota; kingdom Metazoa; phylum Arthropoda; class Insecta; order Megaloptera; family Sialidae; genus Sialis; species Sialis lutaria. Next base: position 23,938,640 of record OX439238.1, read on the forward strand.
GTTTTCAGCTCCTTTATCATATTATGGAAAAAATGTACTGAAACAATTTAAAAAAATGAAGATGAACTTGGTATCTTCAAAGCGCCTCCCCCTGGACAAAAATTATTATCAATATATGATAGCCCCCTTCGTACCGTACAATTTTGGTTACACTAATTTTTCTCTGGGCCTTCAAGATTCGAAGATATTTAAGGTGGTAATAGTTACTGCCTCACCCTGTATAGTAAAAGTAATTGGAAAAATTCAAAAATTGACAAGAGTTAACATTCGTATCCGGTTATTTAGATCATTTATAAAAATAGGAAGTTTTCTTCTGAAACAAAAATGCATCCCAAATATAAAATTTCACCCTTCAATGAATTATCGCTTATGAGTTACAGCGTCTACAGATCAACATACAGACACACATATACAGGATGATTCAGCACCGTCATGCCAAACTTAAACAGTAGGTTGAGAAAAATATTTTAGCAAAAAACTTCCAATAAACATGTGTCCGGAAATTTTTTGTTAGGGAACTACATGCCTCCAAACATTTTCCTTAAAATGAGTTTTTATTTAATATCTAGATAACCCTTTGTGATAAAATTATGAAATTTGGTATTCTGTTTAGTACTAAAAAATGTTATCGATTTCTCGTATTAAACAATTATAATTTATACCAGGGATGTATTATTAATTAAAACTCATTTTTAGTAAAATCTTTGGAGGCCTGTGTAGTTCCTTAAGGAAAAAATTCCGGACACATGTTTATTGGAATTTTTTTGCTTAAAATATTTTTCTCAATCTACTGTTCAAGTTTGGCACGACAGTGCTGAATCAACCTGTATAGTCCAGGAGGGATCCATCAAAATCTCGAGTTCGAAAAAAAAACTTAATTATTGATTTAAAAACTAATAATATTAAAAAAAGGATATTAAAATATTGTAATATTTGAGAACTGCTTTATATATAATACACTATTTAGCAGTATAACATGTATACATAGTTTAAATTTGGGTCTTGGTTAGGCTCCAAATCACACACATATTTTAAATTAAACGAGCTAGCAGATAACACGTTATATTACAATACATAGTACCAAGCAATGTGTTTTTAATAGGAAATCGTGACATAAAGTTAATCGTTTTTAAAATCGGTAAACGCCAATTAGTCATATAAATGGTCCATTTACAAATAATTGATATTTATATACTAATACTACACAGGTACCTAAAGTACCTACATTTATTTATAACTATATGTTTTACGCACATTTTCTACATTGTATTTTATATATATCTCAATCTGTTGGATGCTATTATGTCTCATATTTCATAGATACCAGTATTTATGTGAAAAGGTGTGTGTATTTTTTTCAACTACAGTATGTGTGTGTGTGGGTGTGTATGTTTGTAAATGGTGGTTGGAAGATTTACCGTTCGGAAACACCGGAAGTCGAGCTGTGCATAAATTTGAGATGCTACTGAATACTCATCAGGGTATCATTTACTTTTTGTTGATGATATTTTATTTAACTTTAAATGTATACAGGGTGTCCCATTTTAAGTGCACACTTCTAATAACTTTTTATGGTGAAATGTTATCAAAAAACTTTTCAGATAAAAGTTGCACGGTTTGGAGGGGGGCATAGACGTACTCGGATGAAATTTTTTTAGGTGGTGTTTTCAGTATGATATGAAGGTCAACATCATTTTTTTAAATAGAAACCTATAGTTTTTATCAAGTCATTTGATTTTACATGAAAAACACGTATTGAAAACTTTTTTTGAACAACTTAAACCTTTCCAAGATATTTAACAGAATAATTCGAGATTTTGAACATTCAATATTTTTTTACTCACAAACCATTAGGTTTAGGGAAAAAGTATGAAATACAAAAAATGTTTATTTTGGTCTAATAAAACTTAAATATTATTCTATATTTTTTTTAACATTTTAATTTTTTTTTTTTGCTTAAATAAAATAAATTGAAAAAGTTTTAAAATTTTAAAAATAATTCTTTAAGTCTTACTAGATCAAAATAAACATTTTTTGTATTTTGTACTTTTTCTATAAAGTTGATGGTTACTGAGTAAAAAAATATTGAATGTTCAAAATCTCGAATTATTTTGTTAGATAGCTTGGAAAGGTTTAAGTTGTTAAAAAAAAGTTTTCACTAAAAGATACATGTTTTAAAATTACTTGGAAAAACTATAGGTTCCTATTTAAAAAAAATGATGTTGACCTTCTTATCTCCCTGAAAACACCACCTATAAAAATTTCATCCGAGTACGTCTATGTCCCCCTCGAAATCGTGTAACTTTTATCTGAAAAGTTTTTTTATAACACTTCACCATACAAAGTTATTAGAGGTGTGCACTTAAAATGGGACTTCCTGTATATGTGGGTACCTATGTTCTATTTATCCCCATTTACATATACCGGGTGTCCCAGATAACTTTTCCAGCATGGGGATCTCAGTATCTATAAGAGATACAGGTTTGGTTAAATGAGATGAATTATTTGTAAGAAAGGGGTGAGTATTACTACATAAAAAAATATTCATAATTCTATGTGGTTTTGGCGGTATACCCAAAAAACTGAAAATTCGGAATTTATTTAAATGGCTATAACTTTTTTGTCAAAGTAGATAGGTATTTTTTATAGACGGTTTCTCAAAGCACTTTTTTGTGTAGAATCGATTGGTGTATTTAGATTTTTTATATCACTTTTAGTTTCCGAGTTATGAGCCTTAACTTTAGTTTTTCTTATGGGCCACTAAGTTGGCTATGGCATATTTGAACGTGTTAGCGAATTTTTCGAAGAAAAATATAGCTATTGCTATCACCATCATGACGCAACTTCGGAAAAAAAACTATATATCTTTATCAAACTTGATCTCGAGATCACGAAAATGAAGTTCGTTAAAAACTTTATGTATATATATATATATATACATATGTATATCTGCCGTTTCGAGTGGACTCTCTAGCCTTCCAGGATTACTTCCGATCTTTTTGAAACTTGGTTAAAAAATCGATCTCACGAATACCTCGGTTAAGTTCGTTAGTCAGCGAAATTCCCTTATGGATTTTAAAATGGCGGCTGTTCAAAACCGAAAAAAAATCATATCTCGGGTATTAAATATCGAATTGATAATATCAAATATGTTTTGGAATCCTCTCAATAAATAAAAATTATTGTGTCTCTTGTGATTTTTCGGTATAAGGTACCGTTTGGTTGATATTTTAAAAACAAAAAAAATATTGTAGAGATTGTAAACTAAGAATGCCGAGTTCGAGTCCCGATGTGGAACTTTTTTTTACAAGTTTTTTATTTTATTTTTTTGTTTATTATGTAGAGTAAAAAGTAAATAATCAATAAAAAATTTAAAAAATTTCAAAGCCAACTTTTTTTACACATTTAATTATTTTTTATTTTATTTTTTTATCAAATAAAATTCGCTTACCGCGGTAGTTGCGCGGACAGAATATTTTTTATTCTACTTTACAACGATATGTCACTTGCCATACTTATTGTCGAAAAAAAATTATAATGTATTTTTTTTAAAAGTTAATTGTTGTTAAATAGTCATTTGTTATTTTGATTGTTGTTATTGTGATTTTTGTCTACAATTTTTGTTTTTCATGGCTCACTTAAATGTTTGTAATAAAATACTTAGTAATTATCACTGGCATTTAGTACATCGACTTATTTTCGACAATAAGTATGGCAAGTGACACATCGTTGTAAAGTAGAGTAAAAACACGTTCAAATATGCCATAGCCAACTTAGTGGCCCATAAGAAAAACTAAAGTTAGGGCTCATAACTCGGAAACTAAAAGTGATATAAAAAATCTAAATACACCAATCGATTCTACACAAAAAAGTGCTTTGAGAAACCGTCTACAAAAAATACCTATCTACTTTGACAAAAAAGTTATAGCCATTTAAAGAAATTCCGAATTTTCAGTTTTTTGGGTATACCGCCAAAACCACATAGAATTATGAATATATTTTTATGCAGTAATACTCACCCCTTTCTTACAAATAATTAATCTCATTTAACCAAACCTGTATCTGTTATAGATACTGAGATCCCCATGCTGGAAAAGTTATCTGGGACACCCGGTATACAGGGTGTTCGCGGGAACCGAGTGATCATTGCTAACTTTGTTATTATTGGAGTTAGAAGATCGGTTAAATGGACAAAGTATCAGTATTTTTTCCGAGATGAATGTATGATCGTAAAATTGATATAGAACAAGTTATAACAAGTATAAAATTAATAGAAAATATCGAAAAATAGTGTGTTATGAAGATTTAATAAAATACAAACGATAAAAAAATTTAAAACAAATATTTCAGGTATTTGTGTCTTATTTCGCAGATTTTTAACATTTTTGAGTATTATTCATAAAAAATATGATTAATTATAATAATTTTTTTTCGTTATCAATTAAATTCAAAAACATTAAAAATTTGCGAACAAATGACATAAAAACCTAAAACTATTGTTTTAAATGTTTTTTAATCATTTGTTTGCATTTTCTTAAATCTTCATAGCACATTATTTTTCGATATAATTCTATTAATGTTATACTAGTTATAACTTGTTTTCTATCAATTTTATCATCATATTAAAGAAAATATTATCAGCTATAAAATTCAATAATTCAAAAAAGTTGTATTTCAATATATCTCTGAAATTTGACTTTCAATTGTTTTTTTAACACCGCCATTATTCATCCCGGAAAAATACTGATATTATGCCCATTCAACCGATTTTCTAGCTCCGATAATAACAAAGTGAACAACCTGTATATCATTAAACCAGAGTAAATTGACAAGGATCCTGTATTCATTTCTGTATGATATGTAAAAAATATGATACATTATTTGTATTAATCTAATTTAGGAAATCAAAAAGGCAAATAAAATAAAAGTAAGCCAATAATATTCAGTTTCACTAACTTTTTATTTGAAAGAGTTAAAGAACAGTTTCTCAACTGTATCTTTGTTTTCAGTTTTCATTTAACAACAAAATGATTATTTATGAGATGCGCCCACCCACCAAGAGTAATATTTATGTTACGTACATTTTTAAATAAATCTTCTTCGTGCATAAATTATTATTATATATTACCATGAAATTTGTTCACATTATAGTATTCTATACTGACTTATCATTTTGTTCATAAATAATTGTATATTATATTTTGTATATAACCACAACTTAGCTCATTATTATACAAAATATTCACACAAACGAACTATATAGAGCAGCGATTCTTAAACTTATGTGGTCTAGGGACCCCTTTTTTATACAATTATTTTTCAGGGACCCCCATCCCTGATAAAAAAACAAAAAAGGTCGTTGTATCTATTTAATCACTGATAAAATAGAAATATAAATTATGAATTAATTTTTTGCCAAAAATGTTTCACGGACCCCCGTAAAAGTTTGGCGGCCCCTCGGGAGTCCGCGGACCCCAGTTTAAGAACCACTGATATAGAGCATAGACATAGAGACATGGACAACACATTCGTATTAACATAATGGTGTAACATTTGTTCTGTAACTGAGAGAGAGATGCAGTGTATTTTGGAAAATATCTATATCTTTTTCTAAGAATCTGATTGGCAGTTTACTATAGTTCAGGGTAGTACTTATGTTGTATATTTATTTATTTACGTACAGTTAATATTTGTAATGATAAAAATATAGGTAGGTAACGAAAATCATCGCGTAATTATTTTATATGAACACGAATACAATATTCCAAGTACCTATTTATGAAGGCATTAATTATGATTACATCATTGAAATAATTAGTTATATGTCAGGATACTAAAAACAAACAAATGTTTTAATTGCAACAAATTGCTTAGTTCACAGCAATCATCATTTTTACTAAATATAAAAAATTGAGGCAATTTACAAAAACCGTCAACTGATCCCATAGAAAGTAAAATTAGTGAGCGGATTTTCCGAGAAAGTAATATTATTGGTAGTGTAAATATTAAATGTTTATTAATAAAAAATAGTTTTAAAGCTATTCCCATGTGGTTGTTAAAAAATGATGAGATGAATTGCACTAACAATCACAGACAAGATTTAATTATTAAGATTTTTTTTTTTGATACTAAATTACACTATGAAGAAACAAAAAAAGATGAACAGGAAATTAGAATTAGGTCAAAAAATACCAAACTTTTATTATTTAAAAATCAGTAATCATTTTTAATAAATAAAATATTTTATAACGTTAGTTATTTTTCATATCACATGTATATAGAAACAGCTAGTTTTGAACCCTGTTTTGACAGTCGAAACAAGACAATTTCAGACCATTGCGATTGTACCGAACAGAAACAAAGAAACAACGTTGTTTCTGCCCGGCACATTAATTTATTTATTATTTATTTCAAGTCTGTCAGAATCGCATTTGTAATAAACAAAAGCGGATCTTATTTCTGAATTATTCTATTATTAAAATAGTATAAGATATTACTGCGCTATTTGTCTGAAATAGTCTTACTTCGACTGGCTACAGAAATCAAAACTCATTGTTTCAATGCATGTGATATGAAAAGTAGCGTGTGTGGCACGGGATGAAACAAAGACGATTTCAGACCAGGGCGATGACAGCCCTCGCTTCGCTCGGGCAGTCAACTCTCGCCCTCGTTAGAAATCGTCTTGTTTCAACCCTTGTTACGCAATATACTATTTTGTCATTTAATATATTTTTTGAATTGTTAAATTTTGCAATAATAAACACTTTCATAAATTGCACGCAAATTAAAGTATTTTACATTTAGTAGACCGCCAGAGAGTGTTGGACACGTCGAATCGCTGTCTGACATCAATCTGACATTCTGACAAGTGCTATATTAGTCAAAACAAGTGCTATCTGGTCGACTTTTATATCATTATATCAGCATTTGGAACTACTTATCGCTGCGAATCATTTTTTTCCAAATTAAACCTGGTAAAAACAAAGTGTCGTAGCAGGTTGCTCGATGAAAACATGACCAACCAACTACGATGCGCGTCGACTAAATTATCTGTTGATATTAAAAAAATCTCAAGTAAAATAAAAAAACAAGTGTCACATTAATTGTAAGATAATAAAATATTTTGAATAATTTTTTGTTTTATTTTTATATGTGCGGCCCACCTCAGGTCAGTAAAAAAATTTTTTGGCACACCGAACGATTTGGGTTGGGCACCCCTGATATAGAGTGTAAAAGTCTATTACTGTACCTATGAATTGTAGATCGTAGTAATCTATGGATTTAAATTTTATTCCCGATACATCTAAATACCTATTCGTTCTCCTGTTAATATACGTTAAATTCTTTAACTGATTTTTCTTGTTTTTACTGTCAAATCGAAATGTTTTCTTCGGCTTTGGCTATAAACACAAACAGAAGTTCTTACAAATAATTAATAAATAACAGAAGTATACCTTGGATTGTAAATGAACTTAATTTAGTCGTAAAACAATTCAATGCACGTTGTTTTCCATAATTATGAATTATTTGCAAAAAAGTTCTGTTATTGTTTATGACTAAATAAATATTTCCAATTAATTGTAAGGGTCGATCAAATGTTTTTACAAGAAAAATGCACTTACAATTTTTATCACAATATTAACAGGATAACAAATATTTTCAAATGTCTTAAATAACATTTAAATCGAATTAATATCCTGTTGTACATAAATATATTTTGAAGTACCTTTATGTTGACGTAAAAATGTTATAAATTCCACGTTAACCACCTCAAAAATTTTATAAATAACTTTTCAAGTATAATAAAAAATAAATTTAAAAACAAAACAATTTTTTATTTAGAAATAAAAGTCTTACCTAAATAGGCTCATTAAAAGAGAATAATAAACATCCTTATAAGAACAATGTGTCTCTTTTTGATAATATTCTTCAATGCCTCGTTAGCATTAACGCTTACTTCATTTCGTAAACGAAAAGATGTTTAAATATTTCTATTTCTGTTTAGCGTTGAATGACAGTTAACTCTTTTTCATTGTTATAATTGCTCAAGGTTTTTATTTTAAAAAGAAAACAACATCTGCTGCAATTTATATTAAAATCTACTGGGAATTTGTGAATAGTAATGAGTTAAGAATTTAAGACATATTTATTTATATTTTAATGCTTTGTTTTTATTTTTAAATATGTTTAATAAGAATAAGATAAAATGTACATATTAATGCAGTACGTTGTATCATAACTATTTAAATTACACATTATACATATTTATAAAGCACTTATGTATACAGGGTGGCCCATTTATCTTGAGACAAAATAATATCTCGGTTGGACTCGATTATTTCGAAAAAAGTATCAGACAAAAATTGTAGGGCACCAAAGGGGCCATTAAATGGTCTATATTACGACTTCCGGTCTAGACGGTAGTGGTGTTTTTTGATCGGAATTAACTTTTTTTAAATGAAAACATCCATTTTTTACCACGAATTTCGATTGAAAAACAAACAAAAAATACTTTTTGTTCTTATCATTTTTTCGATTTAACCAATAAAATGAAATGAAATTTCTTCAAATTATTGAAGATTTTTATGATTTGCTGAAGACTGAAGAATGTAGGAGCGATTCTGACCCCGGATTCATGTTTAAGAGGCCAAAACTTTTTTGATTTTTAATCTAAATAATTAGAATCCTACGTTAAATGAGATGCTGTTTATGGCCAAAATATGGGTTAAATCGAAAAAATGTTAAGAACATAAAGTATTTATTTTTCATTTTTCAATCAAAATCCGTGGTAAAAAATGGACGTTTCCATTTAAAAAAGTAAATTCCGGTCAAAAAACACCACTTCCGGTCTAGACCGGAAGACGTAGTATAGACCATTCAATGGTCCTTTCGGTGCCCTACAATTTTTGTCTGAAACTTTTTTCGAAATAATCGAGTCCAACCGAGATATTATTTTGTATCAAGATAAATGAGCCATCCTGTATATTATGGTAAATTATATAGATAAATTAGCAGAGATTATATGTAGTTAATTACCCAAAATGTTGGAGATTATGATACGTTTATTTATTTTGTCTATTTGTATCTATTGTTTGAATTTGATAAATAAATTTGTTTTTTGTAAGTTGAAAAAGTACTTTAGGTACCTACTTAAGTAGAATAATGCCCAGCTTCGCCACCAGAAAATGGTTGCAGAGGAGATTGTATTGATAGACCATATACAGGATGGGGCAATAGTGCTCGGTTGTTCGATAACTCGTATACCGTAACAGTTAAAAAATCTTTTTAATGCAGATGCAAACTATTGGTAAATACGCATACTTAGAAATTATTATCAAAAATACAGGATGTTACAAAAAAAAGTGGCACGCTTAAGTTATTTTTTATAAATGGAATACCTCAAATATTTTTGGATATTTAACACTTCTCTTGACAAGTTTATTCATAACTAAAATATTAGCCCCATCTAATGTCCGGTTTAGAAGTACTAATATTTAAGAAAAAATTGACTTTTATCTTACTCCACATAACAATTCACCACGGTCGTAGCTCTGAAGACAAAATTTAGTAAGGACCTGTTTGTAGGATGTTGTAGGTTGCTCTTATTTAAATATCGTAAAACCACCATGTACAGGTTGTTCAAAATTAATTTTCAAATTTTGATAACTTCAAAGTTATTTTTCTTAACCCTTTCAAATGGAACACCAATATATTTTTTAACGTCATCGTTTTGTAGAGTTAAATAACGAATATTTTTTGTACACACATTTTCATGGCTATTTGTAACCACACGTTTTTGTAACAGTCTGTATATTTGAAAATAATTTCTATTAATGCGCATTTACCAACATTTACATCTGCATTAAAAAGATTGTTTTATCTATTAGGGTGTATGAGTTATCGAACATCCGAGCACTATTGCCCCCTCCTGTATACCTTATTGTTTTCCTCAATTTAATTTGACCGCGAGACCTTTAACATGTGATTCCTTTAATAGATTTCTTTCATAATGTATGAAGCTGAAAAAAGACAATATTAATTGTTAGTGAAGATACAAACATAATTAATTTTAAGAAGAATGTAATGTAATACAGTAGAAACCGGTTATAACGACATCGGCTAATATGACCTATCGGTTTTAACGACTCAAAATAAAAGTCCAACTGAATCCCATATAATTGCATTTTTATCGGTTATTACGACTATCCGCTTTTTACGACCAATATGATCGGTCTCTTCGATGTCGTTATAACAGGTTTCTACTGTAGTTATTGTTAAATCAATTCATTAAATTTTAACATATTTAACGGAATATTATTTATTTTCACTTTATATACATATGTGTAAGACTAAGGGTCAATATCAATTTTAATCAAAGTTAATAAAAAAGTTAAAAACCGTGTAAGTTTTTTTATATAACTAAAAAAAATAAAAACAACAACAATAAGTGTTTTGTTTTATAACTTTTCTAACGGTAAATTAATTTTAATAAAATTTTGGGAAAATATATGTACCTTTTTTTGCACAGCCTGTAGAGAGAACTTTATTTCTCATAAATATGTGAAAATATACAGAGTAAAGTCGGTATATATGGACCAGGCGGATAATTTGGACACCTCCTTTTGTTGCTCCATTTTACATATTATAAAGACAACATTAATATGAATCTAATTGTAAGCTTACACTTCTAAATAACTGCGCCAGTTCTTACTTGAAAAACGGAGAAACTGTGGTTTCTTAGTCACTTTAACTAAAAATACACCTTAACCACAAAATTTATGTCACTCGACACGTGTTTCGACTTCACAAGAAGTCCTCATCAGGAGCCTAACGATTCCAGACTGGAATCGTTAGGCTCCTGATGAGGACTTCTTGTGAAGTCGAAACACGTGTCGAGTGACATAAATTTTGTGGTTAAGGTGTATTTTTAGTTTAAGTAACTGCGTCAGTTGACATGACACTGTTTAGAATACCTGTATGTCATTGAGGGCAACTTAATGAAAGTCATTTTTGACTATTTTTGTTGAGTTAAGTTAGTTCAAATTTTTATCGTATTAAATTGTTTAAATTAATTATAGGTACTGCTGTTTAAACATGTAGGTGCAAGAGTTGGCCGTATGAACAGTGCTTTTAATCCACGAAATAATTATTGCCTCGGCGATAACAATTTTTTTTTAAAATACATGTGGTTGTGGGTATTATGGATTATGGGGTATTATATGGCTATGAAGTGTAATAATTAACCAGAAGTGCTTACTAAATGGGGTGCTAATAAGGAGGTTCTGCCCACGTACTTTTTGCTACGACTCTAAGTTTTAGTAAGTTTTAAATATGACAACAAAATAAATTTAAAATACAAATGTTTTAACCACCTAATATAGATAATCTTCTATTATGGTAACAAGAGTGTAATATGGACCACTGTGGGCCATATTACACGCAAATTTTTTAAGAGATTGATTTTCAATTGTTTTATATATTTTTTTTTTATTTAAGAATTCTATTTTTGCTTACTGAATCTCGTAAAAAGATTAAATTCTCTGTCCAATGAAATGATAAGTGCTGATTTTAAATAATATTATCATAGTTTTCTTACCGAAAACATCTGTTTCATATATACCGACTTTACTCCATGTGTATACTATTAACAAACAACAATACAGGGTGTCCCATTTTAATCTATCACCCCCCTAAATTTTTTTATCTATCAATTAAATAAAAAAATGTTTCGAATAAAAGTTGTTTGGTTTTGAGGGGGACCCAATATGGCGTTATTATTTTTTTATTTTTTGGACGTCTTCATGGTCAAATAGAGCCAACATTTTTTTTCAAATGGAAACCTATATTTTTCATTACGATATCTTATTGTTTGGAAAAAAACAAACAGCTTTTGTTTCAAATAATTTTTTGTATGACTTCATTTTTTTTAATATTTAACAAAATAATTTTAGATTTCAGATTTTCACTAATTTTTTACTCGAAACTCATTAAGTTTAGAGGAAAAGTGTAAAATACAAAAAAGGTTTGTTCTAATCTGATATAACTAGGAAAATTATATCAGGATTTTTTTTTAAACTTTTGCTCTTCAAAATATTAAAGCAAAAAAAAATTAAATTGAAAAAAATCTGAAATCATTTTTCTTGTTATATCGGATTAGAATAAACCTTTTTTGTATTTTACACTTTTCCTCTAAACTTAATGGGTTTCGAGTAAAAATTAGTGAAAATCTGAAATCTAAAATTATTGTTAAGTATTAAAAAAAAATATATATAACAAGAAAAATGATTTCAGATTTTTTTCAATTTAATTTTTTTTGCTTTAATATTTTGAAGAGCAAAAGTTTAAAAAAAATCCTGATATAATTTTCCTAGTTATATCAGATTAGAACAAACCTTTTTTGTATTTTACACTTTTCCTCTAAACTTAATGGGTTTCGAGTAAAAAATTAGTGAAAATCTGAAATCTAAAATTATTTTGTTAAATATTAAAAAAAAAATGAAGTCATACAAAAAATTATTTGAAACAAAAGCTGTTTGTTTTTTTCCAAACAATAAGATACCGTAATGAAAAATATAGGTTTCCATTTGAAAAAAAAATGTTTGCTCTATTTGACCATGAAGACGTCCAAAAAATAAAAAAATAATAACGCCATATTGGGTCCCCCTCAAAACCAAACAACTTTTATTCGAAACATTTTTTTATTTAATTGATAGATAAAAAAAATTAGGGGGGTGATAGATTAAAATGGGACACCCTGTATATCATTTCGTTAATATGGATTTGTTTTATTTGACTGCAGATAATTCTTTATTGTTAATTTTTCCCATAAAATTTAAAACAAAGTTGATTCAGTGAAAAATTGAAAAATACGGATCGACGAATCATTCGATAACCCTACCTACTAAAGAAAAAATTAAAAATTAATTTACAAATACAGAAAACAATAAAGTTTTAATGGTAACATACATTTTTTTATTCATATTACTTATGAATTTTTCAAAACACTGACTGTTTATTAAATTCTTGATGCGTAAAAAGTTAATCTATTTTTATTGCATTCTAATTAAAAATATATAATTAATCGTGCGGTAAAATGGTGAAATGTCTAAAAGAGCGAACACTGTATTTGATGTCCAGAGCGGTTAATAATTGACATATTAAATTGGAAACCAATTGGCGTTCAATAAGAGCGCGTAACACACATCATACATATATTTATAGTCATATGTTGACATCAAATCAAAGTATGATGTAACCTAGTTTTGTACATATTGGTCATTCAAAAAGTTCGTAAAATATAAAACTAAATTGAAACGGTCTTTCTGTATTATCTGTTTTATTCGTATCAATGATTTATTGTGTACATTTCCTATTATTTTAAAAGCTTTTAACTTCACTTATGTATTATGTTAGTTAGTTAGTTAGTTCGCATGTTAAGATCAAATATTACAATCAAAATTTCGACTAGTTCTAATGTGACAATATAATATAGTATATCTAATATCGTTTTAAATCCAATATGGCCGACGCGGACGCCCCAAGATGGCGGATTACCTTTTTCTTCATAATCATCTTGATATGGGTATCAAATGAAAGGGTTTGACGAGTAGAATACAATAAGCTATGTGATGGCATTCGAAATCAAATATGGCGGTTGCCCCAAGATAGCGGATTACCTTTTTCTTTATAACCATCTTGATATGGGTATCAAATGAATGAGTTTATCGAGTTTTATCTGTTAGTATGTTAGTCAATCAGTAACTAAAAATTTGAAAATAAAATTATATAAAAAAATACTTTTTTAAAACAAGTTTTTATTAAAAATGCACTAAAAAGTAAAAAATAAATGTTCAGCTATCACAAAAATTTCAGGTTTTTATGACAATAACCAATAAAAGCGCGGGGCGCTATAAAGACAAATGTATGATTAAAAATTTGCACATTAAATAAAATACAGTATAATTTTTGTTAAACTATAAAAAAGCTATACATTTACCTTCGTGAGCGCCCCGCAGTTTTATTGGTTTTAGTCATACAAACCTGAAATTTTTGTGATAGCTGAAAATTTATTTTTTTACTTTTTAGTGCATTTTTAATCAAAGCTTGTTTTTTAAAAAGTATTTTTTTATATAATTTTTTTCCTAATTAAATGCCATTTATATAAAAAAAATATTTTTTACATTTTTATACATCTTACATAAAATGTAGGCAGTATAATATACAAATAAGATATATTTATAATCACAATTTCATGAACAATTTCAAACATGATATTAAACAAAATTAACGATGAACTAAAAACGAATGGTATTTTTACCTTTGTAATTATTTAAAAACGGTTTGATCGAAAAAATGATTAAATGATTAATTTGTAGACAGTTAAAAAAAATTTCTATAACTTTTATTTAATTTTTTTTCTATTATGAACCGTTTGAAAAAATTAGTATTAAACATTTAAAATAATATTTTTTTCTAAAAAAATGAAATTAAAAACGAGCATAAATTATAGATAATTATATTATCTACCACATTTTTATTACACACCGATTAAAAAATAATTAAAAAAATTCAAATATTGACAAGAGTAAACACCTGTTTTCCAGTAATGATACTTTAAACTTTATTTTTGTCTCGAGAGTCTCGGTTTTAAAAGATTATTATTAATTAGTAAACATTTTTGATATTAATATTAAAATAAATTTTGTTTATTACGTAAAAGTATCTAAATAGAAATATTTTTTTAATATTTAATATATACACGCGAGACCGGATATTTATATGTATAAAAAAGTCATGTGTTGGCCACATTAGTATATTTGATTCCCTTTTAACTTTAATCCGTTAACGCCGGAGTTTTAAGTGTTGATAAACATTCAATTTAGATAAAAACATCTTTATCTCACAATAAGAAGCAATTGATCAAACACAATTTTTGGGGACACGTGTTAAGTGTGTTCATATGAACACGCACGGCGTTAATGGGTTAATATTTTGATAACCAGAAACAGCAGTTTATATCTAATGATACAATTATGTTTTGAGTTAGACCCCCTTCAAATTTGTCAATATTCATATGTTACCGACAATGTATGAAATCCGGAATTATATAGAATTCCTAATAGGTATTCTATATAATGCCTTAAAATCACCAGGCAATGTATGAAATGAATTTAATTATATACATTTCTTAGGCATTCTATAGACTAGAAATATGAACAAAAATAAGGTGAACCAACCAATTTTGGTTCAGGCACAGATATTGGTTTACTTTATGTAATAAAATACTAAAATACTGATTATTTATCTTACTTAATACTGGCATAATATGTTATTAAATGACTAAATAATATCTAATATTTTTATATGTTTTTTTTAACAATTTTCGTCTGAATTAATATTTTATTTTATTTATTATAACTATAAATAAAAATTACCTGAAATCGTTAGGCATTGTATAGATTTCCTAGGAATTATATAGAATGCCTGAATTAAATACTTTGCCAGTAACATATAATATACAAAAAAAAATTGAAAGAGACTATATATTAATTTATTCGTAAATTTTATAATAAATATGGATTTTGTGGCTTAGATCAATTTCAATGTACACAGATATTAATTTCTTATTATTTTATTTCAGATTTGGACTTTCTTCTGTGACGAAAACTTTATATTCTTCAAAGGTCAGTTAAATATATATTTGTATACTACAGATTTACTTTATTACGGTGTATTTTAGAATTATAATATTTTCATTTTAACAAATAAACAAAATCATGACCACGAATCGCACATTGAAAGAATTAGATTTTTTTAAATAATGAATAAAATTACGATTCGCGCGGGCGGGTCACGCTCGTGACACGATTTGATAATTGATAAGAAAACGTTTTAGATCTATGATTGCAATTAAAATCAACCTTACTGATTTGACGTTTAAATTATCTAATGAAACACTCACAGTTAGATATATACTTTTTAATAATTTTCCCCTTCTTCCAGTAGGCGCAGTAGCCCCCCCCCCCCCCCCCCACCCAATTGCAAGAATTCATTAATTTAATAATTTGTCTATGTTTTCTATAACCGAAGTTATTAATTTTTAAACTATTTTCACCAAAAATAAGCATTTTACCTATATTAAACATTCCAGAAGGGGTAATTTTGACTCAAATTCAGTACATGTGGTCTCAATCGATTCATCTCAGTATCCCCAACAAATGTCAACCATAAAAATACCCTATTGTCGCTTTAGATTTTGAAATAAATTGAATATACACATGGAAATGGGATATCACCATTCAACCCCATTTTTAAGGGTGTTACATTACTTTTTTCTAATCCGGGCTATTTTTTTCGAATTCTCCGCACCAAAATCTATAATAATCAATAATAACATTGCTTGTCCCTTAAAAGTTCTTGTCAAAATGCTTCTTTTACTGAACTACCATTTATATCATATATTTACGTTACCGTAAACAAATATTTTTTTCAAATAAAATTTATTATTATTCATGGAAAATAATAAATATTCGTGATATACTATAAGAACTTTTTTTATAGACAATTTTACGTTCTACAATAAATGTTACATACATTTTTATGCTAATTGCTTTATTTTTTTAATTAAACGCAAAAAACAATAAAACTACCCTATTTGGACTTTTTTCAACCCTAAGTCGGCACGGGAAGGGGTTGGTTGATCATGACCAAATTTAACAGAAATTCAAGTCTCATGATAACGAACAAATTTGGGGGGGTTCGGAGTTTAAAATATCCAAAAAAATTCCTTCACTTATAAATAAGGACCACCCTAATGTATCTATCATTTTTATTAACGCTGTCTGTTTCGTTTTCAAATAATGTAAGTCAGATTTTAAAAAAGTTGTGAGAATTTTTTTTCATTTCTTATATTGTAATTTTTGTTAGCGGCCCTGAAATCAGTTTGCACCTAAGGCCTCTAATTTAGTTAATCTGGCGTTGCTATCTTCCGCAGAATAGGTATATACCGGGTATACAATATTTAATGAGGTAATAGTAGGTATAGACCAAAATAAGCAAAAAACTTATAATAACTATGTGTCCGGAAATTTTGCGTGAGGGAACTAGTCATCCAAATATTTGGCTCAAAATGAGTTTTTATTTAATATCTAGAGAACCCTTTCTGATAAAATTATGAAAGGTATTCAGTTTAGTAATAATAAGTGTTATCGATTTCTCGTATTAACCAATTATAATTTACACCAGGGATGTATGGGGTCAGTGGGCCCATCGATTTTTATCTAGTAGTTTTTTATTTTTGAAGACATTAGTGATACTGCTGATGGAAGACATCTTGTCAAAAGAGCAAAATTAAAAAAATTACCAACAAAAATCAAATTTTTGCTTGAATATTGGTATGAACAGTTTTGTGTACTTTTTTAGATTTATTTTGGTTAGTTTTTCTTTCTAATCCGTACATACCGTACATAATATGAATCGGTCAAAAAAAATTACTATAATACCTTCAAAATTCCCAAAAACTAGCTTTTTATGTGGTGTATAAAAT
Organism: Sialis lutaria; assembly: GCA_949319165.1. Taxonomy (NCBI): domain Eukaryota; kingdom Metazoa; phylum Arthropoda; class Insecta; order Megaloptera; family Sialidae; genus Sialis; species Sialis lutaria. The sequence goes on from OX439238.1 coordinate 23,956,185, forward strand.
ACACCGCGCAAGTAACTGTGTTACGGTATTTCACGCGAGTAATTAAGGGTTAAATACAATAGAATAAAAAAGTTTACCTAACTTTCATAGGTTCTCTACTTATAGCCGACCTTTAATATTTCGTCCCCTAAAGGGTTGTCATTGGTTTTTCAATCCAGTGAAAAAAGTTTTACAGGAGTTGAAAAAAATCTACCACCTATTTCGCATACAAACCGAAATATTTGCGCTTTTGTAAATAAAGATAATTGATTTTTAGAGATGAAAATATTTAAATACTATTGCTTCAAGATTATATTCAAGTGGTTTCTTGCTTTGTAGAGTAAACTAAATGAAAATATTTGGCGACTAATTCCATCTAAAATGTTTGTTATACAGGTGAATAAAAAGTAACAGTCTGAAATATAAAAACAAAATGAAAAAATGTTCTCTGCTAAAACTGGCTATACTCTAAATTATAAACTTTTGATTAATAAGATAGAGCTGAGCGTTTAAGTGATTTTCTCACGTTCGAGTCCGTACAACCACGCACAGCTAAAAAAAAATATGACAATCACGCTCGCTTACGTAGGTACTAACTTATTTTACTCACGCCCATAATTCGATTTCATGAATATTTTAATAATATTATTTATTCAAATCTATAATTACTGGCATTAATAGATATGTAGTATATGACAAATTGAAATTTAATGTTTTAATTAAAACATTGATTTAAAAAGAATAATATTTTTATATGTTCCATTATTTATCAGAAAAAAAGAACACTTGTAGAATCAACATTGTCTATCACAGCTATCTAGCTACTGATATTTAAATAAAATGGACCAATAATACACCTGAGTTATAAAAATAAAATTTAAGTTTTTTTTGGGTTACCAAAAAAAAAACAAGAATTCACTAAAGGAATAACTTCACTTAACTGATTCAAATAATTCGAAATCACTAAAAAGCATAGAGAAATTAATATAAAGTAGGTATACCATGGCACTTTATGTAAGTGGAAGCAACATATAAATAACTAGCGCTCGCGTAAAATTTGAAACTAATTAGAACCCTCCATACGTGATAGCGGATGACATATTTTTTATATTGATTTTTATTCATTACCTATAAAAAACGTAAATATCTCACATTTTATTAAAATTTTAAAACTAACCCCCTGTTTACCCTCGCCATTAGGGGTTGAATATCGAATTTTTTTATTGCAGATTATTTTGCCCGACTCCACCATTATAATGAATGACGAAATTTTTATTTTAATAGATGACTATTTTGCCCGAATTTACCTTTATAAGTAAAGCAAGTATACAGACAAACATATCTAAATCCACCCTCGTCCCCGTCCCATGCTATTAGGGCTTGAAAATCGAACTTTAATTTTTAATTGAATATTCATTTGTCTGAATTTACTTTAATATCATCAACAATTATGAAGATAAATATATCAAAACTTTACCCCCCCCCCCCCTCCATTCCCATAGAGTTTGAATTTTCGTAAATGTTATTTGTCTTGTATAGTATCTACTTGTACCATGTTTCATTCGGTGAATACAAAAAAAATATTTTACAAATTTTTCCACCCCTCTAACCCCTTATGGGTTAAATTTTGGGAAATGCTGAAATAATTGTTTCATTATTTATATTGTAGAGTATAAAGATAAGTTTCAATTAAATGTGAACAAAAAAAATATTTTTTATATAAACTTTGACAACCTGTTTCAACCCCGTAGGGGTTGAATTTCGAAAAATCTTTTCTTAGTGGGTGCTTACATCATAAAAGGAAGGCACCTACGAAATTTCACATTTCTAGGTCCAGGGATTTGGGCTGTACGTTGAGATATGAGTGAGTGAGTGAGTGAATGAGTGAGTGGTTAAGGACAAACTCTTTTATAGAAATAGATAAGATAAAGCAAATATTTCTTTATCTTATGGACACATTTGTACTGAATAATCTGTGCATATGACATTTAACAAAAATAGATTCCGTTTTACAAGCTTTTATTTAACTTCACTTGTTAGTTAAAACCTGAAAAGCCGATAATTTATTTTTTTACTTTTTAGTGCATTTTTAATAAAAGCTTGTTTTTAAAAAGTATTTTTTTATATAATTTTATTCTCTATCTATCGACAGTTCGCTTTTTCGGCTGCCATACCTTCTTTATATGTACATATAATATCTTTGTACTAAAAAAGGCTCTTTTTCCCATCTCTAATGTACAGTACAGTGTACATTTATACATCATGTGTAACAGAGAACGCATATAGCAAGGTCAATACGATCGTGTAAGTGTCCGTTTGTAGTGAGAGCTTCACATTTTCATAGAGGCTTTGTATTTCGATGTGTCAATATGTGTTCAGATTTATTAACGGTTGCCGGCTTCAATGAAACAGATCGACAAATATTTATACAGGGCTCTGGATGGTGCAAACGCATGCTGTTTGCTTGCTAATATCATACACAGTGAGTGTGATGTGGATGAGATTTTATTGGGAACGTGCCAAATGTTATTAAACGTTTTTGAATAATATAAATATCAAGGTAATATTTAACAAATTAGTAGTGATTCGGGAGTTAATATACAATTGTATTTTCAATGTTCAACGAATATCATATGCGCCTCCCTATGGATATACCATTCTTTACTTCTAAAGTATATACTTACCACATACCGGGTGTTAAAAAAAGAGTGTAAAATATTTCAAGAGGTAATAGTATGGACCAAAATTAGTAAAAAACTTCTAATAAACATGTGTCCGGAAATTTTTTGTGAGGGAACTACAGCCCTCCAAAGATTTGGCTTAAAATGAGTTTTTAATTAATAACTAGAGAACACTTTCTGATAAAATTATGAAATTTGGTAAAGTAATATTAAGTGTTATCGATTTCTCGTATTAACCAATTATAATTTAGACAAGGGACGTATGGGATCAGTGGGCCCACTTCTTCGCTGCTATTTGTGCGTTAATACCACCTACATTTAGTAAGTAAAAAATTAATACAAACTGCTACAATCCTCAAATTTTGACTGCCGGATTTCTATCACACTCTAGAATGACTTAACAAAGGTTAGATCGGGGTATACAGTCCCACAAATATTTTTTATGCATTTAGTAATTGCAGAAAATGCATTACTGGTGTACAAAATACACCAGCGCGAATAATTAAGGGTTAAGGTTTGAACAATTGAAGGTTAATATATTTGTAGTTTTATTTATTACTCTACGATTATTAGTTCTGGAGATATAAGCTTTCAAACTTTGATATAAAATCCTTGCATTCATGCTCACAAAGTTACCCTCTAAAACCACCCCGTCGTGTCGGAGAAGGCGTAGTTTTACATTCAAATTGTTCAGACATATTATTATAAAATTCGTTTGTTTACTGCATCAAAGTAAGAACCCACTCGAACAAGTTGTATATATTTTGTAATAAAAGCAAAACAAATGTCCGAATGAAGACTCTTAATGTTTTAAGATCTGTGTAAATAAATAATTAAACAAATAATCGTCCCTTTTATCTTACCCGAGTGTCGTTTTTGTTCACGTTTAATTAAATTCATCATTCCATAGCCAATGTTCCCTTCAGTGGCGTAACTGCAATAGCAAAATTCATCTGCCAAAGGATTACACGCAGTGCTTCCTCGCGATGAATTTTGCAAAGGGTGGAGAAATATTTTTGTAAGGGAATATTTTACTAAACATATTTTTTATAGAATATTTAACGCTCTACAAAGATTTAAAAAAAATCATATACGTCCGTCGTGTTCTTGAGATATTTTGAATTTTTGTTGTAGGGTTTTTCAAAAAAGACACCGAATAATTAGTAATTACGGGGAAAAATTTTACCACATCGAAAAATGAATTTCTGAGAACCACATTAACTAGTTTTCCAAACTTTTATGTCAGTATTTATATGTATAGGGGGTGTTCCAGACCACCCGTCCACTATGTTTTACACCCAAATTATTGAAAATAAAGTTTTAGGGTAAAAAATTTACTATATATATTGACCCTAAAGAATTTCAGGAAAATATTTTCAACCCACTAAAACCACCCCTTGGTGGGTAGCTTGAGAGATACATGCCCGTTTCTCAACAAAATCAAATGGAACGGTATATCAAAAAAGACATATTTGTAAAGATCATAAAAAAATAAGAAACTTTCAGAAAACAAAAAATTTCATACATTCAATTGTTTAAAAAATATGGAAATTTTAGGGTTTTACTGAAAGTGCTCCAATTTCGTTAAATATTAATGGAATTTTATTATTTGTTTAAATTTAGAAAATAAAAATAATGAACTTTGTAAAGATGTATGATTATTTGAGATTTTAATAGTTTAAAGTGTCATACACGACATACAAAAAATCGAAAAGTCCAATTAGGGATAATTCAAAATTTTTAAATACAATGGTATATTAATTAGTATTTTTTCTTAAAATAGATATGTAAATAAACAACTTTTGTTAAGAAAAAGAGGTTGAAAATATTTTCCTGAAATTCTTTAGGGTCGATATATACCGGGTGGTCTATTTAAATTGAGACAAGCAAATATCTCGAAAATTAAGGTTTTTCAGGGAAAATGTTTGATACAAAAGTTTCAGGGTTTGAAGGGCGAAAACCAACGGAGGTAAAAATTTTGCCTTTGAGTGGAGGTTTTAGGGTCATTTCGAGGTCAACTTCATTTTTTTAATGGAAACCTATTTCTTTTTATACATATTCGTATTTTGCAGAAAAAAAGAAACAACTTTTGTCAAAGAAGTTTTTTCAATATCCTCAAATTGAGGGGCATTTTTTTAATCTTTTTTTAAATTTTTTTGTTTGTTTTTATTAAAAAAATTCAAAATTATTATTTATAATTATTAACTATGCATGTTTAAGTTACAATTAAATTTAAAAAATGTTTTTTTTATTTTAGGATTAAAAAAATATTTTTTTTTAAATTTGAATATTTTTACTAAAGAAGATAGGTTAAAATTGAGGATTTTGAAAAAAACTTTTCAGACAAAAGTTGTTTCTATTTTTCTGCAAAATACGAATATGTAAAAAAAAGAAATAGGTTTCCATTTAAAAAAATAAAGTTGACCCGCAAAATGATCCTAAAACCTCCACTCAAAGTACCTCTATTGATTTTCCCCTTTCTAACCCTGAAACTTTTGTACCAAACATTTTCCCTGAAAAACCTTAATTTTCTAGATATTTGCTTGTCTCAATTTAAATAGACCACCCGGTATAACGAGTTTTCGAACCTTATATGTCAGAATTTACATGTAGATATATATGTATGTTTTTTTTTTTTAATTTTATACAAAACTATACCAATTTTTAGATACGTCACTGACTTATATTATTACATTTGATATTAATTAAAATATCTGTGTGTAGCTACCTCATATTTGAGATATGTTTTATAAATTGTATCTTGTATCTCTTTTGCAAAATATATAATTGTATTAATTTTTATCCACAAATTATTATTAAAAAATATATATGTATTAATATTAATCTAATTTATATGAATTAATTGTGTTATATATAATTTGTTATAAATAAATAATAATGAAATACATAGATTTAATTGCTTATACATTAAATTAGTTGTTTGAAGAGTTCGCAGGGGTTTCAAAGGCCACATGATTTTTTAATATAAAAAAATATTTTAATCGACGAACCTTTTTAGTTGTTTTTTCCCTCAAAATTTTTCATTACTTTTATAATGTTTCTAAGAGTAGTAATTCTTGCTTTTAAGATAATTTTGCAGATAAAGATAATCTGAATACTGAATATATGATAAGTAAATAGGGTTAAAGTATCCCAGACAAGTCAACAACCACCTGTTAAAATCTTTGGGAATTTTATTTTGCCGACTTGTGTTATTTTTTGAATGGAAAACCTTATGAGCAAACTGATATTATTGATTGTTATTAATACTGAATTAATTAAACTGTAGATACAATTAAAACATAGAACATAATCCCTGTCTATAGGCGCCCATGAGTAGCAAATATCTCCACACTTATAACACCGACCCCGATATAAAATAGCAGTATGTAATCAACCAACTATAAACTAACATACACATGGATATATTATAAACACATTTTAATAGGGTGTATAAACGTTTCACAATTGCTGTAAATACGTTGGCGTCTATTCACGTCGGTCTACTTAACGCGTATATACACGTTTATATGCCCCATAAAGTCTATGACATCATAATAAATATACTGTTTGCATATACGGGTATGTGTTTTGTATTATGCGAGTATATTAATATTAATGTGTAATGGACTCTAACTCCAATCAATGTGGCTTGTTATGTATGGAAGATATTTATTAATGTTGTACAATTAGCAAAGTTAATGTTAACTGAACCATTCTTAGAGTTTCGTAAGGTCTGGATCAAAATTAAATGAATCTCACGTTGCCGTCTGTCTATCTGTTTGTCCATTGCAAATACTTCGTAAACTGTATAAGCAAAATAACATCCAAATTTTAGACTCACAGATATATAGATGTTATTCTTTTGGAAATAATCTGCCGTGTGCCACGGGACTTTCTTATACATAATAATGACAGTGAACAGTGAATATGGCAAACACGTACACTGTTCAATCTCTGTAATAGGTATAAGAAAGTCCCATGACACTCATGGCAGATATTTCTTCTCTGTTATGAACCATTTGAAATGTACTTAAAAACGAATACTTGGTAAAAAAAAAAAAAAAATGAATTTTGTTTTTTCGAAAAAATGAATAGAACATAAATTATAGATAATAATATTACCTACAATTTTCAACTTGGCCATTTTTCTCTAATTCGCACTGTTTCAATGTAATTCAAAAAATTCAAAAATCGATGCAGGTAAACATCCGTTTCCGGTTGAAAGATCGTATTCAAAAATAGGTTTTCATCCCAGGCAAAAATTAATCTTAAGTATAAAATATCACCCTTCTACGATTTGTCGTATTTGAGTTGCAGCGCCCACAGACAGACATACAGACAGACACAGACATCATGGCGAAAATAGTCAGAATGGATTCAGGGAAGGTCAAAATTGATAATTCCATCAAAATCCGGATTTCGAAAAAAATCGCGTTTACTATAGGTACTTATACTATATGTATATTTCATATACATTGGTATAAGAAAGTAAAATATCGGTATGGAGAACCATACATGACTTCCATGTTCTATAATATCTTTTACAATAGATAATTGTTAATATAAAACTCACCTTTGTATTAAAAATATTAGTTTTCTAATATTCTAATGTCAGTTGTAGAATAGACATTTTTGTAAAATAATAATTATCTGACATTTGAATTTAACTGCGATTGTTTCCATGGCAACATGAATTTATTAGTATTTAAAATTAAAATTTTGAGGGTGATTTTCACCCCTTCAGTGGCTATCTAAGCACGTTTATGAAATAAGTGCCCCTTAGATTGGATTGAACTACAAGTGTACCAAGTATTATCAAAATTGGTGAGATAATACTCACTTTTCAGACGATAATAGGTACAGAATTTCGAATATTTCGGAAACCCCTAATTCGATTAGCACCAAAATCAATAGGTCTGGAGTACTCACTGAGGCAAACATTTTCCCCAAAAATAATTCAAATCGGTGCATATCTACAGTAGTTATCGTACACGGAAGAAAATTCTACATCCAGACACACAGACACACAGACACACAGACACACAGACACACGCACAGCCGCCATGCGGAAATTAATTTTTCTTTTCGTTTTGAAGTTAGTACAATCAGAATCTGCTATTTTTTCGGACATGATTTTTTGACGGTATTACAATACTTCCATTTCTTCGAACATGGAAGTAAAATAAGGAATTTGTGTACACTTTAAATTACCTCCAATCCTCAAAGGTAAGGTGCTTAATTCGGAGTTACGTCTGTACGATCGGGCTTTCGAACTATAAAATAAAATTGCTTCAACTAGGAGACATTTACGATATAAACAAGCTCCGGAACTAAAGGTGACATTTTGGAGTAAGACTATACATAAAATATTAAATATATAGTCATTATATAGAAATATAATACGAATTTTTTTGTTAATACTAATTCAATTATACTTACGCATATATACATACTAATTTAGAATATTAGACTGTTTTTTTGAAAATATACAATTGGATAAACAATTTTATAAAGTAAATAAAAATGAATATCCATAAAAAGAAGTACATAAGTAAAGAGATGCTTTTAATTTTTATATTTATGAACATATTTTTAATTTAATATGTATAAAAAAATACTGTAATATATGTACCTACCTACATATTTACATTGTATGTGTTAATGTATGTAATAGGTATGTATACAGGATGTTCGCGGAAACCGAATGATCATTGCTAACTTTGTTATTATTGGAGCTAGAAGATCGGTTAAATGGACAAAATATCAGTATTTTTTCCAGGATGAATAATGGCGGTGTCAAAAAAACAATTGAATGACGAATTTAGTGTATTGAAATACAACTTTTAATAAAATGCAAACAGATGATTAAAACATTTAAAACAATAGTTTCAGGTTTTTATGTCATTTGTTCGCAAATGTTTTATGTTTTTGAATTTAATTGACAACGAAAAAAATTATTTATTATAATTAATTATATTTTTTATGAATAATACTCAAAAACGTTAAAAATCTGCGAAATAAGGCACAAATACCTGAAATAGTTGTTTTAAATTTTTTTATCATTTGTTTGTATTTTATTAAATCTTCATAGTACACTATTTTTCGATATTTTCTACTAATTTTATACTTGTTATAACTTCTATCAATTTTACCATCATACATGTATCACACTTTTATAAAGAGAACATCCTCAGCTATAAAATTCAATAATAATATATAGGCTTTCTATTTAAAAAAAAGTTGTATTTCAATATATCTACTAAATTCGACATTCAATTGTTTTTTGACACCACCATTATTCATCCTGGAAAAAATACTGATACTTTGTCCATTTATTCGATCTTCTAACTCCAATAATAACAAAGTTAGCAACTATCACTCGGTTCCCGCGAACATCCTGTATATGTAGGTACGCATGTATAATGTATATTGTTTAATATATTATTATTGAAGATAGTAAACGCATAATATAATGTAGGCATACTAATATAATATAATTTAGCTACCTAGTATGTATGTGTCTGTGCATAAAATATTATAATTTTCTTATAATTGCGTCATCGTAAAACTACAATTATTATGAATTATTAGCGGATATTTAGTTTAAATATGAATATTTATATCAACCTATAACTACCGTATTTTACTTTATTACGGTAAATAATATTGAATTATGTGAATTAGAATTTTGTTTAGTAAATGGGAAAATAATTACTTCCAAATATACATATATTATAGATTATTATTGGTACCATATTTAATGCTAAAAACCACATGATTTTAGAATAAGTAATTATTTTAAATAAACGATAGCTTTTATTTTATTCATTAACCCTCAGACCGACACCTATTCCAATAACCTTCGGACCGACACATGGTGTCTGGCTGGACCCTTATGCATTTACATGCATTTATATGGTAATTTAACATACCTTTAAACTCATTTATATCACATTATATATTTTTAATTTCTTACCTATCTCAGAGGTTTCGGCATATGTTTTTCTACATGTGAACGAAAAAAAAATTTTTAAACGTTTTTGGATTATGAAAAAAAACTGTTTTTCTTTTTCGATTTTTTTGTATTTTATTTTAAGTTATTTAAAAATAAAAAGAAAATTAACAATGAGTTTTATGATGAATTATGATACGCAGTGGCGTAGTTAGAAAAATTAGGGTGGTAGTACTTTTCGGGGGGGGGGGGGGTACAAAACATAGATTTATTGTAAATATTGAATTTTTCTCTGATTCGCTACTTATCCATTACATAAAATCGTAAATATCTCGACTCTTGTGCGAGATTGAGGGTTGTTGTGCCCCCACACCCCAAAAATCCCGAAGTATTTTTCCCACCAGATCGAATGAGATCAATTACAACCTTTCATCTATGTCATAATAATAAGATTGCGTGCGTATGTGTAAAGTGAGCATAAAGAATAGTTTGGATAAATAATTTCTATGAAAAACTAGAAAAAAGTAGAAAAAAGCCAAATAGAATGACAAATATATATCACATTCTATGCGTTTTCCATGTAAAATGTATAGGGATCCAGCCAGACACCATGTGTCGGTCCGAAGGTGTACTTTTTAGATGTCCTTATAGCAGTCATCTCTAAAGACTTTTCGTGATAATTGTTTTATAAATCAATAGCCAATAAAATTTTAGGAAGCTACCTGGAAGTACAAGTCGCTAGCTTGATTAGAAATATATTTAATTTACGATTTAAAACGAAAAAGGTCTGGTTGGACCCGGGTGTCGGTCCGAGGGTTAAAAAATATATAATTTTTGTATTTAATTGTTGGCATATCACGTAAATCTGATGTAATGGAACAATTTAGACAACGATTTTAGGTTTAGTACGTCGAAAAACTTTAATAGTATTATATCTCAAAAACACATGGTTGGAGTTGGAGTGATGCACATTACTAAAAAAAAAATTTTCCCAAAAATAAATAAAGTTTTTGAAGTCGGTGAAAAGCCAATAAAATGCTTTATAAAAAAGAAAAAAAAAAAGAAAATCTTCTTCAATTTAATTTTTAAATACTTCCAGTGCTTTTGGGGTTTATTTGAAACCGGTTTTATTTTTTAAAGTGAAACTTTTATTACATCGTCTCAAAATTTTTCGTCTGTGTGTTGCATGTCGCTCGGCCGCGGAGTAGGGGTAAATACGTCAGAGCCATAGACATAAAGAAATGGACAGTGCATCTGACTCGAACAAAGAGCCGTGTCAAATGAAAGAGACAGAAATTGTTTGGTTGTTATATAGAATTTATTAGAATTATTAGAACTTTTTGCTGGTGCATGTTGTTGTTTATGGATTTATTTCAATTTTGAGTGCTTGAATTTATTATTCCGAAAATTTTTAGTTAAATGTCTATAATGTGAAAAAATGTTTCGCTTTTACCGTGGTTTCATAAAACCACACAATCCTTTTTTTCTTAAAAAGTTTATTTTTTATTATCAAAAAACCTATTTTTCTGTATTCGACCGACTACCAGTGGAGGGGGAGGGGTGCATAGTCTTTTATTGTGCCTCCATCTCTGGTTAGTTGTGGTGTACAGTTGTGGTAATACAAAATGATAGAAAAAGTAAAAAAAAGGATTGTGTGGTTTTATGAAACCACGGTAAAAGTGAAACATTTTTTCACATTATAGACATTTAACTAAAAATTTTCGGAATAATAAATTCAAGCACTTAAAATTGAAATAAATCCATAAACAACAACATGCACCAGCAAAAAGTTCTAATAATTCTAATAAATTCTATATAACAACCAAACAATTTCTGTCTCTTTCATTTGACACGGCTCTTTTTTCGAGTCAGATGCACTGTCCATTTCTTTATGTCTATGGCTCTGACGTATTTACCCCTACTCCGCGGCCGAGCGACATGCAACACACAGACGAAAAATGTTGAGACGATGTAATAAAAGTTTCACTTTAAAAAATATATATGTAATCCCGATACCTACTGAACCTCCAACCAAAAATCTTATCATCCAGGCCACCCTGTTTGTCTACACCCTGCTATGATCGGCCCATCAGCAACCTCCCAATCCCTCTTGTGTCCCTGTGAACCCAACCCAATACAAAACATATACACTTACAACTTACAATAACACAACACGAAGAGCTGTCGTAAAAGGCCTAGCACGAAACGACAAGACCTTCGTTATGAATAAACAAAAAATAACAAAATGATAGAACATAAGATAAATAATAACTCAAAAGATAAAAATCTAATTATAATCAAGTTAAACGTGGCCAATGTAGGTAAATAGACTACAAAGAGCAAATGTACAAAAGCAAATTTGGAATTTAAAATGACATAACAATCTTGAAAATTCTCTTTGCCACATTAAAATTAATTACAACTGCGAATATGTACGCTGGCATTTTCATAATATATAAACCGTAATTTCAGGCGAAAACCCCTTAATAATATTTATAGAATTCATACTTTGCTTACAAGCAGGAATATGTCGCATTCCCATTCAGTTCTACAAAGTTAAACTATTTCATGTCCTTATATCCTTGTTATTTTAAACCTTTTCTTGTTTGAATTTCACTTCAACATGTTATATGACTTATCAGTATGTCGTGTTTTTAGCTCAACAAAATGAGATATTTCAATGAAAATTGAAGTTTAAATATACATACGGTGTCCCAAGACTGTGTCAAAGCTCAATTTTTTTGTAAGAAAATGGGAACATTTTCAACACCTTGTAATTTTCTAATTACAAAAAAAAATGTTTTCTGTTTGAAGTAGTTTTTGCATATTCTCTATTATTGCGATATTATGTCAAACATTTACAAAATTGTATTATTTGTACATAGTGTATCAAAACACGGAACCTAGTTTTTCTCAAAATTTTCAAATAGAACACCCTATATATTTTTACATTTTCGAATTGCCTGTTCAATTCTCAACACATTTTAAAAGCCATGTTTTATACCTAAATCCAGCCGTTAATAAGTTGTTAATTTTATATTAAAATCTTAAGATTTTTTTAAAAACAATACAACTTTATTATATTCCATAAAATAATTAAATTTTTATGTTGTTAAAGTTTGTAAGTTCTATTAGTTTGTTAAGTTATTTTTAAGCGAGCTGTTTATTGATTATAATAAAGTTGTATTGTTTTTATAAAACATCTTAAGATTTTAAAATAAATTAAATAACTCTTTAACGGCTGGATTTAGGTATAAAATATGGTTTATAAAATGTGTTGAGAATTGAACAGACAATTAGAAAATGTAAAAATATAAAGGATGTTCCATTTGAAAATATTGAAAAAAACTAGGTTCAGAGTTTTAATACATTCTGTACAAATAATACAATTTTGTAAATGTTTGACGCAATTATAGAGAATATACCAAAACTACTTTTTTGTTGTAATTAGGAAATTACAAGGTGTTGAAAATATTTCTATTTTCTTACAAAATTGGTCATAATTTCTAAACCCCTCTGTATAATCCAATACATAATATATCAAAATACTCAGAAAATTGAATGCTTTTAGATTATCAAATAAAATATATAGGTAGTTTGTATTTAAAAAAACATAACTTTGATTTGAAACGCAGTTATGGAACACTCTGTATAAATGTAACTATTTTCAAACTATGCCGCTCCTCTAGCCTGACAACTTTTGCATTTAAAGTTTTCTTCCAATTCTTATGATAAATGAAATATTGAGCTTTGGCACAGTCCTGGGACACCCTGTATAACAATTTATAGTCAAGAGGTTCTATTAGGATACTGTCAAAATTTAGGGGAATTGTAAAAATCCAGGACTAGCTGCTACTATTGATTTTTTTATTATCTACTTCAAATAGATATTCTTCAAAAATTTCTGAAAAATATAAATTACAGCTCCAAAACTGGAAAATAGGTAGAGGAAACATGAACAAAATGACACACCGGCAATATTTCGAAAAGGGCGAATTGTAGATAAATGGTACCCATCACATAATGTGGTCCTAATCATGTGTCACAAACTGTCAACTCGATAATCAGTACACTTCAGTGGTATTAGTAATATACTCATAAATAACTTTTTTGTGTTCAAATAAACTTTTTAAATTAACATTTATCGAATCTAAAGTAACTTTTTTTCAATATATTCTTATAGTAATTGTTCCAATTTGGTGGAATGGTGTGTAATCAGTAATGAATAACATCGAACTATTTTTACACTGATTTTTTAAAACCATTTTGTCATTTCATTACGATTGTAATAATTAACCACAGTAGTATTGGACAAAATGACCATTACATATCTTCTTTAAGAAAAAATACTCATTGATATTCCATTGTATTTGAAAATTTTGAATTATCCCTAGTTGAACTTTTGAATTTTTGGTATGTCGCGTATGACACTTTAAACTATTAAAATCTCAAATAATCATACATCTTTCCAAAGATCATTATTTCTACTTTCTAAATTTGAAAAAATATAAAATTCCATTAATATTTAACGAAATTAGAGCACTTTTAGTAAAACTCTAAAATTTGAGAACAAGTCGCCATATTTTTTAAGCAATTGAAAGTATGAAAATTTTTGTTTAATAAAAGTTTCTTATTTTTTTATGATCTTTACAAATATGTACTTTTTAATATACCATTCTATTTGATTTTGAGAAACGGGCATGTACCTCCCAAACTACCCCCCAAGGAACGGTTTTAGAGGGTTGAAAATATTTTCCTGAAATTCTTTAGGGTCGATATATACAGTAAATTTTTTTTATCCTAAAACTCTATCTTCAATAGTTTGGGCGTAAAACATAGTGGACGGGTGGTCTGAAACACTCTGTATATGCTGTAAAAAATAACAAGATGGGGTTGCTTCCGCCATCTAAAATTTACGATGAGAATAGTGAAACCTCTGAGAATATACTAGTTCCAGTAATAGTCATGTCACCTGTACCAAAAAGAAAGTATGTAACAGGTCAAGGAAAACGAAAATCAAGGAAAAGTTAACATAATTTAGTGCTAACATCTATTTCATAAATATTTCATATAAATGAAGTTAAGGTAAAAAATATCCTTAAAGAGCTATCAGAGAAAAAGGAGAGAAAAGACACTAAACATTTGCTCAAAAGAAACACAGAAACAAAAGACGACGAAGATGAAAATGTAGACAATCAAGAAGATGACGACGATTGTCCTTACATTTATTGCAATTTACTTGTATTCGCGATCTAGGCCCAGGGAATTTTTTTTGCATAAAATGTGGACTCTGGGATCAAGCATTCTGTGCTAATAGGCCAAACAAAACGAAAATGTTTATTTGTGAAACGTGTAATTAAAATATATATTTTTTAATGTGTGTCATTATGTCCATATAGTATGGACAAAATGAACTTTCGTTTTTCTCTAAAAAATGTTTTTTATATTTTTTTTCTCTTAAATTTTTGAATAAATGATTATATTATTGTTTATATGAATCTTCTCGGAGTTACCATACTGATTTTCAAATTTCTAGCTTTTTTAATTTAAAAGTTATTCTTAAAAATAAAAAAAGTGTGTCATTTTGTCCATGTTTCCCCTAATTATATAATTTTTAGTCAAAATAATTATAAATAAAATCTAAATCTATACATCCAATGACGTATTACATTTAAAGTGAGACGAGTTGTTGACAGTCAAACAAATGTAGATATGAAAAATTTAACCCTTTTTATGTTTACCAAAAATTGAAAGTAGTCTTAGGCCTGGTTTCTCAATATGAGTTTAAACCACATGCCCCAGTTAAACTTAAGATTAAACTATAAATTTGTTTCTCAATATCCAGTTAAAAATTATAATTAATCTTAAGATTAACTTTTAACTGACAGATGAAAAAAATTATTTTTCTAGCCTAAATATTAACTTATTATTCAACATCTTTTACATTCTATAGTAGCACTATATTCTTTTATTAATTCTAGTAATGTACCCTGTTCTCTTTTATTGAAATTAACCCGTTTTTATCACATTTAATATAATAATTAGAGGTTAATTTTTAGTTTGACATAAAAAAGCCTCCATTTAAACTTATATTGAGAAACAGAGTGAGGTTTAAACTGGACATAATCTCCAGTTTAAACCTAGGATGACGATTATTTAATCTGAAGTTTAAACTCATATTGAGAAACCGGGCCTTATTGTTAGTTTCTCTGTATCCTAGATGAATTATACATATATGTACATATGTATAATACAATATGTATACCTAATACCTATATTATATTATAATTACGTAATAGGTAGATGTTTTACGACTTTACTCAACATGTTTAACAACTCGAAGGAAAAACAATTAAAGATTCAGTCATCTCTATTCCAGTAATAAAATTAATGAAATCATATCATTTAAACACGACGTATAAACACGGTTATAAAATAAGAGATTTTATGTACAATTATCATTTAATTTCCACTGTAAATATTACTATCATGTGGGATAAAACAGTCTGCGGAGGTGGGGGAATGGGTGAAATAATTTATTAGTAGCCACTATCATAGACATACGAGTATCTGTGTGTATATTCTTGTGTTTATGATTACTACTGTTGAGATAGAACATGGATTCGAAAACAAAGTCGACACAAAATAATAACCAATCTTAAAATATTGGGTTATATCTATCTTCACTTATTTGTTACCATGTCTATTGTCTATGGTCACATCAGTATTCTAATAATTGGACGGCATCGGTAGTTGGAAAATTCCACTATACGACGGCTAGAGGGGCACCCACCACTACGCCGACTTTAACGTTGATTGGTGAATTTAAACGCGACGAAATATAGCAGTCACGGTGGTATTATACAGCTTACAGCTCTCCATACGTGATAGAAGATTAAATATTAAATTTTTCTTTTGTATTGCTTTTTATACAAAAATCGCGAATATCTCGGTCCCAATTAAATTACCTAATAAACTCTGATTTTAACCACAAATTACAAATAAAATAGTTAAAATTATTGATTATATAGTAAATTTAGAATCTACTTCTTATTTTTGTGGGTGTTCAGTTAATAGTAACTTGAAGATTGATGCATGAAATATAACTGAAAAATTTTGTTTTCGATTTCGTTAAAAGTATGTTAATTATATAGAAAATAATGTGAAAAGTTATAATTTTCAATCCGCTGGTCTATACCTCATAATGTTTTCGTGATATGGCCTCTTAAAGTTTTTTTTTTTAATTTTGGAGAAAAATGACTGTAACTCTTGAACGTGTAGTTGGATTTAATTTTGTAGACGAATTTGGAATCAACATGTCAAAATCTATATAATGACATGTATAACACTTTAAAAAAAGAAAAAAAATGTTTGCTGAAAAATTAAATTTGTCCAATGGGTATACCTTAAAACAATGCCGTTTTTTGACCAGTTTTTTTTTGTTGCACTTCTAATTGTTATATGTATATCGTCGCTTATCTAACAACACCGCTTCAGTCATTTTAACCATCTTTACAGGAGAGCGAAAAACCGTGTATGTTTTATATAGGCTACCGGCTTGCGCGCTGTCACTATTTTTGAATTCTGGTCTCTTATTGTCTGAAACGTCTAGAATGTGATTGATAGATCGACGTGCAATGAGTAGCTCTATCCAATGACATTAAAATGTAAAAACCGCTAATTTTCGACTTGAGCGGTGTTGTTAGATAAGTGACGATATGTAATTTTATAGATTTTGGCACGCTGATTTCAAATCCGAACACGTTCAAAAGTTATAGCCATTTATCTCCAAAAATTAAATCTTGATAACAATTTGAGATAGGTACAGGCCTGCGGTTTGAAAATGTCTACTTTTCACGTCATTTTCTATAAAATAAACATACTTTCAATCAAATCTAAAATTAAAAATTTTTTAGTAGTACATATTTCATGGATCAAACTTTAATTAATCATAGAAATATTAACACAAATACAAAAAAAAATAAAAAATAACTAAGTCTACTTTGATATTTAAAAAAATGCATACAAATCGGTTGATACTTCCATTTCCTTCGAAATATTCTTAAACACACTATATATTTGAGTTCATTGATCAAATTTTGTAACAAGCCTATCGCATATCACGTTAAAAATTCAAAACGGATTTTTTTTAAAAGGTAGATATGATAGGAGATTTACTTACTTTTGCTCTGGTTACTGAAAATTCAACCCCTAAGAAGTGCAAGGGGAGGGGTGCAACTCCTTAGGGGTTGAATTTTGGGAAATGCTTAAATACACGTCTCATAATTTGTTTCGTAGAGTATTTATTCTGTGTTAAGAAAATCTGATCAAATCAGTATTATTCCAGTAAAACACACTACCAAGCAAAATTAAGAGATATTAATTTCGAAATACACACGAAATAAGCCGTGCGTAATTTCTAGTAGCTAATAAATAAACATTTCAATCTAAAATTCGCAACCAACCACCGCTAAACATCTTCATATACAAACTATTCCTCACAAACATCAGACATATAATATTCAACTGAAACTTTCCTCACCCATACAAATCGAGAACATATGGCGCGAATCCGCGGCTAGAAAAGGTACTGCGGCGGCGGTGGAGAGAGACAACAAGCAGTAACCGGAAACTGGAATGGAAACGTAAAAGATTCTCCACAGGTGGCCAATCTATAATACCCTAATGGAGGGACGCTCATCGGCCAATGCGCTCCGATTCATTCACGTTGTAATATAGAATTGGATTTGGTTAGTCAATAGGTACATTGTTGTTGTATTTGTTTATATTAATATCATGTAGATAAATTTTGTTTTGGACAGATTAAAAATGTTTAATAATAGATTTTGATTGGATTTTGTTAGTTATTGTTTTGTATTTTATCCCAATTGATTATACAGTGCATTCGTTTAAAATTCAGGTAATGATTTTGTGGAAAAACGCTGGGACCCGTCGATTAGTATTTTTAGTTGCGGTTTTGTTGACATAAGAAAATTGTGTACAGGATGTCTCAAGAAGAACATACGCAGTCATAATTGATTTTTTTAAATAGAACTTTCTATATATTATACCATTTTTGAATTATAAAATAAATTCTGAACACTTTTTGAATATATGCAGTAATCAATTATTTTTTTAATGGAACATCCTGTATATTATGCCATTTTTGAATTGTACAGTAAATTCTGAACACTTTTTGTACAACATACCACAGCTCTAAAATCAGTTGTTTTTGGAATAATTTTATTTCTTTTGTATATTTTATTATTAAATTTCATTAATTTATTATTTATTTATCACATTTCAAACGTCATTATTCCAAAAACCACTGATTTTAGAGCTGTGGTATGTGTTCTATTTAAAAAAATCAATTATGATTACGTATGTTCTTCTTGAGACACCCTGTATACAATTTTCTTGTCAAAAAATCCGCAACTAAAAATACTCTACTACCTGAATTTTAAACGAATTTGTTCCTTACATCATCATTTTATTGAAATGGAAAAATACCTGATAAAAATAGCTAGTGTCGATTATTATAATGTTTATTAATATGTAAAAAAAAATAGGAAAATATCAGTCGGTATATATGGAACACCATTAATGTTTTCGGTAAGAAAACTATGATAATATTATTTAAAATCAGCATTTATTATTTCATTGGACAGATAATTTAATCTTTTAACGAGATCGAGCAGGCAAAAATAGAATCCTTACATTAAAACAAAATAAAAATAAAAAATCTTAAACAATCGAAAATCAGCCTAAAAAAAAGTGCATGTAATATGGCCCACAGTGGTTCATATTACACGCTTGTTACCTTATTACAGGATTATCTATATTAGGAGGTTAAAACATTTATATTTTAAATTTATTTTGTTATTTTTATTTAAAACTTATATGTTGTCACTGTGGCGTAGCAAAGAGTACGCGGGCAGAACCTCCTTATTAGCACCCCATTTAGTGAGCACCATCATGAAGATTTGTACTAAAAAAAGGATTTTTGCGGAAGTGAATAGTTGTGATGATTTATATACTTTAAATATTTTTTGTCTTACCACGATTATTATACCTCATAGTTGCCCTCAATGACATACAGGTACTCCAAACACTGCCATGTCAACAGACACAATTATTTAGAAGTGTAAGCTTATAGATACATATTAATGTTGTCTTTATAAAATGGTAAATTAGAGCAAAAAAAGGTGTCCATATTACCCGCCTTATACAATAAATAAAATTTTAGTATAATTCCGCTATAATTAAAATTTTAAGTTGAGTTAAACCGAGATTTTTTGGAAATTTTTACTAACATTTACTATATTAACACTTAGGGACTCGCTAATGGGTCTAACGGACCTAGTCCTTCGTATTTTGGTTAAAATCTTTTAAAGTTTGAAGTGTGCGACGTTGTCTCTTTTAGTACCTTTCAACGACGGTCATAGTCGTCAGTTTGTTCAAATTGTCATAACTAAATTTGATACAGAAAGCGATTGAACAATTTTGAGATGTTATTTTATCCCAAAAAAGATATTTTAATTTTTTTATTTATTTTTTATAATGATTGATCTCTCATTGTTAATTCATATAAGTAAATTATAGTAGTGTAAGAAAATATAGAAGATTTTGTTTAAAATAAGTAATTACAGAAATTTCAACAATTAGTCTAAATCTTGTCATAAAAGTACCTATGAAAAATTTCTTTTATTTTTGTAATGACTGTTTGATTAAGAAAAAACAATAAATATTAGTATATGATTGAATATTGTCTTTCTTTATTGACAAATTATCCTTATAAGAAAGTAAATGTGCACTTCTATTCAGCAGTTTTGAAATAAACATTTGATATTAAACTGGGTCCAGGGCACCCGGTAGCGAGCATTTTTGTTACAAATTAAGGCGCGAGTGTGTTAACTAAATACCGATATTACATTTTTCAGTTGGTCGAGGCATATTGTGACATTTTCAAAGTGTTATTGTAGTTTTGAATTTTGAATGACTATCAATTCTGTATTATTAGTTTTATTGTTAGATATATACCGGATGTACCAGGTTATAGAAAATTTTACTATCTCAACTTATTTTGTTTCTATTCGGGAGCCTTCAGTCTTGAATTTTTGATATTTTATTAAAAGTAAAAAAAAAATCCATTAAAAAATTTAATTTGATTGGAATAATAAGCATTTATTGCACATGGAAATCATTTCACACTGTATAATCGAGTGATTGCTAATTACATACATACATAGATTCCATGGTCAACTAGACTAGAACACAGTAAAATGAGGCTACCAATCACTACCGTTTTGTTATTTACAATTGACTGGTCGCAACACTTAAAGCGCTTAATCTATGGTGAATATTGTCAGTTCAAACTTAATTGTTGATCGTAAAAAGTTAACAGCAACTGATGTTGCAATAAACGATTTACATGTACATTTGTAAATGTCGTTCTATCAGTTGGTTCTTATTTGTCATTAAAATTACTGGTCGATTTTTGTTTTTATCACTTATCTACATCAGTACATCAGTATTACGGTTTTGTTTGTAAATTAATATTGTATTTAATTTTCAATGTTGCTATTATTTGAATACTTTTACGTATTAATAATAATATTATTAATATATTTTGATATGTTAACTATCTATGGAATATTCCGATTGTAGGTAAAATAGTTTTAAAAAGCCCCTCTACTTTAAATAAAAGAAATTAGTAGGTACTGGGTACTGTAAAGCAAAATTAACTAAGATTAATCAATAATTTATTTTAAAAACTGTCTGAATACTTCAGAGTAATAGTCCGGTGTAGCTAGCCGTAAAAAAATGTAAAACCTCGGAACCCGTATATAGTGAATAGATTTTTATGGGGTTTTTTTCATTGAGTTTCTTATTGTAAGGACTTTAATCTTTTAAATTCAAAAAATATTACTAATAATTATTTAATTAGTTATGGGTCATTCCATATCAGTGGTCCAGCACTGGTTACTTGACCATTCTAACATGTTGGTAGTTCAAAATGACAATAATTTTAATTTGATTGTTTTTTGTTTTTGCGTCACGGCCATATTTGTTCTACAGGACGCAGCATTTTTTGTACTTTCAAATGTTGCGGAAACTGTAATATCTCAGCATCTATTTATCCTATCGACATGAAACTAAAACCAAATTATTCAAAAAAGAATTAGCTACAAGATAATATAGACTATTTCTTCGAAATGTAGTCTTAAAGGGTTACATTTCAGCTTGAACTCGTATCTCTATTTTTGCTTAAAATACCATTTTCAAGGGGATGTTTTTTAGGGTTGCCAGGTGTCCACTATTTGAGCGGACAGTCCGCTTTTTTCACATTATGTTCACAATTTTTTTTCACAATTTTTTTATTCAAAAGCTTTATGATGAAATGGTACGTAATCTAAAGCTGTATAGTCTAAGAGAATAAGGATGGGAGAATCGCGTTTTGTCTTTTTTTCATAAGTTAGAATGAGACAAAGATCTAATATCCATTGAACTCGATTCTTCGAAAAAAATACTAATCATACTCAATTGTATAATTTTTTTTTATTTCCCCCCCCCCCCTAATGGCAACCCTAATGTTTTTGCAAAAAAGGGTAAAGTTTACAAGTAAATTTCTTTTGTAAAGAAGTGGAAACGAGTTATGTTCACACATCAAAGTTGAACCCTAAGACTGATACTTTTCAAAGCTCAATAATTCTAGTGGAGGACCAGATAAAAATCTAAAATTTCAACCCATAACAGTACTACATACTAATATTATGTACCAAAAAAATTGACTTGTTAACTCTACCCAGTCTTGCAAAAACATTCCCTTGAAAATGGGATTTTTTTAAAAATAGTCCGATGCATAGTTAGCCGTGAAAACTGTAAAACCTCTGTCTATACCGGGTGTTAAAAAAAGAGTGTAAAATATTTAAAGAGGTAATAGTGTGGACCAAAATAAGCAAAAAACTTCTAATAAACATGTGCCCAGAAATTTTTCCTGGGGAAACTACAGCCCTCCAAAGATTTGGCTCAAAATGAGTTCTTATTTAATATCTAGAGAACCCTTTGTGATAAAATTATGAAATTTGGTATTCTGTTTAGTAATAATAAGTGTTATCGATTTCTCGTATTAAACAATTATAATTTAGACCAAGGATGTATGGGGTCAGTGGGCCCATCGATTATTATCTAGTATTTTTTTATCCTTTAATTTTTTCTTGAATAAAGGACTTATATAAGATTACATGACACAATATATACAAAAATATATTTTGCTTATTTGTCATAGGATTAACAGTTTTCGAGAAATATCGATGGTAAAGAAAGCATGCAGAATTTAACTTAATACGGATGCTTCAAATTACAAATAATATATTTATATTCTTGTTCTATGATTAAAGGTAAGAAAAAAAGTTCATATAAAGAAACATCCTAATATGAATCCTCTTAGATCTATAGCCAGTTCTATTACTGTTACACGTACCTACTTTATTAACTTGACAAAAAAACGAAATTAAAAATGGTTATTTGTTGATAAGGATGAATTTTTGTGGTATACTTATGATAACTTTTTTTCTTAATTATTATCAGAGAACAAGAATATACATTTATTATTTGCAATTTGAAGCATCCGAATTAAGTTAAATTCTGCATGCTTTCTTTACCATCGATATTTCTCGAAAACAGTTAATCCTATGACAAATAAGCAAAACATATTTTTGTGTATATTGTGTCATGTAATCTTATATAAGTCCTTTATTCAAGAAAAAATTAAAGGATAAAAAAATACTAGATAATAATCGATGGGCCCACTGACCCCATACATCCTTGGTCTAAATTATAATTGTTTAATAAGAGAAATTGGTAACACTTATTATTACTAAACCGAATATCAAATTTCATAATTTTATCACAAAGGGTTCTCTAGATATTAAATAAAACTCATGTTGAGCCAAATCTTTGGAGGGCTGTAGTACCCTCAGGACAAATTTCCGGACACATGTTTATTAGAAGTTTTTTGCTTATTTTGGTCCATACTATTACCTCTTTAAATATTTTACACTCTTTTTTTAACACCCGGTATAGTGAATGGATTTTCATGGGATGTTTTTTATTAAATTTATAATCGTATGAACTTTAATCTTTTTATTAAAAAAATATTAAATGTCCCATGAAAATCCATTCACTATAGACGGGTTCCGAGGTTAAAAGCTAACTGCACCTTATATGCAAAATAAGACTTATCTCGTCTCAATTTTTGTAACTGAAGTCTTGTCTCACTCAGTCTCAAATACAACAGTTTCGTCTGTATGTAATAAACCTTTCTTTAAATGTGACAAATCGTATATTTATATTTTTTAGTTGAATTAAATTTCTACTATGTACGCAACACTTAAAAAATAATTTTAAAATTGTTTAAAACTAACAAACCTTTTCTAGAAAATAGACAAAGTGAATTTGGGGAAGGTAAAAGCGGATATTTCCATCACGATCCCGATTTTTTAAATTTCGGCATTAATATTCTTTCGTATATGTACAATGTACATATATTAGGATGTAACGAATGTATGATTTTAAACATACATTAACAAACATTATTAATATTTTTTTCAGTTTTGAAATTATTCATTATTCATTAAATAAAAACTTTCTAATTTTTTTTTTATTGTTTTGTTGTTAAATTGGATTATTTAATAAACTGTTAATTATGTGTGTTAATATAAAAATATGATTAATTTAGCAGAAAGATAGATGTTGATTTGTTCCTATGTTCGTTGAAATATTTACTAAACAAAATAGATTAAAAAACTATATTTTAATTTATTATTACATCATAGTATATTCGCACAAATATTCGCAACTTTTCTTACTAATGTTTAAAAATGCGCGAATATTCGTTACATCACTAGTATATTAATACTAGCTGTGCCCACGGATTTACTTGCGTGGACTACGGAATTATTGTTAAGGATTTGTGAAAAACGTAGTTGAATTATTTTAGATTTATTTTTACTCTACACTCTACACAATTCTCTACTACATTATATTGTTCAATATTTAACGGTTTAGCGTATTGCAAAAGAGCGCACTGGTTGCAAATTTTTTTCCGACTTGATTTACTATTATCGTCACTGCTTATTCCTTACGTTACCTAATGTAACAAAATATATACTAAAACCTGGCCAATCTCGAGTAATAAGCGTACTAACGGACAGACAGACCGAAAGAAAGACGTTACGTTTTATATAGGTAGGTATATTAGATGGGGAGGCAACGACCAAATGTGGTCATCATAGCAGCCCGCCAAATTTGTTATGAAATTTGTTAACTGGGATATAGGGAACTCAGCTAGATAGGTCCTAAGATCAAAGGACGCTGCCTTTAGATAGGACTGCCCGTCAGATATGTAAAAAAAAATAGGCAAAAAATTTATAGCAACCCGTCAGATATTTATAAAATTTGTTAATTTTGATTTTTTATGAACTGCCATATAAACATCTGACGCCTTAATAGTTGCTTTATTTTTTTATAACAATTGAAACATGTAAAAAAATGACCGACATATTTATAGCCGCCCGTTCAAAATCTGTTTTATTCAATAGATTTAAGTTCTCTGAACAAGAAAATAACTGTATCTGACACCTCAGTTGTTGCTTTATTTTTTTATAACAATTTAAATATGTAAAAAAATAACCAATTAATGAGTGTATTTTATTTTTATTATTATTATTATTATTATGTATTTCCAAAAAAAAGGTCAAACTAATCAAGCCTAACCACTAAAAAAATTGTTTTTACAACAGTAAAAAAAAATTATGTTGCCTGAGCTACGAAATTATCTGACGGGCTCTCCAAATCAAATGCAGCACTTCACGCGTCAGATGTATATATTTTTTGCATAAGGGGACATTATTCTACAAAATAGTATGCACATCTGACGGGCTGTTAAAAAAAAGTTTCCTCATTTTTTTAACATCCTTGTCCCGCTATAAAATAAAAACGCAGCGGTGAATACGTCAGATATACATATTTCTGTTTTTGTAATAATCAAATCACCCTAAATCTTAAATATCTGACGGGCTGCTAAAAACAATTTTTTTGGGTCATTTTTTTTTGTTTAATTCACTCTACTTTTTTTAAGCAGTGGCGTAGGCGTCAGAAAACTATATTTTCTTGATATGGAGAACATGATATATATCAAAATGTATTTATCTGCCAGGTTGCTATATGTCACCCTAGGTCAAAAACTTGACGACTTTGACAACCTATCAGGGGTAAAAGCAGCGTATTTTATGACTGACAATTTACTTTTAATATACAGCTATACTAAATTAACAATTATCATAACAAATTTTGCGGGCTGCTATGATGACCAAATTTTGGTTGCTGCCTCCCGGTCTATATGTATAATGTATATATTATTAATAAAGAAAGTAATTAGAAAACGTTACAGAAATTTTCGGTACCCAAATATAGAATTTGGCTTTTAAAAATCTAAAAATAGAGTTTACTTTCACCTACAAACCCATATATTGTACCTATATTATGTATTGAAGTACTTAGGATAGAATACTGTAACTTTTCTATGAAACTAGTATAATAATAACTCACATATGAAATCTTATCAACACAGTAGACTGTTCAAATATTTATTCACTTTACATATAAATCGGAAAAATTCCTGTCGGTGGAAATATATCGTATACGCTCGAAAAAACTTAGACAGGTATTATTTACAGTGGTTCCGAAACTGTTATGTTTTAGTTTTGAACTTAAATTACATCATGCCCTTTATTATCGTCAAAGTGATTGTCGGTTATTTTAGACAAATATCAATTCCTCTTACAAGATTATTATAGTCGGAGAGCTGATCGCCACCTCGACTAAGGTGCTCGTTACAAAGCTAATTTTTTTTATATCGTTTATTTAATGATAGTAAAGTATGAAAACCTACGTCTGCCGGGGCTAGCGCGATTGCATAAAACCGGAAACGGATGTTTACTAGAGAAATTTTGGAATTTTTCGAAGTACATACCTTATTTAAGAACTTATATACTTTGGAATTCATTTTTAACACACAAAATAATTAAATTATTGTATAACTCTGAATGTTTGATTATTGTTGACAAAGAGTGTGACGTCACAACTCCGAAATGTAACCAGCGAGCGTTTTGGCGCCAAATTCAAAATTAGTTTTAAAACAGTCAATTTTTCCGATTAAACCTTTATTTTTCGCAGAAATAATTATATTTTTTGAAATTGGAGACACGTAAGATCATCATAGACTAGTTTTTTTTTTAATTATTCATCATGCCTATTGTATATGTTATACATAGTTCCTACCAAACTATTGCGTAAAATTAATGAACCATTAATAAAAAAATGTTGGGGTTATCGTGGTCATATGTAACTTAACAGAGTGATGTAATGTGGTGCGACATACGAGTTGGGGAGGAATTGGGATCAAACGAAGCGTCGTCGTTATTAACTTTAATCTTGCCGGCTCACATCTGACGGTGATTGGCAATCAGTTAATAGTTTTTACATGTGTCAATTTAATTTAACTTTGAGGTAATATTTGCGAGTGGATTATACAAATATCGAATACCGTCATAATTAAAATTAATATCATTTTGGATAATACTAATAGTCCAAGTAAATTAGATATTTTAGAAGAAAATAATCATAAAGTTTTGATATTTTGTACACGTACTCTCAGAAGGGTTACGAATAAGAGCCCGAAAAGTTCCCACCTAAATCGTGGATGGAACATCCCCTTTCACGTGAAAAACTACCCTCGGAGTGGATTTTATTCCAGTTTTTCCCATTTTTCATCCGAACTACCACTCGGAGAAAAAAATATTATAGGAATTAATGATTAAACATGAAATTCTACGTAAAAAATGTAATATTCACTATTCGGCTAATCCTCAGCCTACTCTCGCAGTCAATGCTCAAAGTGAAGGGTAGTTTTTGAAGCGCATGAAAAAATCGGTCTTACAAGATTTTTCACCGTCAATATTTCCATAACGGCTAATTTTACCAAAAAGTTGATTAGGATAAAAATTGTAGAACTGAATCTCCTCTATAAGATCCAAGTATCAGAATTTTGTTTTAAACGTTTTTTATTAAATTTTTTACCTTTTTTACAAACGTAAATTCCATTATTTTGAAATATTTTCCATAGAACCCATTGAGTAAAGCTTTTCGTGCAATTTTCTTTTAGTGGTTTACCTTCGTAAGTCTATTCCTCATAAGTCTTGTTCATTTTTAATGGTCAGTGGTAGCTTCTTGAATTAATTCCTCTTCAGTTGGTGAATTAATGCAACCTTCTCTATGTTATTTGAAACACATAATTCAGCAGTGCAACCCAATTTTAACACAATTGTATTGTTTCCCGCAACCCATTTGGCAGTTGTGATAAAAAATTTTGAGGATGGAAGTTATAAATTGTGCCTCTGCGTTGAAAATAAATATTAAAGTGTTCTGAATTTTTTCTAACCAAATTTTGTATAGCACCTATGAGAACTGTCTGTCAAGATTTGCTTTAGTGTAATATTCAATAGTAATGTTGTCGACAAACTGCATATATGTTTTGATAAAATGGCGGCGTGTTTCTATTGGACAAGCAACTTATGAAACGAACTAATTCTTTGTGGATTTAAAAAAAATTCCTTTCGTTAAATCTTATACAATATTTTGCTTCCGAACCGTCGTTTTGAGAAAAAAATATAACAGGAATTAAATATACCTGATTAAATTCTACGTAAAAAATGTCATATGCACTATTCGGATAATCCTCAGCCTACTATCGCGTTCGATGCTCAAAGTGAAGGGTAGTTTTTGGAACGCAACGAAAAATCGATATAACAAGATTTTTCACCGTAAATATTTCCATAACCTCTAATTTGACCTAAAAAATGATTATGATGAATATTGTAGAACTGAATCTCCTCTATGAGACTCATGGAACATAATTTTTTTTCGAACGTTTTTTATTGAATTTTTTCCCTCTTTTCACAAATGTATATACCATAATTTTACACGAATATAATTTTATAATAAAAAAGTGGGACACCTCCAATTTATATTTAAAAAAAATATATGTTGCCAACTTGTTTGTGTGTGTGCTTGTCCCTTAAGTCCTTTTAATGGATATCCTGTATAAAATAATTAAATTCTGAATAAATAAACAGGTAGTTCATAGTTAAAGCTACTTCTACACCAAAAAACAGGAATAAATCTGCAAAAATATACAAGACTTAAGTAGAATAGACTTATGGTGGTAAACCGCTAAAAAAACGCGCGAAAATGTTTACTCAATGGGTTCTATCGAAAATATCTCAAAATAATGGAATTAACGTTTGTGAAAAAAGGTAAAAAATCAATAAAAAAACGTTTGAAACAAAATTATGATACTTGGATCTTGTAGAGGAGATTCAGTTCTACAATTTTTATCCTTATTAACTTTTTGATAACATTAGCCGTTATGGAAATATTTACGATGAAAAATCTTGTTATACCGATTTTTCCTTGCACTCCAAAAACTACCCTTCACTTTGAGCACTGAATGCGAGAGTAGGCTGAGGATTAGCCGAATAGTGCATATGACATTTTTTACGTAGAATATCATGTTTAATCATTAATTCCTATAATATTTTTTCTCCGTTCGATAGTTTGGATGAAAAATGGGAAAAATTGGAATAAAATCCACTCCAGAGGTAGTTTTTCACGTGAAAGGGGATGTTCCATCTACGATTTAGGTGGGAACTTTTCGGGCTCTTATTCGTAACCCTTCTGAGAGTACGTGGACAAAATATCAAAACTTTATGATTTTTTTCTTCTATTTGGCAAATTTTAATCTAAATACCGTGGACTATAATGCAAAACCTCAACAATTTAATAATTTCATAATTAATTTGAAGATTTGTCATTTGAATTGTTACATACATATAAATACTATATACTTACTACAGGATGAGTCATATCAGGTGGAACAAACTTGAAGAGTTGATTGAGAAACATATTTCAAGCAAAAAAGTTCTTATGAACATGTGTCCGGAAAGTCTTCGTGATGGAATTACAGCAGTGGTCCCCAACCTTTTTGTACCTGAGAGCACATTCTAGAATAGCGGTTGGGCGGCGGGCACCATGTATTTTTTCAAGGTGCCCACATCAAAATCGCGATTTTGATTAAGAAACTCAGGCGTTTCTCACGCCTAAACTAAAAAAGTCAGACATATGCTCTCGCTGACTTTTTGATGGAAAATTTTGTAATCTACTAGAAGGCATTTTTTCATATATTTCTTAATTCCTACGTAAGCTGTGACTGGTAAAAAATGCTATTCATAAAACTCTAATCATTGTTTATAATATTGTTGAACGAATTTGTAAAATGTTTGATATATGCACAAATGTTTTTATTAATAAATCTACACCAGCAAAATATGTTTAATTTATTTTTAGAATTAAGTGCTTTTTGTAATTGCATACAGCCAGAAAAAGATTAAATGGTTACATATTTTTCTGGCTGTACTTTACGGCATAGGTGTCCAACCTTTTGACCTTTGCGGGCCGCAGAGAGCAAAAAAATAGCGCAAAATTTTGTTAAGGGCCGCACAAAAATTTTAAGACCTTTATTTTTTTTCGTTGGCTTAATTAATTAATTAATATCCTCTGTATTTATACATTATATGACAAAAAAACTGAAGACTTTTGTTTTTTTACCTAATATCATTAATTATTTTCATATTTTATTTTTTTTTTAAATCTGATGCGGGCCGCGGGTTGGATAAGCCTGCTTTACGGTATACTTTAAATTTGAGAGAATAAATGTAAAATGATATAATATACATATATTTATAAACAAATATTTTTTTCAAATAATACGTTTATATTTCTCAAATTACTTACAAAAAAAAGTACATGTAATTGAAAAAATTGTAATTTTTTTTATCGTTCACAGTCAGCGGTGGGCACACGTAAAACAGTCGGCGGGCACAATGGTGCCCGCGGGCATAGGGTTGGGGACCACTGAATTACAGACTCTCAATGATTTTGTCTAAAATTAGTTTTTATTTAATATTTTGAGATCCAATTGTGATATAGTAATTAAATTTGATACCCGGTTCAGTATTAATACATGTTATCAATTTCCAGTATCAACTAATGATTTTTTAGACCAGGGATGTTTGGGGCCAATGGGTCCTTTGATTTTTATCTAGTAATATTCTTAAATTTTTCCTATATTTGGTACTTTTATAAGGTCATATGACACAAAACACATACAATAGTAAAGATAGTTAATGATGATCATTTAAAAAAAAGTTATACTCGAATTTAAGCTAAATTTTTCTTCATGTGGCCGTCCGTCGTCCCTTCTGAATTGGCACCATGGGCGGTCACCCAATCTCCCTCCATAAAAAAAAAACGATATTGCTGTTTTATTATACATTAACAAAATAAGCAACGAATTTTAACAAATATAAAAATTTCAAACATCAACCATTCTTTTTTCCAAAGCTTACTTGACTTAAATTTAATATTACACTCGAGTGAATGTTCTAGTTTTAGCTGACGTCTCGAAATGAATAAACATATTTTAGTTTTTCATGGCAATTGTGATTTTTATTCAATAATGAATAAAATGCGTTGTCTCTTTGTTATAAGTTGTTTTGTTATCGAAGATACGAGAAGCTTAGCGATCGTATTTCAAATAAAAAAAAAATGTTTTCCGATTTCTTAAATTGCACTTGAATTTTCTGTTTCAGGTTAATAATCGTTTAAATTATCAAAATATTAAATAAAAACTAATTTTATGCTAAATCTTTGGGGATCTGCATCTCCCTCACGAATAATTTCCGGACACATGTTTATATGAACTTTATTCTTAAAATATTTTTCTCAATTAACTGTTCAAGTTTGTTCCACCTGCTATGACTCATCTTGTATATTACTTATGTCAAATCAACAGTGATTTAAGTTATATTGTATATTGTCAACCTCTTCAATTGCAAATATAATACGTGATATAATATTCATATTCCTGTCAATAACTATAAATATACTAGTACACCAGGGGCGTATTTTCTATTTGTGATATATGTGCACATCACATCCAAGAATAATATAATATAATATTTATAGAAGTTTTAATAATGTTTTTGTTAACGCATTATCAATGACACTTTGTTTTGGTTTGTACCAAAAAAATAAAATATCAAAATTGTGTTTTTTACGAAATGGCAACAAAGCCTATACCTTTTTGGGGTATCCCAAAGTTGTTATTTTTTCAAAATACTAGCATTTAGAGCATTTAAATTTCATTCTAATTTTAATAGTAACATATATACCTATTCCTTTAATAAATAAATATTTTGATTAGAATTGTTAAAAAAATTTTTTACAGTATTCACAAATAACCATAGGTGGTTAATCGTTAATTAACAAAGTTAACAAAATGCTTAACGGATTAATTTTTATGTTATTTCAAAAAAATGTTAACGCTCTTGTTAACTTCCGCTAACTTTAGTCCGTTACATTGGTTGTTTGTTGACACGCGGGCACACCGGCGCGGCGCGGCTCTGTTGCTCAAAAGAGCAAGAATCCAGAGCCGAGAAACTCTTAAAAATAAAGCGACTCTGCTGATTGTGAATACAAGTTATTATAACCTGACTTTTTAGCGTTTGCGCCATTTTTAACCTACTTCATTTAGAGTTTATCTTTTTCTTCCATAAGTATTCCATATTAGTATAGTAAGTAAAGTAAGCATGAGGAAGGTTTAAAGATAAAAAGATATAATTTAGGTATATAATTTAATTATAGCGGGCCGCTACTGTCGCTTGTAATAATTAAATTAATTAATCTATCTACTTGATTTTTTGTTTTATTTACCTATGTATCCCATCCCAAAAGGCGCCAAAAGCAGTATAAGTTTTGGATGGTTAACTTTAACTTGCGTTAAATTTTCGAAATTTTAACGCTTTACGAAGTTAACTTTTTTATTTACGAGTTAACGATTAACGAAGTTAACTTTTGGATTAACTATGCCCACCTATGCAAATAACAATGAGACATTTCGGTTAAATAAAATAAAATTCGATAAAAATTAAGTGGCTAACAAACAAGTCCATCTGAATATGACACGATGTTTAATTAAATACCTTTGGTGAGTTTAGTAAAACGAAGCACTATGTAATCACTTTGGCAGATGTTTTTTTATATAGAACAACACACCTTTTTTCCAAGGCACAGTACGGCACTGTGTACATATGGGATGTGTGGGAGTGAGTGTATAGACTAGAACAAATGAAGTTACGAGGCGAGAATACATGAAATTATCCTGCACAAATAGATGAGTGACTAAGTACGCCAACACTGCTACTCTTGTGAAACAAATTAGACAAATTAGCTAAACACATACGCGTATATACAGAAACAATCTACCGCCGTCTTTTATTACTAACTCCTTGCAGGATAACTGTGCATATTAATGTGAAAATGCAGTTTTGTGTACAAATGAATACTTAGTTGTGGTTAATAAAACAAAACAATTTAAAAATACTGGTAAATACTGGTTAGTTAAGGAAAGGGTCGTTTAGAAGAAATTTCACTGTATTTTGGCTTCGAGTTTCGCCACAAACACTTGAAGAAAATGCAGAAAATGGGATACTTCGGATTACTTTTACAACTTCACAGGTTTCGATGGTATTTAATAATTATAATTTAAGTATTTATTTGAAATATTAATTTTTAATATAATAATATTATTATCTAAAAGTTAAATCTTTATTTATTTGTAAAACAATCTAAAGCATAGACATAGAGACATGGACAGCGCATCTGACTCGAAAAAAGAACCGTGTCAAAAAATAGTATATTGTGTAGCAAGGGGTGAAACAAGACGATTTCTGACGAGGGCGAGAGTTGACTGCCCGAGCGAAGCGAGGGCTGTCATCGCCCTGGTCTGAAATCGTCTTTGTTTCATCCCGTGCCACACACTGTATTTTTCATATCACATGTAATGAAACAACGAGTTTTGATTTCTGTAGCCAGTCGAAGTAAGACTATTTCAGACAAATAGCGCAGTAATATCTTATACTATTTTAATAATAGAATTATTCAGAAATAAGATTCGCTTTTGTTTATTACCAATGCGATTCTGACAGACTTGAAATAAATAATAAATAAATGAATGTGCCGGGCAGAAACAACGTTATTTCTCCCCTAGGGCAGAAACAACGTTGTTTCTTTGTTTCTGCCCGGCACAGTCGCATTGGTCTGAAATTGTCTTGTTTCGACTGGCAAAACAGGGTTCAAAACTAGTTGTTTCATTACATGTGATATGAAAAAATAGATAAAGTAGTTTGGAAATATACCTGTCCTTACTTATACAGGAGTGTAACCCAGTGTAATGACACAAAATAACTAACGTTATAAAATATTTTATTTATTGAAAATGATTACTCATTTTTAAATAATATCAGTTTGGTATTTTTTGACCTAATTCAAATTTCTTGTTCATTTTTTTTGTTGCTTCATAATGTAACTAAAATTAACATCTTATTAATTAAATCTTGTCTGTTATTGTTAGTGCAATTCACCTTATCATTTTTTAATGAAAATTTTTAAGAAGTCAAAAAAGACTTTATTTTACTGAAATAATAACCCAATTGATCCATATGGTTTTAAAATTGTACCTAAATATGTGTGCATACTGTATACATGTATTTGTGTATGTAAAAATAAATATTTAGTAAAAATAAGCAATTTTTGAGTTCTTAAAAAATTTCATGAGCTGCTTTATTTCACGAAAAAATTTAACAATTTGCAATTTGTAATTTTTATGGGTTTTCTGATGTTGAGACTTTAAAGTTGAATATCTTCGCGTAATATGGTCCGAATAGAAAAATAAAAATGCATTTTAAAGAGTATGTCTTGTCAATATGAACTTTAGCTCGGGCCACCTGAAATGGAATTTTTAAGGTATATTCTGTTTGGTATAGTTTTACTGTTTATTTACTTGACTTTTATACTCTTTTTAATGTTAGAATATTTTTATGAAATTTTCATTACAATAGATACCTAGTCTGAAAGATGTTAAGTTAAGCTTCATTTTACTTTTTTGTTATTTACTGTACCACCAAAATTACTCCGGCTTTGTTCATTTAAATTATTTTTTCCTGATTTTCACTAAAATTATGATACCTTTGCGAATTTTTGTTGCAAAAAAATTTCCATGATACCGATTTCAAGGTATTGAAATTCTCTGCAAAATGGTTATTTTAAAATTTCATTTTCTACATAAATGCACTCCGTGCCAAGTTTCAAAATATGCAGTTTTTTTCAAAATTTATATAATTACATAAAAAAGTTAAATAATGAAAAGATGTTGAGGAACGAATTAGACCATCATAAAGTAGAGTAAATTTGCCCCATTTAAGAATAAAAAATTGAAAAAAGTTAATTTTTGACTAAGTTACAAGCATTTGAAAACAGGCTATTTTTTAGGTGTCCCCTTAATTAATGTGTTGAGTGTATGTGCACTACCAAAAATATTACTTTCTCAGAAAATCCGTTCACTAATTTTACAAATTTCTATGGAATTAGTTGACGGTTTTTGTAAATTGCCTCGATTTTTTTATATTTAGTAAAAAAGATGATTACTGCGAAGTAAGCAATTTGCTGCAATTAAAACATTTGCTTGTTTTTAGTATTTTCCTTGCTACAAATCCTGACATATAACTAATTATTTCAATAATATAATTAATTAATGTCTTCATAAATACTTGGAATATTGTATTCGTGTTTATGTGAAATAATTACGCGATGATTTTCGTTACCAAAATTTTTATCAATACAAATATAAACTTTATGTAAATAAATAAATATACGACATAAGTACTACCCTGAACTCTAGTAAAGTACCAATCATAAGCTTAGAAAAAGATATAAATATTTTCTAAACTATATTGCATCTCACTTTCACTTACAGAACAAATGTTACACTATTATGTTAATACGAATACGCTGTCCATGTATCTATGTCTATGATATATCATAGAAAACAGGATGCTTTATAAAGCATCCTGTTTTCTACTATTTCTTCAAATTCAAGGCTCAAATTTAAAGCTATTAGTTTTGAATCAAGTTTATTTATAAAAAAAAAGTATTTTCTAATTTGCATTAGAAAAACAGTGGAAACAGGATTGGGTGTTACTAACTATCACTCATAAAATATTTTGTTATCCTGATTATCTAATTGACGAAAAATATATCTAGTTAATTGTTGTGACAACCGAATTTGTCAATTTATCAAGACTTACTTTCTCCATCTACTCAAAGCTACCATTTCAAATTATCCTTAAATGATCTATTGGGAAAAGCTAATTAGCAGACAAAGGCTATTATCAACTAATTAAGACAAGGGATCTAGTGCTGTAGACAGAAATAAACTAACCGTATATGCGAGGATTAAAGATCACTATAATTTTAAAAAGGTTGACACCATAGAAGAATTCAATGAAATTTTAAAAATAATGAGACATTTATATTTAAAATGTTGCAAAATTTCAAAGCCATTAGGAGAGTAGTTTAAGAGATATTAAATAAACTTTACATGTATTCTTATAAAACTGCATAATTTCGAGACATGATAGGACATTTCAAAGTGATGTGGCAGAGATAATTTGATGAAAATTTTAGCATACATTATTTTTACTTTCTTATACCTATGTATATGAAATAATAGTATAAGTAAGTATAGTAAAGTCATTTTTTTTCGAAATCCGGATTTTGATGGAATTATCATTTTTTACATTCCCTGAATCCATTCTGACTATTTTCTCCATGATGTCTGTTTGTTTGTCTGTAGACGCTGTATCTCAAATACGACAAATCGTTAGAAGGGGGAAATTTTATGCTTAAGATTAATTTTTGTCTGGGAAGAAAACATATTTTTGAAAACGATCATTCAACCGAAAACGGATGTTAACCTACATCGATTTTTGAATTTTTCGAATTACATTGAAACAGTACGAATTAGAGAAAAAATGCCAAGTTGAAAATTGTAGGAAATATTATTATCTATATAATTTTTGTTATATTAATTTTTTCGAAAAAACGATTTTTTTTTTACTAATTGTAAGTATTCGTTTTTAAGTACATTTCAAATGGTCCGTAACAGAGAAGAAATATATGTCATGAATGTCATGGGACTTTTTTATACGTATTACAGAGACTGAACAGTGTACGTGTTTGCCATAGGTACCATGGGTCTTTTTAATATGTAATAATGTAATAATACTGAGAGTAAACAGTGTGGGTTATTCTAAATAATTATTTTTTTTAATTCTTTCTGGCTATATCATAAGTGTTGTAAAAAATGTATAGGGAATAAATTATAAGTAATAACATACTCAACATTTTTTATATAAAACATTTTTGTCTTATTTCAAAAATAAATCGAAAATTAAAAAATTGACAAGAGTGCACATCCTTTTCTGGTTTAGTAATTTCGTTAATCAAAATTCATTTGATACATAATGTATAAAATAATATATCTATAGTTTATGTCCCATATATTTTATTCTATCTTTTATTAGTTTATCAGAACCATCTTTCAATAAAATAAAAATCACGTACACTGTTCAATGTCAGTATTACGTATAAGAAAATCCCGTGGCACCCATAGCAAATATTTTCATTTACAAAGATATCTGTACATAAAAAAGTATGTTTTTTTAAATTACAAAATAATTTCCTCTTTGCGAAAAATCAGAAACTACCTTCCGTGAAAAGAAAATTTATCCAAGGCCTATTCTACCGTGCTAAGCACAAAAGCGGTATCTCAGTAAAGGCGAGTTTCGAGAAAATCAACGTTTTGTTAAAATAGTTTTATTTTTCTTTAACAGATTGTTTTTTGATTTATTAAATGGAATTTATTCATTATATTGGGAATTTTGGCTCTTAGTAATTAGTAATTTTTCTCTTAGTAAAAGGTAAACCTGAGATAGGAAAAACTTTTTCAAGGGTTTTTTCATATGTTTTAAATAAGATATCGCTATTTGGCTTAGTTCATTGGATTCGTATTTTTTAAGCTATTCGATGCCATAAAAATAAACTTTATGATTTTTTTTTGAGATACCGCTTTTGTGCTTAGCACGGCAGTATTAACCGCCTATTAGCCCCTGTCTCTGGGGTTTCGTGCACCCTTTGTATTTTCGCTTAAGACACCTTTGAAAACTACCTTACTTAAATCCATAGACAACATAACAAAACTATAGATAGTTTACTTTTTATTTTCCTTCGAATTATCGTCCTACTATAATGATATTTTGAAAATTCCTATTCATATCGTTTACTTGATATTTTCTTTATTATAATATTGAATGCATTCTTAGATACGGTGGCACAATGCAACACTTATCAACTATTTCCACTCGAAGTTGCACAATAACTAGTCTATAGAAGCCATGCACGTATTGAAGTAGAATATAAAAAGTGTTACGTGAAGCATCAAATAAGTAACAGCTATATTCGAATAATAAAACAAAAATAACATTATTATTTCCTAGAGACATTCAATATATTTACTACAATATGTTGGTCATATTGAACTACAAAATAATTATACAATTCATAATAACATTAGGATAATAAGAAGTAATAACTATTTATTCACAAAAGAAAACCAAAATATATTTGCAGTCAACTTGTGTTAAGATTATTATGTACCTATTGTAACGGTTTTGGGTTCTAATTTCTTCCAATATTCTATTTATCTTTTTATCGGCTAGGCAGAATAACCTATAGGTGACTAGAAACGTACACTTCTACAGTTAATAAAATACATTTAATTATAACATCACAAAGATTCAACATATTATAAATTTCTTGTTAAAACAAATAACAAAATTAATATTACCCATAGAATATATCTGAAACATCGACGTTAATATTTAAATTTCATTCAAATCATTTTAAACACGTTACTTAAACACTATTAATGGCGAACACTTTTAATAACAATTTAAACATTATATTATAATAATCAAACACTATTTAATATTACTTATTTCTAGTTGACACTTGAATTTTAACTTTATGAGTCGCTACCACAAAGCCTCACTTTTCTCCTTGGTGTGAATTACAGTACTAAGGAGGATTTGTGCTATTTTACTGATTTGACTAACACTGAACACTTTTCATCTTATGGTGGTACTCTAGGCTATCTGTACTAACGACTGACTAGATTTTATTTCACTATTTCTTATTTTCGATGAGTATTGCGTAACGTCCCTTTTTCCAAAATTGTTATCAATAAAACCTAAGCAAGGGATTACGCAATACTAATTGCTATCGATTACGATTATTCAAAACAAGTGTTATGAATAACGCTACACTATGTGAATTGAAAGAAGATGTAGTTGTTAATTTGTTAAATTATAAAAATATTTATTTTTGTACTTATTGTGTTATATTTTTGGGTACTATATAATAATGAAAATAAACTGCCTTGGCAGGCACGAGACTTTTTTATACATCATGACACCAAAGTATTAATATGTGATTACTTTTATAATTTAATATTTGATTTTAAAATTTTTTACTTACAAAATGATTTTCAGTGAATGAAATTGATACATTCTATTTAATATTGACATTAAATATTAAACGAAATCAATTAAGATTAGTGATTATTGTATTAACAAGTATTTATTTTGCTAAATTTCAATTTTGACACTTCTAATAATAAATGCTAAAATTTTCATAGATAACTAGATTTTTTGTATTATTCAAATCATTTTTAAATTAAAACCATTAAAACTAAAATAATTATTTTTTTGGTTAATTCATAAGATACAAAAAAAAGAATAGAACATAAATTATAGAAAATAATATTTTCTACAACTTGTATCTCAAACATTTTTTTCTAATACCTACCGTTTAAAAAATAAATCGAAAAAATATTTTTTTTTAGAAAATCGATTATTTCCTAAAAGCAATTTTTTGGGGGGAAAATGAATAGAACATAAATTATAGATAAAAGTCTCTTCTATAACTTTAATCTAAAATATTTTTTTCTACTGCGTACCGTTTCAAAAATAATTCGAAAAGTTCAAAAATTGACACCAGTAAACATCCGTTTCCGGTTTAGTGATGGTTTTCAAAAATAGGAGGTGCACATTTAGAGCATACAAGAACCTTAAGTTTAAAATTTCATGTTCGTAAGTATTACAGTTTAGGCTGTAGAGCGTTCACAGACACACAGACAGACAGACACACACACACACACAGACGTCATTGAGTTAATGGTTGTATATGATTCAGGGACCCTCAAAACGTGTAATTCCGTTAAAATCTCGAGTTCGATTTTTTTCGTGATCACTATACTTTATTTATACATTACATTTCATGTATGTATAAAAAAGTAAAAATAATGCAAAAAAATATTTAATACAAAAATCCAGGTTTTTAGTTAAAATACTATTTCAGTTTATAATATCTGTATTGTTATTACTATATTTATGAACACA
Organism: Sialis lutaria; assembly: GCA_949319165.1. Classification (NCBI taxonomy): domain Eukaryota; kingdom Metazoa; phylum Arthropoda; class Insecta; order Megaloptera; family Sialidae; genus Sialis; species Sialis lutaria. The sequence continues at coordinate 23,996,336 of OX439238.1, forward strand.
ACACAATGCCTGAATAGGCTTTAGAATCAAATACTACCCGTAATTACAAAAATCAGCATTCATTAAAATGTCAGTCATGTTTTTAACGATTTTAGTTACTTTTTTAATTTAAATTTTACCAATGAAATTGCTGTTTTGAATAAATATTTAAATGAGCATACTCGTATACCATAGGTGGATATTTTTTTTATTTATAAGGGTCCATTATAACTGAAAAAAATAAATAAATAAATATACCTACTATGTATAACTCAAAACAGTAAAAACCAAAGATTTAGAGTGGACAATTTTTTACTTGTCTCGGGCTTCGAGTTACCTAAGTAAACTTTTTAACTAGTTCTGTAAATATTATGACATTTCAAAAACCCTTGATAATTAAGTAGGTATAGATATACTACTTGTCTATTTTTCTTTTAAGAAAATACAATTTTCTACCCACTTCCAGAATATGTAGAATGTTAAAAACAGAATTCAAAATAAGTGTCCAAGATACTTGGTGATTAAAATTTTCAATTTTCTAACATTAACTGACTGTTATAAAAGAGTACAAATTTACAATCAATCAAATATTTTTGTTTTGGATAAAAAGCATTCATTTTATGTATTTTTTAAATTCATTTAAACTATAAAGATATGTATATTTTTCAACTAATTTAATTTTGTACGAAAAAAAAAATATTTTTACAAAAACCAATTTAAAGTGTAGTCGATTTAATTGCGAGAGGTTTATTTCTCCCCAATATTCATTAAAAATTAAATTAGTTCTTCAGTACTGTGTGATCACTCGATTCGGAAAGATTATCATTGTTACGCGATAAGAATCTAATCGTATTGAGTAGATAATGAATACCAGCGTTCGACTTTATCTAACGTTCGGTAAATAAATGTGTCTGTTTCAAGTTTTGTGCGTGTTATGTTAACACTAACAAAAACTTACTTAAATAGTTTAAAAATTAGAATATAATAAAAATTCATCAATTAATTATAAGTAGAATAAGTTATATGTAATGTAAAGAAATAGTTAAAATAATAATTATTGAACATCTTGTAATATAATGTGCTTGTGACAATATTGTGAATGTAAAATAGTGAATGTATAAACATCTTTAGAATAAGAATTAGAGTTAATAAATAAATAAAAACTATAATAAAAATAAACTTCGTAAGTTATAAAATTAAGTCATACAATAAATTTGTTTAAACAAGAACCTTATAAACTACAGTAAATTAAACCTTAGACCATAAAATTATAGATTCGGTGTAAAATTAAATAATTAAATATTAAATATAAAAAATAAAATAAAGTGTAAGTGAAAAAATGGAAGTGGAAAGTGATGGCCCAGGTCCACCGGATAAAAATAGGGATGAGTATCCTATTTTCTCCGCATACAATGCCCTGTACCAAGTCAATGAAGATTTAGAAATGACTGACGTGTTACAATTGGAAGAAGGTAACAAAAAACATCCTAATCCAAGTAACTCCAATAAAGGTAAGACAGAAAATCCAAATAAATCCAAGAAAATCAAATTAGATGAAACGAAAACAGGCGTAAGTACAGACAATAGTTCTTTAAAAACGAACCCCAAACCCATCAATACGAGTGTGTATGAAAATCAAAACAGCACCAATAAAACAACATCAGATCTAAATCCAAGCAAACCTAACAATGAAAATAGGCTAGGAGCAAACAATAGATTTACCCCAGCTCACACGGGCCCATTTTACTTTTTCATAGAGTCTGGAGATAAATCAAATGATAACATAGGTCTAATACACCCAATGAAACTCGGAAGAATGCTGAAAAATGCATTCACGGACAGTAAAGACAATATCGTTAACATTACTCAACCGGGAAAAAATCGAATTAAAATCGAAACTAATAACGCACAATACGCTAATAAAATGCTCAACTCTGACTTTTTTAAATCAAATAAATTTGAAGCGTACATCCCAAATTTCCTAATCTTCAAAAAAGGAGTAATCCGTAATGTAGCAACTGACATATCTGAAAAAGAAATTTTTGAAGAAATTGAATCTGAAATAAAAATTGAAAATATCAGACGCGTCACTAAAAGGATAAATAATGATGGTGAGATATCACTTGTTAATACACCGGTGGTCATTATTACCTTTAAGGGTCAATTCCTTCCAGACAGAGTTAAAATATATGGGTACCCGTGTAAGGTCGAACCATTCTACACTAGGGTAGTGCAATGTCATCGTTGTATGCGTTTCGGACACACAAAACAACAGTGTAGAGGTAAGGAGCGCTGCAGTCGATGTGGGTGGGAACACTCTCTCGACAACTGCACTAACATTAATCAAGAACCTATTTGTGTCAATTGTCAAGAAAACCACGATTCCACCGATCGCAGATGTAAAGAACACCAAAACCAATTAAATATTAAAAAACTTATGGCGAAAGACAATATTTCTTATAGAGAAGCCGCGATCAAACTAAACACAAAATCCTACTCAGAAGCGACGTCCGGTACTACTGCACCCACAGCGATCAATGAACTAAATAAATTTTCACATAAAAACCAATTTGATTTATTTAACGAAAATAACTTCCCAAACAACCTAACTAACTATGATAAAAATAAAAATAAACATTTAGCTCTAAAATCATTTCAATCTAATAAAAACATTCGACCAATACAAAGATCCGCTAAAGTTTCTCAAATGCCAAATAAATTTCAACAAAATCCAAAATCCTTCGAAGTATCAAACGGAAGAATAAATATGTTCCCAACTACTCCTATTCCCGCAAATCCGTACGCAAATTTAAATACAGAAGTAAATAAAATTCAAAACATAAATCCAGAATTAATCAGCAACATAATAATAAATGTAGTTAAAACCATAATTGAGAATAATAATTCACAACAAGAAGTAAATGATGATACAATAAAAAACCTAGTAAATCACTTTATAAAAGATTCAAGTAATATCAATGGCTAATGCAATAAATATTTTACAGTGGAACTCAAGATCGTTAATCTCAAATAAAGACAACCTAACAAACTACTTGCAAAACAAGAGCATAGACTTCCTTGCTATATCAGAAACTTGGTGCAAAACTTCTAGTGTATTACGTTTGATCGGTTACAATATACATAGATTCGACAGAGTAGATGGAAAAGGAGGAGTTGCAGTTATGTTGAAAAAACAATACAATTACCAACAAATAGAATTAGACGACAGTAAAATCCCCAATATAGAAATTTGCGCTGTAAGAATTCAATTACACAACAAATCATTTTCTTTGGTATCTGTTTACTGCCCTCCCTCAAAAAAGGTAGAAGACGAAGCGTTAAAGAATATCATCGAACAAATCCCTTCTCCTTACATGATTTGTGGAGATCTTAATGCCCACCATCCAAGTTGGGGTAGCGAAGATGCAAATGATTCAGGAGCAGTAATATTGAAATTTGTAGATGAAAATAATTTGGTGATAATAAACAATGGAAACCCCACTCGACTGACAGCTCCAAATCAAAAAAAATCAGCGGTAGATATTACAATATGCTCTCCCGAACTAGCTATTCTAACGAATTGGGAGGTGGAAGAGGACACCCTCGGATCAGACCATTTTCCAATTAAAATCAATATCGCCCTAAATAGTGTTCAATATAAACCCAAAAAGAATCACAAGAAATGGAATCTCAATAAAGCAGACTGGTCTTTATACAAAACAATAGTCAATAAAGAGCTCGAGCAGTACGAAGATACTGAAATAAACACAGACACATTCGAACAATTAACGGAAATCATAGAAGTAGCGGCTAGTGAGTCGATTCCTAAATACAATCAAGATTATCGACAAAACAGTAAAACGAACCCATGGTGGAACACAGAATGTGCAACAGCGGTTAAGAAAAGAAAAGAAGCCTTCAAATTTTATAGAAACAATCAATCTATAACAAATTTTATTCAGTACAAAAAAATTGAGGCCTACACCAAACGAATACTGAAAAGAACCAAAAAAGAAGCATGGATAAAATTTTGTGGATCGTTAAATAGAACCACACCCCCCACAGAAATATGGAAAACTATCCAAAAACTTAATTATACATACAACCCAAAAGAAAGCACTCCGACAAATAGCGAATTTATCCCAGAATTCCTCGACAAAATCTGCCCTCCATTTGCCCCACAACTCATCAGTAAAGATCAGAATATGTATGTAAATTTAGATGAGAATGAAGAGTTGAATGAGGAACATCCTCTTATACAAAAATTCACTAAATCAGAATTACAGGCTGCTCTTAAAAAGAAAAACAACAGCGCACCAGGAGCAGACAACATCCATTACAGCATGTTGGCAAACTTACCAGAGAAGGGTGCAGATTTATTGCTCAAATTGTATAATACAATATGGGAGAAAAAACTTCCAGAGTCCTTAATAACTCAAGTCATCATACCTATTAAAAAACCAAACAAAATTGCTTCTTCAGCGAACTCTTATAGACCCATAGCTCTATCTTCTTGCATAACCAAAACGCTAGAAAGACTGATCAAATTTAGATTAGAATGGTGGTTTGAAAATAATGGCATTATGCCAAAGACACAATTTGGCTTCCGAAAAGGGCGAAGTACCAACGACAATCTTGCATCCCTATATTCAAATATTCAGAGTTCCTTCTCTAAAAATATGGACGTCACGTGTCTTTTTCTAGATATTCAATCTGCGTACGATAATGTAGACATACCAATCCTATTAACAAAAATGAGAAGACTTGGACTGCCCTCAAAATTTGTAAAAGGAATTCAAAACCTAATAGAAGAAAAGGTAATATATCTAAGATATCAAAACGAAATATATGGACCTCGACTATCGTATAAAGGTATTCCTCAGGGGGCTATTCTAAGCCCCCTCTATTACATCTTGTACACTTCAGATATGGAAGCCATCTTTACCCCTAATATAAAAATTTTACAATACGCTGATGATGTTACAATCTACACATCAAGTTCAAATACCCAGGAAAACATCGAGCAAATATCTACCGCTTTATCTCAACTTAACCATTGGTTAAAAAACCACGGTTTAGACATCGCTCCCGCAAAATCAGTAATTATCACTTTTTCAAAAAAACGAAACCTAACAACTCCAGAAGAATATAAAATGGACTCATACTCAATCCCAGTAAGAAATAACGTAAAATACCTTGGATACCATTTGGACTCTAAACTCACATGGAAATTCCATATTTCAAACATATTGACTAATGCTGAAAAAATGTTAAACATAATGCGCGCTGTAACCAGAACCTGGTGGGGAGCCGATCCAGCCATTTTATTAATGATGTATAGGAACCTTATACGAAGCAGAATCGACTACGGCAGTCTCTTCTACGAATCAGCCTCTAAGAAACTATTAAACGAGGTAGACAAATTGCAATTCAAAGCTTTGCGTTTATGTATAGGAGCAATGAAGAGCACTCCAACGAATACACTTCAAGTAGAATTAAATGAAATGCCGTTAAACATTCGTAGACAGATGTTATCAGACAGATACATCATTTCAAGAAAATCCCATGGAAATATAATTATAAAAAGCATAGACCAATTAGCAACAATGGTAGAGACCAAGCGGTATTGGGCAAAAAAACGAGCCCCTAACATAATCACTAGTCTACGCGGTCTAACCCCACTCTGCTCCAACTTGGCAACATACAATAAACACCCAATATTCGAGTACCCGAGTTCAATTTTACATCAAGAATTAGAAGTATACTTGGATTTATACCCTAGAGAATACACTGAAGATATTAACTACGCTATTTTTGCAGAAGAAATCCAAACCAGATGGCCGAATGAAATATGCATTTACACAGACGGATCGAAGTCACAAAACCCTGATTGCTGTGGATGCGCATTTTACATCCCTGAATTAAACCTAGCTACATCATTCAATCTTCCTCCAGAAACATCCATATTTACCTCTGAAGCAATCGCTATAAGAGAGGCGTTAATAGAAGCAAAAAAATTGAACCTCAAAAAGACAATTATAGTGTCAGACTCTAGAAGTGTTCTCCAAAAACTAAGCAATCCAGTGAAACATACAACAAACAATGTGATCCTGGACATTCTAAACATCACTCAAGAGTTGTCAAGTAAAAATATGTACATTCGATTTGTGTGGACCAAGGGGCACGTAGAAAATAAAAACAACCAAAAAGTCGACGAATTAGCTAAAGAAGCCTCTAATAAGGGAATTATTTTGAAAACAATGATCCCGTCCTCAGACTATAAATCTTTAATAAATAGAGTGAACCGAGAAAAATGGCAGTTAGAGTACAATAATTCTAGCGCCCAAAAAGGAAGCCCTTACTTCTCGAAACAACCAAATCTCCAAACGTTCCCATGGTTTAAAAACATACAAATAGAGAAAAAATGGATATCAACCATTAGCCGCATCCGATTTAATCACACCTGCGCTCCAGCTCATTTGTATAGGATAGGGTGTAGAAACAATCCATCATGCGATTGCGATAACCAATCTTACGGTGATCTGAATCATATCATCTTCGAATGTATCAAATACGATAAGCTGAGAAAGGATATGTTAAACGCATTTGTAATAAATAAAACTCAATTTCCGGTCAACATTAACACAATATTTCACAACTCAAAAAATATATTACCATTGGTCAACTTCCTAAAATTAAACAATATAATATTATGATGTTCGAACTTCGTCGATAGATTAAACTAGAGTCCTTGTGTGTTAAACCAACAAAAATTACCTATGAGCCTGGCCCTCATGTTCGTTACCACCTAAATGCTTTGATAGGCCCAAAGCTAATCCTAATCCGTCATTGTATCCATGTCTGTAGTTTGATAAGGAAGAAAACAAGAAAAAAAAATAGAAAATTAACAAAAAAAAAATTAAAAATAAATAAATAAATAAGTAAACAAACCCAAAACATAACTTATAAAAAAAAAAAAAAAATTAAAACAGAAGTTAAATCCGAATAAAAACAACCTTCACAATCATATAAAGGCTGTCTGGATGAGTTACTCGACTCAAGGGACAAACCAACCAATATAAAAAAAAAAAAAAAAAATTAGTTCTATACATATGTATATTCACGTAACATAATACACGACGTGATCGGATATGCGTTATCGCGTTTCACCGTTACTTTTGTTAAAAAAACTTTACAGATATCCCCCTTCCCCTCGTGTAGATAATATAATAATTATTTTTAAAATCTTATAAATATGTAAATAATAAAATACAGTATCAAAACAGTAAATATATAACCTTATAACTTTAGGAAATAATTATAATAAAGTCCTATAGCAATCTAGAAAATTTTTCAAAATCACATTTTTGGTGGAAATATCCATTTTAATATTTCCTCAATTTATTTCAAATATTTTCACCCGAATCCGGAAAGTTGTTCGATTTTTTTTATTATGTCAACTCTTTATTATGGAAAATTTCCAACTGCAGAAACCACTGTTAAGGTAGTTGGTCCATCATAATGTGATCACATTAGGTCATGAGTACATATTTTTAATTTAGAGAAATGATCATGGCAACACTGTACATTATCTACTATTAACTACTTGTCAAATGATTATATTTTATCATCTAAACTACCACAGAATATATTAATAATTAATGAAATCGATTATAATTCCTTTCAATCCACTTATCATATTTTGTAAAAAAATATTTCATTATTTCGTGTATTTTTTACTATAATCTAATGAATACGTTGTTGCCACATTGTCAACAATACTGTAATTTATGTGATGGTTTGGTAGTTAAATCTGGTTAAATCTTAATAACGGGATGGTCAACAATTCCAATTTTTTGTATACTGTTTTCTTTCATATAAATATACAACATGTCAGTTTTTTATGAAAATCTGACGCTACGTTTAAATTTTATCTTATAAAACGTTACGTTAGTGTACAGTTAGTCCATATAAGCTGTGTTAAAAATATAAACTTTGAGATCGTTTTTCATGACTTTGAGATGGTCAATTTTAATAAAAATGGGCTATTTTTCAGATATTAATCTAGGGAATATTCCTGTGCAATTTAAACAAAATCTGACGAAAACATGTTTACGGACCAACTACCTTAATTAAAGAATAATACTTTTAATATATTGATGAATCAAGTTAGTAATAATATTTTATAATATTTATAAATATATTTATTTATAATAAATCTTTCTATAAGAAATGACATATTGGATAATATATGTATGTACATACAAGTATAACATATATACATATATCAACTGTCTGAAGAAATAATTTAAAAGGGTGAAAGTTGGTATACTGACATTAAAAAGTTTAAATGTCTTAAATGGTCCATTATTCTGTCTAAATGCACTAAAGATTCATAAGTCATTTGAGTGGAACTATTCCATAAAAAGATATTCTAAATTACAACAGAATAATAAAAGGAAATGTAAAGTATATTCCTTAATATTATACCTTAATGCATATCTTATAATTAATATTAAGAACATGATATTTGAATTTTGTAAAAGAATGAAGTTTAAAAGAAATTAATTTAATCATCAAGTTTTAAAATATTCATTGAAATTATATATGTATTGTAATTAAGGTGTTCGACTTAAAAAAATACGAAACTTTGTTAATGAACTTGAATATAATATTGATAATAAAAATTTATACAGGATTCTGTTTAATCAATAAATATTTTTATTATAACAGATACTGATAGTTATATATAAATTGTAAATTAAAGTCCTTGTATCTTTATTAATATTATCAGGGTTTTTTTATATTCAACGTTGTTTGAAAATGTATTGATGCAAAAGTACTTATAGGATTATAGATACTGTAAAACCTCGATGGTTATGCATAGAATGCTTGTTGAAATTTAAAGTACCAACATGTTTCCTCCTAATCTATTCAGTGGCGGTAACATTTTTCAAGGAATGGGGTGATTTTTATGGCTTTACAGAAGACTAATGTCGGGTATTATAAAGAATTCGCTTTAGAGCAAAAGTTAAGCTAACGCTATCTGCGAGGTGTCAAATCGTTATGAATCATTGTAATCTATATCTATAAAAGAGTTTGTCCTTAACCACTCACTCACTCATATATCAACGTACAGCCCAAATCCCTAGACCTAGAAACGTGAAATTTATTAGGTGCTTTTCTTTTATGATATAAGCACCCACTAATAAATAATTTTTCGAAATTCAACCCCTACGGGGTTAAAACAGAGTGTCAAAGTTTATATAAAAAAAAATTTTATTGAAAAATATTTATTTAATTGAAAATCATCGAACATACTCTACAATATAAATAATGAAACAATTGAATCGGTGAGTGAAAGAACAATACAAGTGCCAAAAATGGCAATTTTAACTGAGATAGGCAAAATGTTTAAAATTCATAGCTCTATCACATAGCAAAATAATAATACATCGACCAACATCGTACGTACGACGGGGGGTAGTTCAATTTTTTTTACAATTACTTTTACCTTACTTTTCTGACGAAATCCTCGAATTTTACTACCATATTATTTCTTGGAAAGTAAAAAATGAAGATTCTGAGTAAAAATTACAAATATTTTTTTTTGTAAAATAATAAAAAATAAAATAATAAAGCCGAAAATAAAGCAATAAAAAAAAATTTGCAATTTTTTTTAATTGAGTGAAAGAACAGTATAACTGCCGGTCATTTTTTTTCAAATATCTTTTTTGCAATTTTTTTTTTATTTATTTATGTACGTATTATTATCGGTTAACATAAGTTCTATAATGTCACAATACATAATTAGACCAAATAACCCATAGTTCTCCTTTAAAACAGTTTTTTTTCGTTTTTCTCAAAATGGTCATTTTGGAGATATAACGTTCTTTCACTCACCGATTCAATTATTTCAGCATTTCAAAAAATTTAACCCCTAAGATGTAAGGAGAGTGGAAATTGTAAAATATTTTTTTTTGTATTCACCGAATGAAACATGGCACAAGTAGGTACTGTACATAACAAATATCAATTTCGAAAATTCAACCCTTATGGGAATGGGGGGGCGGTAAAATTTTGATATATTTATCTTCATAATTGTTCATGGTATTAAAGTAAATTCGGACAAATTAATATTCAATTAAAAATGAAATTTCGATATTCAAGCCCTAATAGCATGGGACGGGGACGAGGATGGATTTAGATATGTTTATCTGCATACCTGCTTTACTTATAAAGGTAAATTCGGGCAAAATAATCATCTATTAAAATAAAAATTCGACATTCAACCCCTAGTGGCGGGGGTAGGCAGGGTCTGTGTTTTTGATATGTTTACACCCAAAAAAACTGTATTGGACCAAGAAAATCTTGTTTTGTATATAACGAAAACAATATTTTCTTAATATAAGAAAAGTACTCTTAATCCAACTACATTATTTCTTCGTCCAATAATACTATAGTTAGTTTAAGAATATATTTCTTATCTTATGAAAATATTGTTTTCGATATATACAAAACAAGGTTTACTTGGCTCGAGTATACCTTTCTACCTGTGTAGCTGCTTACGTTATAATGGTGGAGTCGGGCAAAATAATCTGCAATAAAAATATTCGATATTCAACCCCTAATAGCGAGGGTAGACAGGGGGTTAGTTTTTACAATTTTTAACTAACAATAAGATCCGAGATATTTACGTTTTTTATAGGCAATGAATAAAAATCAATATAAAAAAATGTAATAAGTCATCCCCTATCACGTACACAGTAAAAAAATTTTCGTAAAATTTAACACTTAAATGAGTGTTACTGATTTTTTTTACACGCAGTGAGTGTTACTTTGACTCGACTTTTTATTTTTGAAGAAATAACACACTTGCATGTTAAAAGTAACATACGAGAGTGTTAGAATTAGTCCGGATGAGCTCGTCAATTTTAACACATTAAAATGTTGTTTGTAACACTTGTAGAGTGTAAAAAATTTAAGGTTATATTAAGACTATCAAATTGTCACAGATGAAATTTCATAGTACTTACGTTTTTTTTTTATAAATAACAACACCAATTTCATATTAAATAATAAATTAATTAATATAAATATTAACAATATTTTCAAGGTCAAAAGAATATTTAATATTACACAATCACATCACTGTACATCACTGAGTTGTAGAATAGGTTATATTCCCGCGCATTGTGCCGAACGACGCCGAACTTGACACGCGCCATGTGTTAATTCAACACTTTTTATGTGTTATTTATGAACGTACTAACACATTCGCTGTGTTACATTAACATTTAAAAATGTTATTGATACTTGTCACTGTTTGGAAAAGATTTTTAACACAAATTGTGTGTTGATTTTAGAGTAACATTCATAAAGTGTTATTTGAATCTCTAATAACATTTTAATGTGTTAACAATTGAGTCGATGAAAGTACACTTGCCTCGTGTGTTGATTCAACACACAAAAATGTGAAATATTTGACACGCAAATTTTAACACTCATTTAAGTGTTAAATTTTACGAATTTTTTTTTACTGTGTATGGAAGGTTCTAATTAGTTTCGACGTTTACGCGAGCGAAGCCGCGGGAATTCGCTAGTATTAAATATGCAATGAATTTTACATGCGTCAATATCATTCATACAAACCGTACCATTTTAAGTTTATTTAAATAACAAAATCTATAATGTATTAATCGGTGAACAACGAAAATTGTCGTACTTTTTTTTTATTAAAACATGGAGACGAATGAAAGTTATATCATTTGAAAGTTACTGTACTATTCATATATAGATGTGCACAAAAAATACCGTTAGGACAGGTAAAATATTGGTGGAATTTCGACCATAGGCGATACTAATATAAATAAATATACGTATATACGCAGTGAAAGACATGAAAACAGCAACGCCTACGTTTTATAAATGGAATCTTCCAATCCGATCTGATTTAAATATTGCTGATCAGTAAATAAGGAAGCGAGATTATTTGAGGATAAATGGTATACATATGGATGTATAGAACACATCCCTTCTTGATTGGAGGTAGGAAAAATATATACATAGTTTCTGAACGAGCTTTTGCTTTCTTTGAAACCTGTACATGGACCGTAACCAGAATTCACTGTGTGGAAATATTTAAACCGTCCCTAGTCAAGTAAACTGCCGTGACCACCGCAAATTTTGTTTATACATTGTTAACAGATACAAATATCTTGTAAATGAAAAAAAAGATACCTATTTATATTGTTTCAAAAACAACATAAAAATAATATATCTTATACTAGCAGAAATATAGCCCAAATCGGGAACTAATTCGGACCAAAATGATTTTTGGTGGAAACGTTCTACTAGTGTCTTTGATCATCCCACAAAAAGTTCTAGCGATCCGAGTTGTAATATCGCCGCCGTCTTGAAAAAATGGCGAACGGGTCACGTTTTTCCATAGTTTTTCGTGTTTTTCTCTGAAACTGTTCATTTTACGAATACGGTGCAATAGACTTCTTTTGTAAAGTAAAAAAATTTCTTTAAAATAAGTTCAAAGTCATTATAATCTTATCCAATAACAAAAAACTGGAATATTAGAATAAAAATGGAAAATAGCAAGATTTTTTTTAGCCAAAAGAGTAAATATTAAAATTATAAAGAATTTTCAAAATGATAAATAATAATTGTAATATTGATAGACAAAATTATCAAAATGATAATTTGAAAACTATAACGGTGATAAACGATATATCAATTCGATAAATTGATATATTTTCATAATTACAATTTATTCTCGCATAGAATAAACATGTTAATCAATGTAATAATTATTATTCAAATTAATAAAAAATAATAAATCATACCAATCATCATATGATAATACTGAAAGAGTATTATTCATTTTGATAAATACATATTTTTCAAAAAAAATAAAACGATAATAGAATTTTAGAGTATTGAAAATATATTATCATATAAAACATTAAAAATATTCAAAAAAATTTTGACAACAAAGATTTATCATATTAACATACAACCTCTATAGGAGCCATATCGATCAAGGTTTTTTCTCATTAAGCACATTTTTTATCAAATAGACACATTTTTTTTTCTGTGTAAGATCGGTTTATAAATAAAACAAGGAGTACCGGTTTTTAAAATCACAATAAACGGAGAAAATAATTTTTCGCATTTTACTTCAATTTTACTAGTAGAACATTTCCACCAAAATGATTTTTGGTGGAAACGTTCTACTAGTGTCCTTGATCATCCCACAAAAAGTCCTAGCTGATCCGAGTTGAGCTATCGCCGCCGTCTTGAAAAAATGGCGAACGGGTCACGTTTTTCCATAGTTTTTCGTGTTTTTCTCTGAAACTGTTCATTTAACGAATACGGTGCAATAGACTTTTTTTGTAAAGTAAAAAATTTTCTTTAAAATAAGTCCAAAGTCATTAAGATCGGTTTATAAATAAAACAAGGAGTACCGGTTTTTAAAATCACAATAAACGGAGAAAATAATTTTTCGCATTTTATTTCAATTTTACTAGTAGAACGTTTCCACCAAAAATTGATCCGAATTGGTTCCGAGAAAAAATCTTATTTGATTGACCTAATTAGCCGCAAAATAACTATTATGGGTTTGTACAGTACACTTTTACGACAGTATAAGAAATTAATGTTAACTAAAATCAAAAAACATATATTTATTAACTTTTAAAATCAATATTTAAATTCAAACACTAACATGTTAGTATTTTACTCGTCAAAAATAATAACTAGTAGAGAGAACATAGTTTTGGAGGGAGTTACCTAATAAGTAGATTTTCAAAGCTGGATAATGAAGGTAGTAATGTTTTGACGCGTTCCTGTCAAAAACAAATAAGGCGCTTCTGTTTATAAAAGGATATATACCTACTAAAGCCAATCCTGTTTTAGAACACCGACCATACGCACTGTTATGGGTCCGGCGCGCGGCGCGGTAAAGTAACCAAGTAGAAACACTCACAAATACACAGAAGCTCACACACACACTCAGTTCTACATAACTGTTGAATAAATGTAGCTCAAAGGTTTATAGTTCATATGTTAAATATTGAAACATGAAATATATTTTTTTTATTTCATAAGAGATTCGAAAATATATTTATATGATTAATAAAATTATATAAAAAAATACTTTTTAAAAACAAGCTTTTTGTAAAAAAGCATTAAAAAGTAAAAAATAAATTTTCAGCTATCACAAAAATTTCAGGTTTTTATGACTAAAACCAATAACAGCGCGGGGTGCTTACGAACGTAGTTTATCAAAAATTCTATATATTTATTTGATTTAATGTGCAAATTTTCTACTCTTATCTTATATCAATTTATACTTTATTTCTTATTTTGCATAATTTTTTATTCATATATTTGTCTTACAGCACCCCACGCTTTTATTGGTTTTAGTCATAAAAACTTAAAAGTTTTGTGATAGCTGAAAATTTATTTTTTTATTTTTAGTGCATTTTTAATAAAAGCTTGTTTTTAAAAAGTATTTTTTTATATAATTTTATTTTCAAATTTTTAGTTACTGATTGACTAACTAACACTAACAGGTAAAGCTCGAGAAACTCTTTCATTTGAAACCCATATGAAGATGGTTATAAAGAAAAATGTAATCCGCCATATTAGATTTAGAATGACGTCACATAGCTAATCGTATTCTACTCGTCAAACCCTTTCATTTGATACACATATCAAGATGGTTATAAAGAAAATGGTAATCCACCATCTTGGGGCATCCACCATATTGGATTAAAAATGACGTCACATAACCAATCGTATTCTACTCGTCAAACCCTTTCATTCGATACCCATATCAAGATGATTACGAAAACAAGGTAATCCGCCATTTTGGAGCGTCCGCCATGTTAGATTTAGAACGATATTAGATATACTATATTGCATTGTCACCGGACTCATACACGTATACAAAATTTCAAAGCTCTATCTAAATTAGAACTAGTCGAACTAACAAGTGAAGTTAAATAAAAGCTTGTAACTTGTAAGAAATAAAATAGATCGGACTACCCAAGCCTGATTGGAGCACATGCTTCGAATATTTTTTAGAAATAGTTATGATACCTTGAACAAAAACCAGTAAACCGATGTTATAATATGTTCTTTTATCAAACCCAGTATTAAAACCATATTTAGCATTAAAAATAACTATGTCTAGACTGGAATTACCGGTGTGGTATGTTTTATTGGGTGATCGAGGCAGGAGATATTAACTAGACATAGGAAACATGGGTAGGTGGCTTCGATAGTTTTACATCCCCTTTGTAATTTTTTTCATCACTTCAAATAAGGAAAACGATTATATTTTTTATCATTTAAAATGCAATTATGTGACCCTTTTCAATTACTTTTTAATCAATGTTTGGGTTTGTATTTGCAACTGACTGTATTTTTATTTTTAGTACCTATGTAACTATTATTACTGGCGTCTCTGAACAATAGCTTTATATGAATTATTTATATTAAATCATTCTTCAAACTTCATGTTTAATATGATAATTTTAGATTTCTCAATATAAGGTTGCGATAAGTACAGAAAAAGGTTACAGGCATCCCTTGTATGAACAATGAATATTGACTTGCTAACAACTAAACATAGGTTATTTACCAAAATTTTAGAGCTGTACAGTTTGAGCAAAAAAAGTTGTAATTGTAACAGTAACAAAGTATAACTGTAAAACATAACTATAAAGTAAGTATACAGTAACAAAGTATAATTGAAATTATGATTTTAAATAATGAAATAGGTTAAAAAGATTCTAAAAAATGTATTTATTTTTATATTAAAAGGGAGATTAATATAATTTTTGCTGAAATAAAAATGCAAAATACAGCAATCCACCATGTTAAATGAAACACCAATCACAGAGAATGATGTCACGCATCAGTAAACGTCAAAACGTTTATTTTAGACAAATATCAATTCCACTTACAAGATTATTTAGTACCTACTTACCTTATTTAAAAACTTAAATGCTTTGGAATTCATTTTTAACACATAAAATAATTAAATTATTGTCTAACTCTGAATAATTGATTATTATTGTTGATAAAGAGTGTGCCGTCACAACTCTGAAATGTAACCAGCGAACGTTTTGTCGTCAAATTCAAAATTAGTTTTAAAAGAGTCAATTTTTGCTATTAAGGTAGTTAGTCCGTAAACATGTTTTCGTCAGATTTTGTTTAAATTGCACAAGAATATTCCCTAGGTTAATATCTGAAAAATAGCCCATTTTTATTAAAATTGACCATCTCAAAGTCATGAAAAACGATCTCAAAATTTATATTTTTAACACAGCTTATATGGACTAACCGTACACTAACATAACGTTTTATTAGATAAAATTTAAACGTAGCGTCAGTTTTTCATAAAAACTGACATGTTGTATATTTATATGAAAGAAAACAGCATACAAAAAATTGAAATTATTGACCATCCCGTTATTAAGATCTAACCAGATTTAACTACCAAACCATCACATGAATTACAGTATTGTTGACAATGTGGCAACAACGTATTCATTTGATTATAGTAAAAAATACACGAAATAATGAAATATTTTTTACGAAATATGATAAGTGGATTGAAGGGAATTATAATCGATTTCATTAATTATAAATATATTCTGTGGTAGTTTAGATGATAAAATATAATCATTTGACAAGTAATTTATAGTAGATAATGTACAGCGTTGCCATGATCATTTCTCTAAATTAAAAATATGTACTCATGGCCTAATGTGATCACATTATGATGGACCAACTACCTTAAACCTTTATTTTCTGCAGAAATAAGTATTTTTTTGGAAATAGGACACACGTTAGATCATCATAGATTAGTTTTTTTTTTAAATTAGTCATCATGCCTATTATGGAGCTGTAGAAAGAAGCTAGAGCTGCACATCAAAATAACTTATTCAATCCTTGAAATCTAATCAATCTCAAAATTCTCATATTTTTACTCATTTTCACTTCATTGTTCCCCGAATGTTAACATAAATAAATAAACATATGATGTAGGACACTGGCATACCACCGTTAGTTCATAGTGCGTCACAATCTTGGGCAAAGGCATCAAAAACATTATCCTTGTCATTTCCAAATATCCCCCCCCCCACCACGACCACTCCTTTTGGGGCTAACAACAACAATGATGTTATACACAACAGTGTTATGCACGAAGTGGAAGGAGGAAGGTAGGATATACATTATTCAGATACAACGATCCGTATTATGGAATAGTTTGCATTATTTACACATAAGTGAACTGATTCTCCGATTTCACTCATTCATTAAAAGAGGAACCGCCCGCCGGGACGTTTTAAAATTAAATTTTAACTAAATGGTAAGACATTTATATAGACGTAATAATCTAAAATGTTTTCTTTAATGAATAAACTTACGTCAATAACATAAATTGGGCGAATCCAAGTCGACGATGGTATTATTGTGAAAACATACTATTGCTTCCTCGCAATATCGAAGATACGAGAAGCTTCGTTATCGTTTTAAAACGAGAAAAAAAATTTGTTCTCCGATTTTAAAAATTTTACCGGATCTATCCGTTTCAGGTCAAGACAAACACTTTTTGTTCCGTGTCTGTCTGTCTGTGTGTGTGTCTGTCCCCCAGTCCTTGTCACACGCTTAACTCATGAACCACTGAACCGATATTGATGAAACTTGGTTGGTTGGTTGGGTCTGGCTTGAGGACGGTCCCATTTCAAAATAATTAAATTTGTGTGTAAGGGGGAGGGGTGACATCACAAAAGATTTATCTTTTGAAGATATCTCAAGAAAGACAAATGTTACGTGAAAATTTTATAGAACCTTTTTTGTAGAGCATTCAATTCTCTATAATATAGATCACCTACTTTTGTTGTAAAATATTCCCTTACAAAGATTTATCTCAATTTGACTTAAGAAAATCGTCATTTGTTTTTTTTAAAACTGCTATTTACTTTGACATATTAAATGTCACTTTGACGTTTTAAATGTCATTTTGACATTCGTATAGCAGAAAAATAATGATTTTGATTGAAATTGTAAAAAAATTCAAAATATACGACATAATAACCAGGCGCGTATTAAGAAAAATGTCAAATTATTTTTTTTTATTAAAATCGTATGAAAATTAAATGGTTAACCAATGACAGGCAGTTCATCTGTATACTTTATCGGTTTTTATTTAAATTGTTCAATAATTAACTACTTTTGATGAATTAACACGAGGAAGCAACGTGCATTTACAAGGCAGAGTATTTTTTATTCTTATCTTTTTTAAATAATTGATATCATTAAAATTAATCATTGGGTGCGTTTAGCGAACGTCAGCGGCTGAGATGCTGACCAAATCGGTTTCGCTAAACGGGCAAACGCTTATACTTGAAGCTGTTAACTAAACAGGTCAGCGCAAAAAATTACGCTGCGTCGATCAACTTTTAGCTGGCTATCACGTGACCCTTTCCTTAACCTCAAAACTTGTTCGTATTTAGACGGTTTTAGACTTCAAATGTAAATTGTTATAAAAAATTCACTATAAATAAAATAAAATAGTTTTTGTCGAAGAAAATGAATAAACCATTTTTTTTAAATAATTTCGTTATTATAAACAACATGATAGTTCGTAAAAAAGGTAATATTTGTTTTTTTCTGATATTATTTGTATTAATAAATTATTTATAAATGCACAATAAATGCCCCTGTGGCGTCCTTTAACCATACTCATAGTAACTAACCAATATAATTCGAATAAATTCCATATTTACCATCACGTGTAACAAATTGAAGTTGGTGGCTTGCTGACTATAAGCGCACGGTTTAGAGAATTTGGAGAAGTTGACTGTCAGCATACTCAGCCTAGTTGACTGCTGACTTTCAACCGCTGATTGTGAGCTCGCTAAACGCAGCCATTAAAACAATAAAGAGTATTAGTTTATCTAATATTAAAATTAGGTCATTCAAAATTTCAAAATCCAAAGCTAATAAATTCACTAATCAAACAATTGAAAAAACATCTGCCAAGTAATGCATAGTGCTTCCTCGTGCTAAATTCATCAAATACAGTTAATTATTGAACAATTTAAATAAAAACCGATAAAATATTCTGATTAAATGCCTGTCATTGGTTAACCATTTAATTTTCATACAATTTTAATAAAAAATATTAATTTGACATTTTTTTATACGATCCTCGTTATTATGTCGTATATTTTTAATTTTTTGACAGTTTCAATCAAAATCATTATTTTTGTGCTATACAAATGTCAAACAATTTTAAAAAAATCGTCGTTTTGTTGTAAAATATTTTTTTGTTACAACAAACATAAGTGATCTATATTATAGGAAATTGAATGCTCTACAAAAAAGGTCCTATACAATTTTCACGTAACGTGTGTCTTTCTTGAGATATCTTCAAAAAATAAGTCTTTTGGGATGTCAAAACTTTTGAAATGGGACCGTCCTCAAACCAGACTCAACCAACCAACCAAGTTTCATCATTATCGGTTCAGTTGTTCATGAGTTAAGCGTATGACAAGGATTGGGGGACAGACAGACAGACAGACACGGAACAAAAAGTGTTTGTCTTGACCTGAAATGGATAAATAAATAAAAATTTTAAAATCTGAGAACAATTTTTTTTTCTCATTTTAAAACGATCACATAACTTCACGTATCTTCGATATTGCGAGGAAGCAAAATCACGTTTAATAAACATACCTACTACAAAAAATATTTTCCAATTTACCGGCAAGGATATGAAAAATTCAACGATTTTTTTGTTTTCTAAAAAAAATTCAGACTACCAATAAACTTTATTATCGATATATGTCCAGTAACGGAAATAACTTATTTTTTATTATTTCTCTCCGGTTTGGGAATTCATCGAATTGTTCTATAAGAGAACATGAACGACAATTGGGAATTACAGAATTGGGGGTAGTTAACTGGTGCCCCTAACACTGAGCGGATGGACAAAATGAAAATGTATAATAAACAAATAAATTTGATTAATTTATTAAATAAAAAATAATAATAATAATAAATTTAAAAAATATTCAAAATATTCAACTAAACTATTCAAAATCTTTATGTATTAGTTTTAATATATTAGGTATTTTTATACATTTAGCAGGTAAAAATATTCTTAATAAAGATGCATACAAAATTATCTCTAACTCAAATTTAGAACTGAAAAAAAAATGTTTTGTTTTCGTCTTCAAGTCTTGGCCTCGTATAAATAAAAAAAGCTGCCATGGGTGCCACGGGACTTTCTTATACGTAATAATGACAGTGAATAGTATACGTGATTTTTATTTTATTGAAGGATATTTCTGTTAAACTAATAAAAAATATTATTTTATACATAATGTATCGAAGAAATAATTTTTTTAAATAATTAATTTATTATTATAGTTTACTCTTATCATTTTTTTTTAATTCTCGATTTATTTTAGAAATAAGACAAAAATGTTTTAGATAAAAAATGTCGAGTAGGTATGTTATATCTATAATTTATTCCCCATGCATTTTTTTCAACACTTATTAGCCAGAAAGAATTTTAAAAAATAATTATTTAGAATAATCTACACTGTTTATTTTTAGTATTACGTATAAGAAAGACCCTTGGTACCTATGGCAAACACGTACACTGTTCAATATCTGTAGTACGTATAAGAAAGTTCCATGACACTCATGGCAGATATTTCTTCTCTGTTATGAACCATTTGAAATGTACTTAAAAACGAATACTTGGTAGAAAAAAATTAAATTTGTTTTTTCGAAAAAATGAATAGAACGTAAAATTATAAATAATAATATTACCTACAGTTTTCAACTTGGTCATTTTTCTCTAATTTGCACTGTTTCAATGTAATTCGAAAAATTCAAAAATCGATGTAGGTAAACATCCGTTTCCGGTTGAATGATCGTTTTCAAAAATAAGAAGTTTTCATTCCAGGAAAAAAATAATCTAAAGTATAAAATTTCACACTTCTACGATTTGTTGTATTAGAGTTACAGCGTCTACAGACAGACAGACAGGCACACAGACATCATGGCGAAAATAGTCAGAATGGATTCAGGTAAGGTCAAAAAGGATAATTCAATCAAAATCCGGATTTCGAAGAAAATCGACTTTACTATACTTAGGTACTTATACTATATGTTATGTATGTATATTTCATATACATAGGTATAAGAAAGTTACATAGGTATAAGAAGTTACGTTGGACATGATCAGTATTGTAATTAGGACGACTCATATAACTGTACTGTATGTACGTAGTAAAGTTTATCGGTTTTACTCCTGAACGGGTCAATTAAAATACAGATACGGGATGTATGTATAATAGAATGTTATCCAACAGTACATGCTTTCCAAAAGCGGCTTATATATGCGTATATGAGGGCGACATATCGTCGATGATAATCATTTATTGTAAAATCATGTTCCTATTGAAGTTTCGGGGATAAATCAAAGGCGGCTATGATTCGCATCGGCATATTTACGATATGACGTCACACATTCATAATTGCTGTGAACGCACCTACATATTAGCATCACACATACTTTAGTTCAAAGTCAAAGAGAAACATAATTACAGTATATTATAGGTGCCTGTTATTGTTTCTACATTTATTCATTTAATTTTTGAGTTTAGTTTAAAGCGATGACTGAAAATATATTTTAATTGTTTAAATAAAAATAACTAACAAAAATGAAACCTTCTTCTCAATTTAAAAAAAATAAAGACACTAATAGATATTTTTATAAAAAATAAAAAGAACAAAATTTTGTAAAAAATAAATAAAATTTAAAAAATGTCTTCTTAAAATTCATCTTTAAACAAAAACTTTCATCTATGAAAAATGAATTAAGTCAACAAAGAAAATTGCACACACAGTATACTGTAGATTATATCGTTCAAACAATAATGTATTTACTCTAAAATATTTTTTAAGAGAATTTTTTTGTTTAAAAACAAAAGTGGGTGTACTTCGATAACAAAATAAGTTTGAAAATTAATTGTTTTTGCAACCTAATGCCCTATATTTTAAAAATAAAAAACATGTTAACGGGAGGACGAAATTGATCCTAGAAATTTTTAACACCCGACATGGTAAAATTTAAAAGAACATCTACTATACAATTCAATATACTGTATAGCAGTTTCTATTATGGCGATAGGCCAATTATGAAAAGTAATATAGAAACATAGTAAAATTATAGAGAATATACGTGAAATTTTCATATATATGCAAGAAATTAAATTAAAGACTAGCGTATATTACTTTTTCAGAGTAAATAAATTTTTATAGGTACTATGTTAAAATTTACCAGTATATCATGGTAATTTTTCATTTACTTTATTTTAAATTCTACCGACTTTTCTGTTAATTTTTTTCAGTTGATTCTGTCAGGTTCACAGCATTTTCTGTTAATTTTTAAAATAATATTCTCTCCGTGTACTTGCACATGAATTTTACATTTATGTAGTCTGCTTTATTTTCTATCAAATATATCTTGACATTTGCTTCAATTTTTGTGAAGACTCACTTAATCGAAAACCATACTACAGTAGCCATGGTTAACTATAACAATAATAATCATAACAAACAATAATAAAGTAATTACTCTCTCCTAGACTTATTTGAACCGGAACTCCGTCATCTGGACAATACGTTAAAAAAGAAACAACATACTGTCCAAAGCTACACTCAACCGTATCTCCTATAAACGGTAATTACGTATATATTACGTATAATGCGTCTTGATGCGGTTGTTTTAACATGGACATAGGTCGAACGTACGTTCTAACTTTGGTGCAAATTGCACATTAATGCGTTTAGTCTGTAAACACTCCGGAGGAAAAACTCCAGGCAACAGTTTCTTTTAATATTTCACCATTATAACTAGTGCTGTGCATTGTTGTACAGTGGTACTCAAAATGTTCGCGTGCACATTTGCAAAATTGTATATTAAATGTATAGGCAATTCATTAATTTTACTTTTAAGTGGTAATCATTGATCTCGACGGATTTTCACGTTTTGAGGTTCTTTGAATCAAGTAAAGCCATTATCTACAGTAGATATGCACATCCTATTTTTGATATTTTTTTTTAACTTTGGTATTCAATTTTTTGTTTTGTATAAGGGGGGTGGACCATGAAAGGCCACCTTAAGGAATAAACAGTTATTATTCCTTTATTTACTGGATAAATGAAACAAACAAAGTATTAAGTAACGCTTTGTTTTATTACCTACGTACCTAACTTATAAAACATTTTTTTTATTACAGAGTTAATGATCATTTATTAATCCTAAGTTTTATTAAACTCTTCCAAATGGCCTTGCAAGGGACAAGGCTCCATACAAGGCCAATATAATAAATCAGTCGTTTAACTTAAAACTAAACGTTGTGACAATCAAAATATCTGCTTAATATCTAACTACATAAAAAAGTATTTCATTAAAATGAAACATTAAAGGCTTACCATATTAAATTCACATAAAAAATTCTCAATGAACATTACTTGAACCCTATCGTAAAACTAAGAATGTATTCGTGAAAATGTTTTTAAAAATAATTTTATTGAGTATTAATTCTATCGATATCAAATAAAGTGCCAATAATCTTTATAATGAAATTAAAAAAAAATTATAACCGACCAAAATGGTCTTCTTATGGGTCCGTTCCTTGTAAGGCCAAAATGTTCCTAAAAATAAAATTGTTATACGCATTTACAACTAAAAACTAAGTATTAAAATTTTCGTGATTCTTGGATGTAGTAAGACCCTTGTGCCCTAGCATGGCCAACTGTCAATTTTATGATCGGCCTTACAAGGAACCATTGGCTTTCCTAGGAAAACTACCGAAATTTTAACTAAAATGGAAATAAAATATTTTTTTTCTTTAGTACCATAGCAAACCCTTATATACCAATTCAGAGTAAAAAAAATAAAAAAAATAATAGTTTATTTACTTGAAAACTTACGTTTTGCTGTGAGCGCGTATTATAATTTTAACCTCGACGACCGAAGTCAATAAAGGATGGGACGGCACAGACAAAATAGTGGCCTGAGTAACTCGCCGCCGCGCCGTGTCTGTGTTATTGAGTTCGATGGATGTTAGTGTGAGTAGAAGGAATTTGTCATCGCATAGCAATAACTACGACTTTTTAATAATTGGCCTTACAAGGAGCATGGTCTTCCATGGTCCACCCACCTTAATTCCGTTATTGTAAATAAATTGTTTTATTGTTCTTTTTTATAAACTGGTAAAATAATAAATAACATCTGTCAGTTTCGATTTTAATACATGCTTTTGTTATAAATTCATCAAACAGTTTAAAAATAAATTACTGGTCGTATAAGAGAGTTTTGCGTCAAACACGGTGCGTATTTTTATACCGTATAATCAATCACGCAAATCACCACATTCGTACAGAGCCTACTTCGTGCGGGTATCCACAAATTGTTTATGTTTCTGATACATACCCAATATACAAACAAAGTTCGAGGCGCTATTTTTTCGACAGTAGCCCCGTAACTAAGTTCATGCGGTTGTGTTTGTATTTGGCATTTTGGCATCTGCGATACACCGATAGACACATTGTTGTTCTGCTGCAGCAAATAAAAAACACACGTAGTAACCGCCGGAATTGGTTTTATATTTTGTATAAGCCGTGAGGCACGAGTTGTTCCCTTCGTGACGACATGTGTGTATGTACACATCAGTGGCGTATTCTTCGTAAGTGTTACACATCGCAATCGAGAATAAATAAATAAAAAATATTATTTTTATATTTGTACATAAGAACGATGGTTTTGATGTTATTTTAACGTATATTATCAATTTAAACTTTTTGTAGGTGGTTTAAGTACTGGTACAACCTATTTTTGTGTGTGTGTTTTTTTGGAAGGGGGGGGGGCACGCTAATTGCATAATTCGTTTGAAATGCGGATATAATTATATTCAACAGGTCTCTTGAATCCCCCAATTACCAATTACTGAAAAAACAGGTAGCTATATAGGATTCAAAATAAATATTATATTAACTAAATAATCTTACAGTCAGTAACGCACTCAGAAAAAAAATCGGGAAGAGGTTTTAATTATTTTTTTTGTAATGTAACTTTTATTTTTTTATGTATGAAAATTTCACATTTGTTAAGGGGTATAGCCACTTTGACGGAAAAAAAATATTTTTTTTAGATTTTTTTAAAGTTTACATATTCATAAATATGTATACAAAAAATTGAGTTTAAATTTTGAAAATTGACGTAGCGCGGCCGGTTATGACATAACAAAAACATTAAACACGTTTATCTCGGAATGACATTTCGACCTGGTCGACACGATTCCTCAAAGTCTAATGAACCGATTTCAATTTTTTTTTTTTATAATTTTTGTAATTGTAGTAGCTATCGTTGCACGTAGCCGATGTTTGAAATTTTGATAATTACTATTTTTAAAACCGCTCTAATAAAAAAAATAGATCTTAAAAATGAAAAAAAAATTCGAACGATCGCCATTTTGTGAAAAAATAAAATTAAAAAAACGACTACGTGAAACTATAGCTACATTCATATAGATATTGATAAAATTTTTATTTATTTTTTTCATGTAGGTATCCCTTTTCGAAATTTCGAGTCGACCATAGAGAAAAATATTTTTTTTGGTCGTCACATCGAGGCTCGTAACTTTGTAAATATTTAATATTTTTCAATAAAAATTGATATTAAATAAGTCGAATATGTACTTAACAAAACGTCCTTTACCTTAAAAAATAATTAGTTATATCTGTGAAAAAAATTCCCAAACATTGACAATTTTTTGACCCGTCACAGTGGCTATCCCCCTTAAATTAAGTAATGTTTATCGATAAATTAATTAAATACTAATTAGGATTGTATTTTAGTGAAAAATATGTTAGAGCAAAATCGATTTAAAATTAACAAAAAAAATCCGGATTGAATAATTAGTTCCTTGTTTTTTGCTTTTGTTTATAACTTTTAATAGCACATCTTTTCGAAAAAGAATACCAATAAATTCGTAATATACAGAAAAAAATCTTATCGAATTCAACATTAACATTTCAGATGTCTAACATTATTTATTTAAGGGTCTTATTGCCAAAGTACATGTTTACAGTTTTTCGAACAAAAAATAAAATAAATTAGCAAAAGCAATCTATACGGGAAAAATCCCATCGAATGCAATCTTAACATTTCAGAGACTTATAACATTGTATTCGCTTAGTGCAAAGTAGGTAGTGGGGGAAACGAAATCGATCACAGCGCACAACGTGGCAAAAAATAACACTTTGGGTGGACTAACTGTCATTTTTAATAGGCTCGTTTTTAACTGAAAATAGAAAAGTCAACATGGTTAATCCCACTATAGACTATGTGCAAGGTGATGGAGTTAGAAATAATGTCGATTATACGTCATAATTAAAGAGAAAAAGATACCCAAAATAAATAATTTTCACGTACCTTTTATGCTATACTATTTATATTATATGCAAACAGCTAAATTAAATGATATTTGTTTAATAAAAAATTTCACGGTATTAAACAATGATAAAAAGAGAGTTGAATCCATTCAATCCTTCTCTATTACCCGCTAGCGGCGCTAATAGACTTCGTGCACATAGCCAATAGTCATAAATAATCGTCTAAAATGTATATATTACGATATTTTATTGAAATTATTTGTTTGTTAGTACGTCAAAGTCCACCCATGTTGCTACTAAAGTCCACCCGTTAGTTGGCGCTGTCATCGCGCACGCTGCGAATACTCAATACTGCTGTTTGTTTCTATCTGAAATACAATTAACAATATTTTATGTGCAAGATCGGTGCGGCCGTTGAAACTTTTGATAAAAAAACAGAACACATACATTCTTATGCGTGCCTCAGTCGGGTAAGTTAGATCAATGTATCTCAAAATGTAGCCGAAATTGGATTTTAATTAGTAACAGGAATGTAGGTTACGCTAATTCTAACTGATGCGTTTACCTTCGGGGACATACATACATTGGTGGTGTATTTCAAATAATTACTGATATAATTTACTGTAGATGTGTAAACACGAGTCAATGCAACGCGCGACCCCGTTATCCACATCAAAGCTATTGCATTAATCAGTCTATTTGTTAGCAAAGGAAACGTTAAACCTATAACTTATCTCGAAAAAAGTAAATAATAAAAATACCTGATATTAAAAGTTAACTGATGGTTTAATGCAGTAATGATTGCTTTTCGATGGTTTGATATTTTAAAATATACAACGTTGTGTGTCCATGTAGTATTATTATTTGTAGAATATACAGTGTGTTGATAAAGTAAGGAACAAAATTCATAACTGCGTCATTTAATGTTTTCAAACAAAACGCTCGGACACATCGATTAGTATTTTTTGTTGCGGATTTTTTGACATAAGAAAATTGTATACAGGGTGTCTCAAGAAGAACATACGCAGTCATAATTGATTTTATTAAACGGAACACCCTATATATTATACCATTTTTGAATTATACGATAAATTCTGAACACTTTTTGTATAGTATACTAAATCTCTAAAATCAATGGTTTATGGAATAATGACGTTAAAAATGTGTCTCAAGATGAATATATGCAATCATCATTGATTTTTTTAAATGGAACTTCCTGTAAATTATGCCATTTTTGAATTATACGATAAATTCTGAACACTTTTTGTACAGCATACCACAGTTCTAAAATCAGTGGTTTTTGGAATAATGACGTTAAAAATGTTATAAATAAATAAAAAATTAATAAACTTTAATAATAAAATATACAAAAGAAATAAAATTATTTCAAAAACCACTGATTTTAGAGCTGTGGTAAGTTGTACAAAAAGTGTTCAGAATTTACTGTACAATTCAAAAATGATATAAAATACAGGATGTTCCATTAAAAAAAAATCAATGATGACTGCATATATTCATCTTGAGACATATTTAAAACGTCATTATTCCATAAACCGCTAATTTTAGAGATATGATATGCTGTACAAAAAGTATTCAGAATTTATCTTATAATTCAAAAATAGTATAATATATAGGGTGTTCCATTTAAAAAAATCAATTATGACTGCGTGTGTTCTTCTTGAGACACCCTGTATACAAATTTCTCATGTCAAAAAATCCGCAACTAAAAATACTAATCGACGTGTCCGAGCATTTTGCTTGAAAATAATAAATGACGGAGTTATGAATTTGGTTCCTTACTTTATCAACACTGTATGTATATTCGGAAAAATCGCAAGAAAATAATAGAAATATATAACGAATCTTTAAAGAATTTAACTAAACGAATAAAGTATATGTTGACATTGTTTAATACAAATTGGATCTAATCTGACCGATATTATTGTAATTGTCAAAAAATTAACTAATTATATTTCATTTAAACTTACTATTTTACATTCTAAATATATTTTTTTTCTTATTTTATCCAACCAATAGACCGGGAGACAACGTCTAAAGGACCCTGCAATATCCTTATGGGAAACTGACTTCCGCTAAATTGGTTGAATTTTTGATATGTTGCGAATTTTGTCCCTCTAATCAAATGTCACAATGGGCAGAAACTCCCAAAGCTTCAGGATTTTGAGATACAGTTGGCTGAACTTAACTTGTGTGACATGAAATTACCTCCTATTGCAAAAACTGACCTACTAAACGTCATGACGAATAATATGACGAGACCATCAATATTACTTATTAGATTTTTAAATAAATCTGAGCCTTTGCAACCAAGAGAAAAAAAGTCTTTTGAATACTGACGTTTTATGACGCGTGATAACATATTATGACGTCATATGACATATGGACGTTTCAGAAACATGATAATACATTTCAATCAATTACTTGTGAAAATTACGAGGTATTTTAAAACCTCTCAGCCACTACAACATAAATAAACTGCCTTGGCAGGCACGAGACTTTTTTATACATCATGACACCGAAGTATTAATATGTGATTACTTTTATAATTTAATATTTGATTTTAAAATTTTTTAAAAATGATTTTCAGTGAATAAAATTGATACATTCTATTTAATATTGACATTAAATATTACACGAAATCAATAAAGATTAGTGATTATTGTATTAACAAGTATTTATTTTGCTAGATTTCAATTTTGACACTTCTAATAAAAAATGCTAAAATTTTCATAGATAACTATATTTTTTTGTATTATTCAAATCATTTTTAAATTAAAACCATTAAAACTAAAATTATTATTTTTTTTGGTTAATTCATAAGATACAAAAAAAAGAATAGAACATAAATTATAGAAAATAATATTCTCTACAACTTCTCAAACATTTTTTTCTAATACCTGCCGTTTAAAAAATAAATCGAAACAATATTTTTTTTTAGAAAATCGATTATTTCCTAAAAACAAATTTTTGGGGGGAAAATGAATAGAACATAAATTATAGATAAAAGTCCCTTCTACAACTTTAATCTAAAATATTTTTTTCTACTGCGCACCGTTTCAAAAATAATTCGAAAAGTTCAAAAATTGACATCAGTAAACATCCGTTTCCGGTTTAGTGATGGTTTTTAAAAATAGGAGGTGCACATCTAGAGTATACAAGAACCTTAAGTTTAAAATTCCACGTTCGTAAGTATTACAGTTTTGGCTGTAGAGCGTTCACAGACACACACACACACAGACAGACACACAGACGTCATTGAGTTAATGGTTGTATATGATTCAGGGACGCTCAAAACGTGTAATTCCGTTAAAATCTCGAGTTCGAATTTTTTCGTGATCACTATACTTTATTTATACATTACATTTCATGTATGTATAAAAAAGTAAAAATGAGGCAGCTTTAACCCAAATGAATGCATCTAAATGCACGAAAATTCTAACTTCAGCCAATTGTATCTCAAAATCCTGAAGCTTTGGGAGTTTCTGTTCATTGAGACATTTGGCCAAAGGGACAAAATACGCAACATATCAAAAATTCAACCAATTTAGCGGAAGTCAGTTTCCCATAAGGATATTGCGGGGTCCTTTGAACATTATAGCAGACCGACATTTTTATAACTGGGATATAGAGAATTCAGCTATATGAGTCCTAAGATCTAAGTGTACTGTCCTTAGATATGGCAGTCCATTAGACAAGGATTTTGTAAACAGATTGTATTAAATGAACGAAATGTCCGATCAACTCCGTCTTTCGAAATTTAGGCAGAATAACTTTTTTATTATGATTTTAGCAAAAAATGGGTTTATTCCGATCTACAATTAGTTTATCAATTTATTAACTTAATAACACGTACATAGTTTGTACCTATAATGTATGAATATAAGTTTACCTTAGTTAATAACTAGCTTTATTAAGTAATTTCTAGTGAAGTATAAGAACTATTTTATTATTCCATATTCAAAATATAATAATTACCTAATCCCACCAAAAGTTATCAAAGTTTAAATCTTCTTGAGTACAGATTAAGGTATATTATATTCCTTTAAACTTTAAACTTTGAGAAAGGTATTTAATACTTATACGTATCAAATTTAAAATTTCATAAGATTTATCAAATGAATTTAAAGTTAAATTATCTACACATCATACTTCTAATGGATACATTAATATAGTAATAATATCATATTCATTTGTATTGTTAATTCATTAATCACTTCGTTCTGTATTATATGAAATACAGTTAATTATTAATTAAATGTAAATATACGTATATATGCGGGACGTCTGATAGTGGACCAAGTGAATAATTGTGTAGTTATGAATATATTGTAAACATCAATGCAGGGTTAATCAAAATTAAGACCGGGCTATGTAGTATGTGTTTATATATCATATCAAAAATGCCTTAATAAAAGTTTAATAGGAAATTAGAGCGCATAAAAATAACACGAGTAAATAAATTATCAATTGTTGAAAAACAATTAAAAAATAATCAATAAAGTAGGCACTGGATTCAAAAGTTAAGCTAAAAACAAATGATATAAAAATAATAAATAATGGAATGAATTCAGTAGTTTCGAAACAATTGGTATCGTAAAATAATAAACTACCTATGTATTATTTTCCAATACCTACTACGTTGATTTCCTTGTATCATCCAATTAAATAGTCAATAAAGAAAATTTATTTTAAATATCAGCGCTCTACAAAATTTAGTTTTCGAGTTATCATGGACGCCAGTAAAAAATAATTTCGAAAAAAGTTTTTTTTTAATTATAGTGAAACTTTTTTACATTTATGAAATTTTTTAGGTTTAAAATGTTCATAAAAATGCTGATATAATATTAAGGAAACCTGCATACCTCTTAATTTGGTTTACATTTTCAATTGCCCAACGTTTCTTTACATACCTATTTATAAAAATATATCCTAAAAGTAGTAATTTTTTTAGAATTAAAAAAGTATATTAAGGATTTAACAATGTCTATTATATAGTAATGCATAATTTCAGAATAATTAATCAAAAGAAATTGAAACTCCACAAAAATTATTACTTAGACACCAACCTTATAGCCCAGGCAATAGACTCAAAAAAACGGTCAAACTAAGAAAAAATTCCGACCAAGCTGGATTTTGGTGGAGACTTTTATTTTGATGTCCTAAACATACCCTAAAAAGTCCCCATAATTTAGATGGCGGGTTTTTATTTTTTAGGGGGTAAAGGGGGGCTGATTCTAGTTTTTTGCAAATATCTCAAAAATTATCAATTTTTTGAGGAAAATTGTTATGAAGAAAATTGTAGCTTATAAAATTCTACATAAAATAGGTGTTTATACTTTTCTCGTATAATCAATACTTTTTAAGTAAACGGTTAACTTAGTTAAGGGTGCATTGAAAAGTGCAAAAAACTGAACTTTTAGGGGCAAGCAATTTTATGGTTGATTATTATAGATTTTGGGCCGTAGAATTCGAAAAAAATATCCCGGACTGGCAAAAAGTAGTGCAACACCCTTAAAAAAAGGGGTTGACGGGTGAAAACCCCGTTTTCAAGATTTTTTTCAATTTTTCTCAAAATCTAAATCGATGACGGGGTGTTTTTATGGTTGATATTTATTAGGGATACTTAGATGAATCGATCGGCACCACAAATATTGAATTTGACAAAAAAATACTCTTTCTAGAGGGTTTAAAAAAACGTAAAAATGTTTATTTCGAGGAAAAAATTTAAAAATTAATAATTTTTGTTCAAATCAAAATTGATCTCAAATTGTTCCTGAAGTTCTAAAGAATACTGATCAACCATAATTTTAAAAAATATTAATATTTTAATCAATGAAAATTGATAAAAAAAAATACGTTACCTACCCTTAAACATTAGCGATTTTCATTGGTTAAAATATTAATATTTTTTAAAATTATGGTTGATCAGTATTCTTTAGAACTTCAGGAACAATTTGAGATCAATTTTGATTTGAACAAAAATTATTAATTTTTAAATTTTTTCCTCGAAATAAACATTTTTACGTTTTTTTAAACCCTCTAGAGTCTAGACAGAGTATTTTTCTGTCAAATTCAATATTTGTGGTCCCGATCGATTCGTCTAAGTGTCCCCAATAAATATCAACCATAAAAACATCCCGTCATCGATTTAGATTTTGAGAAAAATTGAAAAAAATCTTGAAAACGGGGTTTTCACCCTTCAACCCCTTTTTAAAGGGTGTTGCACTACTTTTTGCCAGTCCAGGCTATTTTTTTCGAATTCTACGCCCCAAAATCTATAATAATCAACCATAAAATTGCTTGCCCTTAAAAGTTCAGTTTTTGGCTTTTGGCACTTTTCAATACACCCTTAACTAAGTTAACCGTTTACTTAAAAAGTATTGATTATACGAGAAAAGTATAAATACCTTTACTATGTAAAATTTTATAAGCTACAATTTTCTTCATAACAATTTTCCTCGAAAAATTGATAATTTTTGAGATATTTGCAAAAAACTAGAATCAGCCCCCCTTTACCGCCTAAAAAATAATAACCCGCCATCCAAATTATGGGGACTTTTTAGGGTATGTTTAGGACATCAAAATAAAAGTCTCCACCAAAATCCAGCTTGGTCGGAATTTTTTTTTTAGTAAAAACCTTTATTTCCTGGGCTATTATAAAAATATTCGAAACTGAATTACAAAAGTTCAGAAGAATATTTATATATCTATGTGCATAAATATGTATTCGTTATATTAAAGGTAGGATGAAACCTACTATAATTATCTCTAGAAAGCTATGACTTATAATAATAATTCATATTGCATTATCATAATAATTATGTGTGTATCATCTAATTTTTTGAAAAGAAAAAATATCCATGTTTATTATATTAATTCAAATATATTCCTTTCAGTTATTACATTAGAAGATAATTATACTCCACTAAAAGGAGTATTTCTAAATTGCCATGATGGGTTTTATAAACAAATACTCAGTGAGTATAAGTACCAAGTACTACCTATGTGAAAATATCAATTAATTTTTACTTTTTTCAAATATACTTGTCATAAGTACTTCAAGTAGGTATTTTTAAAAATCAAGTACACGTATTATGAAAAAGACCTTGAAGTAGTTAGCACTTCAAGCTATTTTTAAATGTGAAATACTTGTTAAGTACTTCAAGTACTTTACTTGCTAAATTAAAGTATAACATTCATAAATCGACTTGAAGTATTAAGTACTTTTGAATCTTTTTTAAATGTAGGTACTTGAAGTAAAGTACTTCGAGTAGATATCAAAAAATACTTGAAATACTTTTTCAAGTATTTTTTTTGAAGTATTGACTGGTTGCATAAAGCTAATATAATTACATTTAGTTAACTGTCCGTTTTCAAACTATGATTAAAATCAATCATGATTAGTGATTACATTGGAATACCTTTTCTTTTATTGGCCGCGAGTTTAACCTGTGGATAAATATCTGGAGCCACTAAAGTTTGGCTTCTGCTCCAGATTCAGTTCCGAAACAGCTCCAATTTAAAAATAAAATATTGAACTCTATAATTTATTTTTACATACAGGCTGGCCCAACAAAAACGAAACGCTTTTGGTCATTTAAGATTTTGAAAAAAATGCTCGAACACGTCGATTTTGTTTTCAAGGTGGAGACATCTTTTGCTATAAATTTTTTTCAAGAATCTTTTCAACCCTCAGCGCTATGAACACAACCCTTAAAATTTTAAATAGCATGATAGGGCAAGTGATACCTCATTTAAAAGGTTTTTCATTCTAAACAAGGTTTTTTTTTCAAATCTGCTTAGTTTTAGTCAAGTTGTTTACATTTTATATCCATGAATTCATTGTTTTTCTG
The DNA here is from genome assembly GCA_949319165.1 of Sialis lutaria. Taxonomy (NCBI): domain Eukaryota; kingdom Metazoa; phylum Arthropoda; class Insecta; order Megaloptera; family Sialidae; genus Sialis; species Sialis lutaria. The sequence continues at coordinate 24,030,697 of OX439238.1, forward strand.
ATCAACAAAACAAACATTTACAACTAAAATTCAAAACAAAGGCTTATTTTCCTATCAAATAATTCAAAAAAAATTACCAACATCCAAAACTTTAATTAATAAGTTCAAATTGAATATTAGTAAAAAAATTTGAATTATTTGATAAGAAAATAAGCCTACTTTATTTTGAATTTTAGTTGTAAATGTTTGTTTTGTTGATCAGAAAATCAATGAATTCATGGTTTAAAATATAAATAACTTGACTAAAACTAAACTGATTTGAAAAAAAAAACAACAAAAGTACCTTGTTTAGAATGAAAAAACCTTTCAAAAGAGATCACTTGCCCTATCATGCTATTTAAAATTTTAAGAAGGGTTGTGCTCATAGCGCTGACTGTTGAAAAGATTCTTGCATAAAAATTATAGCAAAAGATGTCCCCTTGAAAGCAATATTGACATGTTCGAACATTTTTTTTCAAATTCTTATTTTAAATGACCAAAAAGGGCGGCCGTTTCGTTTTAGTTGGGCCACTCTGTATATTGACTAGTAATTATTTAATACTGCAATCATTTTATTTTTAAAAGTAAGAAAAAATATATAAGTATTTCGATATAAAAAAGTCCTCCTAATAAGTATACATTTTATCTAGTAGATTATGATTTGATGAATGATTTTGACTCGACTTCTATTTCATTATGATGTTATTTACCTACCTACTTTTAAAATGTTGAAAAAACAAATTATGTGTGTTTTAAATTTTATATATATGACATATCGATGATTGGATTAGTTGAAATTGTTTTTCTTCTCTGTCAATTTCCATTTGATAAATAATTTTTCATACAGACGAGTTTAATTTTTTATATTGTTTTTAAACGGATTTGATATGTCAACAAGAATGTCACATGCAGTTTTACGTAAATTATGAATTTTAATTTATCTTACTAATGGTTTTATAATATGCAGGAAATTCTGTTTTTATTTCTTTTTAAAAAACAAAACAATCGTTTTTTTATAAAAAAAATCTTTTATTTTGATTCTTCTTGATTGATTTTCAGTTTGAACTATTAATCAATAGGCATGTGGCCAGTAACAAAGTATGATTGAAATTATGATTTTAAATAATGAAGTATAGGTTAAAAAGATTCTAAAAAATGTATTTATTTTTATATTAAAAGCGAGATTAATATAATTTTGGCTAAAATAAAAATGCAAAATACAGCAATCCCCATGTTAAATGAAACACCAATCACAGAGAATGACGTCACGCATCAGTAAACGTCAAAGTGATTGACTTTTATTTTAGACAAATATCAATTCCTCTTACAAGATTATTAGGTACAAACCTTATTTAAGAACTTATATACATACTTTATAATTCATTTTTAACACACAAAATAATTAAATTATTGTCTGACTCTGAATGTTTGATTATTGTTGACAAGGAGTGTGACGTCACAAACCTCGTATGTCACCTGCGAGCGTTTTGGCGGCAAATTCAAAATTAGTTTTAAAAGAATCAATTTCTGCGATTAAACCTTTATTTTCTGCAGAAATAAGTATTTTTTTTGGAAATAGGAGACACGTAAGATCATCATAGAATAGTTTTTTTTTTTAAATTAGTCCACATGCCTATTTAAAATGCAATTTGTATTGATCATGAATATCAATGACATCTACAATTTTAATAAAAATTCAACTTATTTTTATTCATAGATAATAAAAAATAACAACCGAATTTAAATAATCAACAATTCAATTGTCGTTTATAGCTAACCACTTATTACTTTATATTCATTGTTCTACGCGGATGTTTCAATTAAAACCGATACTCGGCGGGTTTCGTTACAAGACAACGCAACGACTCGAGTGTATGCTAATTACTGCACACCAGGTTGGCATCACTGATTGCCAACATGTATCAACTAACAACTTGTATAGGTGCATTACGATCTCAGTTGGCGTGGAAATACATATCTATGTGGTGTTTTGTTATTATAGCAATGAAAATGTACTTTTATTGTATTTAAACTATTCGCAATTTTATTATCTCTGTGCTGTATAGCTTTCCAAGAGGGTCATTCAAGTATTACGTATGCAAAAAGCTCTCTTTTATTAATAATTTTATTTATTAATTTGATAAACAGCCAGCAATTTTAGAAGTTATACTTCTTTAGGCGCGTTGGGGGTAAAAATTTAGTAAAGTAACGGAAATGAAATTTAGTAATGTAACGGAAATTAAAAGCTATGTAACGAAAATGTAACGAACTGCGTGTAACGAGTGTTACGCGGTGGACCTAGGTAGGCATGGTATATTATACAGAAAATTCATATGATGACGTCATGACATCCATAGACATAATTAAAAATTTTACACGTTACCACAGAATAAAAATACAGAAGCGACACTTCGTGTTAAAAAAAACTGGCAACCGTTTTTACATACACTCTATGGATATTGTGACTTCATCTGACATTTGATTGGACAAACAGTATCTGCATTCATGTGATTGGTTGATTATTACATTATAATATTCAAATTTCATGATTTATAAATATGGACTTTGAAATAATATACAATTAAATTTTAACTTGATTAAATATTATAGTGAAATAATGTTATGAATTATTAAATAAAATATTAGTGTTCTTTATAAATTTACATGCATTAAGTACATTATTTTATTCATTTAATCAATTTAAAATTGAGATTATTTGTAGTCGTTTTTCAATCACGCCAACCAAATAAGTATAATTTCTAACGCGTTTATATTATTATATATTATTATACAGGGTGAGTCATTAACCGTCACTTAAACCGTTGATTGAGAAAAATATTACAAACAAAAAGTTCATATAAACATGTGTCCGGAAACTCTTCGTGAGGGAGCTACAGACTCCCAAAGATTTCGACTAAAATTGGTTTTTATTTAATATCTGGAGAACCCATTGTGATACAGCAATGAAAATTAATACCTGGATTAGTAATAATACGTGTTATCGATTTCCAGTATCAAACAATGATTATTTAGACCAGGGATATATGGGGCCTGTGGGCCCTTTGATTTTTATCTAGTATTTTTTTGTTCTTCACTTTTTTCTTAAGTTTGGTAATTTTATCAGGTCATATGATACAAAATACACATACATATGCATTGTTAAGTTGTCATAAGATCAACCGTTTACGAGAAATACGATGTGAAAGATAGTTTTGTAGATTACTTAATACGGATGCTAAAAATTACACAAAATAAATTAATATTCTTGTTCTATAATTAAAAACAAGAATAAATGAATTTGTAAATATACCTAAAAAATGCATCCTTAACAACAGAAAACAATTTTTAGTCTCGTTTTTTAGTCAATTAATAAAGCACGAATTAAAGTAATAAAACTGGATATAATTGTATGAGGAGTCATATTAAGAGGAATATTTACACCAACTATTTTTCTTATTTTTAGTACTAGAACAAGAATATAAATTTATTTTGTGTAATTTTTAGCATCCGTATTAAGTTAAATTCTGCAAAACTATCTTTCACATCGTAATTCTCGTAAACGGTTGGTCTTATGACATTTTAACAGTGTATATGTATGTGTATTTTGTATCATATGACCTTATAAAATTACCAAACTTAAGAAAAAAGTGAAGAACAAAAAAATACTAGATAAAAATCAAAGGGCCCACAGGCCCCATACATCCCTGGTCTAAATAATCATTGTTTGATACTGGAAATCGATAACACGTATTATTACTAATCCAGGTAATAATTTTCATTGCTGTATCACAATGGGTTCTCCAGATATTAAATAAAAACCAATTTTAGTCGAAATCTTTGGGAGTCTGTAGCTCCCTCACGAAGAGTTTCCGGACACATGTTTATATGAACTTTTTTGCTTGAAATATTTTTCTCAATCAACGGTTTAAGTTTGTTCCACCTGATATGACTCAACCTGTATATTATAGTTCCTTTTAATTATAGCAAGAAAGCAAAACTAAACTTAATATATTGTAGTCTAAAATTAACAAACAACCTATCTAATTTGGCAAATTTTTTTATGGATTAATAAGAAAAAATGGAACTTTTTAATTTTCGAATTTTTTGGATAAAATACAAATTATTCAATTTAGTTTCTGATTGCCTCTTGAAGAATACAAAAATGCCTCCTGTTTGGTAAAAGCAAGTACTATATGAATTATGATTAAAAAAGGTTAGACATCAATAAAACATTTTTTGTTTTGAAGTTAACTTTAAAAAATCGATTTTGATCTTCATTTTCAACATCTTACATTAACTTGATGTAGATTATAATTATAAATACACAAAAGTTGAGAATCTTTCAAATGGTAGTATATCTATAGGTAGTTAATAACAACTGAACGAAGTTAACTTTTCTTACAAACGTAAACATTGAGAGTATCAGGTATACTTTAAGCTAATTAATACATCTACTTTATAGAGTTCACCTGTGAATGTTTTCACCTCACTCCTACTTATTACTCGTATTTGTTGAAAATTAATTACATAACTTAATATATTGTCATCATCATAATAAGTGATACGCTACTGGAACCGAATTTAATTATATTGACAGAATATAATAATTTATTACATGATTCTAAAAAAATAGTAATGAAATTTTATAATGTTAGTTATCTTGAATAAATTCATTGTAATTTATATTGAAACGCAAATAGAGTAAATCTGAAAAGAGCACATAGCAAATAATTAATAAATAAATATATTACTCACATTAGGCGCCCACTAGACGATCAATTTTATTGTGCAATATTATGGATTGCCCAATATTGTTGCCATTTAGGAATCATATTGAAGATTGCGCAGTGATTTTACAAAAGTTTGAGCGAGTTAAAATTTCATTGCTCCATATTTTTTATCGTGTCGTCTGTAGGGTTTATTGTACAATATTTTTTTAGTCTACTGTTCGGAGAGTTGAGACTAGGTCCTAAAAGATGTTCGTGAGTGTACACTGGTCTACTTTTCAACTATTCTTTGACTCATATTCGTTTTTTTACGTTTCACTAGCAAAATCAACAGCATAGCTGCAGCCAAATCTTGATCTTCACACATGTTGCTTCCACGAAAATATTGACGTGAATATTTCAAGATTGCACAATTATATTGTAGGTCTATGAGATGCCTTAGTGGCACCAAGTTTAACAGAGGATTTAAAAAATAGTTGTGGTGATAGTGTCAGAAAATATTTTGTTATATTTAACACTTGTTTATGTTACGCCAATTAATAGTAAATTAAATAACTTTATTTATTTTAATTGAAAAATTCACTATTCAAATGGGAAACATTTTGAACATATTGTATAATTCTTTTGGTGCAATTATAGCTATCGTTTATTTATTGAATTTTACAAAAGGTTCAGTCCGTGGTAATCGATACCAGATAGTTAAAAAAATATTTTACGAGAATGAATACTAAAATGAAAAATTAACAGGCTATTTAACATCAATTTTCATAAACCAAAAGAAAATAAGAAAAATGTTAATTTTCAAAATATTTCCAAAAAATTTCAAAAAAGACAACAAATAAGGTGAAATCACAATAACTTACTTAACCCATTAACGCCGTGCGTGTTCATATGAATACACTTAACACGTGTCCCCAAAAATTGTGTTTGATCAATTGCTTCTTAGATAAAGATGTTTTTATCTAAATATGGAATGTTTATCAACACTTAAAATTCTGGCGTTAAAGGGTTAAGAATAAGAGACGATCGTGGCAAACTATTAAAAGTCTTTGACAATTACATATCAAACGTGACTTTTGACAAAATTAAAAAAAAATTACCCTCACCAACAATAATGACTAAGGGTGACCGCATTTATTATAAATTTAACGAGTCTATTGATGTATTTGATAAATAATTGTTATAAGTATTAGTTAATAATATCAATAAGCAATTAAACACACAAATAGTACTCTTATTGTATCCTTTTATTCAACGTATCACACCCGTCACAATATTTGATGAGTAATAACCAGTTAAATAGATTACGTATTTACCTGATACTCTTGTGTTACTTAAAAATAATTTATTCGTAACATATTAAAGTATGATTATTATAAAGTAACTTCAATATTTTCGCTAAACTTTTGAGATTTCGAATAGAGGTTGCAAGACTTGCAATAGTTGGCGTCACACCCGTCACAGGGCTTTGAACGCTGGTATTTTTTTTTGTAAAATAACCGTAGATCTTTTATTCTTTCAATATACATGTCTTACATTAAAATCTACAGAAAAATGGTAAAACCATGTTATTACTAGTATTATTTAGAAATTATGAACTCCAGTCCGAGTTGAAATTCACACCCGACACCGCGGACTGACTCAAAATTTAACAATTTAGATCTCCAATAATATTTGAGATAAAACTTATGTAATATTTTAAAACTAATCCAACTGAAGACGTAATCAATACGCCAATGAATAATATGATGATTGATGTTATCGTAAAATATTTTTCTTGTTTTAAAGAATGATATGTATAATATAAAGTACTCTATAGAAAAATAAATAAATACAATATGATCTTACAAAGTTGGTTCGAACGATAAGTACCCTTTGAGTAACTGAAGTTTATCTCTTGTTAGTAAACACGGTTACAAGTTTTGCCGTGTTATGTTTGACATGAAACAAGATACATTGAGCCACCTACCGACCGGTTTGCGAACTATCCTCATCAAGAGTGAATTTTTACATTGTTTTGGGACTTATGAATATTGTTGCACAGGTGAAAAACAACTTTGACTAATTTATTTGAAAGCATATCTGTACCTACGTATATCTACATAAAATGAATTGAAGGTAATTTATATAAATGTTTTTTTTATGTTTCTTTAACGGCGTTTATCTTAAAAAAATGTAATGTTGGGTCTAACATTTGGTATATAAATAAATCAACTGTTAATTTATTACTTTTACAGAAGTTTTACTAAACCCTTAATTTTTATTGAATATAATGAAAAATTACATTTAGTCCAATCAATTTGTATTTTTTGTCTGCATTGTTCTACAGAGTCATTTTTTTTGTTTTAAAATGTTAAGGGATGTATTCTGAGTACTACATTAAGTTGGCGTGGTCTATGACCTTGAGCGTTGTCCGCCATAAGCGCGAAAACTTTAAACGTATAATTATCTCGTAAACCGCTCATTCTACGATAAAATTTGTCATAACCTTTCTTATTCATTAGGTCGAATATACAATTTTATTCACAGACCCAATTCTCTATTGTCAGTTGGTGACGAGATATATTGTAAAAAAGTATACAAAAAATGATTTTTGCATTTATTTCATAAAGAAGCGATTGTATTGAAAAAATTTAAATAACAATCTTTTAGAACTCTCAATTTGCAATATTTTTGTTTTTAGATGCCATTTTGCAAAATCGATAGTTTGCGTGTTACAGCCCGCAAAGCATTGCAAAAACACATTTTTCCATTATATTTCAAAAACTGTAATAAAACCTACAAAATGTGTAACAACAAAAGTCAAGATCACAAAATTCTACACTTTTTTGTTCAGAGAAAAAATATTTTTTTTTAAATAAACAAAAAAAAATGTTTAACGAAAAAAAGTTTATTTTTCATTAAACAAAGAAAGTGTAAAATTTTATTATCTACACTTTTGTCATTACACATTTTGTAGGATTTATTATAGTTTTTGAAATATAATGAAAAAATGTGTTTTTGCAATGCTTTGCGGGCAATAACACGCAAACTATTGATTTTGCAAAATGGCATCTAATAACAAAAATATTGCAAATTGAGAGTTCTAAAAGATTGTTATTTAATTTTTTTCAATACAATCGCTTCCTTACGAAATAAATGCAAAAAATCATTTTTTGTGAACTTTTTTACAATATATATCGTCACCAACTGACAATAGAGAATTGAGCCTGTGAATAAAATTGTAGATTCAACCCTGGTGAATAAGAAAGGTTATGACAAATTTAATCGTAGAATGAGCGGTTTACGAGATAATTACGTTTAAAGTTTTCGTGCTTATGGCGGACAACGCTCAAAGTCATAGACCACGCCAACTTAATGTAGTACTCAGAATACACCCCTTAACAATTTGAATTTAAAAAAATGGCTCTGTAGAACAATGTCTTACGAACTACATTTTTTTGATAATTTGACTAATTGCAAAAAATTCATATTTAAATTTATAATTAAATTTGAATAGTTTTATATATTATTTTCAATACCTAGTTTATTTTATCAAACTTCAAATACCTACTTTTTTTATTTATTATAGGATAAGTAAAAAATAAGAAATATTCATTCTATAACGTAAATGATTAACTTTATAACATTTTTGATAAAATTTAACAGCTAACTTTTTGCTACAATTTTGTTTATTAACACATTTTTAAAGTGATACTATATGTCAGAGAGATGACAAAAAATCTAATTCTCAACATGATTATTCATACAAAATTTAAACAGTATTGAAATCAAATTTAAAGCATCAAACTTTATTTATTACAATATCTCAATCTTACAAATTAATTTAAATTTCTTATAAAAAGGTGAATATAAATATAAACTGTCTTCCAATAAACCAATATTTCTTGATAAGCATCTTGAAAACGATCGAGATTAAAAAATAAAAACCATAAAGCAGTACACGAGTGGAAATAAAAAGTAATTAAAACAAATGGGCTGCAATAGAAGATGAAATGAGAGAGATCATGGAGGAATCTGTATAGCTGTATCAATACATATCTGTGTACACTCATCAACAGTTGCGCTATTACAGAACCGGTGAATTCTGAAACGACCGCCCCGAGTGCTGTTTCGCTCATTCAGAAGTCAAAACAAATAACTCGATGGTTTTGGCCAGGGACTTGAAACGCAATCCAAAACTAAACCGAAACTGAACCTAGACCTACAATATAATTGTGCAATGTTATTATTGCACAATTTTATTGAAATATACCTTACGTCTACACGTTCAATTATATAGAATCTTGAATTATTCGCGTCAATATTTTCGTGGGAGCAACATCATCACACATGTTGGCTGCAGCTACGCTGTTGATTTTGCTGACGAAACGAAAAAAAATACGAATATGGGTCAAGAAATAGTTGCAAAGAAGGCCAGTGTACACTCACGAACGTCTTTTAAAGGACCTAGTTCTGTTCGCCATTTTAAATATAAAAATAATTAAATATTCGTGCGTCGTACGGGACCGCTCCGAACAGTAAACTAAAAAATATTACACAATAAACCCTACAGACGACACAATGAAATAATATGGCGCAATAAAATTTAAACTCGCTCAAACTTTTGTAAAATTATTGTGCAATCTTCAATATGATTCCGTAATATTGCACAATAAAATTGATCGTCTATGCGCCGCCTTATATGATCCTTGTAGTGGTGCTTTTATATCAGTTTAGTTATTCGTTTCAGTTCTCCTAGCCGTTTTTCCTATGTGTAAAAAATTAATAACTGACAAGGTCTATTTATTTGTTCCATTTCAGTTTTTAGAATTCCTATGTATGTAAATACTTGCGTCAGTTCTCTTGAAAGTTTGTTTTTTGTATGTGCAATCTATTTGTACACTTTGAAAGTGCAACTCGGACTAAACAGAAAACTCAAAGGACTGGATACTGAAGACAGAACAGATCGTGTAAACTCCCGGACACATAGGAAAAACGGACAAGAAAACTGAAAATGAAACTGATCCGAGAACTGAACTGACCGTCTAAAAGCACTATAGAACTCCGGGATATAAAAATATGTGATTTTTTGAGCTTTGATAATGCAAATACGTATTAAAATTGGTTTTGAATTATAATAAAACTAGCGGAATCCCGCGGCTACGCTCGCGTAAACTTCGAAACTAATTAGAACCCTCCATACGTGATAGGGAATGACATATTACATTTTTTTATATTGATTTTTATTCATTACCCATAAAAAAACGTAAATATCTTGGATCTAAGTTAAAAATTGTAAAAACTAACCCCCTGTCTACCCTCGCCAATAGGGGTTGAGTATCGAATTTTTGTATTGCAGATAAACATATCAAAAACACAGACCCTGTCTACCCCCGCCATTAGGAGTTGAATGTCAAAATTTTTATTTTAATAAATGCCTATTTTACCCGAATTTATCTTAAGTAAAGCAGGTATGCAGATAAACATATCTAAATCCATCTTCGTCCCTGTCCCATGCTATAAATTGAATATTAATTTGTCTGAATTTACTTTAATATCATGAATAATTCAAAAAAATTTACCCCCCCCCCCATTCCCATAGAGGTTGAATTTTCGTAACTGATATTTGTCTTGTAAAGTATCTACTTGTGCCATGTTTCATTCGGCGAATAGAAAAAATTATTTTACTAATTTTTCCACCCACCTAACACCTTAGGAATTAAAATATGGGAAATGCTGAAATAATTGTTTCACAATTTATAATGTAGAGTATGTTCGATGATTTTCAATTAAATGCGAACTAAAAAATATTTTTTTATGTAAACTTTGACATCCTGTTTTAACTCTGTAGGAGTTGAATTTCGAAAAATCCTTTATTAGTGGGTGCTTACATCATAAAAGGAAGGCACCTACTAAATTTTCACGTTTCTAGGTCCAGGGGTTTCGGCTGTACGTTAGTATATGAGTGAGTGAGTGGTTAAGGACAAACTCTTTTATGGATATAGATAAATTCGGACACTTAATTTTTATTATTTTGCATTTAACTTTTTGCATAACGTTTGTTATAGAGCATCATTTACATTTGCTCGGGCTAAATTGATATTATCTAATGGAAATATATTTCGAAGTAACTCGAATAATATCACAAAAAATTGCTAACAATTAAAGAAACTGTTATAAATTTTACACAATACCGAAACCCATTAATTCGGACGTTAACAGCGATACTTCCAGTAATTTGTGCATTTTTTGATAGAAGCATGATTTTTTGATAGAAGCCATTAAATGGCAACAGTGAACTCGAAATCGTAAAATTTATAATAACAACTTTTGTGTATAATCTAATAAACATTATTTTTGATGTCCTCTATTTTTTGTCCGAATAATCAATAAGGAGATAAATAAGAAAAATTAAACCCGCGGAGATATTTTTGCCCCTAAAAGGGGGACCACACGGGTTTTTGAAATGTCGCCGTTTCTAGTTTTGTAGAGGAAGGTTTAATATACAACCATACCAATTTTCATGCTTCTATCAAAAAGTGCAGAGGAAAAGATCTTAACGTCCGGACTACATATCTATTACGTCACTGGAAATCGAAATTAGAATCATATCAGATACGGAAGAGTAGGAGTAAGAGTAATATAGTCAATGTCTATCATTCCCCATAACCATCTCTTCGGGAGAGCTCCGCCTTGTTTAATATTCATAATAACGCTTCATCTGTGCGCTCTTGCTATTGGACAGTTGACAGATAGCGGGATTATTCCCTGGATTTGTTATTTTTATGTACGAGAGCTAAAACTGGAATGGATAAATATGTAAATACTTATTAGTTTATTAGTTTTATAATTGCAACTTAAATGACAAATACCAGTGGAGTCAATAGATTGTTTGTTCATAAAAAAATACAAGGAAAGTATTAATTATTTTTAGGGTTCCGTAGAAAACTAGGAACCCTTAGTGGGCTCTCTCACCGGAGCAATATAGCATTATAACAATATAGCAACTAGCAGCTTATAACTAGCGATATTATTGCTATCTGTCAATATACATTGAATCGGGCATATTATGTCTCACACCGAAGCAATATGATATCGCTATATTGCTAGTCGCTAATTGGTAGTTACTTTATTGCTATATTGCTCCGGTGTGAGAGCCCACTTATAGTTTCTCCATGTCCGTCCGTATTGTAAAAATTTTGACATAATAGGATGAAATTTGGTATACGGTGGTAGATTGATGGCCCAAAAACAGAAATAAGATTTTTGAAAAAAAAAGTGTTTAGACCCCTCTTTCATAAAATAAAAAGTGTTTTCAAAAAAAAATTTCACCTACCCCATTGAGTGGGGCGTCATTACAAAGGTCTCCTAAAATGCAACAAAAAATGTATCAGAATCTTTTGATTTTAACCCTTCAATCACGATGTATTTTCTCTCCAAAGTCATTATAAATGCGTCCCCCCTCTATTTTCTAAACTATATCAATTCAAAAAATCTGAAAAAATTCCAGAATGTAGATTTTAATTAGTACTTTCACTAAAAATTATAACGAACATTGTCAAAAATATTTTGGACCCCCCTTTCATAGACTGAAAAGTGAACTCATTTTTTTTTTGCCCCATTGAGTGGGGTGTTATTTGATAGGTATCCTAAAATGCAATAATAAAAGTAAAATGACTTTTTGAATTTAACCCTTTAGCCACGAAAATTTTGAAATAACTCTTTTTTTATAAATCGTAGTGAGAATGACTACGGAACCCTATCATGTGCGTACACAACATGAACTTGCCACTTTTATATTTATATGTATGTAATATAGTAAAAAAAAAAAAAATAATTTTGTTGAAATAGTCGAGAGAGGTAAATGGTAGTTGTACATAATTGGTTTTGCTGGAGAAATTACAAAATTAAATTTATATTTATATTTGTAAACAATAAAGAATACACCATATAACAAAAATATTTATACAATTAGGTACAACAATTAAAATTACATCAATGAAATCAGAGTACTTTTTTACCGGCTATAAAAAGTGTATTCGTTTGTCTTACATATAATTACTATTATAGTTTGTTACCAACTTTATATAAATAAATACACTGGTATGTGTTTATTTAATTAATATTTTCTCGTTCTCAAAACGAGACCGAAGTCGAGACGAGAGACGAGAGTGCCTTAAATTCGGACGAGACGAAACTTACTTGACTCTCACCTCATTATGATCGAATTCAAACTAACCCCGAACTATGGAATTTGAACATTGTAATCATGCTTATTTGTTTATAATTATTATAATTACTAGTATTTTTCTCGAGATTCACTTTTGAAACAAACAACATAGAAGTTGCTTCAAACAGAAGAGAAGATGTGCGTGGTAGTTAAGCACAGATAAAGTAAATGCCTTTGTTGCGCGGACTTCACAAGAATGCCGACAAGTTGCTGGTGCTTAGATTGTTGTGCTGTTTCTGAGTAGGGGTGGAATGTAGCATACACACATACACACACAAATATATACAAGAAAATCTATTGTATGCACGGTGGTCGGTGGTACAGTACCTAACAAATTGAAACGCTGATTTTAATATAGATGTAACAGGTTGATTAAGGGTGGGTTTTTACTAAACAGTTGAATTATACATATTACATATAAACAATTTTATTTAAACTATGTTCCAATTCGATCAACGCGTGAATTGCAGTGAATAGATGTAAAGACAAAAAATAAATTAGTAGTTTTATATCTTGAGAATTCGGTCGTTTGTTTGAATAAAAAAAATTGTCACCATTTTGAATTTTCAAAATAGTTTTGACACTTATAAAAAAACATTGAGTGTGTGTACTTATGTACATGCGTTAGAAGTTATACTTCTTTACCGTGATTGAAAAACGACTACAAATAATCTCAATTTTAACTTGATTAAATGAATAAAATAATGTATTACATTTACATTTATAAAGAACACTAATATTTTATGTAATAATTCACAATATTATTTCACTATACACTATACTATTTGATCAAATTAAAATTGAATTGTATAGTATTTCAAAGTCCATATTTATAAATCATGAAATTTGAATATTATGATGTAATAATCAACCAATCAGATCAGAAGGCAGATACTGTTTGACCAATGAAAAATATGAGATGACGTCACAATATCCATAGAGTGTATGTAAAAACGGTTGCCAGTTTTTTTAACACGAAGTGTCGCTTCTGTATCTTTATTCTGTGGTAATGTGTAAATTTGTTTATTATGTCTATGGATGTCATGATAATACGAGTATACTATGTCTACCTAGGTACCTAGTCTAGGTCCACCACGTAACGCTTCGTTATATAGCTTTTCATTTCCGTTACATTACTAAATTTCACTTCCGATACTTTACTAAATTTTTACCGTCGACGCGCCTAAAGAAGTATAACTTCAAAAATCATATTTTTTCAAGTAAAGTGCCTTTTCTGTTTAAAATATTAATAAGAAAAGTTATTCAAAATAAAAATAAACATACATCTCTGTACAATATTTCGTCGTTTTTTGGATAAAAAAACCTAAAAATGTTAATTAAGCTACTTTACCCGAAGAAATATCAGTTTTATTCACGTAGGCGCAGAGCTGAACTTATTTTTTATTTCCATCTATTTTCACTGCAGCGCTAGTTGCAATGTGTTTCCACCATGAAGATAATTGACTAATTATTGCAAGAATCCTTCCGATCAATTTAAAATTGTAATATTTTCTAGTATTATTTAATTCCGTAGCTTTTCCAAGTACTGACTCAAAAAATATGTTAAAAATAACTTTCACAATATAAATTAAAATTTTAACGAAACTAAGAAAAACTTATCCAGATCCCCGTACTTATTGTCAATAGATAATAGATGCCTACGGACAGAGGTGTGTTGGAGCCGGCTCGCACCGGCTCGCGCGAGCCGGTTGTTAAGATTTTTGAAAATCGGCGAGCCGGTTGTTAAATTATTCCGCGATAAATTAATTAGACGTTCAATAAGAGCAACAGAAATGCGAAAAAATGATTTTGGAATGCATGAAAAACAAGTTGCAAGTTTAATTACTTCAAATGACTTCAAATGTATACCGTTCTAAAACAACAATAGATTTCAATCTATTCCGAGAGAAAATAGGGTATACTTTTTTTTAGCGAGCGGGTTGTTAAATTTTTGGCAGCACACCCCTGCCTACGGAACCCCAGTAGCTACCACCTGTGATGACTTAATCAATTTTAATAAAATACCAATCTCCAAGAAATATAATTTAGTTTTTTTTAACTCTTCTATTTCATTTTTGTGGACTTCATGAAAAACTGTCTTAAGAATCAAATTCATATCTATTATTGGGTAGTAATTTTAGTGCTTGTCATTCTTGCTCTATATAGTCCAATAATAAAGTCGAGATGACGGTAGATGTTAAATTGATATGAAATAGGAAAACTCGTTTCAGTAAGCAAACAAAAGTTATTACAATAATTTTATAGAGGAAACCTTAATGTATTGTTACAACAGCGGCAGAATGTTTTTTTTAATGGAAGGAAAACAATAATTTCTCATTAATATTGTACCTATATGCCAATTTTTACTTTTATGAAAAATAATATAGGTATAATTTACCATTTATGATGAATGATAAACTTGTTTTTTTGTAATCGATATGTAACTTTGAAGAATTAGTTTCTTTGGCTTCTAAGCGGTCTCTTTGTAAATGTTCACTGTATAGTACATGTAACGTAATGTATCTCTTTTTAGATGCTACAATGTATTAGGTTCTACTCCAGTTTGATTTTTACGGTGCGCGTTTTACGACTTACTAAAAGCTATAGTATGTACAAAATCATTTTAGACTCTATATACAATATACACATTTCGGTTTAAATTAAATGAACGTGCTTCATGCGCTATTCTCGACTAGTTATAATATATTTTAATAAGATTATAGTTGATGAAATATCTGAAAACTAATTGGAATTTGGGAATGGCTTTTTGTGATGAACAAATTAATTATATTTTTAATAACAATGCTTTTTAAAAGAAAATCGTTTAAAAAAAATTACGTTATATACCTACTTTTAAACATTAGCGATTTTCATTGGTTAAAATATTAATTTTTTTTTAAATTATGGTTGGTCAGTATTCTTCAGAACATTAAGAACAATTTAAGACCAATTCCGATTTTAACAAAAATTATTAATTTTTAAATTATTTTATCCGAAATAAACATTTTTACGTTTTTTTAAACCCTCTAGAAAGAGTATTTTTTGACAAATTCAGTATTTGTGGTTGTGGTCCCAATCGACTCGTCTAAGTCTCCCCAATAAATATCAACCGTCATCGATTCGATTTTCAGAAAAATTGAAAAATATCTTGAAAACGGGGTTTTCACCATTTAACCCCTTTTTTAAGGGTGTTGCACCACTTTTTGCTAGTCTGGGTTATTTTTTTTCGAATTCTATGCCCCAAAATCTATAATAATCAACCATAAAAGTTTCCCCTAAAAGTTCGGATTTTGGCACTTTTCACTGCACCCTTGACTGGGTTAGCCGTTTACTTAAAAAGTATTGATTATACGAAAAAAATATAAATACTCTTTTTATGTAAAATTTTATAAACTAAAATTTTCCTCGAAAATTGATAATTTTTGAGATATTTACAAAAAACTAGAATTTTCCTCCCTTTGCCCCCTAAAAAACAAAAACCCGTCGCCCAAATTAAGGGTTCTTTTTAGAGTATGCTTAGGAAATGAAAATAAAAGTCTCCACCAAAATCCAGCTTGGTCGGAATTTTTTCTTAGTTTGACTACTTTTTTAAGTCTATTGCCTGGTCTAATTCTAAAATAATTTAGTGAAAATGTTCGCGCGCTTCCAGCATTTCATACTTGCTGACTCAGACACTATTTTTTATCAAATGGCGGACAATTAATCTCCGAAACTACTCGCCAATTTCAATGATTTTGGTCTTGTTTTGTTCGTTGAGATGTTTTGTGGCCAATTTACCACATTTTGCAAAAAAAATAATTATAACATTTTTGTTAGCAGAGAATAGTGAAAAACAGGGATGTTTTTCAACCTTTTTTCAAACATTTATTTTTTTTTATTTTTGGCAAATTGTGATAAGGGCCCTTTTTTTAAAGAAGCCATTTTTTTTTTGTTTCAAATTCACCAATCCTGAGATTAACTGTCCGCCGTGGGACACCATTTTCGTTGTTAAAAAATGAAATTTAAAAAAATCAAATATTTTTGTTTTCTATGAAGCTTCAAATAAAAGTTTTAAAAAAACCTTGTAATATCTTATACTGGGCCTGAAAAAAAATTATTGAAAATGTATTTTTTAGCTTTCCAAGTTGGTCAAGTACCTTAACTCGAAACAACTGCAGTAGTGTTATAAAACTATTTCTTAGCTACTAAGCAAAGCGAATCATTAAAATTAAAAATTACTCGAAACAAATAGGATAAAAAATTATATCATATAATCGATCTTTTTTTTTAAATTAAATAATGATAAAGTGAAAAGTTGCAGTAGTAAGCTCAGAAAGGTCGTTTTCTAAATTAAAACTGAAATAAAATTACTTGTGCTCAACAATGAGCCAGAAAAGGTTAACAAATTTTGCAACAATATCTATAGAAAAGCATATTGAGTACGTAGATATACATGAAACTATTATTTTTTACTATTGCTTTTATTTGCAAAATATAACATACATATCAGGCGCTCAGCGCTAAAACAGTTTAACCCACAAATATTGAAAAAAGGGAGCTTTACATAACGTTTTAACCGAAAATGTCTAATTTTTGAGAAACTAAAATGGCCCGAGCGTTTCAAGCTACTATGACGCTATGGGAGCCAAAATCATTTTTTCCGTACAAGATATTCACAGAAATTGTTATGTCAAAATGTTCTAAGCAGCAGGCCAGAATTAGTTTTAGAAACTAAAAAGCTGCGTGGTTTATAGTGTCCAGCTATTGCATCTCATCAAAAGTGAACAAAAAAGTCCTATCGAATGCAATTAGAGGAAAACTAAAAGAGTTCCTATAGGTTTTTTTTCGGAACTCTAACAAAAAGGCGCTTCATAGGTTTCGCACACAGGCGCGGCCCTGTTCCCGATACTCACTTAATTGTTTTTTGTTATCATTATTGTAACGTGTACAAGTACATAGTGAAAGAATGTTGTGGTACTTCTTTCGTTATAGCTGAAAAGTAAAATTAGTTCACAAAAAAAATCAAAGAGTCGTTGAATTTGGTAACAAATGTAAGTAAGGTTTAATTTAATCATTACTTAAAAAAATCGTTATAGGTGCGAGTAACGTTACATAAATGTAAGAATGGGAACGTTATCCAATATAGTAAAAATATTTGGCATAAAAATATTATAGCTCTTTTCAATATTTTAACAGAAAGTTGAAAGAGCACTTAATTGCAATTATGAAACTTTTAACGGAAAAATTTCAATCATTTATACTTGAAACTTATTAAAAAGTATTCATTTATTTATAAAGAATTTAATAAAAAGTATATGGATTTAGTATTTCTCATTTTTATATAAGAAAAATCTCATTGAAAAGTACAGCAAAGAGATTTGTCAGCAAAACTCGACAGCTGACCAAGATTTAATTCCTCGTGAACATAACAGATGGCAGGACTGCTGTGACAGCTCCAGCTCTATCTACCGGTGAGAGAATGTACTAAACTCTCTCACGATGATGGCTTCGGTATTAAATCAAATTTGTGGAATATTTAAACCACATTTATATTATGCACTGTGTGCATTAGACCAAAAATGAGAATGTCTTAACATTTTTTTTGTGGTCACAATAATGCCGAGTGTATATTTTATATATTCATATTTCTGTTTCAATTCGGAAAACGTTTGGAATTTTCATCAATTCTATATTCTCAATTGAAGTCTGATAAAATATAAAGAAACTATATTCATACGAAGTAAAGCGTCAGTGTTAATAAATTATATGTTAACTAGGTGGGCCCGCGCGGCTTCGCTCGCATGGATTACGGAATTATTGTTTTAGTCGTAGTTCGCGCAAATTGTCACGAATAATAAGTTATTGTATATACTTATTTCACGTTATTTCCTAAACCAAAAGACCAAATTGGATTCTGTAAAAGGCAAATTATATCTACATTAAGTACTTATGACGATGAAATCATTTATTTCGATAAGGATTGAAGTTTTACAGGTCAAAAGTCCATGTAAACCGAACCCAAATATTTTATGTTTTCTTTGTAACATAAAAGCAGCCATTGTGGCTCAGATATAAAAGTTAGACATATGGTGTCGCGGACTTTATTGTAGCACTTTTGATTCTACACAATTCTTTAATACATTATTTTGTTCTATATTCAACGATTTAGGCAGCGTATTGCAAAACACCGCGCCGTCGGTAAATTTTTTTCCGACTTGATTTACTATTATCGTCACTGCTTAGTTGTTATGTTACCTAACGTAACAAAATATAGCCTATAACCTGGCCAGAGAATGTACCTATGAATTAAAAAATAAACCACGTAAGTCGGATAAGTGGTTCTCGAGTGATAAGCGCACAAACGGACAGACAGACAGAAAGACGTTATTAAGGATAACAGTTTATTAACGCTTGTTAAGAGTGTATACACGCGTTTAGGTTGTTAAAAGAAATTAAGCCTGTTTACCTAAAAGTTAAAAATTTATGTAGTATATATACTCGTAGTATAATGAAATTATTTATTTTAGTCAAAATTGCAGTCTCAATTCCTGAGGATTTTATCCTAGCATGCTCTTTAATATTGGTTAAAATGTTTACACGCTGTTCTTAAGTTTAAGTACGAGTTTGTTTACTAGTTATATTCAGTTTAAAATAACATTTAGTAAAGCTTAACTGCAGTTACAGAACTAATGTTAAGGAACGTATACATGAATATTAATTCACGTTAAAATTTGTACTAACATCTTTTTGGAATTTGGGGGGTGGGGGGGGGGTACTAAATGATAAAATTCTATGAGGGGTAATTTCAGCCTATTATACTCTCTTTAATATTAATATTTTTTGTAAGTATTTTTACTGTACAATGAACGGATAAGGAGATACTACGAAATAACATATTTCGGCTGTGCAATGTTCGTGACATTTTGATCGGCACTTATCGACATTCTTCCGAATAAAATAATCAGATAAATCTTTACGATTACCATGTTAAAATATCTACGGGACTTTCTTATACGTAATACTGACAGTGAACAGTGTACGTTTTTTTAATTTTATTGGAAGATGTTTCTAACAAACTAATAAAAGAATAATAGATAGAATAAAATGTATGGGACATAAATTATAGAAATATTACTTAATACATTATGTATCAAATGAATTTTGATTTACGAAATTAAAAGATGTGCTTTATTGTCAATTTTGTAATTTTTGATTTATTTTTGAAATAAGACAAAAATGTTTTAAATAAAAAATGTCGAGTATGTTATTACTTATAATTTATTCCCCATACATTTTTTTCCAACATTTAGTTAGAAAGAAATTTTAAAAATAATTATTTAGAATAACCCATACTGTTTACTTTCAGTAATATTCAGTATTACGTATAAGAAAGACCCATGGTACCTATGGCAAACACGTACACTCTTCAGTCTCTGTAATACGTATAAGAAAGTCCCATGACACTCATGGCAGATATTTCTTCTATGTTATGAACCATTTGAAATGTAATACTTTTAGTAAAAAAAATTGTTTTTTCGAAAAAAATTAATAGAACATAAATTATAGATAATAAAATTACCCACAATTTCCAACTTGGCCATTTTTCTCTAATTTGCACTGTTTCAATGTAATTCGAAAAATTCAAAAATCAATGTAGGTAAACATCTGTTTCCGCTTGAATGATCGTTTTCAAAAATAGGAGGTTTTCTTCCCAGATAAAAATTAATCTAGTGTATAATTTCACCCTTCTACGATTTGTCGTATTTGAGTTACAGCGTCTACAGACAGACAAACAGACCGACAGACACACAGACATCATGGCGAAAGTAGTCAGAATGGATTCAGGGAATGTCAAAATTGATAATTCCATCAAAATCCGGATTTCGAAAAAAATTGACTTTACTATACTTACTTATACTATGTATATGAAATATACATTTAGTATAAGAAAGTAAAAAACTTAAAGTAACCAATTGTACTGTCACAAGTACGTTATTTTTACAGATAGCATATGCATTGAATCGTTAAGAAATCAATCAAATATGTATAATGGAAATTTGATTAATGTAAATATTACATTTGTTACATGTAATGTTAAAATTTTTAAGTACCGCTGGATGAACGATGTTTTAATTTTCTCCATGGTTTAATATTAAACCTCTCCGCTCCGCTACTTGTTATTTAGTTTAAATGACGAAGGCTCACAGACAGATTATTCAAATCATTTTCACGCCGAGATTCTAGAACGTATTCTTCACGTTTTATAATAACTTGGTGTTTTCAATTTCTGGCGCGGATTGGGAAGTATTTTACATATACCATATTCTAATACCCATGTTCTTTTTAAATACTTTAATTTAGTCGTCATTGGAGCTAGTACAACTCTGAATATATGTACATATTAATATCTTAAATAACAAAAAAAGTGTGAAAGAATATTATATTTGAATTTATATACATAAAATTTGTATGGGAAATAAAGGTATATATAAATTTTAAATAAAGCATACTTTTTTTAACTTAAGAAATGTTCTTTGAATTTCATAAATATATAGTTCTTATTTTAATTAAGTTCTTTTAAATATTTAAACGAAAGAAAAAATGTCAAATCATATTTCGGGAATCGCGAGCAATTTTTTTTATGGAGCTTATAAAAACATATTAAATACAAAAAAACTGTTGATAATTTTCGAAAAATTCATGTAAATGCCATTTTCTGTTTTTGATACCCGAAAATTAAAAATTCTCGGAAAACTAGAAACATTTGAAACAAATAAACAGACATAAAAATCAAAATGTTAACTATCAAAATGCATTATTACGCACAATGTTAATACTATACATATACGAGTAAAGATTTATAAAACATTATATTATCAAAATATAGCTTCGTTCTTTTAGTAAAACATATATTCAAAACAAATAAATATAAAATAAAATAAATATTTAATTTGCCACAAATTCTGTACCATTTAATGCAGTAGGGATTATTTTGTGCTTAAAACCAAAACACTTTGTTCTTGTATTAATGTTGTAATATTATTTTTATACTGATAAAATAGGCAAGTAAAGTGTTTGTGCAAGGTTTTGTTCATCCACAAAAGGATTTGCGAAACACATACACACACAGTTAGAGAAAGAGAGTTAGAATAGCTGGAATGCCAAAAAACTTGAAATGTTTTTTCAGAGAATTAAGTTAAAGTGTGCAGTGGATTCATTAAATGGCCCACGCTCCTTTCCAACGCCTACGTGGTTGAGAGATTTTCATTTGTTTTCACTTGATACGATACAATAGGTACTGTCTAGTAGGTTACTAGATCTCTATGAAATTGTACCTACATGTTTTAAACAATATCAAAATAATTACTTTCTTATGCATACCTACATACATGCATAGGTGGGCACAGTTAATCGAAAAGTTAACTTCGTTAATCGTTAATTCGTTAATAAAAAAGTTAACGGAAGTTAAAGTTAACTGAATTAACTGAAAATTTAACGAAAGTTAACCGTTAAAAGTTAATCTATTTCGACAACTTTCTTATGTACTTTTCATCAAACAACCAATGTAACGGACTGAAGTTAACGGAAGTAAAATTTAACGGAAGTTAACAAAAGCGTTAACATTTTTTTGAGTTAACTTAAAAGTTAATCTGTTAAGCATTTTGTTAACTTCGTTAATTAACGATTAACGGATTAACGAGTTAATGCCCACCTATGTATAATAAAGTGCATTATTATCGGATCGTTGAAACTATTACGACCATTATCTTAGTGACGTATGCGTCTAATGGTTTGAGGAATGCCCTAAACCCAAAACAGTGGAACTTACACAATTTTTAACTTAAAAGTCATTTTCTAAGACAATTACTAAATCGGAAACAGATATTTGCTCTCATTTATTTTTTTGTTTCTTTATATAAAATGGCCACTACATATTTTGTAGTTAAATATTCTCTTATTATCCAGGAAAATAGACGTGAAAATAAATAAGATCGGAAAAAAATTGTAACGGGCTAAATTTTTGCATACACCTTAGTATAAGGGTACTTAGTAATGTGTGAAAGTTCCTCATCGATTTGACGTGTGCAAGTGTCAATTTTGTGGAGTCAAATAAAACCAAAATCTCCAGAAATCATCCTTTTTCTTTATTTGTAATATATATATTCTTATAGATGGATGTCTGCCAAATGATTATATTGCAATTGATTTCGATTTTTAAAAATAGATAAGTGTAAAATGTGCTTAAAACTTAAAACATCGCGCAAGGGTTTCGTACCTTGAAGACCCCATTTTGCTCTGTTCCGACGTAGTAATTTTGGTTAATTTTTGTCCAAAGTATTGTCAACTAGTGTATTTTCGATTCTTATGAAACAGAAAGAGTTATTTCGATCTTGCTGGTTATATGGAATATATATGTTTAAGCTCTATATTACATTTTACATAGAACGATATCGTATGCTATGGAAAACTGTGTGGCTTTATCAATAACTTTTATAATTCATGAACAGTTTCTCCTACATAAAAATCCGTAGTTTTTTTTAGCAAATTATCTTAGCTATAAATTAGTAAAATAATTTTTTTTTTTCGAAAAAGTCATCGTTTTCGTGATATTTGAAAAATACTGTTTTCGTGAACTCCACAAAATTGATACTTGCATACGTCAAATCGATGAGGAACTTTTACACATTATTAAGTACCCCTATATGACGATATATAAATATATATTTTTGCTTCCTAAAATTCAAACCATCGTCAATTGTTTTTTCGACCTTGCGCCCATGGCGGAGGCTAGCATCAACAAAACATTTCTAAAGAAACTATTTATTTAATATTAATTTCAATTTCATCAAATCGTGTACACTATCGTCATCTCTCAGGAATGACGCAAAACTCCCCCATGTCAATATTGCCATCTATCGAGTTTTCAGAGAAGTTTACCACCCGAGACAACGTCAGATCTATAAACATAAGGTTCTCTTAGATGTATCATCAACAGTTAAGTACATATTTTATTAGATCAGCCGAGAATTTAATAAATTACAATTTAGACGCCAGAGGGCAGACAGTCTATAATCAAGTTCGATCAATGCCTTTGAGGTATTTTCAACAATTATCGACTATTTGCTTGTTTTAAATATTGTAAGTAATAATGTTGTTCGATATTAATAATAAATTATGCAGGTATACATAATTATAAGATACCTACCTACATGATTTCATACATCCTTACATTGTTCAAATTATAATTAATAGCGGAATCCCGTGGCTTCGCTCGCGTAAACTTCGAAACTAATTAGAACCCTCCATACGTGATAAAGGATGACTTATTACATTTTTTTATATTGATTTTTATTCATTACCTATAAAAAAACGTAAATATCTCGAATTTTAGTTAAAAATTGTAAAAACTAACCTCATGTCTACCTCGCCATTAGGGGTTGAATATCGAATTTTTTATTGCAGATTATTTTGCCCGACTCCACCATTATAACGTAAGCAGCTATGCAGATAAACATATCAAAAACACAGACCCTGTCTAGCCCTGCCATTAGGGGTTTAATGTCGAAATTTTTATTTTAATAGTAAAGCAGGTATGCAGATAAACATATCTAAATCCATCCTCGTCCACGTCCCATGCTATTAGGGTTGGAATATCAAACTTTCATTTTTAATTGAATATTAATTTGTCCGAATTTACTTTAATATCATGAACAATTATGAAGATAAATATATTAAAATTTTACCCCCCCCCCCCCCATTCCCATAGAGACTAAGTTTTCGTAACTTGTAGAGTAGCTACTTGTGCCATGTTTCATTCGGTGAAAAGAAAAATTTTACAAATTTTTCCACCCTCCCTAACATCTTAGAGGTTAAATTTTGGGAAATGCTGAAGTAATTGATACATTATATATATTGTAGAGTATGTTCGATAAGTTTCAATTAAATGCGAACAAAAAAAAATATTTTTTTATATCAATTTTGACACCCTGTGTTTTAACCCTCGTAGGGGTTGGATTTCAAAAAATCCTTTCTTGGTGGGTGCTTACATCATAAAAGCAAGACACCTACGAAATTTCACGTTTCTAGGTCTAGGGGTTTGGGCTGTACGTTGATATATGAGTGAGTGAGTGGTTAAGGACAAACTCTTTTATATGTAGAAATTATATAGAACTACTTAATATGTTTACATACATATTTTTAAGTAAAGTAAATCAAATGTGATAATAATTTTTACTTTTTTTATTCAAACTTGAAATTAACTGTAGAATAAAGTATAGTAAAGAGCCCCTAATCACGTACAACCATTATACTCAATATAACGTCTGCATGTGTGGCTGTGAACACTATAGCCAAAACTATAAAACTTACAGACATTAAATCTTAAAGTCCATTGTATAAAGTAGATGTGCACTTTTCAATTTTTAAAGAGCATCACTAAACTGGAAATTATTCTTGTTAAATGTGTATTTTAAAATTATTTTAGAAACATTGCATAATAGAAAAAAATGTCTTGCATAAAACTTTCACTATACCTTATAATTTATAATCTAACCATTTTTTCAATATAACAAACCGTTTTGAAGATATTAATATCTGTAAATGATGTTAATACAGGGTGTCCAAGATAAGCGTGCAATGCATGGGGATATCCTAAACGGTAAGAGATACAGATGTGGTTAAATGAGATGAATTATTTGTAAGAAAGGGGTGAGTATTACAACATCAAAAATATTAATAGCGGTATACTCAAAAAACTGAAAATTCGGAATTTCTTTAAATGACTATAACTTTTTTGGCAAAGTAGATAGGTACTTTTGTTTGCGGTTTCTTAAAGCACTTTTTTGAGTAGAATTGTTTGGTGTGTTTAGAATTTTTATATCACTTTTAGTTTCCGAGTTACAAGCCCTAGCTTTAGTATTTCTTATGGGCCGCCAAGTTGGCTATATCATATTCGAACGTGTTTTTTACTCTACTTTACAATGATATGTCACATGTCATACTTATTATTAAAAAAAAGTAAAAACATTTTTTTTGTAATAGTTCATTGTTTTTAAATATGCATTTGTTATTTTCATTGTTGTTATTGCGATTTTTGTTTAACAATTTTTGTTTTTCATGGCTTACTTAAATGTTTGTAATAAAATACTTTATAAATATCACCAATATTTAGTACTTCGACTTATTTTCTATAATAAGTATGTCATGTGATATATCTTTGTAAAGTAGAGTAAAAAACGCGTTCGAATATGATATAGCCAGCTTGGCGGCCCATAAGAAAAACTAAAGTTAGGGCTTGTAACTCGGAAACTAAATGTGATATAAAAATTCTAAATACACCAAACAATTCTACTCAAAAAAGTGCTTTAAGAAACCGCAAACAAAAAGTACCTATCTACTTTGCCAAAAAAGTTATAGTCATTTAAAGAAATTCCGAATTTTCAGTTTTTTGGGTATACCGCCTGAACCACATAAAATTATTAATATTTTTTGATGTTGTAATACTCACCCCTTTCTTACAAATAATTCATCTCATTTAACCACATCTGTATCTCTTACCGTTTAGGATATCCCCATGCAATGCACGCTTATCTTGGACACCCTGTATATAAAAAAAGTCTTGTGGTGTATTAAGAAATTATATATTATATCTTTTTATCTGTGTTTGTCATTTTAGGACAGGTTCTTTGGCAATATTAAATAGCTGGATTTTCCAGTTTTGTTTGGTATCATTAATCAAAATATATCAATCTAAAAACTTTTAAATCGTTGTAGGTATTTAATTAATCTACAAATGATTGATTTAATTTTAATTAATTTATGTTTCAAGTCGTTAAAAAAACATTATTCAGACAATTTTGAATTTCGAGATATGTGTTATAACCAGGGCTTTTTTAATATAAATGGTATTTAAATATAATTTCCTTTAGTAAAAATCTTGACAAGAAGTTAAATCCGGCACCCTTTTTAAAAAAAAAACTCAGGTTATAACTATCGTATTTTGGTATAAACGAATTAAGTTAAATATACATACATATAACTAATGTAAGTTAACAGTTTTTTGTATTATTGTTAATTGCTTGATATACATATTTATTTAAGATACCTATACACTAAAAACAATCAAAACTGAGATACTCGTATACATATAGCAAATACATATGGATTTGTAATATATTACCAAATGCAATTTAACACTTTTTAAAAGATATTTACCACATTTTATAGATATCTAAGGCGGCTTATAGACGATCAATGTTAAAGTGTAATATTACGGATTGGCCAATATTATTGACCGTTTAGGAATCATATTGAAGACTGTGCAATGATTTTACAAAAGTTTGAGCGAGTTTAAATTTTATTGCACCATATTTTTTCATTGTGTCGTCTGTAGGGTTTATTGTACAATATTGTTTTAGTCTATTGTTCAGAGAGTTGAGATTAGGTCCTAAAAGATGTTCGTGAATGTACACTCGTCTAATTTATACTTATTACATATTTGACCCATATTCGTTTTTTTACGTTTGACTAGCAAAATCAGCACCATAGCTGCAGCCAAATCTTCACACATGTTGCTCCCACGAAAATATTGACGCGAATAATTCAAGATTCAATATAATTGAACGTGTAGGTGTAGGGTATGTTTCAATAAAATTGTGCAATAATAACTTTGCCTAACGACGCTGTATTTTCAATAATGGATCAATATTTATCTGGGGAAAAAATATTTTGAAAACTGGAAACAAATGTTTACTCTCGTCACTTTTTAAATTTTTTAAAATATTTTCGAAACAGAACGAATACATTTTTTATGTGTAAGTTTTTAATAATACGGTTATTTTTTTATAAAAGTCGTAGGGAACAATATTTTATTTTCCATTCCAATTTAATTTTTCTTTTAGCCAGAAAGGTTTGCTTTATACAATACGATACACATACACAACCTACTCCCAGTATTACGTATACGAAAGTTCTGTGGTGCCCATGTCAGTTTTTTTTAATTTTCTGACTGATTTTAATGAAAATATAATTTTAAATGTATTTACAATTTCAATCAAAAATGGTTTATTTTCTGAATAGATGTCATAGTTAGTTACTAGTTTGAAAACTGACATTATTTATATAATAGTACTTTGTCTTTCTTTAAACGTTCATCAAATGTCAACGCGATAAAACGTTTTGAATTTTACTTTGATTTAAACAAAAGATTATAAAGATCTATTTACATTTCTTTTTCTCTTTCTGTCGGTTTTTCTTTGTGAACACACGTACGGATATAGCATTGCTTTACGTGCAATTTTTTTTTAGATTCCCGTATTTTATACTTTTTGTAGTATTACTGTCACTCTATTTAAAACAAATATTTTTTCGAATCGAATAGATTTATCTGAAATTTTCAAATTTTATTTTAAAAATTTGTAATTTAAAATTTACTCGTCTATCGCCCAGTATTATCAACTTTAACTAAATGCTCCTTTAACTAACTGTCATATTATCAACAGATCCAAGCATAATACATTTTAAATTATCTGCAGTATTTCATTACAACGTATATTATGTCTATTTTTCATTGAGAGCTTAAATATTGATTTAAATCACGTTTGTAATACACCAAATTTACTTTAAAGGAGCATTTAGTGCTAAAGGAGCTTTAAATTAGTTGATAATATCGGGCATAGGAGTAGGGAATTGCATTTTTTTCCGAATTACAATTAGCAGTTGAAGGGAATTAATGTGTTATGAATCATTATCTAAAAATTGCCATAACTGAAATATAAAATTAAAAAAGTGTGTTTTTCTAACATTAAAATAAAATAAACTGCCTTGGCAGGCACGAGACTTTTTTATACATCATGACACCGAAGTATTAATATGTGATTACTTTTATAATTTAATATTTGATTTTAAAATTTTTTACTTACAAAATGATTTTCAGTGAATGAAATTGATACATTCTATTTAATATTGACAATAAATATTAAACGAAATCAATTAAGATTAGTGATTATTGTATTAACAAGTATTTATTTTGCTAAATTTCAATTTTGACACTTCTAATAATAAATGCTAAAATTTTCATAGATAACTAGATTTTTTGTATTATTCAAATCATTTTTAAATTAAAACCATTAAAACTAAAATAATTATTTTTTTTGTTAATTCATAAGATACAAAAAAAAGAATAGAACATAAATTATAGAAAATAATATTTTCTAGAACTTGTATCTCAAACATTTTTTTCTAATACCTACCGTTTAAAAAATAAATCGAAAAAATATTTTTTTTTAGAAAATCGATTATTTCCTAAAAACAATTTTTTGGGGGGAAAATGAATAGAACATAAATTATAGATAAAAGTCTCTTCTACAACTTTAATCTAAAATATTTTTTCTACTGCGCACCGTTTCAAAAATAATTCGAAAAGTTCAAAAATTGACACCAGTAAACATCCGTTTCCGGTTTAGTGATGGTTTTCAAAAATAGGAGGTGCACATCTAGAGCATACAAGAACCTTAAGTTTAAAATTTCATGTTCGTAAGTATTACAGTTTAGGCTGTAGAGCGTTCACAGACACACAGACACACAGACAGACACACACACACACAGACGTCATTGAGTTAATGGTTGTATATGATTCAGGGACCCTCAAAACGTGTAATTCCGTTAAAATCTCGAGTTCGATTTTTTTCGTGATCACTATACTTTATTTATACATTACATTTCATGTATGTATAAAAAAGTAAAAAATTATCTAATTACCGAAAAATTGGGAATGTTGTACAATAAACATAAAGAAATTTTCTGTGGTATCGACTGGTTTACTAATTACTATGTTTCAATTTTTAATAAAGTTTTTATTTTTTTTTTATGCTACCAGAGAACGTCTTAAACGAACGGTCAGGACAATTTCTGGTGGCGGCGCTGGGGATTATTTTTGATTAAAATTTTACTAAATATCTATGACATCAGAATCGAGAAAATAATTATTTACAAGTCTGACTAATCAATATGTGAAATTATAAAAATAATTTATGCAGTTGTTTTTAGCAAAGAAGTACATATATTATTGTTTTCTATAATTAAACTAATATTTAATCAAAAATAAATATTTGTGTTTACAGTATGAAAACATTTAACTGTGCAAAATGAAAACACCAAATATTATATTACCATAAATAACTTAAAAAATAAAAACATATTAAATAACAAACAATATTTCAAAATAATAATATTAGGTAACACTATGCAACAAAAAAAATTCACAGTTTGAATAGGTGATTCAGAAGGTATTTGTCATGCCGAAACCGAATTCGTTGCCTAAATGAATCCATTACGTCAGGTTTTTAGATATCCGAACCTAAAAGTCCCAAAAATGACGATTTTGGCAATGTTGGGGAATTTATTACTTAGTAGGTCATTTTTGTTTCTGAAGTTTTCTTTCATGATTTCGAATAGTACTATCTTTTCTCTTTAAAATGATTTTTTACATTTTACTATGCGTTTTTTCTTTACCGAAATATACTACTTTGAAGATATAATATGTAGTAAAGTTCATTGTATCTACTATACTACACTCTATTAACAAAAATATAATATTTAAAGGGGAGAGATAATACTATTTGTTACCGTGACCGAAAACTTTAGAAAAAAATTACCTACTTGATAATACATTTTTTAACATTGCCAATATAGTCATTTTTGGGACTTTTAGGTTAGAATATCTCAAAACCCTGACGTGATGAAACCATTTGGGCAACAAATTTGGTTTCGGCATGCCAAAAGCCTCTTAAATTTTCAATTCAGATTTCTGCGATATTACAAAAGTTTTTTTTTGTTGAATAGTGTAATTTACCTGCTGACATATTTTACATGAAAAAAAAATCAACTCGAAGTATATCTTTATTTTATTATACATATTTATTATTCTGTGCATTATTGTTATGTGAACATTTATGAAGCCATAATAATTTCTGACCTCCGATATCAAAATTCGACTTGATCTTTCCATTTGAAACCAAAAAAATGCTTTTCTTTCCTTGTATGTCTGCTTGTGTACCTGTGTCAGTGGCGTAGATAGGGGGGGGGGGGATTAAGGGGATAAATCCCCCCCATGAGTTCAATTTTTGAACTTTGCATCAGATAAAAGATGATTTTCATAATGAAAAATATAACTTTATGAAATTTAATACTGTCATATCCCCCCCCCCCCCCCCCAATCGCAAAAAGTTATCTACTGTCTGTGTCTGTTTAATTGAGAAAGCTTTGTGCAATCACTGTGTGCAGATGTTATATTTTTCTAAAAGAATGTTAATTGGAAAATATTCTTCTAGTTTATAAATTATTAAGTTACTCACTTACTAATGTGACTAATATAATATGTATTTGCCAATAATGAAATAAAGTTGCATCTTCTATTTTACTGTAGAGGTATGTTATTAATATTTTTAGAAATTTCTTTGGGCTTAGATCGATTGATATCATTCACTAATTAAGTAATATAAAAATGGTATAGTATATAAATAGATACATTTTACTTTACATTACTAAACAAATACCATAAAACGTGTACCGGAAATTTAACAACAAATACACTCGCATATAAGCTACATTCATGTATGAGTGTATGCTGTCATGTAAACATACTTGCACGTAACAATGTGTCTTGTTACACAGATATCCGCATGTCTGTCAGTCAGGTAACTACAATTCTATAAACACTATCTCCGGAACGGTTTCTTTGAACGGGAAATGGTTTGGAATATGTTTTTCCACGCGTAAGTACATATTTATTTTGATATCGTCATGCGAGTAAGTTTCTAGTAAAAATTGTATTTCCTTGTTGTATGTTCTTTAGATGAATTTTAACCCAAACTATTTTTATTATTTACAGGGTGAGGCAGTAACTATTACCACCTTAAATATCTTCGAATCTATAAGGCACAGAGAAAAATTAGTGTAACCAAAATTGTACGGTACGAAGGAGGCTATCATATAGCGATAATAATTTTTATCCAGGGGGAGGCGCTTCGGAGATATCAGGGTCATTTTCATTTTTTAAATTGGTTCGGTACATTTTTTCCATAATATGACAGAGGAGCTGAAACCAAGTTCAGAACTCATCACACAAGATCATTGAACAAGATTTAAAGTGAAGAAAAAACGAATCTTGTTCAATGATCTTGTGTGATGAGTTCTGAACTTTTTTTCAGCTCCTCTATCATATTATGGAAAAATAATGTACCGAATCAATTTAAAAAAATGAAGATGACCTTGATATCTCCGAAGCGCCTCCCCCTGGACAAAAATTATTATCGCTATATGCATGATAGCCCCCTTCGTACCGTACAATTTTAGTTACACTAATTTTTCTCTGGGTCTTACAGATTCGATGATTTTTAAGGTGGTAATAGTTACTGCCTCACCCTGTGTAAGAGTTATTATTACCCTTTGTTTATGATGAGTAGTATCATACGATTTTGTTCATTAAAAAGTAAAGTTTTAACTGGAGTCTCGCCTTGGCTTCGAAATTTAGAACAATATCGCTTCGATATCGTCTCGTGAAAATTAAAACCATCTTGTTTCGGTCTCTTCTCGTATAAAAATAAGCTTACACGTGAAAAGTCTCGGCGAACCTTAAATCTGATATTTTAATTATTGATTCAACGATTTATATGAAAAAGTAAATTTTTACCAATTTAATGATAATCATAACATGTTATACAGTTTACATAAAAATTATTGTCCTTTTTTATACAAAAAAAAACCTGAAAGTTACATTTTACCATGTATGTTTGATAAATAACTGACAATTAGATGGTGCAGTATTCATTAATTGATTCTTATGACATTTGAAAAACATATAAACTGGTAACTATCGCTAATGAATCATATCTATGTACAAGTATATTAAGACTCCTATCGCGCTGCTAAAAGTTGTTAGTGTGTAAGAGGTCTCAAATAAAATAAAAGAAGATGAACAAAATGAAGACAAACCAACAGTAACCATTGATTTGAGGTAAATTCAAAATATAACCAATTTTGTCACTAATCAGAAAGGTAATATAAATGACTAATGACTATTGGTACTAGTTGTTCAATAATGAAATATGAAACATTACATTCCTGTAATATTAAGGCCACAAACCTTAACTGATTTAAATATCACATTTTCAGTTCAAATCAAAATAAAAAAAATACCAAAATACCAACGTATGAAATTTAAATATCAAGCTACACAGTTCGTTTATTTATATACAAATATGCGCATACATAACTATAAATATAGCCTACAATGTTATAAATATTAAACAACTGTATCTGTGTAAATCTGTCGCTACGTTTCGAAAAAAAGCGTAAAAATAAACACATACAAGTGTATTTATTTATACAAAGTTGGTAACAAACTACAATAGTAATTATGTAAGACAAACGAATACACTTTTTATAACCGGTAAAAAAGTACTCTGATTTCTTTGATGTTATTTTAATTGTTGTAATTGTATAAATATTTTTGTTATATTATGGTGTATTCTTTATTGTTTACTAATATAAATATAAATTTAATTTTGTAATTTCTGCAGTAAAACTAATTATTTACAACTACCATTTGCCTCTCTACTATTTCAACAACATTGTTTTATTAGTTTTTTTTTTAATATATTACATACATATACAGGGTGTCCCATTTTAAATTTTTTTATCTATCAATTAAATCAAAAAATGCTTCAAATAAAAGTTGTTTGGTTTGGAGGGGGACCCAAAATGGCGTTATTAGTTTTTTATTTTTTGGACGTCTTCATGGTCAAATAGGCCCAACTTTTTTTTTCAAATGGAAACCTATATTTTTTATTACGGTATCTTATTGTTTGGGAAAAAACAAGTAGCTTTTGTTTCAAAAAAAAATTTTGTATGACTTCATTTTTTTTAATATTAAACAAAATAATTTTAGATTTTAGATTTTTACTAATTTTTTACTCGAAACCCATTAACTTTAGAGGAAAAATGTAAAAAATAAAAAATGTTTATTTTAATCTGATATAACTAGGAAAATTATATCAGGATTTATTGTTAACTTTTGCTTTTCAAAATATTAAAGCAAGTAAAAAATAAAATAAAAAAATCTGAAATAATTTTCCTAGTTATATCATATTAAAATAAACATTTTTTGTTTCTTACACTTTTCCTCTAAAGTTAATGGGTTTCGAGTAAAAAATTAGTAAAAATCTAAAATCTAAAATTATTTTGTTGAATATTAAAAAAAATGAAGTCATATAAAAAATTTTTTGAAACAAAAACTACTTGTTTTTTCCAAGCAATAAGATATTGTAATAAAAAATATAGGTTTCCATTTGAAAAAAAAAGTTGGGCCTATTTGACCATGAAGACGTCCAAAAAATAAAAAACTAATAACGCCATTTTGGGTCCCCCTCAAAACCAAACAACTTTTATTTGAAGCATTTTTTGATTTAATGGATAGATAAAAAAAATTATGGGGGTGATAGATTAAAATGGGACATCCTGTATATAAATAAAACAATATGTAATTTGAGTTCTTTGGTTTGATCTCTGTTCATTTTTTGAGTATTTGTATTCAGCGTTTCGGAATGTTCTCACATTCCATCGTCAGGTACAATAATATTACAAATAGTATAATACAAATAATTGTGAAAAACCTTTTACATATAACTATATTTCCATTTCATACAAAAATAGATCTATAAATATGTATCTTTAAAAACAGTTCACTGTATTTGAATGTGTTAATTCAGTTTATTTACGAGTATTTATACCTGGAGGCTTTGCCCCTAGGTGCTTCGCACCCCAACCCCAATAACTATTATACTGTTTCTAAAATTTTAACAATAATTTAACAATTTATGCTTTCCCAACACTATTTATTATTATATAGTTTAAATCAGGGACCTGAACCTGCACCTGAACCCGAACCATAAGCCAGAAAAAACTCGTATTTTTCATGAACCTGAATCCGAACCGTTATATTTCAAAGTCAGCGAACCTGAATCTGAATCCGAACCTTTTCATGAATATCCGGTAACCATATTTTTTCAAAAGGTTCAAGAAATTATTTATAATATTTTATCAATTTTCCACTATTGATTTTTAAAAGTGATTGTAAAATGTATCTATAAATTTTGCTCGATTTATAATTCTATAACTTTGTAACAATGAATTTCTTTTCACTTTCTAAAAAATCTAAAAAGTAGCGATTTCAATCTTTAAAATGTATTTTTATTTTTTGCTAATTTTTTCTAGCTTTGTACTTTCATTGTTTTGACAAAAGTATATCATTATATTTATAAACTCTAAATATAATAATTACATTTGTTATAATATGATTGACGAAATAAATTTTATCTGAAGAAATGGAGATTTTAATAACTTGATTTTTTTTAATAGAAAACTAAAAATATAACGTGTTTAATGTATTTTTATTCTATACCTACTGCATACATATTGTTTTGTGAGCCCACAGCAGGACAGCTTTTTTTATTTTTAAATAGTAATTTCTTTTTAATTTTTAATTTGAATCCGAACTCGAACCTGAAAAAATAACGGTTTTTGAACCCAAAATCTTTGCACCGTGTTGAACCATAAATAAATTCCGGTTCAGGTCCCTGGTTTAAATATAGATATTCAAATTTGACGTGCGAAAATTTTTTGTAGTTTTTTGCGGTTTGTAATCAACTTAATTTCTAGTTCTGCAGCTAACTTCATGCGTTATTTCACATACAAATAAAAAATTTGTCAAGACATACACCAGTGTATACCATAAGCCATAAGGGTTCCGAAGTATATACTACGTGGACTGTTTAGAGCCATTTACAGGTGCATATTTGAGTTAAAAATAAATATAAAAAATAGGATCATATTCTATTAATTCAGATTTACATTTTGACACCCCACAAGCCTAGATATGAAAATAAAAAAATTCCATGACGCCCCTTCCTATTTTTTCAAAATTTGAAATGATATTGTTGATTTTAGTATTTGTCGTTACTAGTATTATAAAAACCCCATTACCAATTTGTTTTCAGATTTTTTGAGTCAGTTTACCGAGCTAGAGAGGGGTGGACAAATTTTTATTTACTTGAAGCCCCCTGTAGGCGCCATTTTTGATTTATAAAAAAAATAAAAAATACTGTCATATTCTACTCACTGAGATCTACATTTCGATACCCCACATGCCCAGATAAAAAAATAAAAATAAAAAAATGTATGACACCCCTCCTTTTTTCTCCAAAATTTGAAATGATATTGGTGACTTTAGTATTTGTCGTTGGTAGTCTCATCAAAGCCTCATTAGCTAATTTTTTTCAGATTTTTCGAGTTAGTAGTTGCCGAGTTAGAGGGGGGGGGACAATTTTTTTTTTGCTTGGAGCCCCCTGTAGGCGCCATTTTTGATTTATAAAAAAAATAAAAAATACTGTCATATTCTACTCACTGAGATCTACATTTCGACACCCCACATGCCCAGATAAAAAAATAAAAATAAAAAAATGTATGACACCCCTCTCCTTTTCTCCAAAATTTGAAATGATATTGGTGACTTTAGTATTTGTTGTTGCCGTTGTTGGTAGTCTCACCAAAGCCTCATTACCTAATTTTTTTCAGATTTTTGAAGTCAGTAGTTACCGAGTTAGAGGGGGGGTGGACAAATTTTTTTTTGCTTGGAGCCCCCTGTAGGCGCCATTTTTGATTTATAAAAAAAATACAAAATACTGTCATATTCTACTCACTGAGATCTACATTTCGACACCCCACATGCCCAGATAAAAAAATAAAAAAAATAAAATGTATGACACCCCTCCCTTTTTCTCCAAAATGTGAAATGATATTGGTGACTTTAGTGTTTGTCGTTGGTAGTCTCACCAAAGCCTCATTACCTAATTTTTTTCAGATTTTTCGAGCCAGTAGTTACCAAGTTAGAGGGGGGGGGGGACAGACAAAATTATTGCTTGGAGCCCCCTGTAGGCGCCATTTTTGATTTATAAAAAAAAAAAAAATAGTGTCATATTCTACTCACTGAGATCTACATTTTGACATCCCACACGACTTGGAATACATTTTTTTTGGTTTTTGGAATTTGCTTTAAAGCCCCCTGTAGGCGCCATTTTTGATTTATAAAAAAATAAGAATAAGTATCAAATTACACTAGCTTGGTTACACATTTTGATGTGCCACTTGCCTTGGTATAAAAAAAATATTTTTTTTGCTGTCTTTAGCTTCTTAGCACCCCCCCCCCCTAAAAAAATATTTTTCCAAAATATTTGTACATATTTCACTAGAGGGTGTCATTTTACATATTCAGTAAAAATTTCAAAGTTCTATCTTATATAGTTTACGAGCTATTGAGCTTTGAGTGAAAAGGACGGACGGACGGACGGACGACAAAGTGAGATTAATAGGGTTTCTTCGGAACCCTAAAAACGACTAGGTATTATTTATATGTTATATTAATAATAACGTAAATTTTATATAACATACATGCGCACAATTTTAATAACTTATTCGAAAAACGGAGTTCTTAGAACCACTGTAGATAAACATAATTGAAAAAGTAATTTGAATGCAGAAATCGTAAAAGTTCTATTAATTTCATCACGCGTCCTCGAGTTTTTAAAAGATCTACCGACATTTGTTGCTCTGATACCGCGTAACTATAGAAATAAGGAAGGGGTGTTATCGTTTTCGGAGAAATATACATGAAATTGCGTATTTTTTAGACGATTTTTTTACAAATAAAAGCAGACTTAAAATAAGGATATTATTAATTAGAATTTAATTTAATGTAGGTAATTAGTGACACTCAAATTTTGAAAATTTAAATGTCAAGATTTGTTCAGAAATTCTCTAAAATATATGCTGGGATGAGAGTATTTTTAAATTAAAACAAAAAACAAAAAATTTCTAAATTTTTTCGGGGGATTTTCCCCCTCAATGGTCTAATGAGCACGATAACTTAATATCGGTTCACTCCCTTGTTAGATGATAATAAGCCCGTAATTTTGAATATTTCCAAAACCTCTAATTTGATTAGCACCAAAATCAATAGGTCTGAAGACAAGCATTTTGCGAAAAAAACTGAAATCGGTGCATTTTTACGGAAGTTATCGTGAATGAAAAGAAAGTATTACATTCAGACAGACACCATGCAGAAAACAACTTTTCTTACTTTTTGAAGACAATACAATCAGAATCTGCCCTGCTTTTAGGTTCGACGATGTCACAATATCTACTCCCATTTATTTCGAAATATTACAGTAATAAATTGGAAATGCCAAACTCTTTTTGTTTTATTAAAAGTACCTACTTTGTATCAAAACTTATGTTAGTCGCTTTAATTTTTAAGCAATTTAAGACCCTTAATCATTTGATAAACGTCTTTATGTATGAGCGTTTCTAGTAAAAAACAGAAGATCCACTAAATGAAAAATTATTATTTAGTCGTGCAAAAATTTACAAGTTATTCGATAATATAAAGATATAATAGTAGGATAAAATCTGAAATTCAGGTCACTTTGTAATATTTTTAAACTGAACAAAAAATGCATGGATTCTTATACAGGGTGGGGCATTTAAAGTGTTACAGAATTTTATCTCAGAGCCATCGCATATTTGAAAAAAATGTTTCAACCAAAATATGTTTGGTTGTTAGGGGGTAATCGAATATTAATATTTTTTTTTTATTTTAGTGTGGCCTTCAATGGTATTTGAGGGTCAACATCATTTTTTAGGATTCCGTAGAAAACTAAGAACCCTTATAGTTTCTCCATGTCCGTCCGTCCGTCTTCAAAAATTTTGAGATAATAAGATGAAATTTGGTATACGGTCGTAGATTGATGACCCAAAAACAGATATAATAAGATTTTTGAAAATAAAAATATTTTAGACCTGCCTTTCATAAAATGAAGTGTTTTCAAAAAAAAAATTTCACCTACACCATTGAGTGGGGTGTCGTTAGAAAGGTGTCCTAAAATGCAACAAAAAATGTATCAGAACTTTTTGATTTTAACCCTTTAATCACGATGTATTTGCTCTCCAAAGTCGTTAAAAAAGCGTCCCCCCCTCTATTTTCTAAACTATCATTTTAAAAAATCTGAAAAATTCCAGAATGTAGCTTTTCATTAGTACTTTCACTGAAAATTATAACGAACATTGTCAAAAATATTTTGGACCCCCCTTCTATAGACTGAAAAGTGAACTCTCATTTTTTTCTCCACTTACCCTATTGAGTGGGGTGTCATTTAATAGGTCTCCTAAAATGCAATAAAAAATGTCAGATAACTTTTTGATTTCAACCCTTCAGTCACGAAATATTTGCTTTTTAATGTCGCTGTCAGAGCGTCCCCCCCTCTATTTTCTAAACTATCTATTCAAAAAATCTGAAAAAAATTCAGAATGTAGCTTTTAATTAGTACTTTCACTGAAAATTATAACGAACATTGTCAAAAATATTTTGGGCCCTCCTATCATAGATTGAAAAGTGAAGTCACATTTTTTTCATTTACCCCATTGAGTGGGGTATCATTTGATAGGTCTCGTAAAATGAAATAATAAAAGCCAAATGACTTTTTGATTTTAACCCTTCGGTCACGAAAATTTTGTAAAAAAACTATTTTTTTATAAATCGTAGTGAGAATGACTACGGAACCCTATCATGTGCGTGCCCAACAAGCACTTGCCCGTTTTATTTAAATAGGAACCTATAGTTTTAGTTTAATAATCTTATTCTACGTGAAAAAACACGAATCTTTCATTGAAATTTTTTTTTGAACAACTTAAGCTTTACATGTTATCTAACAAAATAATTTTGAGAATTTGCAAATTCAATAATTTTTTACTCATAAATCATCAAATTTGGAAAAATGTACAAAATACAAAAAATGTTTATTTCGTTCTAATAAAACTTGGAGAATTTTTCTATAATTTTATTTAAATTTTGGTATTTTTTTTTTGCTGAAATAAAATAAATAGAAAAAGTTTTAAAATTTTTAAAACTATTTTTCAAGATTTATTAGACCAAAATAAACTTTTTATTTATTTATACTTTTTTTCTAAAGTTTATGATTTCTGAGTAAAAAATTCTTGAAAGTCCAAAATCTCGAAATTATATTGTTAGATATCTTGGAAATCTTAGGTTGTTCAAAAAAATAATTTTAATGGAAGATTCATGTTTGTTCACGTAGAATAAGTTTATCAAATAAAAACTATAGGTTCCTATTTAAAAAAATAGATGCTGACCTTCAAATATCTTTGAAGGTCAAACTAAAATAACAAACAATTTTTTGGTTTGAACATTTTTTTCAAATATGCGGTGATTATAAGAAAAAAACCTGTAACACTTTAAATGCCCCACCCTGTATAGTAATATAAAGAAGTGGTTATTT
Source organism: Sialis lutaria (assembly GCA_949319165.1). Lineage (NCBI taxonomy): Eukaryota > Metazoa > Arthropoda > Insecta > Megaloptera > Sialidae > Sialis > Sialis lutaria. Next base: position 24,071,001 of record OX439238.1, read on the forward strand.
AATAGTAAATCATTGTTAATATTCTCAAGAAATAAATTATTATTTTTAAAATTTAATTTTATATAATATCATACATCATTAGAGTTGAGAAATTATACATCGCATATTAAATTCAAACAAGATAGAATATATTGATAGTAGATAATAATTAATCAATAAGCTTCGAATACTACGTATATATTAATATGTCAACCTTAAACAATATTGCAACAAGTATATAAGTAGATCAAAGAAACTGTATCTGAAACGGTATAATTTCATATTGTAACGTGGGAAGTGATATTTGTGTATATATTTTACACATAAATAAAAACAATTTTATATAAAGAATTTTTTTTAAGAAAATCAAAAAGAAATCCTATTATTTTTTCGTGAAACCAAAGCTGATTGAGATGAAATAAAATTGATATAGATAAAAATACTATGGCTAGGCCATAAAATGCACACCCCTTAAACATAAAAAATGTATTAATATATAATATCAAATAAATGCGGTAGGGTCAACTGGGGTAAATATGAAACACGAAAAAAAAGGGGTAAAAGTGAAACAAGCTTCTAACTAAAAAACTAATTTCTTTACAGAAGAATTATAAAAACTAATATGATCTTTAAAGATTTGTTAAAGCGATCTGAAAATATAAATCGTCTAGTAAGTGATATGTCCCCCCTACCGACTTTTCTGTTAGACGATGGCAAAACGTGTGAATTAAATTTTAATTCTTTGCACATAACTTTCTGCATAACTCAGGTATAAATTAAAGTTACAAATTTCACATTGATATGCCACAAAGAAAATAAATCAAAGTTGCCTTTGTAGTTTTTCTTTTAATTTTTCGATAAGTATTTTCCATCTAATTAAGATTTAAAAATTCGGGAAAAAGTGAAACAGAAATATGGGAAAATATGAAACACACCCGGGGATAATCTGAACCAGTTTTTGCAAGTCTGGACAAGTCACACATGTTACAGTTAAAGTCAGTTTGAGTGCAGATTTCAGAGTGGACGCATCATTTTGGTTGCAGTCTTCAAAATGCCACGAAATTACGTTAAAAAGGTCCTAAATAAGGCTGTACCGGAATTCCGGTCCTATGGAAGTTTGAAAGGGGTCAATAGTCAATAGTACATCAGGGGTCTATAGAACAATTTGTATGTTTTGAAAATCGATGTTTTTTATGCAATGCAAGAGTTTAAAAACAGCACAAAAGAGCACAAAAAAATGTTTCTCTTTTACCCCATTATTTTAAAAAAATTCATTTTCGGTTTAAATATTTATCTGATATTTTTCAAACTTTGCAGATGTATTTAGGATGAAATTAAGAGTACACATTGTATGTGATATATTAGCAAGAACGAATATTCTTTTTAAAAAAATACATTACTCGCAAGCATATTCTAAGTTTTATTGTAATTTCCATAACCTTTAAATATATTTCATTACCTGCTGGTTAGACATTTATAACCTAGCAAGGTGCGACACATGTTTCCTATGCAGTTTTTCCCACTTATTTCATTTTTACCCAGCAAATATAAATATAACGCTTTATATGAAAGTTAGAAGCCTGTTTCATTTTTACCCTTACCTGTTTCACTTTTTCCCAAACTAGAGGTTAAAAATGAAACACACATTTTTCATTTTTTAAATCTGTGTTGTATGGTACAGTTCAAATGACGTAGGTATTTGAAAGAGTTATTCATAGGCACATCTAGTAGAAAAAATTAAAATATGAATTTGTATCGTTAACTGCCAAAAAAAATGAATGATTTGTATTTTGTTTCACTTTTACCCCAGTTGACCCTACAATATAATTGGTGAAACTTATTGTACACCGTGTGCAGTTTGATCCAACTTGAGACATAGGAGGCCTCCTATGGGAAATGGGGGGGTTGCCCCCCCCCCGCCCCTTTTTTTAAAGAGAGTTCCCATTTTTTTACGGTGGTGGTGGTGGGGGACTGTAAAGCCTCCTTTGGGAAATGGGGGGCGACCCCCCCCCCCTTTTTTTTAAAGAGAGTTCCCACTTTTTTACGGTGAGGTGGTGGGGGGCTGTAAAGCCTCTTATGGCTAGAGTAAATTTTCGTATGCATCTAGGCTTCTGGGTATAATTTTAAAAGCTTCCGCGGTGATTTTCATATGCATTCTTGGATTTTGGGTATAATTATAGGCAACTATACTGTAGTGTTTGTCTTATTTTGTGGTGTTTAATTTATATTACAAATAATTTCTGTTTTGGTTGTGAGTAAATTTTCTGTCTATTTCCTCTTTGACAGTTTTTGCATTCCGTAATAAAAAAAAAGTTTCACTTCTAACGCTTATCTTATAGTTTTTGACTGACGCTTTCATTTTTAGGGTTCCGTAGAAAACTAGGAACCCTTATAGTTTCTCCATGTCCGTCCATCCGTTCGTCTTAAAAAATTTTGAGATAATAAGATGAAATTTGGTATACGGTCGTAGATTAATGACCCAAAAACAGGAATGATAAAGTTTTTGTAAAAAAAAAAATTTTAGGCCTCTTTTCCATAAAATGAAAAGTGTTTTCATAAAAAAAAATTTCACCTACTCCATTGAGTGGGGTGTCATTAAAAAGGTCTCCTAAAATGCAACAAAAAATCTATTAGAACTTTTTGATTTTAACTCTTTAATCACGATGTATTTGCTCTCCAAAGTCGTTAAAAAAGCGTCCCCCCCTCTATTTTCTAAACTATCAATTTAAAAAATCTGAAAAAATTCCAGAATGTAGCTTTTAATTAGTGCTTTTACTGAAAATTATAACGAATATTGTCAAAAATATTTTGGACCCCCCTTCTATAGACTGAAAATTGAACTCTCATTTTTTCCCCACTTACCCCATTGAGTGGGATGTCATTTAATAGGTCTCCTAAAATGCAATAAAAAATGTCTGATAACTTTTTGATTTCAACCCTTCAGTCACGAAATATTTGCTTTTTAATGTCGCTGTCAGAGCGTCCCCCCCTCTATTTTCTAAACTATCGATTCAAAAAATTTGAAAAAAATTCAGAATGTAGCTTTTAATTAGTACTTTCACTGAAAATTATAACGAACATTGTCAAAAATATTTTGGACCCCCCTATCATAGATTGAAAAGTGAAGTCACATTTTTTTCATTTACCCCATTGAGTGGGGTGTCATTTGATAGGTCTCTTAAAATGCAATAATAAAAGCCAAATGACATTTTGATTTTAACCCTTCGGTCACGAAAATTTTGAAAAAACTATTTTTTATAAATCGTAGTGAGAATGACTACGGAACCCTATCATGTGCGTGCCCAACAAGCATTTGCCCGTTTTATTTTTGTAGTAAACGAATTCAATATTCATAGTTAAGACAGGACAACGTCTGTCGGGTCAGCTAGTATTATATAAATATAAAATATGAAGTTTATCACTCATTAAGATTTTTTAGAAAATCAACAATGAATCTTGTTATCAATCGATTATTACCTTTTTGTTTTAAATTTAGGATGTATTGTAATAAAACAATAATCATTTTAATTTACAATTTTTATATAAAATATATTTTTTTGATAAAATGTATAAATAAGTAAATAAATAAATTAATAATAATAATTAAAAAGATAAATACATCCACATATTGCAGCGATAACAGCTGTGTTCACCTGATGTCTAGCATTTAAAATGAAACAACAATGTAACGTTTATAGGTTATATGTATATTATATATATTTGTTTTAAAAATGCAAACTTACCAGATTTTATCTTGATTAAAAAGATTGATTGCCTTTGAATAAAATAATTAAAATACAGCACGTATCGATGTACATGTATTTATATATTAATTAACACAATATAATAATTATAATACATGTAATTTGCAATGACATATGAAGAAATAGCGCCACTAGCGCCTAACGGATGTTTCTTGAACTTCCACGGACTAGTACCTATATTTGTAAAAATAATTCTTGTCAAAATATGAATTTTTGTTTAAATAAACTGCAAATTTCGTTACTTCTAGTTATCCAATTTTGTTGAGTTTTAATAGGGTTCTATTCTGATAATAGATGAAGTGAATTCAAAAGGATTGGTGCAAATTTATTTCGAATTGTGACCTGTAGTTCGGCGTTTCTATCAAAAAAGCGGGTTATATCGACAAATTGAACTTTATTTATATTTTTATAACAGAAAATTAAAACCGATCGATATTAAACTAAGCAAAAATGAAGACTGTAATGTTTTCTATCAGAAATTGTAAAAATTTAAGTGGGTTACTGAAGAAATTTAAGATATAATACTCATTTTATCAATTTATATACGAAAAAATTTTTTAGGACGAGAGTAGAACACACTTCCAAGCAGAGCCTGCTTGGGGTGTGCAATATAAATGATGAAGCTGTACTGAAATTGTAATTAGATTTAGGGTGTAATCGAGGATAGATTGCAAGGTTTCATTGCACCAAAAAAGGAATAAAATGATATTATATTATACCAACGTTATTTAATTATTTATATTTAGTTACATTAGATTCAAGGTTAGTAAATGAACAGGTTGTACCATAACTTTTGACCAATCAGTGCCGCGCGAAACGCGTCATCCTGAGGACCCTTTATATATAGGTTTTTTACCTCTAATTCAAGTATTTTCGTTTCAAATTAAATTTTTTTCATTTCCAATTAAATTTTTTCCATTTCAAATTCAATTTTTTTCATTCCAAATTCAATATTTGAAAATAAATGGATATATTTATTTTTTAATTGTTTAAAAATACTTAGTTTCTTCAGTTTAAAAAAAATAAAAAATAAATATATCAATTTATTTTCAAATATTGAATTTGAAATGAAAAAAATTGAATTTGAAATGGAAAAAATTTAATTTGAAATGAAAAAAATTTAATTTGAAATGAAAAAACTTGAATTAGAGGTAAAAAACCTATAGTAAAAAAAAGTTTGACAACTATTTTTAACGTTAGAGGGGTCCTCATGATGACGCGGTTTCCCCTCTCATGCCTCACTCCACCAGAGTTATGGTACAACCTGTTTATTTACTAACCTTGCATTAGATTCACATTTTATAAATCGCAGCCTTATTGTGAACTTGCTATATTTATATAGAAAAATAATTAAAGAATATATATATTGGCTTGGATGAGGGGGTCACAGTTAAAGTCTATTTTATATCGATATACTCATTTTTATACCAGAGTAAATGAAGTTATTTTCTCGATAAAAAAATAGAAATAGAACCATGAATTCTGTTTTTTTTACTGTTTATTATGCTAACTTGGTTAATCTGGCCTTTGAATAACTTATAATCAACACATATACTATATATTCAAAATAATAAAACGAGCATCAATTTATCAATGTAAAAAAATCACAACCCTGACCTACCTTTAGACACTTTATTAAAATTCGCCTCACGCGACACATTATAAAAAATATATTATTTGATGTGCTTCACGTATAAAGTGTTTCATTTATATCCCACGCTTGTTGTTACACACACACACACACACACATGCCTACGTACACACACATATTCACCATCCACGATAGCATTTTAGTTGGGGTTGGAACGTCCTTGAAAGCATAAAATAATTGTAGAGAGTAGATAAAATCTCGAAAACGTTATAAAGTGTCTTGTGGAATCATTTACTTCTTAGATTGCATAATGGTTTAATTTAATTTGGGTGAAACAACCAATTCGTATGTATGTAAGTATGTACAGGAAAACTCAGTTATAATTTATAAATATTTTGTATGTGTGTGTCTCATCGGAGTTTTGTTTCAATAGCCCAGATCCAGTGCAAGGATTAGAACGTAATGAGCTGAAATACAGCACGTTCCAGTTTTGTCATTTTCGTCTAGCGCTAGTACCGTTTCTGTTTGTTCATGTTTAGTTGAAAGTCAGAACTAGGTGATTTATTTGCATGGCTATTAACTTTTTTTTTAAATAAATTTACTGTAAGATTTCGTAAATTGGAGCTGTTGTTCACGTTGTCGTATTACTTTTATTGACGTTTAGATTCTCAAGCTGAAATCGTTTTCTAAAAAAGATTTCAACATGAGAGTCGATACTTCAAGAAAAAAAATACAATAAAATAGATAATAGCTAGAAAACCAAAACTTATGTTTTAATAAAAGTCTTATGCAATGGGACCCGAACAAAAGGCAGACATGGACAAAATGCAGACAAGGACAAAAGGCATACTCCCAAAAGACCAACATGGACAAAAGGCAGACAGACAAAAGGCAGACATGGACAAAAAGCAGACATGGACAAAAGGCCAACAAGGATAAAAGGCAGACTCCCAAAAGGCAGACATGTACAAAAGTCAGACAGACAAAAGGCATACTCCCAAAAGGCCGACATGGACAAAAGGCAGACAGACAAAAGGCAGCCATGGACAAAAAGCAGACATGGACAAAAAGCCAACAAGGACAAAAGGCAGACAGACAAAAGGCAGCCATGGACAAAAAGCAGACATGGACAAAAGGCCGAGAAGGACAAAAGGCAGACTCCCAAAACGCAGACATGTACAAAAGTCAGACAGACAAAAGGCATACATGGACAAAAAGCAGACATGGACAAAAGGCCAACAAGGACAAAAGGCAGACTCCCGAAAGGCAGACATGTACAAAAGTCAGACAGACAAAAGGCATACTTTCAAAAGGCCGACATGGACAAAAGGCAGGCAGACAAGGCAGACATGGGCAAAAGGCAGACATGGACAAAAGGCAGACAGACAAAAGGCAGACATGGACAAAAGGCCGAGAAGGACAAAAGGCAGACTCCCAAAACGCAGACATGTACAAAAGTCAGACAGACAAAAGGCATACATGGACAAAAAGCAGACATGGACAAAAGGCCAACAAGGACAAAAGGCAGACTCCCGAAAGGCAGACATGTACAAAAGTCAGACAGACAAAAGGCATACTCCCAAAAGGCCGACATGAACAAAAGGCAGACAGACAAAAGGCAGACATGTACAAAAAGCAGACATGGACAAAAGGCCGAGAAGGACAAAAGGCATACTCCCAAAAGGCCGACATGGACAAAAGGCATACAGACAAAAGGCAGACACGGACAAAAAGCAGACATGGACAAAAGGCCAACAAGGACAAAAAGCAGACATGGACAAAAGGCCAACAAGGACAAAAGGCAGACAGACAAAAGGCAGCCATGGACAAAAAGCAGACATGGACAAAAGGCCGAGAAGGACAAAAGACAGACTCCCAAAACGCAGACATGTACAAAAGTCAGACAGACAAAAGGCATACATGGACAAAAAGCAGACATAGACAAAAGGCCAACAAGGACAAAAGGCAGACTCCCGAAAGGCAGACATGTACAAAAGTCAGACAGACAAAAGGCATACTTTCAAAAGGCCGACATGGACAAAAGGCAGGCAGACAAAAGGCAGACATGGGCAAAAGGCAGACATGGACAAAAGGCAGACAGACAAAAGGCAGACATGGACAAAAGGCCGAGAAGGACAAAAGGCAGACTCCCAAAACGCAGACATGTACAAAAGTCAGACAGACAAAAGGCATACATGGACAAAAAGCAGACATGGACAAAAGGCCAACAAGGACAAAAGGCAGACTCCCGAAAGGCAGACATGTACAAAAGTCAGACAGACAAAAGGCATACTCCCAAAAGGCCGACATGAACAAAAGGCAGACAGACAAAAGGCAGCCATGGACAAAAAGCAGACATGGACAAAAGGCCGAGAAGGACAAAAGGCATACTCCCAAAAGGCCGACATGGACAAAAGGCATACAGACAAAATGCAGACATGGACAAAAAGCAGACATGGACAAAAGGCCGAGAAGGACAAAAGGCATACTCCCAAAAGGCCGACATGGACAAAAGGCAGACAGACAAAAGGCAGACATGGACAAAAAGCAGACATGGACAAAAGGCCAAGAAGGACAAAAGGCAGACATGGACAAAAGGCAGACAGACAAAAGGCAGACATGGACAAAAAGCAGACATGGACAAAAGGCCGAGAAGGACAAAAGGCATACTCCCAAAAGGCCGACATGGACAAAAGGCAGACAGACAAAAGGCAGACATGGACAAAAAGCAGACATGGACAAAAGGCCGAGAAGGACAAAAGGCATACTCCCAAAAGGCCGACATGGACAAAAGGCAGACAGACAAAAGGCAGACATGGACAAAAAGCAGACATGGACAAAAGGCAGACATGGGCAAAAGGCAGATATGGACAAAAGGCAGACAAAATTTTTATATAAATTAATAATATATTTGAGGGGGAAGGGTTTATGTAATATGCCCCTCCCAAAAAATAATATTGTATTATTTAATTTACTTTAACGATATGTTTTTTTGAGAAGGTTGGGGGTATTTTATAAACCCCTCACCCCTGAAAGATATTATTCATTTTATAAATTTTTTGTCTTTTGGCCATGTCTGCCTTTTGGGAATCTGCTTTTTGTCCATGTCTGCCTTTTGTCCATGTCTACCTTTTGGGAGTCTGCCTTTTATCCATGTCTGCCTTTCGGGATTCGCCTTTTGTCCTTGTCGGCCTTTTGTCCATGTCTGCCTTTTGACGTAGACCTTTATGATACATAATAGCCAATTAATATTTTGACTCAAAACCCATTTTTTAAAAATAATATTGTAAATAGTAAATATATAAATATGTTCAAACATTTATTAATAAAAAAATAATGTACTGAACAAAAGGTTTTTAAAATACTTCTTCACTAATAGTATGAACATTTAAAAATATTTTTTTTATTATTTAAATATAGTATACATGATACATAACGTATTCCATCATATAAATATTTAAAACAAAACAAAATGATTCAACAAGTTGTATATGTAATTCCTTTTCATCTCTTCAATTAACTACCGACCGTAGTGATATATGGACCAGCTCTTTTTAATAACTAATGCAAAATACGTACGATCACGATGTGCAGTTAATGAAAACTGAACCATAAATAACAATTAGTTTTAAAATATGGCGCTGTAATGAAATAAAACTTACTTGATTTACATATATACATTTTATCTTATTAGTATTCGAAAATTAAAAGTTACTTCGCTCCTAGTGGTAAATAAAACTATATATAGATACTTATTGAACCGGTCACATACATAACTGTTCTATATACCGTGCTTTGTTTCATAAATAATTTCATGAAGTTCGTTTCAAAAAATTAATTTCCTATTTTTATATTTGTTCTACAAATTGAGAATGTCCTATTAATTTTTATATTTTTTAGAAAATATTATAAATTGTATTAACTTCTTTATGGAAGTAAAATACATTGGTTCCTGAGAATACATACAGTTAGAATTTAAAAAAAAAAAAAAAAATTAATTTCATTTTCGTAATGTACTTGTACATATATTTAAATACACACACAGAAGATTTCAAGCCAATCCGGCGATTATTTTCGAAGTTACACGCATATTTGTAAAGACGTCTCAGAGCGTTTGAATGTAGGAGGTCGGAGCGGCAGCACGTTTTTCTCAAATCTGTGTTTTTAAAGTCGGTGACCACTATTCCTCGGAAACGGTTGAACCGATCAATCTCAAATTTTAACACAAGCTTCTTAAGAATATTTTTTAGTAATTAATCGAAGGTTTTTTCTCACCGATAAATATTTTTTTTTTTTATAAACAATTTAAGGTCAAAATTTATGTCGAAAATCGATATATTTTGTTTGAGAAGCCGCCATTTTGTAAAAAAAAAATTATTTTGCTTATTCCTTCGATTAAGTACAAGATTATACATTACTTTAAAGAAATCCGTTTGGTTTTTTTATTTTAAAAGATGCAGTCCAGAGATATCGTGGTCACCGCAAGGCGCCTTTTTTTAGAGGACCTCCTGGAGAACAGCTGTAACAGCTTTCGAAATTATTATTTTTACAAAAATAAATGTTAAAATACAATTAAAAGTTACCATTATATGTGTACTAATTACATTAATAAATTATAAAAGTTTTTTCTTAAAACATTCTTGAAAAACCTTTTTTTTGGCCTGATTGTATGTAACCCCTTAATTTAAAAGTCCACTGTACTGAACTGCTGTGCTCAATTAGTCAATGTAAAATTAATATTTTATTCAATCTCGTAATAGCAGTGTCCAACTGTACTGTACTGTAATGGGTATAACACAGGCTACTTGATATGATACGATGAATATTTGTATGAGCAAATTACAGATTTCGCGGTGTGTTGAGCATCAGCGCCAAAAGCGTCACAATTGTCAACTACTGACTAAACTTCAAATTACCTACCCAGCCTGCTTTTCACGATTAATCTTCAAACGCAGATAGAATTAATCATTTAATGTAAATGCAACAACGTGTTGTTGTGTCAATGAATAGATTATGTCGCTGGGTTTTAGTGAGTATTGGAGTCAATGTACCTACTCTAGGTTTTTGAATTTTTGTTGGTTCAATTTTGGTACTAACGGATATATATTGTAAGGTATAAGGACACCGTAAAACCTTCATTTTTTGTTCCGTGTCTATCTGTCTGTGTGTGTGTGTGTGTCTGTCTGTCCCCCAATTCTTGTCACACGCATAACTCATGAACTACTGAACCGATATTGATGAAACTTGGTTGGTTAGTTGGGTCTGGCTTGAGGACGGTCTCATTTTAAAACTAATTAAAATCGTTTGTAAGGGGGAGGGGTGACATCCCAAAAGATTAATTTTTTGATATCTCAAGAAAGACACATGTTACGTGAAAATAATATAAAGCCTTTTTTGTAGAGCATTCAATTTTCTATAATAAAAGTCACCTACGTTTGTTGTAAAATATTCCCTTACAAAGATTTATCTCAATTTGCTTTAAAAAATCGTCATTTGTTTTTTTTTTTAAATTGCCATTTACTTTGGCGGCTATTACACTCAAATAAATGTCATATTTCTTTGATCAAAGAAATTTTATCACATTTCTTTGTTAGTGTAATATCCCCCTATGTTAAATGTGATAAAATTTCTTAATTTAAGAAAATATGACAGTGTAATACGTCACCTTTTATAATATTCATAATGTTTCTCTGATCATAGATAATGACAATTTCAATATTTGATCAAATCTTTGTCAAAGATCTTTGACATATATTTATTTAATAGTGTAATAGCCGCCTTTGAACTATTATCTAAATGTCATTTTGATGTTTTAAATGTCATTTTGACATTTGTATAGCAGAAAAATAATGGTTTTGATTGAAATTGTCAAAAAATTAAAACTATAAATCCTTCATATGGGTTATGTTTCTCTTATTTATTGAATTTTTTAAATATAAAAACAAGAACTGTACGTCATCTATTAGAGTAATTTATAAAATTCAAAATATGATTCCTCGTTTACCCACCTGATTTTTTATAACAAAAAACTTCATTTAGATTTTCATCTATTTATATAGCTATTCGTAATTAAGAATTATAAATGAACCAACTTACTGAACTTTAAAAAAATAAAAAAAACATAGCGTAAATACAAAAACAGCTTCGTGCAAGTTTTCAGCACATTTTGCATTCACTCTGAAGCACAAAACTAGAACAGTTATTTCCTAGATAAACAGAAAACTACGGATTGGTTTTTCATTAATACTGATTGCAAAAACCTCTAAGAGAAATGTTAAAATTTGATGAACTTTTAAACTTCAAATACAAAATATAAACAAAGAAGTTAATTTGGAACAACAATGAATTCGTGGTACAAAAAGAAAGAATATGTATGCATCGGTAATTCAGAAAATATTAATGTTGAAGATTGTTTTATTTATACTTACATTATTTGTTTTGTGTTTTTTAATTTCTATTGAACTGGAAAAATTATTTTATTTTCATGACGCACGTATACCAGATTTTACAGGATGAATAGAAAATCTCGGGATCTTTTTTTTAATTCCTATTTTAAATATTTATTTTTAAGAGCTTCGTATCCGAATTATTTTGATTAGATCTCCGAAACCGTATTCAAAATAATTCAATTCTGACAACCGAAACCGTGTTCGAAGTAATTAGATATTAATCTCCGAAATAAAAACCATATCCGAAATGATTTACTACCCGAATCCAGAGGCAAAAACAAATAATAAGTAATAAAAATCCGTATCTGGAACCATATCTGTATCTGAATTCGAAACTGAAACCAAGAAAAAAATATCCCTATCCGTATCCGATACATCATATCCCTAACAATTCTAATTTTAATACATACACAAGCACCGGCGCCGACTACGGGAGGGCGAGGGGGGCGATCGCCCCCCAGATATTATACCAGGGGAGCTTTGCCCCCCCTGTGCAGCTGAACTCTAGTTTCTTTTAAATTAAAGATACTTTTGTCAATAAGATTTTTACTTTAAAAAAGGTGTAAATATTCAAATACTTGTCACTTGAGTAAAAATGATCACTAAAAATTTCTTCAAAAAGGAAATTAATACTAAAACATCTTTTATTTCCTTTACAAAGCTTAGTTAGATCAACAGCTTTAAAAAAAATTCTACGACTTTTCTACAATTTACTATATTTTCAGCTAAAATCGTCGTTTACGTCTCATGAGCCTCTGTAAATTAAATATAAATGTCCACTTTTCAATTATTTCAAATAATTAAAGTTTGATCGATTTTTATCGAAACTACAATAATTGGATGAAAAAAAATTTTTTTTCACATTATTAATTGCGTTTCTGAAATTTTTGTTGTTATTACGAAAGTTGGATATTGCACATTTTTTAAGGAAATTTTTTGCACCCCCCCACCCTAAAAAAAAATTGAAAATCTCGCCCCCCCCCAGGTTAAATGAAAAGTCGGCGCCTATGTACACAAGTCAGTACACGCACAAGGTATGTAAAGTACAAGGTAGTCTCATTACTCAGCGCGAGTGTAATAAATACGTCATCTGTGGTGCCAAAATGAGGAAAGGAGGAATGATGTGTCCAATCATAACAAATGTAGCCTCGTAACACGTCATCTAGGGTACCCAAGCTGATTGGTCAAAAGCTAATGAGGCAACCTGTGTAGTTACTAACCTTGATGCACGCATAAAATAATTCTACGCTTTAAAAAAACTTACGCATAAAAAAATCACTAAAAAACGAATCATAAATTATTTAAAAGAACATTATAGCAATATATAGTTTTTTACCTTAATAGTTATATAATAAGATAAAAAATTGTAATCGATAAATCAAAATTCATATCGGATATTACATATCCTTCCCATGTTGTCTCGCTTAATTTCTTCTTCAATTATGGTGTACATAATAAGAAGAATTTACAAAAGGGAAAAAAATATAAACAATATGTATTTTCTTTGACGTTAAATCAAATATCTACGGCATACAACTGAAATAATTATTATTGAATATATTTTTAATATGGGAACATGTATATTGTTTATCAAATATTAAAACGTAATAAATGGGCCATTCAGTTTATATTATGAATAATTCCACTTTTTGTTTTGTTTTATTTTTATGTTCAAGTTAAAAATATTGTTGAAAAGTTAGCTGCATAAAAGTTCCTAATAATATTTTTGTCTAGTTTTAACGAGGGCCTCAAAATTAACAGTTTTTTCTTGAACAAACTATACCTCTATCATATGATTCCTTTCTTAAAAAAACATTATTAGATGGAACAACATATTTTTTATAAAGCCTAACTAGTTGGTTTGAAGTACAAATAAATTTATACTCAAAATATTTAGTTTTGTTTATTAGTTAAAACTTTCAAACTTACTACATATAATATAAACAAATAAATTTAAAAAAATATATTTTTTGTAATTTCTAATAGGTATATGAATACATACATGCTATAGTAACATATACATTATACATACATATTACATATGTATGTATATTATGTTACAGCATTGATTCTGAGAAAAATCATATGTGGAATGAAAATATACAGTGCGTTCATAATGAAAGGAACAAATTCGTTTAAGGGCAGACTAACGTTAATTCGTACAAAAAAAGGCACATTTTTATGAATTTTTTCCGACAACACAGTTAATATTTATTTATTTAACATAATGGTACATCAAAGTATAACATTCGAAGAATATTTTGTAAAATTTTCATAAAAATTTTTTTAAAAATACAGCAATGGCGGCAATTATTTGGAGGCGTCTCGGAAAAAAGTTGAATTGCGGTGCCCATCATAACTCGGTCCTGGATCATCTGAAATAAAAAAATAAAAAATTGTTCGTTAGCTAATCGTTTTCCCCAGGTAACGCTGGGAGGGTTTTTCGAAATTTCAATTTTTCAATTTTTGGGAACACTTTGAAGTGAAAATCGCGATTTTTGCCCAAAAAAATCGGGTAATTTTTTATTATAAAATAAAAAATATTGACAAATTTGAAAAAAACTCTCCAGCGTTACCTCGTAAATTATGTACAGAAATAGTCTTCAAAATTTCAAAAGAATCGGTGCAGTAGTTTTGAAATTATGAGGGGCACCGACTTTGAAAACGTGAGTTGTGGGAAAAACGCTTTAAAGTTTTAAACACTAAAAAATTTAAAATAAAACGTTCATAAGTTTTTTCGGCTTACCTCACACTGAATCATCGATGCCAGGTCCATAAAGGATGTTGCTATCGTCCATAATGTCTAATGCATCTTTTTGCTCCTGTCTCCGACGAATTCTGCCTTCTTTAGTTTTTTTTTCCGCTTTACTTATACGCATGGAGTCAGTTGATCGCGCCCATTCATGAGCGCTCGGTTCACTTTAAACTGCTGTAACTTCGTTAGTTTTGCTCCGATTCGTGTGAAATTTTCACACAATATTCTTGAAAAGTTTTTCATTCAGAAAATCGAATAAAAAAAATTGGAAAAAAAATAATTTAAATACGTTAGTCTGCCCTTAAAATTCAGGTAATTATTTTGTGGAAAAACGCTCGGACCCGTTGATTAGTATTTTTAGTTGCGGATTTTTTGACATAAAAAAATTGTATACAGGGTGTCTCAAGAAGAAGATATGCAGACATCATTGATTTTTTTAAATAGAACACCCTATATATTATGCCATTTTTGAATTGTATGATCATTTCTGAACACTTTTTGTACAATATACCGTAGCTCTAAAATCAGCGGTTTTTGAAATATTGACGTTTGAAATGTATCTCAAGATGAATATAATGCAGTTATCATTGATTTTTATAATGCCACAGCCTGTATTTTATGCCATTTTCGAATTGTACGGTAAATTATGAACACTTTTTGTACAACATACCGTAGCTCTAAAATCAGCAGTTTTTGGAATAATGACGTATGAAATGTGTTAAATAAATATAAAATTAATGAACTTTAATAATAAAACATTCAAAAGAAATAAAATTATTCCAAAAACCACTGATTTTAGAGCTACAAAAAGTGTTCAGAATTTACCTTACAATGCAAAAATGGCATAAAATATAGGCTGTTCCATTAAAAAAATCAATGATGACAGCATATATTCATCTTGAGATACATTTCAAACGTCAATGTTTCAAAAACCGCTGATTTTAAAGCTATATGATATGCTGTACAAAAAGTGTTCAAAAATTATCATACAATTCAAAAATGACATAATATATAGGGTGTTCCATTTAAAAAAATCAATGATGTCTGCATATCTTCTTGAGACATCCTGTATATAATTTTCTTATGTCAAAAAATCCGCAACTAAAAATACTAATCGACGGGTCCGAGCGTTTTTCCACAAAATAATTACCTGAATTTTAAACGAATTTGTTCCTTTCATTATGAACGCACTGTATATATGAAAAATGTGTTTGTATCATCGATAACATTTAATCATTGCTAGTAATCTTTCCAAACAAATAAATCACAATGCTAAAAAAATTCCACTTTATGCGATTAAATAAAAATAAAAAAGTACTAACCAAGCAATGGTACAATAAAAAATATTCATTTTATTTAAACACAAAAAACATCAATGACGTTAAATCCCTAAAGTATGACGTCACAAAAAAATGAAATAAAAATTAACTTACCATAAGTTATAGATACAAAGCATTTTTTCATAAAGTTAATATTTTAAGCTGTAGAATCAATGAATCTTAGTTTTTATTTATTCAGTATATAAATATTTGATTAAAATTTTTCATCGATGTACGCACCTACCTATACATACATGTGATTCGATTTGATGTTAAAATTTATTTATTAACCAAAATATAGGTCACGTGTAAACTTCACCTACAAACCGTTTTACTATTTATAATAAATACAAATCATATTAAAATATTTATAAATTGCTAAGTATCAAATGTAAGAGTATTTAGTAATAAGAAGATTATTATTCAAATAATAATCTTCTTATATGAGGCTTCTGAGATAAATATGAAATTTTAGTTTCAATGTTTTATTTAATAATATTTTGGCACTAGATTTAGAGAATTCTGAAAAGATAAAATTGGTAATCATTCTTATGTTTAACAATTAACAGGTATAATTGTATTATGTAGATATAAATATTCTCTCTCTGTCTCTCCAAAAAAACTACAAAAATATAGGCAAAAGAAAATTCGAATTTTTAGATTAAATCACGTGGAATTTTAGCGAATTTTCCGAAGGAAAATATAGCTATTGCTAACACCATCATGACGCAACTTCGGAAAAAAACTATGTATCTTCATCAAACTTGATCTCGAGATCACGAAAATGAGGTCCGTTAAAAAAAGGAACCTATGTATAGTTTTTATTTAATAATCTTATTCTACGTAAACAAACACGAATCTTTCATTCAAAAATTTTTTTTTAACAATCTAAGATTTCCAAGATATCTAACAAAATAATTTCGAGATTGTGGAATTTCAAGAATTTTTTACTCAGAAACCATAAACTTTAGAAAAAGAGTTTAAATAAAAAAATGTTTATTTTGGTCTAATAAATCTTGAAATTGTTTTAAAAATTTTAAAACTTTTTCTATTTATTTTATTTCAGCAAAAAAAAAAAAAAAACGAAATGTTTAAAAAAAATTTAGAAAAATTATCCAAGTTTTACTAGAACGAAATAAACATTTTTTGTATTTTGTACTTCCTTCTAAAATTGATGATTTCTGAGTAAAAAATTATTGAATTTGCAAATTCTCAAAATTATTTTGTTAGATATCATGTAAAGCTTAAGTTGTTCAAGAAAATTTTTTCAATGAAAGATTCGTGTTTTTTCACGTAGAATAAGATTATTAAATTAAAAGAATAGGTTCCTATTTGAAAACATGATGTTGGTCTTCAAATAACCTTGAAGGCCATACTAAAATAAAAAATATTATTAATATTCGATTACCCCCTAACAACCAAATATTTTTTGGTTTAAACATTTTTTTCAAATATGCGATGGCTCTGAGATAAAATTCTGTAACACTTTAAAAGCCCCATCTTGTATACCTATATGTATATCTGCCGTTTCGAGTGGACTCTCTACAGAGCTGTCAATACTTCAAGTAAAATACTTGAAAAAGTACTTCAAGTACCAAAAAGTACTTGAAGTACTTTACTTCAAGTACTTTTGAAAATTGCGCAATGTACTTGATACTTGAAGTAATTTTTTAAAAATACTTGAATTTAGTACTTGATTTAGCAAGTAAAATACTTCAAGTATTTTACTTCAAGTATATTTTTAAATACACCATGTCGTTTTTCAAGTACTTACTTTAATAAACTGATTTTCCATAAGAAAAGTTTTTTTAAACAAAATAATTAATTTTATCACTTATAAAAACATGGAAAGAAATTTATAAAGCCTTTAAAAATATTTTAAAGATATCAAAGAGGTATATTCGTTGATTATTTACGATATACCTACTTACTACCTATAGTCTGTTTTATTTAAGTTTGCAGCGGTTGCCGGGGATTTGACGGTAGGAATCGTGACTCGGTATACACCCTCGCCCTTAAAACTTTTTTTTGTTATTCTCTCATTTATATACCTTTTAAGATGAAAATTGGGATAAATGACGTAGATTGATTGTCCAAAAACAGAAATTATGAGATTAAAAAAAAAAATTTTGATAGACGAAGTGTTCAAAATTTTTTAGTTACCCCATTGCATTGACCAGAATGTTATTAAATAGGTTTCCTAAAATGCAACAAAACTTTTTTTGGAACCTTTTGATTTTAACACTTCAGTCACGAGATATTTGCTTTCAAAGTCGTTATTCAAGCGCCCCCCTAGCCCTCTAATTTCTAATACGGATAATTCAAAATACACAACATAAATCTATAGATGGGTTCTAATAGGCCACATATGTTATTTTCTATTATAAAAAATAGTTTTAACAATTAAAAATTTTACATAAATAAAACAATATTTTAAAATTTATTTTTAAGAAACAATAAGAAATTAAAATCAGTTTTATACATTCTGAAATATCCAATACTTAAAAAACACATAATAAAAACATAATTTATTAATAATATGTGGCCGCGACCCGCAAACAAAAGCTCAGCTGATTTTCACGTGTTTTTAAGTATTTTTTTATCCGAATACTTGACACTACCCTTGTTAGGTAATGAAGATAATATGTATATAAATATTTAAAATTACCATTTTTTTTGTATTTTAATGGTTCTAACAATTAAAATTTAAAATGTACTTGAAATAAGTTACTTGAATTTTCAAGTACTTTTCGGTACTTGAAGTACTTTACTTCAAGTACTTTTAAATATTGCGCAATGTACTTGAAACTTGAAGTACTGTCACTAAATACTTGGTACTTGTACTTGAAGTACCTTGACTAAGTACTTTTGACAGCTCTGACTCTCTATATAATAGCCTTCCTGGGTTAGTTCCGATGTTTTTGAAACTTGATTAAAACATCGATCTCTCTAATATCTCGGTTAAGTTAGTTAGTCAGCGAAATTCCTTTATGAATTTCAAAATGGCGGCCGTTCAAAATCGAAAAAAAATCATATCTCGGGTACTAATTATCGAATCGATAATACCAAATATGTTTTGGAATCCTCTCAATAAAAAAAAATATTATGTCTCTTGTAATTTTTCGATATAAAGTACCGTTTGGTTGATATTTTAAAAACAAAAAAATATATAATAGAGGTTGTAAACTAAGGATCCCGAGTTCGAATCCCGATGTGAAACTGTTTTTTTTTTATATTTTTTTTTATTATGTAGAGTAAATAGTTAATTTATCAATAAAAAATAAAAAATAAATTCAGAGCCTACTTTTTTTTACACATTTAATTATTTTTAATTTTATTTTATCAAATAAAATTCGCTTACCGCGGTGGTTGTGTGGACAGGATATTTAATATGTTATGTCGTCCTAGATTTCTTGGACATCCAGTGTAAGTCTTCCACATGATTTCCATTCTGATTTTTCTCATTTTCCATTGTTTTTTTTATAAATGTGAGAACACTTTCGGAACGGATTAAATTTGATACGCATGTCGTTATTTCGAAGTTGTACTATGCAGAAACAGTAACACAACAGTTTGAATAAGCCATCACGATGCGGCGTGGCGGACACAAACAATTGAAGTTTTAAATAAACACCCGTAAGGGACGTACATTTGTCATTATTGTGCAAATAAACAGTAAAATTAATTAAATTTAAATAAAAAAATCACCGAGTGTTTGTACATTTTTGTACTTTCAAGTTACGGACACTGCCTCGGCTTATAACATTATTATAATCTGTATACAAATGTAATTACTGATGCCATTATCATGCTAAACATACTATTATTCTTTTATATCTACAATGCTAGTTTAATTATTAATGAGTTTATAAACGATATTTTTTATATGTTCATTGGAACGAGCTATGTCTAACTTAAATAATGCCGTTCGATTTTTTTTGTCTAGCACTTAAAATGGCCTCACAATAAATTTTTATATTTGGCTATAATAGGCCACGCCCCCATTTTTTACGTGCAATGTAACGTCACGAGCGCCGATATCACAGCTCACTATAATAACACAGCGAATACACTGCAAATACACGACCGGCGCTTGTGACGTCAGCATTACCCCCACTCTGGCGGACATAGTGTCGTCGGATAGACGCGCGGTATTAAAATTTAAAAAAATTGTATCTCCGTAAATACTTAACGTATTGAAATAAAATAAGCGGCAATTTGTTTGTGGCAATTATTTCTAATAGAAAAAAGTTAAATATTAATTTTATTTATTATTGTATATAGTCTCATTGTGATTTGTATAGCCTGTAAAACGACTTACAGAAAAAATGATATTCGCTGGGTGCAAAGTAGGTAGTGGGGGAAACGATATCAATCACAGCGCACAGCGTGGCAAAAAATAACACTTTGGGTGGACTAACTGTCATTTTTAATAGACTCGTTTTTTACTGAAAATAGAAAGGTCAACATGGTTAATCCCACTATAGACTATGTGCAAGGGGGTGGAGTTAGAAATAATGTCGATGCGAGTGTTCGTGGTGAGCAATATTGTAAAATTATCGACGCCAAAATTTAAGGTTATGCTGTCAATGTAAACGAATTAATTATTTCTCTATTATACGTCATAATTAAAGAGAAAAAGATACCCAAAATAAATAATTTTCACATACCTTTTATGCTATACTATTTATATTATATGCAAACAGCTAAATTAAATGATATTTGTTTAATAAAAAATTTTACGGTATTAAACATATTAAACAATGATAAAAAGAGAGTTGAATCCATTCAATCCTTCTCTCTTACCGGCTAGTGGCTCTAATAGACTTCGTGCACATAGTTAATAGTCATAAATAATCGTCTAAAATGTATATATTACGATATTTTATTGAAATTATTTATTTGTTAGTACGTCAAAGTCCACCCAAGCTGCTACTAAAGTCCACCCGTTAGTTGGCGCTGTCATCGCGCACGCTGCGAATAGCCTATACAGATTTTTATATATTACTATAATATTTCTATAACTATACATGTACTTAAGTACCATACATACTTTTTTGAGTAATTCTACTTGTACATAATTACTTTTAAAATGAATTTAATTGTACTTATATGAACATTTTTTTTTTCATTTTGTATTTTACTTAAAAACATTTATTGAAAAGTAATTGTTCTTATGCATAATACATAAAAATGTATTTAAATACAGGAACATGTAATCTTAATATTTATATAAAAACGTTGGTACATATTTGTTGTCGCGTCATCACGCCTAAACCACTAAACGTATCGAAGCCATATTCACACCATATATTCGTAATAGATGGTGCTGGGGTCGAGATATTTCAATAAAAACTTAAGGTCCGATTTGGCTCATATTCAGAATATATGTTTGTTAGGTGTAAATAAATATTTTTACAAAAAAATTTATGTGACGCTAAAATATTTACGAAAATGTGTATTTATGGTATGATTTTTAAACAAACTAATTTGCCTGGTCAGATAGTTTACTACATTTTTATTATTCACGTACCTAGAATATACCTATACCGGGTGTTAAAACAAGAGTATTTAAAGAGGTATAAATATAAAACAAAAAATTCTTAATAAACATGGGTCCGCAAAATAACGGTTTCGGAGATATGGAATGTTTTTCTTTTTTGAAACATTTATTTGCAATTATTTATTACTTATTGATCATGTTCTAACAAACAAAAGAACCTTCTAGCAAAACCAAAAAATAAAGTTACAAAAGGTTTCAAAGTGCCCTCTTTATATTTCGAAGCAGGCACGACATCTTTTTACTTGCAAAAGCTTGCATTTTCTTATCATAGTTGGCTGTTTTGTGAAATAAACATTAAGGCCCGGTTTCTCAATATGAGTTTAAACTTCAGATTAAATAATCGTCATCCTAGGTTTAAACTGAACATAATGTCCAGTTTAAACCTCACTCTGTTTCTCAATATAAGTTTAAATGGAGGCTTTTTTTATGTCAAACTAGAAATTAACCCCTAATTATTATATTAAATGTGATAAAAACGGGTTAATTTCAATAAAAGAGAACAGGGTACATTACTAGAATTAATAAAAGAATATAGTGCTACTATAGAATGTAAAAGAAGTTGAATAATAAGTTTATATTTAGGCTAGAAAAATAAATTTTTCATCTGTCAGTTAAAAGTTAATCTTAAGATTAATTATAATTTTTAACTGGACATTGAGAAACAAATGTATAGTTTAATCTTAAGTTTAACTGGGACATGTGGTTTAAACTCATATTGAGAAACCAGGCCTAAGTATTTACACCAAACATTTTCACGTAGATGGGTAGGAAAGGGTGGACCTGTATTATGTCCTGCAATTAAACCCTTTAGATTTCTTTTTTTGCGGATATTTGAAAACATGTGTCTATGGTATTCCTGTAAATAGCCTCGAGGAGCTGTAGTTACGAATTAATCAAAAATGCCAACTAATCCGAGTGAATGAGAGGATTTTAAAAAGAGCTTCAATATATTTCAGACAAAAATGTCGTGCCTCCTTGGAAATGGAGGGAGGGCACTTTGAACATCTTATGTAACTTTATTAAGCTAGAACCTTCTTTTGTTTGTACATAATAAAAAACTAGCTGTCGGATCCAATTTTACCCGGGGATATAAAATTAAACTATATAACGTATAATGCCGTGGGTTGCGATCCTTTAGGTCCACACAATCAACTTCCCAACATGGTATGACTAACAATACTTGAATATTTTTAATATGTATATGAAAAATTTTAATGGAATTTGTCAGAAATAAAACTCACCTTTGTATTATGAATATTAGTTTTCTAATATCCTAATAATGTCAATAATACAATGCACATTTTTAGAAAAACTAATCTGACAATTTGAATAATATTTGAATTTTGAATTGCGTTTGTTTCCATGGCAACATGAATTATTAGACGTCTTTATTAGTATGAAATTCAAATTTTGATGGTGGTTTTCATCCCTTTAATGGCTGTTTGGACCCATATAAAAATAAATACTGAAATACACTTTTCATTATTTGTATTGTATAATATTTATTCTAAGTTTCGACTAAATTCGATCAAGAAAAAAAATAAAAATGAAAAAAACACCCTTTTTACCCCCGTAGGGGTTGAATTTTAAAAAAGTCCTTTCTTTCAGATCATATTTACGTCAAGATGCTTCGATTAGCACCCCAACGAAGTCAATAGCATTTTTTGTTCGCGAGATTTCGTCCCGGAAAAAAATGACACGTACGTACGTACGTACATACACACACACACACACACACACACACATACACACAGACATTTTTCTGAAAATAGTGTAAATATACTCTAATACCCTTAATACATGAAAATATGTTAAAATTTTTGATTTCGATTTTCGGACCAATTACAATAACTTCCTATTGGGAAGTTAATAAATGTTTAAAAAAAGAATAACCTTCCATATCTTTGAAACCGTTACTTTGCGGACCCGTGTTTATTAAGAATTGTTTGTTTTATTTGGTCCATACTATTACATATGTCAACACCCGGTATATTCTCAATTAATAAACTGTACCTAGGTATTGAAATAAACTGGAATAGCTACAGGAGATTAAAGTGACTGTCATTTGTTTATGTAAGCTGACGTTCAACATGTGGTACATTTCTGTAGAGGGAATAAAACATAGACTAGATACAAATAATGTGTACGTGTATATCTAGATACATCTGATAGCAAATTGAGAGTGGGTTAGTAACTTGAAAATTCCGTGACATATTTATTTGATCGTATGTAAATTTCCTTATAAGACATGTTTATTTTTAGTAGAAGAAGAAAAAAATATTTTAACTTAAAATACGTGTATGCTTCATCGATTTCAGATGATGACGGTCTACAAAATGAAGTTTTTTACGTTATAAAATATATTTGTGTAATAGAATGAATTTTACCTATTTCGGAAATGTATTTTTTATTGATACATTTATGGATATATTTAACAAGTTTTTATTTATTTTATTGAAAACGTAAACCAATAGAAAATTATTATATTTTTACATAGGTAGACACCAAATAATAAAATTTTAAATTGTGAAACTTTTTTAAAATAAGCCCTACATTATAATTAACAAATTACAGAAAATACATAGCATGCCATGAAATATTAATTTCATTCACAATCCAACGCTTGCTATTTATGTAATGTGTTAATTAACGAAATATTAAAACTGTTTTCAAAACAAACTCGAATATTTGTTTTGGAAATTTGTAACTTCAAATCATCTTAATTAAACGTTAACAGTATATGTTATAATATTAAAATATAATACAAAACTATATCATCGTATACATATGAACTATTTTATAATTAAAAAGAAACTTTAAAACCACTGCATAATTAAATATAATTTATTATATCTCGTTTCAAAGAAATGCATTTATATTTCTAAAGCAAAATTCTTTTTAATTTTGTTATATTCAGCACGATTATTATTTACGAAGAGCAAACACGAAAAATGTCTTATACAGTGTCTTATAAACACTAAGACTGCTTCTTTACACTACACACAATCAACAAGTGGGCAGGCTACAGGGGTTTGAAATACTGGCAGTAGTAGGGACCAGTGGTGGTTCGTGAGGTAAACTAGTTAATGGGTTGTATTCAATAAAACTTTATTTTTAAATTTTGTACCATTTTGATTTGTGTAGACCAGCTACGACGATTTAGGATATTCGCTTATATAGAATGGTGATAAATTTAGAAGTTAGAGCTCTTTAGTAAATATATCATATTAGTTAAGTTTTTAAGCAAAAATCATTAAATTATTAACTTCCCAATAGGGAGTTATTGTAATTGGTCCGAAAATCGAAATCAAAAATTTTAACATATTTTCATGTTTCAAGGGCATTAGAGTATATTGACACTATTTTTAGAAAAATGTCTGTGTGTGTGTGTGTGTGTGTGTATGTACGTACGTACGTACGTACGTGTCATTTTTTTCCGGGACGAAATCTCGCGAACAAAAAATGCTATTGACTTCGTTGGGGTGCTAATCGAAGCGTCTTGACGTGAATATGATCTTGGTCGAATTTAGTCGGAACTTAGAATAAATACTATACAATACAAATAATGAAACGTGTATTTAGTATTTATTTCTTATATGGGTCCAAACAGCCATTAAAGGGATGAAAACCACCATCAAAATTTGAATTTCATACTAATAAATACATCTAATAATTCATGTTGCCTTGGAAACAACACAATTCAAAATTCAAACTGTCAGATTAGTTTTTCTAAAAATGTGCATTATATTATTGACATTATTAGGATATTAGAAAACTAATATTCATAATACAAAGGGTGAGTTTTATTTCTGATAAATTCCATTAAAATTTTTCATATTCATATTAAAAAAAAAAATTTACAAACTATAACATAATAATATTAATTATGGAAACAATAAGTAATCAGTATTCAAGTATTGTAAGTCATACCATGTTGGGAAGTTGATTGTGTGGACCTAAAGGATCGCACCCCACAGCATTATAAGTTATATAGTTTAATTTTATATCCCCGGGTAAAATTGGATCCGACAGCTAGTTTATTTTAGTTTTGATAAACATATGTTTTTTTTTTGTATACACAGATAGAAACGTTTAGTTAAACCAAGGAAACTAATGACTCAAATAGAAAAACTATATTATTGTCTTCGTCCTAGAGTAATGAATATACAGGGTCATTCAGCACTGTCGTGCCAAACTTAAACAGTAGATTGAGAAAAATATTTTAAGCAAAAAACTTCCAATAAACATGTGTCTGAAAATTTTTCGTGAGGGAACTACAGCCCTCCAAAGATTTTGCTCAAAATGAGTTTTTATTTAATATCTAGAGAACCCTTTGTGATAAAATTATGAAATTTGGTATTCGGTTTAGTAATAATAAGTGATCGATTTCTCATATTAACTAGTTATCATTTAGACTAGGGATGTATGGAGCCAGTGGATCCATCGATTTTTATCTAGTATTTTTTTTTATAAAGTTGGGCACTTATTTAAGGTTATATGACACAAAATACACAAAAAACATACTTCACTTATTTGTCATAAGATAAACTGTTTTCGAAAAATATCGATGAAGAAGAAAGCATGCAGAATTTAACATAATACGGATGCTTCAAATTACAAATAATAAATTTATATTCTTATTCTATCTATTTGTTAATAAAAATGCACTTTTTGTGGTATACTCATAGATAAGTAAATACTAGGTATACTTATGTTAACTTTTTGTCTTAGTTTTTATCATAGAACAAAAATATAAATGTATTACCTATTTGTAATTTGAAGCGTCCGTATTATGTTAAATTCTGCATGTTTTCTTTTCCATCGATATTTCTCGAAAATGGTTTTGTGTCATATAACCTTAAATAAGTGCCCAACTTTATAAAAAATACTAGATAAAAATCGATGGGTCCACTGGCTCCATACATCCCTAGTCTAAATTATAACTAGTTAATATGAGATATCGATAACACTTATTATTACTAAACCGAATACCAAATTTCATAATCTCTAGAATTCTAGATATTAAATATTAAATAAAAAATCAAAACTTTAACAAAATCTTTGGAGGGCTGTAGTTCCCTCACGAAAAATTTCCGGCCACATGTTTATTAGAAGTTTTTTGCTTAAAATATTTTTCTCAATCTACTGTTTAAGTTTGGCACGACAATACTGAATCAGCCTGTATAAAAAATGTCTATTATATTTTTTTCTCAAAAATTACATTTAAATATAATTATTTACGACGCACGTTAGTGATATAAAATAGGTAGGTAAATAATATTTATGTATAATCTCCATGTTTATTTACAATTAGTATCGATTGGGTTTCATTTTCCGATTAAATGCATAGCTGTTGTTTAATCTGTATAGTAAATACTTTACATATGTATGTAATAAAACGCATTAAATCTACATCAAATCTACATTCAAGTGAGTTACAAATTAATATACGTCCAGTTTATAGTATATAGTGTAACTAGCGGAATACCGCGGCTTCGCTTGCGTAAACTTCGAAACTAATTAGAACCCTCCATACGTGATAGGGGATGACATATTACATTTCTTATATTGATTTTTATTCATTACCTATGTATAAAAAACGTAAATATCTCGGATTTTTGTTAAAAATTGTAAAAACTAACCTCGCCATTAGGGGTTGAATATCGATTTTTTTTATTGCAGATTATTTTGCCCGACTCTACCATTATAACGTAAGCAGCTATGCAGATAAACATATTAAAAATATAGACCTTGTCTACCCCCGACATTAGGGATTGAATGTCGAAATTTGTATTTTAATAGATGACTATTTTGCCTTTATAAGTAAAGCAGATATGCAGATAAACATATCTAAATTCATCCTCGTCCCCGCCCATGTTATTAGGGCTTGAATATCGAACTTTCATTTTTAATTGAATATTAATTTGTCCGAATTTATTACTTTAATGTCATGAACAATTATGAAGATAATTTTTTTTCCATAGGGGTTGACTTTTCTTAACTGATATTTGTCTTATAGAGTACCTACTTGTGCCATGTTTCATTCGGTGAATACAAAAAAAAATTAACAAATTTTTCCACCCCCCTTAACACTTTAGGGGTTAAATTTTGAGAAATGCTGAAATAATTGTTTCATTATTTATATTGTCGAGTATGTTCGATAAGTTTCAATTAAATGCGAACAAAAAAAATATTTTTTTATATAAACGTTGACACCCTGTTTTAACCCTGCTGGGGTTGAATTTCGAAATATTCGTTCTTAGTGGGTGCTTACATCATAAAAGGAAGGCACCTACGAAATTTCACGTTTCTAGGTCCAGGGGTTTGAGCTGTACGTTGATATATGAGTGAGTGAGTGGTTAAGGACAAACTCTTTTATAGATATAGATTTTAGTGTTTAAACCAATTTCTAAAGAATGTACATTTTTAATCATTGTTGATGCATTAATTCATTTACTCTAATGATCTGTCACTGGCTTTAACAGAGATAGGGAAGTATACACGTTACGCTAGTCAAACGTTCTTGTTTTAGTTTATAACAATACGGGCACCGTTTATTGTCTGTCGCAGTTCTACCACATAAAAAAACACAACGTTGAAACAAAAGCCTTACCAACCTGGTATTACGTTTTTAACTTGATCATAGACAGCTCAGGACGACATGGTGGCCTACTTTATCAGATTTTGTTATTGTTACTTCTTTCTGTTGAAGAGTAGACAGTAATAATTGCATTTATTTTAAATTTTAAGATAAATAAAACGGGCAAATGCGTGTTGGGAACGCACATGATAGAGTTCCGTTTTCATTCTCACTACGATTTATAAAAAAAGAGTTATTTCAAAAATTTTCGTGGCTGAAGGGTTAAAATCAAAAAATCATTTCACTTTTATTATTGCATTTTAGGAGACCTATCAAATGACATCCCACTTAATGCTGCAATGAGGTAAATGAAAAAAAATGCGAGTTCACTATTCAGTCTATGAAAGGAAGATCCAAAATATTTTTGACCATGTTCGTTATAACTTTCAGTGAAAGTACTAATTAAAAGCTACATTCAAAATTTTTTTCAGATTTTTTGAATCGATAGTTTAGAAAATAGACTGGGACGCTCTGACAACGACATTAAAAAGCAAATATATCGTAATGAAGGGTTAAAATCAAAAAGTTATTTTCATTTTTTATTTAAATTTTATAAGACCTATCAAATGACACCCCACTCAATGGGGTAAGTGGGAAAAAAATGTGAGTTCACTTTTCAGTCCATAGAAAGGGGATCCAAAATATTTTTGACAATGTTCGTTATAATTTTCTGTGAAAGTACTAATTAAAAGCTACATTCTGGAATTTTTCCAGATTTTTTTGTTATTATAATGACTTTGGAGAGCAAATACATCGTGATTGAAGGGTTAAAAACAAAATGTTCTGATACATTTTTTGTTGCATTTTAGGAGACCTTTCTAACGACATCCCACTTTTATGTAAGGGGGTCTATTTTTTTTTTAAATCTTACCATTTCTGTTTTTGGGTTATCTTATTATGTCAAATTTTTTTCAAAACGAACGGACGGACATGGAGAAACTAAACGGGGCTCTAGTTTTCTATGAAACCCTAAAAAGTAGTTTAATTGAATAAATCTTTTTCAATGATTTTTTCTGAATGAATTTTATTTTACGTCATGATGCATTTATTCTACATAAATATCATTTTTATTTTTTCTTCATCTGAAAGCTTTCGTGGCCGTTGATTTGGTTTTGTATTTTGATATATCAGTTAAAACATTAACTAATAAATAAACTGCATCCTGCATCCGTATTATTTCCTCTATAATAAGATTAATAAGTGTGTATATATTTCTGAAGATTCTGATATAAAATAATCTTAATATATATAAATTACGTGTCACATGTTCCTCCGCGATGGACTCCTAAACTACTTAACCGATTTTAATCAAATTTGTACACCGTGTGCAGTTTGATCCAACTTGAAATATAGGATAGCTTACATTTCAATTTATGATCGCAATATTATTTTATTGCAAATTATTTGTCTTTATCTGTTAGTTCCAAACGATTCTAACAGATGGTGACATCTGTTGACTGGATTGAGTAAATATTCAATAGATGGCGCTATGTCAAACTTCCAAACATTTCATATAACCTACAATTAAAGTATAGGTTAACCACAGCAACGCGTGGCCGAGTCAGCTAGTATAATATAAAAATGTCTATCTAAACTCAATAACTCCAAACGGACAACGTTTTGACAAACTACCTATAAACTGCGTCTCGCTATATCATACGCCGATTGATTTGATTTTTATTATCTATGGAGAAAGAAAAATAACATGTTTATACAGCCGTGATCCAGTACTACTTTATATGGTATCGGATATTATTTATTGATTGCTACGTTTTTATTTATTTTTATAAATTACGGTACTTTTTATCCCTTTGAGATCAAACGCATTGACTGAACAGAAAATTGAAAGAAGGTTTAATGAAAAACTGAAATGTAAGATGGTATATTTAAGTTGGTAAATAAATCATGGAATATTTTTTTAACTATTTCTATTGACTTATTTATAACCAAGCCTAATTTTAATATAATATTTTTAAACTATTTTTTTATACGTTAATATGATTAATATGATATAATATTGTGAAGCCTGTATTAAAATAATGGAGAAAATTAAATAAGATTTGTATAAATTATAAATTTAATGAACTGTTGAAACTTTAGATCAAATCTACAATATTTGATATCAATTGATTTTTCCGACCCACATTTCACAGTTTTATATGTGACCCTCTACTGAAAAAATGTTTATGACCCCTGAATAATCAACCAGATATATGTATTATTAAGAACCAATAATAATCATATATATTCATAAAAATAAATATTTTAAAAATTACTATCAAAATCAATTACGTGGTCCAGAGAATACGTATAAAATGTATCACTCGAAAAAAGAAAGTGGAGGGTAGAAGAGAAATAGAGTAAATGTGTCCTTTCTTTACGATCCATTCGAATGAAGTTTATGGCTTCATTTATAGGCCATCCTAATTTTTCTGTGTGTCGATAAATGTTATTACTTATAAAACACTTTACACGCATATAACTTTGATTAAAAATTCCCTCTATACGATTCTTTTGGTCAATGACATTCTGACTGCTTCCTAAAAAATAACGTTAAACAGTCACAATGCGATCTAGAAAATTGATTTAAACAATGTTTATGGACCAACTACCTTAAATAAAAGCTTTTAAAAAATATATAAATCAAATTAATGATGTTTTCTTATAATTTAAGTAGATTCTTGGATATTCTCAATTTTAATGCGGAAAAAGTTGTTGTACTTTAGATCATTTGATGATTTGAAACTCTAGTAGATGTCTTGTGCTTAATTTAAGGTCACAGACGAGTATATTATATTCTGAAAAATAGTATTTCAATACATTATTTAAAACAAAATTTACTCATTTTCGTTGAATTTTGTTTGCTGAACGTGATTTAAAAAACGGCGATGATAAAGTTCCAAGCCCTGCAAAAAAATGTGGAATGTTTTATCCAATTTATTTTTCTTTTTAAATAACTATATTCATAACAAAACTGCTCTATTTTTTTGTTACTCGTAACTCAAAATAATATTTAACAATTTATTACAATGGATAGTTTAAAATCGACTATTTTGAATTCCTCTAATTGTAAGAGGCAATAATAATTAGATTAATTATTAAAACGGCCTAGATAGATCCATTATTGCGTAACTATGTCATAAATATTCATTACAAAGCAAATATTTGTAGAGGAATTTTTCCTAGAAATTGATATAAAAGCATTTATAACGTTTGTGTACATGCAGTTAAATTGTTTAGTTTGTTTCGTAGAACGTTTAAAATGTTCTGTTGATTTTCGTTTGATGTAAGATATACATATACAATATAATAAATTAATTTATATATTTATTTTCCCAGATCTGTCTGTCTATTAATACATAAGTATGTACAATTCTACTTAAGAGAGTTTGTTTAACATAAATTTCATTTAGGGTAAAACTAGGTAATACGCCCCACTTTTTTTTAAACCATAATAAAAAAAATTCATTAAATGTATATTTGAAAACTCTTTATTAAAAATTAAACTTTCAATTCATACTTTCAATTGTTTAAAAAATATGGCGACTTGTTATCAAATTTTAGAGTTTTACTCAAAGTGCTCTAATTTCGTTAAATATTTATGGAATTTTATTATTATTTTAAATTTAGAAAGTAGAAATAATGAACTTTGTAAAGATGTATGATTATTTGAGATTTTTATAGTTTAAAGTGTCATACTCGACATACCAAAAATTGAAAAGTTCAATTAGGGATAATTCAAAAATTTTAAATACAATGGTATATCAATTAGTACTTTTTCTTAAAGAAGATATATAAATAAACAGTTTTTGATAAAAAAAAATTAAAATTAAAAATTTTAATTTTCAGTTTTCAATTTTTAAATTATAATTTTAAATTTTAAATTTTCTTAACAAAAGTTGTTTATTTACATATCCTTTTTAAGAAAAAGTACTAATTGATATACCGTTGTATTTGAAAATTTCGAATTATCCCTAGTTAAACTTTTCAATTTTTGATATATCGCGTATGACACTTTAAACTATCAAAATCACAAATAGTCATACGTCTTTACAAAGTTCATTATTTCTACTTTCTAAATTTAAAATAATAATAAAATTCCATAAATATTTAACGAAATTAGAGCACTTTGAGTAAAACTCTAAAATTTGATAACAAGTCGCCATATTTTTTAAACAATTGAAAGTATGAAAATTTTTGTTTTACGAAAGTTTCTTCTTTTTTCATTATCTTTACAAATATGTACTTTTTGATATACCATTCCATTTGATTTTACTGAGAAACGGGTATGTACCCCTCAAACTACCCCCCAAGGAGCGGTTTTAGGAGGTTGAAAATATTTTCCTGAAATTCTTTGGGGTCAATATATATAATAAATTTTTTATCCTAAAACTCTATCTTCAATAGTTTGGGCGTAAACAATGCCTGACGCACTATTGGAGGACCTTGTATAAAGCATATTTATACCATTTTAGCTATTTTATTATCATTATTAATTGAAATAGAATTTTTTTGTGAATTCCGGTAATTCCGGTTCCGGCCGGAATCGAAAATTCCAGTTCCGGTACAGCCCTAGTTTTTCAACTTTTTTTTCAACATCCGCCATTTTTTATTTTTTTTGCTATTTTTGGCAAATTGTGGTAAATTGTCACAAAGGGGCCTTTCTTTTAAAGATGCCTTTTTTTCAAATTCATCTATCCTGAGATTAACTGTCCGCCGTGGGACACCATTTTTTTGAGGCCTCGACTGGATAGTTGTTAAAAAAAATCAAGTATATTTGTATTCTATAAGCTTCAAATAAAAGTTAAAAAAAAAACATTGTAATATCTTATACAGGGCCTGAAAAAAAAATATTGAAAATGTATTTTTTAGCTTTCCAAGGTGGTCAAGTACCTTAATATAATTTGACTTGTTTTATTTAATATTTGTTATAGTTATTATTAATGTTTGGGATTCATGTAAAGAGACATTTGTTGAATGGGAAAAATATTACGACAGTTAATGATCAGCATTTCATCTTTAATTACAGAACAGAGATATGTTATAAAACATATGTACGTACATACACACTCAAATACAAATATAGTGGGTACGATGAAAAGAAAAATATATAAAGCAGTAAAACACAAGTTTATCCTAGCAGTTTCTTCTGTCCTGGCCTTAATATCATATTATATAAGAGTAGGGCGGTGTTATGTATTTATAGTTGGGTATATAATGTACTTGTATATAACAGTCTACATTCAATATAAATGATGAATGAAACAAGTGCATGTTATGTACTTTTCAAGGGTTTGATTAATAGTTTTTAATAAAAATATATTTCTATAAGTTGTTATATTGGTAGAAAGAATATTTCAGTATTACTATATTTTGACATGCTGCTAAAATTTTTATACAGGATGAATTAGGAATTGCGGGCCAAACTTTTACAGTTAACCGAAGATATCATTTTAAATTAAAAAATATAGGAACATGTAACGAAAAGAGCTAATGTCTGACAAAGATAATGTCCCAAATTATTTTATTAATTATTAATTTTAATAATTTTATTTAATATATTAAATCATAAAAGAAAAAATATATAATTTTATTTTTTACTATGAATATTTCTTTTCACGTTGACATGTACAGCTCTCTTTATTTTTTATTTACAATTTATTAATAAAATATAAACAAATTCCTATTTTCTATATACTATGTTATGATTTAAAATATTGAAGCTGAAAATAATAAAATAGAATAAAAGGAATAAGTACTATTATTACCCAGCACCTACACCATTTCACAATTTTTAATACATATTTAAAATATAAAAAATTATATTACTATTGCATAGTATTACTATTTTCACTAAATATTATGAAGATTTTTATCTACATAATATTATTATTTAACTTAAAATAAAACTTATTCTTAGAAATTTGAAAATCAATTTTAAATTTTATACTTTTATAAAATATCAGAAATACACATAACAATTAATAAGAATTAAAATTAAGGAAAAAAATTGGTGAAAAAATATGAATACATGTTTGTAATTGTTATTTAGTGTAGTACACTGTCATCAATTTATAGTATATGACATTACAAAGAAAGTAATTTACACTACCATAAATACATTTATTAGTGTATCACAGCTCCACAAAAAATCGAACTTTTGTTTGCACGGACCTGACCCACTGTACTATATGTATTCTAGCATGCTGAAACCGAATTCGGAGTCCAAATTACCTCATCACATCAGGTTTTTTTTCCCTAACCTCAAAAAATAGACTAAAAGTCATAAAATTCAAAACCCCATAATCATATATACCATCAACCCCAAAACCTTAAAATCCCATAGCCCTAAAAACTATAACCATTAACCCTACAACCCCATAACCCAAAAAAACCATAACCCAGTGAAAAAGAGACTTATTTATTTTCAAGCTGTGAAAATAAATGTTTGCAACAGTTTGAACGCGCATAAGTTTCTTTTTCACTGTGTTATTGGATTTTAAGGTTTTGGAGTTGTGGGGTTGATGGTATATATGATTATGGGGTTTTGAATTTTATGACATTTAACCTATTTTTTGAGGTTAGGAAAAAACCTAACGTGATGGGGTAATTTGGACTCCGGATTCGGTTTCAACATGCTCGAATATATTTTCACACTATTAGATCCGAAAGGATAGATTAAGGGGTTACATACAGTTCGAATTTTCAAAAAAATTAATTTTTTTTATTTCATTTTCGTAATGTACATATATTTAAGTACACACACAGAAAATTTCAAGTCAATCCGGCGATTATATTCTAAGTTACACGCATATTTGTAAATACGTCTCAGAACGTTTGAATGTAGGAGGTTGATGCGGCAGCGTGTTTTTCTCAAATCTGTGTTTTTAGAGTCGGTGACCACTATTCCTCGGAAACGGTTGAACCGATCAATCTCAAATTTTAACACAAGTTTCTTAAGAATTTTTTTTAGTAATTAATCGAAGGTTTTTTCTCACCGATAAATATTATTTTTTTATAAACAATTTAAGGTCAAAATTTATGTCGAAAATCGATTTTTTTTGAGAAGCCGCTATGTCAAAAAAATTTAATTTGCTTATTCTTTCGATTAAGTACAAGAAAGAAATCCGTTTAGGTTTTTTATTTTAAAAGATGCAGTTTTCGAAATTATTATTTTTACAAATAAAAAATGTTAAAATACAATTAAAAGTTACCATAATATGTGTTCAAATTTTTACATTAATAAATTATAAAAGTCTTCTCTTAAAAAAATTCTTGAAAAAACCCTTTTTTGGCCTTCTGACTGTATGTAACCCCTTAAGAGAAAATTTTTAAATCGCAGACTAAATATTTTTAATTTTGTCTATACTCATAAATGAAACTTAAAAATATAACTCAAATTAAAACGTAACTTGATAAAATAGTACAGCAGTCATTTACAATTTTCAATCTCTAAATCTGTACACAATTTTGCACAATTATTCAGATAATTAGTTAATTTTAACCCCATCATCTAAATGAACTTCGACTAGGTCAATTCAAAACAAATTTTCCGCTGTCACGTCTCTTGTAATGGCTTTTGATTCATGGAGAGCCCACCTGTTGCTGACTTCACGTCATTGTCGTGTTCGCATGTTCCTCGGCTATATTCATGATGATTGTCATTAATAAAGTTTTGACGAATAATAATGTACTAGTTTTGTGGTGTTTTTTATTTAATTTATTGCACTCTTGTGAGTTTTGCAAATGAAGTATGACGGTTTTGGGAGCGGTTAGATGTAGAGAATTCTGCATGTTTTTAGAAAATAAACTGCCTTGGCAGGCACGGGACTTTTTTATACATCATGACACCGAAGTATTAATATGTGATTACTTTTATAATTTAATATTTGATTTTAAAAATTTTTACTTGCAAAATGATTTTCAGTGAATGAAATTGATACATTTTATTTAATATTGACATTAAAATATTAAATGAAATCAATTAAGATTAGTGATTATTGTATTAACTAGGTATTTATTTTACTAGATTTCAATTTTGACACTTCCAAATATAAATGACAAAATTTTCATAGATAACTAGATTTTTTGTATTATTCAAATCAATTTTAAATTAAAACCATTAAAACTAAAATTATTATTTTTTTTGGTTAATTCATAAGATACAAAAAAAATAGAACATAAATTATAGAAAATAATATTCTCTACAACTTGTATCTCAAACATGTTTTTTTCTAATACCTATAACTGTAAAAACAATTTGGGGGGGGGGGGGGGGGAGATAGATAGAACATAAATTATAGATAAATACCCTCTACAACTTTGATCTAAACATTTTTTTTCTAATGTGCACTGTTTATACATCATGACACCGAGTATTAATATGTGATTACTTTTATAATTTAATATTTGATTTTAAAATTTTTTACTTACAAAATGATTTTCAATGAATGAAATTGATACATTGTATTAAATATTGACATTAAATATTAAATGAAATCAATTAAGATTAGTGATTATTGTATTAACAACTATTTATTTTGCTAGATTTCAATTTTGACACTTCTAATAATAAATGCCAAAATTTTCATAGATAACTAGATTTTTTGTATTATTCAAATCATTTTTAAATTAAAGCCATTAAAACTAAAATTATTCTTTTTTTTGGTTAATTCATAAGATACAAAAAAAAGAATAGAACATAAATTATAGAAAATAATATTCTCTACAACTTGTATCTCAAACATTTTTTCTAATACCTACCGTTTAAAAAATAAATCGAAAAAATTAATTTTTTTTAGAAAATCAATTATTTCCTAAAAATAAATTTTGGGGGGGAAAATGGATAGAACATAAATTATAGATAAATACCCTCTACAACTTTGATCTAAAACATTTTTTTCTAATGTGCACCGTTTCAAAAATAATTCAAAAATAATTCGAAAAATAATTATACTTCCGTTTCCGGTTTAGTGATGGTTTCCAAAAATAGGAGGTGCACATCTAGAGCATACAAGAACCTTAAGTTTAAAATTTCATGTTCGTAAGTATTACAGTTTAGGCTGTAGAGCGTTCACAGACACACAGACAGACAGACAGACAGACACACAGACACACACACAGACGTCATTGAGTTAATGGTGGTATATGATTCAGGGACCCTCAAAACGTGTAATTCCGTTAAAATCTCGAGTTCGATTTTTTTCGTGATCACTATACTTTATTTATACATTACATTTCATGTATGTATAAAAAAGTAAAAATATGTGTTCATGTTTTTTTTTTACAAAAATAGTTTATGTTAGGTATTTACTTTTTCCCATTTTTTTGTCAATTAATTTACAAGCTGTGACTTAAAAGATTGACGGTTCTGTATAAAAAAAAGGATTGTGTGGTTTTATGAAACCACGGTAAAAGTGAAAACTTTTTTTCACATTATAGACATTTAACTAAAAATTTTCGGAATAATAAATTCAAGCACTCAAAATTGAAATAAATCCATAAACAACAACATGCACCAGCAAAAAGTTCTAATAATTCTAATAAATTCTATATAACAACCAAACAATTTCTGTCTCTTTCATCTGACACGGCTCTTTTTTCGAGTCAGATGCACTGTCCATTTCTTTATGTCTATGGCTCTGACGTATTTACCCCTACTCCGCGGCCGAGCGACATGCAACACACAGACGAAAAATTTTGAGACGATGTAATAAAAGTCTTCAGGCTTCCGCGGTGATCTTGAAATGGATCTTGGCTTCTGGGTGTAAGCCGCGTCGATTTGGTCATTTTACTGGCCAACGTTTCGTCACACATTGCAGTGGACATCTTCAGGGCTCTTGTTACAGTGCAACCGGAGGTGAGCGTCCGTGGATCTTAAGTACCAGTGCGGGCAGAGAGCGCATCACGGACACGCGTCGTAAACTCGACCAAATCAACAAAGAGTTATATAACCTGCACTTGAAGTTGAGTAATACTTTGACGACAACACACTTTGACAAAATAGACGACATCACACACAAACAAACCGACAAAACCGCACACACTATAACACAAAAACACATACAGAAATACGACAGACTTCACAAAACACAGAAACCCAGACCACCGACCAGTTCCGCTCACACGGTTGTCAACCTATCGAGCAAACCCCTCCCCCAGGACGCCACAGACATTTTGGCAAAAGGGCCTAACTACGCTATCGCTCCGAAGAGGATTCCCACGGAGGAGATCGTGTGTAGTGTGGAATCAGCATTAAGTAAGGTCCCCCGGGACGTGGCGGAGAATATCCGCCATGAAACAAGTAGGATCCTGAAAAATGCGAAACCTCCTAAACCCAACATTACACGAGGCGAAAGGGAAGCCCTTAAAAACCTTAAGAACGACGAGGATATTATTATTCTCGCCGCAGACAAAGGTAACGCCACTGTGGTCCTCGACACTTCCGACTATCATAAGAAAATGGACGCATTACTCGCCGACGAGACGACGTACAAGAAATTAAAACGCAACCCCACCACCAAAACCGAGACTCATATCAAATCTTTGATTAAGTCCTCCAGCACCATCCCCGTCGCCACCCAGAAAACCATCCTCCCCCAGGACTCTCGGGTTCCACGGATTTACGGGTTACCGAAAATCCACAAACCCAACACCCCCCTCCGCCCAATTGTCAGCGCTATAGGTTCACCCACCTATAAGTTGGCCAAATTTTTGTCAAACACGCTACAACCCTTTGTGGGCAAGTCCCCACACCACATCAGGAACTCGTCACATTTCGTGTCGATCCTAGAAACTCTCAAAACTAACCCAGGTGACATTTTAGTGAGTTTTGACGTGGAATCTTTGTTCACCAAGGTGCCAGTCCAGGACACGATTAATATCATTAATCAAATCTTGGGCCCCCACGATCAGGCAGCCGACCTCCCAGACCTCATACAAGCGTGTCTTTCTTCGACATATTTCCTCTACCAAGGTGAATACTATGAACAAGTGTCAGGTACCGCCATGGGATCCCCTCTGTCTCCGGTTATTGCTAACATATTTATGGAGGCATTTGAAACCGAAACCCTAGAGCACACCCCGCTCAAACCGACATGTTGGTACAGATATGTCGACGATACTTTCGTCATCTGGCCTCATGGACGGGACACCCTCCCCTCTTTTCTCGACTCCCTGAACAGCCAGCACCCTAACATCCGTTTCACCATGGAAACAGAAGTTGAAGGCAAATTGCCCTTCCTAGATGTCCTGGTGGAACGCACCCCTGAAGATTCGTTAATACACAGTGTGTATCGCAAACCCACGCACACTAACCGCTACCTCAATGCGGCGTCACACCACCACCCCTCCCAGTTGCGTTCAGTAGTGAATTCTCTGGTCCACAGAGCGTTCTCTATTTCCCATCCGTCCAACCTCAAAAGTGAACTGGATAATGTCACCGCAGCTCTCAAGCTGAACGGTTACAGAACCCGGGACATCGCGGGGGCCATACAAGACAAAATTACCCCCAAGACTGACGAGCCGAAACCGGATCCTGAATACGTATCCACGGCCATACTTCCGTATGTACGCGGTACTACAGACCGTTTAGGCAAATTACTGAGAAGACACGACATAAAACCTATTTTCACGCCACCCAACAAAGTATCTCAGAAACTTAGGAACCCCAAGGACCACATACCACTACACACTGAAGGAGTGTACTCGATTCCTTGCAGCTGTGGGGTTGTGTATATCGGCCAAACCGGACGGACTATAGGGACACGGGTGCAAGAGCACGCTAGACAGACACGTCTAAAACAATTAGACAAGTCTGCGTTGGCAGAGCATGCGCATTCGCAGAACCACAGTATCCGTTTCGACGAGACCGAGGTCCTGGCGAGAACACCCAGATACTACCCCCGCATCATCCGAGAATCTATAGAGATTCTCAAAAATAACAACAACATCAACAGAGATGACGGCTACCAGCTGAGCAGCGCCTGGCGACACCTGTTCACAACACCACCCCCGTCCACAGAGTCTAGTGTACGGCACGAGGGAACAGGGTTCAGCGCGCACCAATCAGGTGCGTTCGAGCCCCCGCCCACCGCTGCCCGCACTGGTACTTAAGATCCACGGACGCTCACCTCCAGTTGCACTGTAACAAGAGCCCTGACGATGTCCACTGCAATGATTGACGAAACGTTGGCCAGGAAAATGACCAAATCGACGCGGCTTACACCCAGAAGCCAAGATCCGATGTAATAAAAGTTTCACTTTAAAAATAGTATACCTTCACTGCTTTACGAATGATACGTATTATGTACCTATCATGAAGAATAGAACCAAGAGATGACTCTCTGTATATCTGTTTATGTGTCAGAATATGATCCCCAATGCGGACTGTCTCTCGTGCATGGGTCTTGGACCCCTCTGTTCCTTTGACCAATCAAATTCATTCACCCCTCTTGCAGCCACGTGGGAATACTAGAGAGAGGAGTACTGCAAGAGGGGTGAATGAATTTGATTGGTCAAAGGAACAGAGGGAGGGGTCCAAGACTTATGCACGAAAGACAGCCTAGTCCCGTCGTCCATTTTTCGACATACCCCTCAACTCTACTGCATTCTCCTTAATACTTCATGGTACCTATATACAATATTTGAGGTTGATCTGTAGCTAATTCGGAAGTTATACTTCTTTAGGCGTGTTGAGGGTAAAAATTTAGTAAAGTAACTGAAATGAAATTTAGTAATGTAACGGAAATGAAAGGTTATGTAACGAGCGTTACGCGGTTGACCTAGGTTGGCATGGTATACTGATGACGTCATAACATCCATAGACATAATTAAAATTTTTACACATTAGGTACCACAGAATAAAAATACAGAAGCGACACTTCCTGTTAAAAAACTGACAACCGTTTTTACATACACTATGGATATTGTGACGACATAAGATTGGTCAAACAGTATCTGCCTTCTGATCTGATTGGTTGATTATTACATCATAATATTCAAATTTCATGATTTATAAATATGGACTTAGAAATAATATACAATTAAATTTTAACTTGATTAAATAGTAAAGTGAAATACTATGGCTAGGCCATAAAATGCACACCCCTTAAACATAAAAAAATGTATTAACTTATAATATCAAATAAATACGGTACAGGTACAATATAATTGGTGAAACTTAAAAGGATGTTTGAAAAAAAGATTGGAGGTAATTAATATTATATAAATATATAATATGAAGTTTATCACTCATTAAGATTTTTTAGAAAATCAACAATGAATCTTGATATCAATCGATTATTACCTTTTTTTATTTAAATTTAGGATGTATTGTAATAAAACAACAATCATTTTAATTTACAATTTTTATATAACATATTTTTTTTGTAAAATGTATAAAGTAAATAAATTAATTAATATCTAATAATAATTAAAAAGATAAATACATCCACATATTGCAGCGATAACAGCTGTGTTCACCTGATGTCTAGCATTTAAAATGAAACAACAATGTAACGTTTATAGGTTATATGACGTATATAATATATTTGTTTTAAAAATGCAAACTTACCAGATTTTATCTTCATTAAAAAGATTGATTGGCTTTGAATAAAATAATTAAAATACAGCACGTATCGATGTACAGTACATGTATTTATATATTAATTAACACAATATAATAATTATGGAATTTGAAGTGACATTTGAAGAAATAGCGCCTACTACTATTAATAAATTATAAATAGCAACTACTCTATTTGTAAAAAAATTTCTTGTCAAAATATGAATTTTTGTTTAAATAAACTGCAAATTTCGTTACTTCTAGTTATCCAATTTTGTTGAGTTTTAATAGGGTTCTATTCTGATAATAGATGAAGTGAATTCAAAAGGATTGGTGCAAATTTATTTCGAAATGTAGCCTGTAGTTCGGCGTTTTTATCAAAAAAGCGGGTTAAATCGACAAATTGAACTTTATTTATATTTTTATAACAGAAAATTAAAACCGATCGATATTAAACTAAGCAAAAATGGAGACTGTAATGTTTTCTATCAGAAAATGTAAAAATGTAAGTGAGATACTGAAG
Source organism: Sialis lutaria (assembly GCA_949319165.1). Taxonomy (NCBI): domain Eukaryota; kingdom Metazoa; phylum Arthropoda; class Insecta; order Megaloptera; family Sialidae; genus Sialis; species Sialis lutaria. The sequence goes on from OX439238.1 coordinate 24,113,148, forward strand.
AAATTTAAGATATAATACTCATTTTATCAATTTATATACGAAAAAAAATTTTAGGACGAGAGTAGAACACACTTCCAAGCAGAGCCTGCTTGGGGTGTGCAATAATGTTATGAATTATTAAATAAAATATTGATGTTCTTTATAAAATATGCAATATATTATTTTATTCATTTAATCAAGATAAAATTGAGATTATTCGTAGTCGTTTTTCAATCACGCCTAACGCGTGTACATAAGTACACACACTCAATGTTTTTTCTTTGTATTTTGTGTTCATTAATTAGAGAATGGTGGTTTTTTAACTTCAATTTTTTCCTATCCCCTTGCATATGGGTCAGTCCGCGGTGACGGTCATGACATTTCAACTCGGATTGGAGTTCATAATTTCTAAATAATACTAGTTAATAACATGGTTTTACCTTTTTTCTGTAGATCTTAATGCAATACTTGTATATTGAAAGAATAAAAAGTCTAGTTATTTTACAAAAAATTGTCAGCGTTCAAAGCTCTGTGATGGTTGTGACGCCAACTATTGCAAGTTTTGCAACCTCTATCAAAAAACCCGAAAATTTAGCGAAAATATTGAAGTAACTTTATAATAATCATACTTTAATATGTTACGAATAAATTATTTTTTAGTTATACAAGAGCATCAGGTAAATACGTAATCTATTTAACTGGTTATTACCCAATAAACATTGTGACGGTTAGGACAGAAAATTGTGACGGTCGTGACACGTACAATAAGAGTACTATTTGTGTGTTTAATTGCTTATTGATATTATGAACTAATACTTATAACAATTATTTATCAAATACATCAATAGACTCATTATAATAAATGCAGTCACCCTTAGTCATTATTGTTGGTGAGGGTAATTTTTTTTAATTCGGTTACACGTTTGATATGTAATTGTCAAAGACTTTTAATAGTTTGCCACGAGCGTCACTTATTGTCAAGTAAGTTATTGCGATTTCATGCACATTTGTCTTTTTCGAAAAAAAATTTTAATTTTTTGTAATATTTTGAAAATTAATTAAATTTTTTTTTATTTTCTTTTCGTTTATGAAAATTGATGTTAAATAGTCTGTTCATTTTATATTTTCGTAAAATATTTTTTTAACTATCTGGTATCGATTACCGCGGACTGACCCATATGTTCGTAATATTTTGGCGACTATACACCTTCCTCTTCCTTACACGTCAGAACTTTAACATTTTGGACCTACTTATTTTCTCCACATAAGGAATTGAAAGCTTTTACAGCCCAGAATCCTTACGTAGTTAATGGACACTCCCTTATTACTTTGTCATTAGCCTTAAATTTAAAATATATGTCAGATTATGATAGCGGTAAACAAGCGCAAACGTTTCCTTTGTATTGGGAGAATATTACGTCTTTGTATGCATACATTTCTTTCTCTAAGTTCTCTGTAGAGATTTAATTTGATTTACCATTGTGATTATTTTAACAATTGAATTTAAATTAATTAAGAAGGTATGTATGTAGTTTGTTATGTAATGCAGATTTCAGCAATTAAAAGTATTCGTTATATAATTAATGTGTGTTTTTTTGTAAAGATTTCTGTTTTTATTATTTTTGTATTTTTTGTTTTTTAATCAAAATCCTTTGAGGATATTTAAATTTAAGCTGATTGCATAATGTCAATTATTTTTAGGGATACAATTTAATTTAATTATTGTTATAAAACTCTCGCAATCTATATCTATAAAAGAGTTTGTCCTTAACCACTCACTCACTCACTCATATATCAACATGCAGCCCAAACCCCTGGATCTAGAAACGTGAAATTTCGTAGGTGGCTTCCTTTTATGATGTAAGCACCCACTAAGAAAGGATTTTTCGAAATTCAACCCCTACAGGGTTAAAACAGGCTGTCAAAGTTTATATAAAATTTTTTTTTTCGCATTTAATTGAAACTTATCGAAAATACTCTGCATTTCCCAAAATTTAATCCCTAAGGTGTTAGGGGGGTTGAAAAATTTACAAAATATTTTTCTTTGTATTCACCGAATGAAACATGGCACAAGTAGGTACTCTACAAGACAAATATCAGTTACAAAAATTCAATCCCTATGGAATGGGGGGGGGGTAAAATTTTGATATATTTATCTTCATAATTGTTAATGATTTTAAAGTAAATTCGGACAAATAAATATTCAATTAAAAATGAAAGATCGATATTCAAGCCCTATTAGCATGGGACGGGGACGAGGATGAATTTAGATACGTTTATCTCCATACCTGTGCTTTACTTATAAAGATAAATTCGGGCAAAATAATCTGCAATGAAAAAATTCGATATTCAACCCCTAATGGCGAGGGTAGACAGGGTGTTAGATTTTACAATTTTTAACTAAGATCCGAGATATTTACGTTTTTTATAGGTAATGAATAAAAATCAATTAAAAAAAATTAATATGTCATCCTCTATCACGTATGGAGGGTTCTAATTAGTTTCGAAGTTTACGCGAGCGAAGACGCGGGATTCCGCTAGTAATGGTATAAAAGTATATTTTTTTAAGAATTCAAATAAATGAAATTTTAGATTTAATTCTGATTACAATTTGCGTATATAAAAAAAGATCCAGAAAGAATTTATCCTACGACAGGATTAATAAACAAAAACCTCGTATAATATCATCTCACTCTTGGGTTTATTAAATATGGTTTATTGTAGGTTTTAAAATGTAGTTGATAAAAATTTAAATATTATTACCTATCGTTTGAATCCAGAATCATACCTCTGACTGATTAGTCCCGGTGACTTCCCAGTCTTTCCAATCATCCATGTCTAGTTTGTTTTAAATACATGAAATTATATTATTGAAATTAAATATGTATATGAAAATGATAAATATCTATCATTCTCAGCATCCGTATAAAATATATTGTTTAATGTATCGTAAAATTCAAGAAAGACGAAATATGGAATGTTCATTAAAGCAGTTTGCTTTTTTTTCATTAAACCAAGTTTCCAAGAATGGTAAATAATTAATTGATTTTCTCTTAAATATGACATTCTAAAGCAATCACTGTCATGAAAAAATAATTAATAAACAAGAATTAATTAATTAATTATACCATTTTAAATGTAGTCATAAATGCCAAATTATCTGTATTCCGTTTCTTATGATTCCACAATTCGAAACGCAAAATAAATATGATCATCAAATTATACTCACTCGTTATAAATTAAATAACAGTTTCTTGACATCCTTTTGTTTCTTGTATGAATTATTCTGAAACTAAAACGATTAATATCGTAAAATAAACAATCGCTGTTTATATAAAAAGACAAATAATGTCGAAGATGAGAAATAGTAACTAAAATATATTAAATTATAAGATATAGAGAAATTAATGAATGCCCTACATTTTTAAAATACATAAGTAAATCTAATACTGAATTTACCGCAGAAAAAAGTATCGAATATAAATATTTTTACATACATACAGGTTGTCCCAGGACTGTGTCAAAGCTCAATATTTCATTTATCATAAGAATTGAAATAAAACTTTAAATGCAAAAGTTGTCAGGCTAGAGGAGCGGCATAGTTTGAAAATAGTTACATTTATACAGAGTGTCCCATAATTGCGTTACAAATCAAAGTTATGTTTTTTTAAATACAAACTACTTATATATTTTTATTTGATAATCTAAAAGCATTCATTTTTCTGAGTATATTGATGTAGGTATCATGTATGGGATTACAGAGGGGTTTACAAATTATGACCAATTTTGTAAGGGAATAGGAATATTTTTAACACCTTGTAATTTCCTAATTACAACAAAAAAAATTTGTTCTCTGCTGAAAGTAGTTTTGGTATATTCTCTACTAGCGGCATCCCGCGGCTTCGCTCGGGTAAACTTCAAAACTAATTAGAACCCTCCATACGTGATAGGGGATGACATATTACATTTTTTATAGTAAAAGTATTTACCTTTGTAGTGATCGCGTATCACAGCTGACTATTTATAAGTATTTAACTTTATAAGTAAAGCATGTATGCAGATAAATATATCTAAATCCATCCTCGTCCCCGTCCCATGCTATTAGGGCTTGAATATCAAACTTTCATTTTTAACTGAATATTAATTTGTCCAAATTTACTTTAATATCATGAATAATTATGAAGATATATATATCAAAATTTTACCCCCCGCACCATTCCCATAGGGATTGAATTTTCGTAACTGCTATTTGTCTTGTAGAGTACCTACATTTGCCACGTTTCATTCGTTGAATACAAAAAAAATATTTTATAAATTTTTTCCACCCCCCTAACACCTTAAGGGTTAAATTTTGGGAAATGCTGAAATTCTTGTTTCATTATTTATATTGTACGTTCGATAAGTTTCAATTAAATGCGAACAAAACAAATATGCTTTTATATAAACTTTGACACCCTGTTTTAACCCCGTAGGGGTTGAATTTCGAAAAATCCCTTCTTAGTGGGTGCTTACATCATAAAAGGAAAGCAACTACGAAATTTCACGTTTCTAGGTCCAGGGGTTTGGGCTGTACGTTGATATATGAGTGAGTGAGTGAGTGAATGAGTGAGTGGTTAAGGACAAACTCTTTTATAGATATAGATTATTGCGATATTACGTTAAACATTTTAAAAATTGTATTATTTGTACAGGCTGTATCAAAACTCTGAACCTATTTTTTTTTTAATATTTTCAAATGGAACACCCTATATATTTTTACATTTTCGAATTGCCTGTTCAATTTTCAACACATTTTACAAAGCATGTTCTATACCTAAATCCAGCCGTTAAAGAGTTATTTATTTTATTTTAAAATCTTCAGATGTTTTATAAAAACAATACAACTTTATTATAATCAATAAAACAGCTCGCTTAAAAATAACTTAACAAACTAATAGAACTTACAAACTTTAACAACATAAAAATTTAATTATTTTATGGAATATAATAAAGTTGTATTGTTTTTTAAAAAATCTTAAGATTTTAATATAAAATTAATAACTTATTAACGGCTGGATTTAGGTATAGAACATGGTTTGTTAAATGTGTTGAGAATTGAACAAGCAATTCGAAAATGTAAAAATATATAGGATGTTCTATTTGAAAATTTTGAAAAAAGTAGGTTCGGTGTTTTGATACACCCTGTACAAATAATACAATTTTGTAAATGTTTGACATAATATCGCAATAATAGATAATATGGCAAAACTACTTCAAACAGAAAACAATTTTTTTTGTTGTAATTAAAAAATTACAAGGTGTTGAAAATGTTCCTATTTTCTTACAAAATTGGTCATAATTTGTAAACCCCTCTCTCTGTATAATCTCATACATGATACATCAAAATACTCAGAAAACTGAATGCTTTTAGATTATGAAATAAAAATATATAGTTTGTATTTAAAAAAACATAACTTTGATTTGTAACGCAGTTACAGGACACTCTGTATAAATGTAACTATTTTCAAATTATGCCGCTCCTCTACCCTAACAACTTTTGCTTTTAAAGTTTTCTTCAATTCTTATAACAAATGAAATATTGAGCTTTGACACAGTCCTGGGACACCCTGTATATAATTATACAATAATTATATATGTATATACAAGACATACATATAGGTGTATTAAACAAAAAATTAACTTAACAGTTATTTCATTCCTTTTATTTTTAATAAAAATACGTAAATACGTACCTACTTATAAAAATTGATTCTATAAATATATATTTATAAACAGAACATAAAAATAAAACATATCGGAAAAATGTATTATTAGATAAAATTAAAAGAAATAATGTGACCAAGAATTAGGACATTTCAACATGAGGATTACGTCATCCTTGCTCTGCAACAGATTAATTTGTACCGAGAAAACTTAACGTCTCCCTCTGTAAGCTGTCTACGTGACACTACGTGTACCTACTTATTTCTGCGCATTGAGCTGCTTGTCATTTCACTCCACTATGTTTGTTTACAAGTAGTGATTTAAATACAAATAAACAGATAACTGATTATTCTAATACTCTATTTAACTAACGAACATGTACTAATTGTATTATACTTCCTATATTCTGGAATAGTTATCGCATTTATAAAATCTATAAGATGAACATATGACAATCAGTGAAAATATAAATTTTACTGAAATAATTTTTTATTTTCACTTTATTTAACTGTCGGTATCTATATTATTCAACACTATGGGGGAACCAGACCTCCCTAGCCCCTTCCCTACACTGAAAAAATCTAATGTTAATTTTTAACATAAAAAGATGTTAACGGGAGGACGAAATTTCATTCTGTGAAAAATTAATCGGTAACGTAGTATTATTTCATACCAACAGTATCAAAAATTACTGTACCGTATGTGAAAAGATAATAAATGCACTGCTATATTTTATTATTTATTTATATATATTTATTTATTTATAATTATAAAACTTAAATAATTATTTTAACAAGTTATTAATAGTCAGATGAAAAAATTTCATTAACATTTTTATTTATTTACGATGCGTAGGAATGTGAAAAAAATAAAAAAATTGATGAAAAAAATTTGATCGAAGAAATTTTTAATACCCGACATGGTAAAATTTAAAAGAACGTCTACTACAATTCAATATATTGTATAGCAGGTTCTATGACGGCGATAGGCCAGATATGAAAAGTAATATAGTAATTATAGAGAATGTACATGAAATTTTCATATGCAAGAAATTAAATTAAAGAATAGCGTATATTACTTTTTCAGAGTAAATAAATTTTAATAGGTACTATGTTAAAATTTACCAGTATTTCATTGTAATTTTTTATTTACTTTATTTTAAATTCTACCGACTTTTCTGTTAATTTTTTTTTCAGAAGTTGATTCTGTCCTCAGGTTCACGGCATTTTCTGTTAATTTTTAAAAGAATATTCTCTCCTTGTAATAAAACATTATTTTTAACCACCCCCAATTTGCCAATAGGTCACTGTATTGAACAAAACTAACTATTTACAAGATCCCAACTGAAAACTTATAAAATATCACCATTTGAGATTGAAAGAATTCAACTGATTCAAGTTTATTTCTATAAATAAAATCAGTAGGTATCTCAATATTCGACACAATTGAGTGAGAAATATTTTACACAGATGTCTCGTTTTTTCGAATCTGTTGTGCTCTTACCGTTATCTTACAAATGACTTTCTTTGTCGCTGACAAGAAGACACCATTGTACTGTTGTTTAACACAATAACATACTTTTATAGTCGAAGAATTTATTTTAAACGAATTTAGGTACCTTTTGTTTTTTTATTTTATTAGGTTGTCTCTTACTTATTTGATAACTGAAATTTGTTTGATACGGTTTTCGTAAATTTCAATGGAATAAAGTGATTGACCTATTTCAGAAATCTTAACAACTTATTTCAAAATTTTCATTAAGAAATGTTTATTGTCATTTGAAAAATATTAATTTTTTTACTGATACAAAAAAATCAGTCCTGAAAATTGAATCTCAATCTTTTGATAATATTTTAAGAAATAACTAACAAATAAAATAACGCTGTACTGAAATGTTAATACAGTAGTAACCGGTTATAACGACATCGATATTAGGTCATAAAAGCGGTTAGTCGAAATAACCGGTAAAAATGCAATTATATGGGATTCGGTTGGACTTTTATTTTGAGTCGTTAAAACCGATACGTCGTATTAACCGATGTCGTTAACTATAACTGAATCGGCGAGTGAAAGAACGATATATCTCCAAAATGACCATTTTAAGAAAAACGAAAAAAACTGTTTTAAAGGAGAACTATGGGTTATTTGGTCTAATTATGTATTGTGACATTATAGAACTTATGTTAACCGATAATAATACGTACATAAATAAATTTAAAAAAAATTGCAAAAAAAGATATTTGAAAAAAATGACCGGCAGTTATACTGTTCTTTCACTCAATTAAAAAAAAAAATGCAAATTTTTTTTATTGCTTTATATTCGGCTTTATTATTTTATTTTGTATTATTTTACAAAAAAAATTATTTGTAATTTTTACTCAGAATCTTCATTTTTGACTTTCCAATGATTTCGTCAGAAAAGTAAGGTAAAAGAAATTGTAAAAAAAATTGAACTACCTCCCGTCGCATGTACGATGTTGGTCGATGTATTATTATTTTGCTATGTGATAGAGCTACGAATTTTAAACATTTTGCCTATCTCAGTTAAAATTGCCATTTTTGGCACTTGTATTGTTCTTTCACTCACCGATTCAACTGGTTTCTACTGTAAACAGTGCCTTCCAAAATTTCAGGGCCACCTAAATAACTTTTGAATAGTTTGAAATATAAGATTGAAATTTATATAGAGACAATGGGATCGCCAAATCTATTATTTAACCACAAAAACAACCACCTTCATATCACCGGGAGGCGGAGGGAGGGCGGGGGGGCTGGGGCAAAGAAATCGTTCGAAAAGGCTAACCGAAACAAAAACAACACGGGATCGCCGAGGTCTCTACGATTTTTTTTCGAAGAGTTATAATCATTTGAAAATTTCTACTGAGATTAGGTTAAATGCATTTTCATAAAACGGGCAAGTGCGTGTTGGACACGCACATGATAGGGTTCCGTAGTCATTCTCACTACGATTTATAAAAAGTATTTTTCAAAATTTTCGTGACTGAAGGGTTAAAATCAAAAAGTCATTTGACTTTTATTATTGCATTTTAGGAGACCTATCAAATGACACCCCACTCAATGGGGTAAATGAAAAAAATGTGAGTTCACTTTTCAATCTATGAAAAGGGGGTCCAAAATATTTTTGACAATGTTCGTTATAATTTTCAGTGAAAGTACTAATTAAAAGCTACATTCTGAATTTTTTTCAGATTTTTTGAATCGATAGTTTAAAAAATAGAGGGGGGGACGCTCTGACAGCGAACTTTAAAAGCAAATATATCGCGACTGAAGGGTTAAAATCAAAAAGTTATTTGACGTTTTTTATTGCATTTTACGAGACCTATTAAATAGGTACTCAATAGGGTACGTGGGGAAAAAAATGTAAGTTCAATTTTCAGTCTATGAAAGGGGGGGTCCAAAATATTCAATGTTCATTATAATTTTCAGTGAAAGTACTAATTAAAATCTACGTTCTGGAATTTTTTCAGATTTTTTTTAATTGATAGAGGGTGGGGGGGGCGCTTTTTTAATGACTTTGGAGATAAAATACATCGTGATAGAAGGGTTAAAATTAAAAAATTCTATTACATTTTTTGTTGCATTTTAGAAGACCTTTCTAACGACACCCCACTCAATGGTGTAGGTGAATTTTTTTTTTTAAAACACTTTTCATTTTATGAAAGGGGGGTCTAAAAAATTTTTATTTTCAAATATTTTATCATTTTTGTTTTTGGGTCATCAATCTACGACCGTATACCAAATTTCATCTTTTTATGACAAAATTTTTCAGGACGGACGGACGGACGGACGGACATGGAGAAACTATAAGGGTTCCTAGTTTTCTACGGAACCCTAAAAATGTGATAAAGTGAAAAAAACAGATTCTGTTGAAAAACTGACGTTTATCAATAAGCAGTGTCATCATTGTGTCGAAAAATTCCACTCTTCTGTATTTTTTTTCTGTACATTTTTGAAAATGAAAAAAAATCAGTTTTTCAAGTGGATTTGTTTTTTTCATTTTATAACATATTTGAAAATGGATTTAACCTAATCTCAATAGAAATGTTCTAATGGTCGTATCTCTTCGAAAAAAATCGTAGAAACCTCGGTGATCCCGCGTTGTTTTTGTTTCGGTTAACCATTTCGAACGAGCCCTCACTCAACCCCATGTGCCATTTAAGATTTCTTTGCTCCCCTCTCCCCCCGCCTCCCGGTGATATGAAGGTGGTTGCTTTTATAGATTTGGTGATGCCACTGTATCTCTATAAATTTCAATCTTATATTTCAAGCCATTCAAAAGATATTTAGGTGGCTCCGAACTTTTGGAAGGCACTGTATATTAAGAAATTCTAGTCAGTTTGAACATAAATAATTAAAAAAATATATTTTTCAGAAATGAGTTTAATATCATTTGAAAGTTTAAGTTTTAATTTTAATTTTTAATGGATTACGTGTTAATACTGAAAAATAAGTTAACATAAGGGTGCATGCGTACATCATAATGCCGAGTTTACATTTGCTGTTACACTCGGACGATTAGCAGCACGGTGATACTAGCGCTAGTACTTTTCTGTCTACATTAAAATATGATAAGCATGCTGTCTTGTTTGACGTTTATCAATTGCTTTTAACTTCAGTTCAAAATGTAACTACCGTGTACTCTAAACCAAATTGTTACAAATGCGGTAATAATAACACATTATCTAATGTAATAAGCTGTAATAAGTAATTATTTTATTTTTAACATCGTAAATGATAAATCCACTTTCACAAATCTCCAATGATTTTTTAAAGGCCATATCTCTTGAACAAATTCATTAGTTATTATTTTCATTCCACCTACTAATGTTTTTAATTGTTATAATAAATATAATAGTATTGTCGCCTTGCAAGATTTGAAATAAATAATATTGTTGACAGCATGTATCTGTTCAGACATACTTTTTGATCGCACCAGTAAGCCAATCGCACGAAAAAGTAGACCTGAAGCCGAGTCGGAACGTATGCGATCGGACTGGCACTATTACGAGATGACGGGTGTTGACACTTACGAGTGATCGGCCGAATATCGTATTCGGCCGAGCAAAACAGCAAATGTAAACTCCCCATTAAGACCAAAATAGCAATTGTTTTGATAGTATCGAGAAAAATTAGTATCCACAATAATTTTTATTTCTGTTTTTGAAAGAAAAAAAAATGTTGACATATAATTATATTTATTCATACACACAATTTTGAACGATATTTACATTATTTTTTTCCAAAAAACAAGTAATTGTTTAATTTTTTATTGTCAATAAATTAGAGGAAATTGCAGGTAGATTTTTATAAAGAAATATTACAAACAGTAAAATTATAAAATTTAAAATGCTAGCCTCGGGTTGCACAAAGCAAAATAATTAACGATTAGTTAATCGGTTGTTTTCAATCCATGATTAATGTTTACTCTAAACTTATTCTCAATTTGTAAATGAACAATTCACTAAATATGACAATTTCTTACCTTATAATATGTATCATAACCGTGATTATTTTTTTAGAATTGACGTAATAATGCTTTGAAAACAACTGATTAACTAATCGTGAATTATTTGGCTTTGTGCAAACCGAGGTAGGTGTATTTTTAAATAAACGTTTAGTAATTTTAACATTTTAGATTATTTATAAAAAAATAACTTTTCAAACGAGTTCAACAATTTCAAAACTTTTCAAACAATGAATTACTCGGTATTTTCTTTTAAATCTTATACGTAAGGGTTTACAAGAAGTTTCCACCTCTTTAAAACTTAACTGACCACTTGTTAGGATTGAACACAATCGAGAAAATTGGCAGTTTTCTATTCAGAATCAGGATATTCATAAAAAGGAAAATAAGCAATTTGAATTGCTATCTTAAATATTAACCGGCATTTTATTTAAATAATAAAGTTCAAAAATCAAGAATTACAAAAAAAAACACACATAATTATAATTGTTGAGAAAAGTGAAACTTTACTTACGATTAATAACAGTTGATGTTTAATGCTCTTAAATAATAAAATATAAATTTTATGCACTATTTTCAAATATAAATATAAAGTTCAATAAAAATTTTATCGACTAACAATGTTTAGATAACCTATTTGAAAAACACGATAAAATAATATGGATGTTAAATCATATTTTATATTTTTATCTCTATTAAAACATAATAATTTATTAATTTTTATTACATTTCTGATAGCAAACATCACACTATAATATAAACGCTGTGTATATATATTTGTTTATATATTTGTATGTCTGTCCGGTCACTATAAATTTATGGATTCATAAACGTTTCACTAGATTTTTTTCATTTTTTCACTGTATTTAGATTCATTCTTGATACAGTTTATAGGATATATTTTTTTTACAACATTACAATAGTTTCTGTGATATGATTTTTTTACGAAACACTACGTAAAAAATTCACCAACATTTATCTGTCCGACTGTAATTTACGATTTAGAGACGGTGAAATGGAGTCAACTGTCATTGTACGCGAACAAGAGAGATGACTATAGTAATTTTTGTATTTTTCACTTTAAATTTATAGATTCATAAACGTTTCACTAGATTTTTTTCATTTTTTCACTGTATTTAGATTCATTCTTGATACAGTTTATAGGCTATATTTTTTTTACAACATTACAATAGTTTCTGTGATATGATTTTTTTTTGCGAGACACTACGTAAAAAATTCACCAACATTAATCTGTCCGACTGTAATTTGGGCTAAGGAATTAGAACCATAGTGTTTTGTTTGGAAATTTCTAGCATTTACACGTGCTCTGGTTGATTAAAAATGACGTTAGACCTGTCATTTTTCTTAAAACCACGTGCTTTTTGACATTTTAATATGTCATAGTTTTTGACGTTTATAAAAATATTAAATTTTAATTGAAATTGTTCATTTTGTTCAAATTTGTTAAAAAAAGTTGTAGAATTGATGCAGTTTATCTAAAAATTTATAATTAATACTAATTAAGCCAGGGACGGCGTTTTAAAAGTATTTAAATTTGCATTTTTTTTATAAAATGAATTAAATATAATTTTTAATCGTTTTGTTGAAGGGGGGTTAAATCAGGGGCTGGTGTCGTTTTAAATATATATATGAAATTTTTTGGAACTGTCACATTTCGTAACGTTTGTAAAAATATTAGATTTTTTTAAAATTGTTCAAAAATTATAAATTACAGAAAAACATGAAAATTATAATATAGATCAGTAGCGTCTGAAAAAAAATTATTGAATGATTTTTTTTTTTAGTTTTGAGATTGATATAAATTTATCTAAAAAAAATTATAATAAATGAGTCAGGGGCGTTGCATAAAAAAAAATAAAATTGATATTTTTTAAAAGTAACGTAAAAAATTTATTTTGATTGAAATTGATTAAAAATAAAAAACTTCAGGAATATATAAAAATAAAAATTCAAAAAGTTTACATTAACTATTTTCTTATTTGTGTATGCAAATATGGCGTCAAAGGGGGTTGGGGCGCGAAGCGCCCAGGGGCACAGCCCCTAGTCACACTATAATATAAACCCTGTGTATATATAAATATACTAGGGGCTGTGCCCCTGGGCGCTTCGCGCCCCAACCCCCTTTGACGCCATATTTTTTACACAAATTTACTCGGGTCTGCGACCCTCGTATGTGTATATATCATACTCGTTCCACAATTTTTTGATAGTTAATTTTTTCATTTGGCGGAGATAATCAATATTACAATTTTCAGTAATTTTACATGTACAAATTACCTAATCACAAATTTACTCGGGTCTGCGACCCTCGTATGTGTATAATATAATAATTTTCCAATCTTTTTGCTGATACTCATTTTATTTCTTAAATTGGCGGTGATAATCACATATCAATATTACAATTTTCAATAATATTACATGTATAAATTACCCAACCTAAAATGTACTGTTATTTATTAAATGGTTAACTTTTTATTTTTATATATTCCTGAAGTTTTTAATTTTTGTTCAATTTTAATCAAAATTAATTTGTCTACATCACTTTAAAAAAATAGCAATTTTAATTATTTTCATGCGCGCCCCTGACTTAATTATAATTAAAAAAAAAAGATTAATATGTCAATCTCAACTTTAAAAAAAATAATAATTCATAAATAATTTTTTTGGGGCGCTACTGATCTATATTATAATTTTCATATTTTTTTGAAATTTCTAATTTTTGAACAATTAAAAAAAATTTTTGAGACGCTACTGACTTATTTATTTTTAAATGTGAACTTTTGGATAAATTGCATCAATCACCTACAACAAAACTATTTAAAATTATATTTATATACAATTTCATTAAAAAAACACATTTAAAATTATTTGAAACGCCGTCCCTGATTTAAATGAAACATGTATAAATTACACAACCTAAAATGTACTGTTATTTATTAAATAATTTTAAAAACATTGCACTTTTAAAAAATAACAAATTGACGTATTTTCATGCAACGCCCCTGACTAAATTATAATTAAAAAAAAAATTAATATATCAATCTCAAAACTTTCAAAAAAATAATAATTCATAAACAATTTTTTGTAGGCGCTACTGATCTATATTATAATTTTCATATTTTTATTAAATTTATATTTTTGAACTATAAAAAATGTTTTTTTAAGTTTTTACAAACGTTACGAAATGTGACAGTTCCCAAAAATTTCATATATTTAAAACGACTTAATTTCATATTTTTAAATGTGAAATTTTGAATAAATTACATCAACAAAACTATTAAAAATTATATTTTTATACAATTTCATTAAAAAACACAAATTTAAAATTATTTGAAACGCCGTCCCTGATTTAAATGAAACATGTATAAATTACCCAACCTAAAATGTACTGTTATTTATTAAATAATTTTAAAAACATTGCACTTTTAAAAAATAACAAATTGACGTATTTTCATGCAACGCCCCTGACTAAATTATAATAAAAAAAAAAATTAATATATCAATCTCAAAACTTTCAAAAAAATAATAATTCATAAACTATTTTTTGTAGGCGCTACTGATCTATATTATAATTTTCATATTTTTATTAAATTTATATTTTTGAACTATAAAAAATGTTTTTTTAAGTTTTTACAAACGTTACGAAATGTGACAGTTCCCAAAAATTTCATATATTTAAAACGACTTAATTATTATTTTTAAATGTGAAATTTTGAATAAATTACATCAACAAAACTATTAAAAATTATATTTTTATACAATTTCATTAAAAAAACACAAATTTAAAAATATTTGAAACACCGTCCCTGATTTAAATGAATAATTTCAACAATTTAACTCAAAATAATTTTTTTACAAACATAAAAAATATGTCACATGTAAAAAACCACGTAATTTTGGAACTATCAAATTTAACGTCATCAAAAATTTTCTCACTCCTAATAGAAAAGGATAGAAAACCTTCTAGAACATTCCCTGTCATCTGTTATCTGTCAAATTTAAACTAATTAGAAAAAAAGATTTTAAATATTTTTTTAATTCGCCGCTCCTGACATTATACTTTTTAATATCATTTATAGATAATTATACTAATTACATCAAATTACCAATCAATTTTGGTTAAAATTTAATTTATAAGCAATTTAATCAAAATCTACAAAATAACATTTCTTTACACGCTCCTGACGTATAGAAGATAAAAAACAGCCGTTTATAATTTCATCGTTTAACAATTTCAATCAAAATCTATTTTACGTAGAAATTATAATTGATTCACAAATCTAACATTTTAAAATTAATCAAGTAATTTATCAGTGTGTTTTTTTATGAAAATGTCAATAAAAATCCATGTGTTTTCTTCTTTATAAATGTCATATTTTGACAGATATAAACAAAATACAACAGAGATATCTTGTAATTTAGCAAATTATCGTAAAAATAGTATTTTTCAAACGACAATCACACTGTCTGACAAAACAAAAGCCGACACTCGAACCAGCTAAATCATCGTTTTTTCAGTAAAATTCGATGTACTTTTTCGGAAAAAAATCACAGCTCAGAGACCTTTCATAGCTAAGAAATGAAATCTAGCCTATTGACTGGAAAAAGAGTCAAGCTAAACGACGAAAAAAAAATTATTAAAATCGGCCGGGTAATTCCAGAGTCTATAAAGCTATAGTTTCGTGCGGACATATAAATATCACACTATAATATAAACGTGTATGAATATATATATATATGTATGTCTCCACTAAATGTTATGTTTATAGACTCTGATCCCACCGGACCGATTTTGATAATTTTTTTTTTGTCATGTAGCTTGACTCTTTTTCCAGTCAATAGGCTAGATTTCATTTCTTAGCTATGAAAGGTCTCTGAGCTGTAATTTTTTTCCGAAAAAGTACATCGAAATTTTACTGAAAAATTTATTATAATGAAGAAAACACATGGATTTTTATTGACATTTTAATAAAAAACACACTGATAAATTACTTGATTAATTTTAAAATGTTAGATTTGTGAATCAATTATAATTTTTACGTAAAATAGGTTTTGATTGAAATTGTTAAAGGATGAAATTATAAACAGCTGTTTTTTTATCTTATATACGTCAGGAGCGTGTAAAGAAATGTTATTTTGTACATTTTGATTAAATTGCTTATAAATTAAATTTTAACCAAAATTGATTGGTAATTTGATGTAATTAGTATAATTATCTATAGATAATATTAAAAAAGTTTTTGTTATCTATAATGTCAGGAGCGGCGAATTAAAAAATATTTAAAATCTTTTTTTCTAATTAGTTTAAATAGAAATTTCGTAACGTTTGTAAAAACTTTAGATTTTTTTTTAATCATTCAAAAATTAGAAATTTCAGAAAAATATGAAAATTATAATATAGTTCAGTAGCGTCCTAAAAAAAATTATTTAATAAATATTTTTTTTTGAAGTTTTGAGATTGATTTATTAATAAATTTTTTTTTAATAATAATTAAGTCAGGGGTGTCGCATAAAAATAATTAAAATTGCTATTTTTAAAAGTGACGTAAACAAATTCATTTTGATTGAAATTGAACAAAAATTAAATTTTAATAATAATAAATGTTTTCAATGATCATTTTTAGGGTTATAATATAATATACTCATGCATACGAGGGTCGCAGCCGAAGGCTGAGACCCGAGTACATTTGAGGTTGGGTAATTTGTACATGTAATATTACTGGAAAATTGTAATAATGATAAGTTATATCACCGCCAATTTAAGAAAAAAATGAGTATCAGCAAAAAGAATAAAAAATTATTACCATATACACATGCGAGGGTCGCAGACCCGAGTAAATTTGTAATTAAGTAATTTGTTCATGTAAAATTACTGAAAATTTTAATATTGATTATCTCCGCCAAATTAAAAAATTAACTATCAAAAAATAGTAGTATGAGTATGAGATATGCACATACGAGGGTCGCAGACCCGAGTAAATTTGTGTAAAAAATATGGCGTGAAAGGGGGTTGGGGCGCGAAGCGCCCAGGGGCACAGCCCCTAGTATATATATATATTCATACACGTTTATATTATAGTGTGATATTTGTGTGTCTGACCGGTGACTATAAATTTATGGATTCATAAACGTTTCACTAGATTTTTTTCATTTTTTCACAATACTTAGATTCATCTTTGATACAGTGCTTAGGCTATTTATTTTATTCAAAATTATAATCGTTTTTGGGATATGATTTTTTTCGTGTGACGAAACGGGAAAAATTCACTAAAATCTATCCGTCAGACTGAATTTACGATGTAGAACCATAGTGTTTTGTTTCGAAATTTGTAGCATTTCGGCGTGCTCTGGTTGATTAAAATGACGTTAGATCTGTCATTTTTCTAAAAACCACGTGTTTTTTGACGTCGTGAGCTGTCATATTTTTTGTGACGTTTATAAAAATATTACATTTTTATTAAAATTGTTCACAAAGTTTCAAATTTGTTCAAAAAAGTTGTAGAATTGATGTAGTCTATCTAAAAATTTATAATTAATAATATTTAAGCCAGGGACGGTGTTTTAAAAGTATTTAAATTTGCATTTTCCAATAAAATTTAATTAAATATAATTTTTAATCGTTTTGTTGTAGGGGGATTAAGTCAGGGGGTGGTGTCGTTTTAAATATATGAAATTTTTGGGAACTGTCACATTTCGTAACGTTTGTAAAGACATTAGATTTTTTTTACTGTTCAAAATTATAAATTTCAGAAAAAAACATGAAAATTATAATATAGATCAGTAGCGTCTGAAAAAAAATTATTGAATGATTTTTTTTTTATGTTTTGAGATTGATATAAATTTATCTAAAAAAAATTAGAATAATTAAGTCAGGGGCGTGGCATAACTTTTTTTTAATTGCTAAATTTTTAAAAGTGACTTAAAAAATTAATTTTGATAGAAATTGAATAAAAAATAAAAACTTCAGGAATATATAAAAATAAAAAGTCAAAAAGTTTACATTAACTATTTTCATATTTGTGTATAAAAATATGGCGTCAAAGGGGGTTGGGGCGCGAAGCGCCCAGGGGCACAGCCCCTAGTCTATAAAATATATCTTTTCTGAATCATTTTATAAACTTTCAATTGGTTACCATATGTTAAAATTGTATAGCATACATATGTTACTGTAAAAGCCCGAACTGAGGTAAAACCTAGGTTTTACCGATAAAACTGTTAATGGTAAAAGTCCGAATTTCGAACTTTTACCATCATACACTCGGTAAAACCTAGGTTTTACCAAGATACACGGTAAATGTTGAAAAATAGAGAAGGTATCAAAAATATGTTAAAAAAATATATAGAAAATCACAAATATTCAATTTTGCTAACAAAATATTGGGGCGAATGGGGATTAATCTAGTATAAAATACGGGGATTCAATCTCCGCCTTGGTTAGGGCAATCTATTAGAGCGAAACGGGATTAATCTAGTATAAGAAACGGGGATTCAATCTCCGCCTTGGTTAGGGCAATCTATTGGGGCGAAAGGAGATTAATCTAGTATAAAAAAACGGGGATTCAATCTCCGGTTTGGTTATAACCTAACAACGGCGGAGATTGAATTTTCGTATTTTATACTAGATTAATCCCCTTTCGCCCCAATAGATTGCCCTAACCAAGGCGGAGATTGAATCCCCGTATTTTATACTAGATTAATCCCCATTCACCCCAATATTTTGTTAGCAAAATTTAATATTTGTGATTTTCTATATATTTTTTTAACATATTTTTGATACCTACTCTATTTTTCAACATTTACCGTGTCTTTTGGTAAAACCTAGGTTTTACCGAGTGTATGATGGTAAAAGTCCGAAATAAACGATTACCACAGACCAGTTCGGACTTTTACCATTAACAGTTGGTAAAACCTAGGTTTTACCGGTAAATTCTAGAATTTACCTCAGTTCAGACTTTTACAGTAACACATACATTAATTTTTTTATAGTCGAAGATAATTAGGTAAGAAATTAAATTTTTGTTCTTTCTTGAAAATACAAGTACATATACTACTTTGGGGGGGGGGGGGGGGGTAAGGTTAATTCGGTGAAAAAAAGGCATGTGTTTAAGATTTTTTTTGGCGATACAGATAGTGTTAGTTTATTCAGTAAATTTCCATATAATAATGCATCATTTGAACATAATTTTTCTAAATTTTAATTGCAAAATATTGAAAACTGAGCGAGTGACAGTGAATCTCCGGAGGCGCCTCGAAAAAAAGTTGTTTTGCGGTGTACATCATAACTCGTAACAGAATCATATGAAACAAAAAAATCAAAATGCATTTGGTAAAGGAGATGTTTCTCGAAGTAACCCTGGAATTTTTTTTTCAATTTTTCGTAGCACTTGGAAGCCAAAAAATCGATTTTCGCTAAAAAAATAAATCAGCTAATTTGTTATTGTAAAATTACTAATTATAAAAAATAAATAAAAGAAGCTCCCAAGGATACCTGGTGAATGATGTAAAGAAGTATTGTGCAAAATTTCAAAACGATTGGTCCAGTAGATTTTCAGTTTTGGCGTACATGGACTTCAAAAATAACAAGTTTCAAAAAAACGCTTTAAAGTCGAGCAGCTATATAAACCCGGCCTGGAGCAACGGACCCACAAATACTCATAACTTCGTCAATTTTGCTCCGATTGACTTGAAATTTTGACACAATATATTATGCGTTCATAAATTTTTTTTTAAAATGAAAAAATTTAAATTAAAATACCTCCCCCCCCCCCACTTAATGATACTAGGTATGTATTTTAAACAATAAATAAAATTTCTCTTCGTTTTAATGTAGAAATAATTAAGGATGTTACTGAGCTCAGTATTCGAAACTGAAATTATTCTGACCTCCGACACCATACCCAACTTTTTTTACTCGTTCTTCAAACTCCGAGAAACATAATAAATGTAAATTCGAATCCAAATTCGTACATAACAACCATATCCGAATCTGAAACCAAAACCTTGAAAGAAAAAAATCTCGAAGATCATATCATCATAACAACAGACTACGAAGAATGTTTGGTACCACTGATATACTTAGAAATATCAATAATATTGCATAAGAGTTTTCAATCGATCGCCAAATCAAACTAAAACTCTGCAAATAAACAGACGGGTGTAAACCGGGAGTAAAGGCAAAATTAATGCTATGTTTGTAAATCAATTTCCTATCAATTTATTTACTAAATATAAACATAACGAAGATGATACACATAAATGTCTTTGAAACCGTTCATATAATTATCAAAATATTACTCGAAGTGTTGTAGCAAAATGTATAATATGTTTTATATCAAATAAGTGTGTTTTTATTTGAATTGTGATAAGCAATGGTGGATAAAGATAATTATAATAAAGGTGATTTTGCACCGACATTTTGTTTCAAAATTAAAAACAGTACAGTTGCAAAAACTCGTACTATTTTATTTGTATGAGATAATATACTCGTACACGGAGAGAATATTCTTTTAAAAATTAACAGAACATGAGGACAGAATCAACTTCTGAAAAAAATTAACAGAAAAGTCGCTAGAATTTAAAATAAAGTAAATGAAAAATTACAATAACATACTGGTAAATTTTAATATACTACTACCTATTAAAATTTATTTACTCTGAAAAAGTAATATACGTTATTCTTTAATTTAATTTCTTGCATATGAAAATTTCACGTACATTCTCTATAATTTTACTATGTTTCTATTTTCTATATTACTTTTCATATCTGGCCTATCGCCGTCATAGAATCTGCTATACAGTATATTGAATTGTCGTAGACGTTCTTTTAAATTTTACCATGTCGGGTGTTAAAAATTTCTAGGATCAATTTCGTCCTCCCGTCAACATGTTTTTTATGTTAAAAATTAACATTAAAATTTTTCAGTGTACATGGTACCTACATATATTTGAATTTAAATAACAGAAGTCAACATATTCTATGAAATCTCAAGGCATATTTTTAGGGTTCCGTTGAAAACTAGGAACCCTTATAGTTTCTCCATGTCCGTCCGTCCGTCTTCAAAAATTTTGAGATAATAAGATGAAATTTGGTATATGGTCGTAGATTATTGACCCAAAAACAGAAATGATAAGATTTTTGTAAAAAAAAATTTTTAGGCCCCCTTTCCATAAAATGAAGTGTTTTCAAAAAAAAATTTCACCTACCCCATTGAGTGGGGTATCATTAGAAAGGTCTCCTAAAATGCAACAAAAAATGTATCAGAACTTTTTGATTTTAACCCTTTAATCACGATGTATTTGCTCTCCAAAGTCGTAAAAAAGCGTCCCCCCCCTCTATTTTCTAAACTATCAATTTAAAAAATCTAAAAAAATTCGGGAATGTAGCTTATAATTATTACTTTCACTGAAAATTATAACGAACATTGTCAAAAATATTTTGGACCCCCCTTCTATAGACTGAAAAGTGAACTCTCATTTTTTTCTCCACTTACCCCATTGAGTGGGGTGTCATTTAATAGGTCTCCTAAAATGCAATAAAAAATGTTGAATAACTTTTTGATTTCAACCCTTCAGTCACGAAATATTTGCTTTTTAATGTCGCTGTCAGAGCGTCCCCCCCCCTCTATTTTCTAAACTATCGATTCAAAAAATCTGAAAAAAAATCAGAATATAGCTTTTAATTAGTACTTTCACTGAAAATTATAACGAACATTGTCAAAAATATTTTGGACCCCCCTATCATAGATTGAAAAGTGAAGTCACATTTTTTTCATTTACCCCATTGAGGGGGTCTCTTAAAATGCAATAATAAAAACCAAATGATTTTTTGATTTTAACCTTTCGGTCACGAAAATTTTGAAAAAACTCTTTTTTTATAAATCGTAGTGATAATGACTACGGAACCCTATCATGTGCGTGCCCAACAAGCACTTGCCCGTTTTATTGTTATTAAATTTAATATGGCTTATATTGAAAAATACACTTTTTTAAGAATAAACACTTTTTATTTAATCGTATTAAACTGTAGAATTTATTGTAATTATATAAATTGTTAAAAGTAAATAGTCTTTCTCTTTTAAGTGCATTTAATATACTAAAACAATTTTAACAAGTACTTTATTCGACCTATAGAACCGAAGGGATAAATTTTTTTACTAACAATAAGATTTATTAACAAAAAGATCACATATGACACTCTTATACACCCTAGAATAAAACACATTCATATTAACACTCTGTATATTCTTGTGGCTCCATTGTTTCTCAATTTTCTAAATCGAAAACAATAAAGTGCTCGATAATTAAATATAATGTACTGTAAAAGCATCAGTGTTTATTTCGTGAAGCAATTCACCACGACTTTAAAACTTGAAGTTTAATAGCTTCGTCGAGAAAATTTCTCAATAAAGTTTCTACTCAATCCAGTTCTGCTTTAAAACTTCAGAAAAAATCCTACACCCAGATTAGGGTAGTCCTTATTTGAAGTGTTTTCGAATTTTAATGATAACCCCTTAATCTGCTCTAAATATATATTTTTAATCTGTGTGAAGCCTATTCATTTCAATGGAAAGTTGTGCAAGTAAGGACGATTTTCCTTAATTGATTTTTATTATTTTTTACGAATTTTTGGTTTTATTTTTCTACAAATAGTGCTTTTAAACACATAATAATTAAAAACTGCTTGAGATTTGATGTATAACTATGTTATAAAATATAAATAGTATATTAACAAATGAATTAAGCAATTATAATAATAATCAAGTAGAAAAAAAAACTATAATAGGAAAAATATAAGAAACTTACAAAAATATTATTTATAGGTATCTATTTATAATATCAATTAAATTATGTATAGATAATATAAGATCTAAAGCAATTGTTATTGTGCCAAATTTTTAAAAGTGTCCAAACAATGATAATAATCAAATTGGCCTTTTGAAAAAGAAATCGAAAATATTCAAATATAGAAATCACCCACATACAAACATATATAGAGTAAAGTCGGTATATATGGACCAGGCGGGTAATATGGACACCTCCTTTTGTTGCTCCATTTTACATTTTATATAGACAACATTAATATGTATCTAAGCTTACACCTCTAAATAACTGCGTCAGTTGACATGACAGTATTTGGAGTACCTGTATGTAATTGAGGGCAACTTAATGAATTAAATCATTTTTGTTAAGTTAATTTAAATTTTTATTGTATTAAATTGTTTAAATTAATTATATTGCTATTTAAACATGTAAGTACAAGAGTTGGTCGTATGTACAGTGCTTTTAATCCACGTAATATTTATTGCCTCGGCGATAGAATTTTTTTTTAATACACGTGGTTGCGGGTATTATGTACTATGGGGTATTATATGGCTATGAAGTGTAATAATAAACCAGAATCGAGATAAGGCAAATAGTACGAAAAGTATATTAATCATCCAGTACTTCACAACTATTCACTTCCGCAAAAATCCTTTTTTTAGTACAAATCTTTATGATGGTGCCCACTAAATGGTGTGCCTATTACGGAGGTTCTACCCGCGTACTCTCTGCTACGCCACTGTTTTTTTACAGTGACAACATATTGGTTTTACATAAAAACAACAAAATAAAATAAATAAATTTTTTTAACCACCTAATATATGTAGATAATCCTGTATTAAGGTATCAAGCGTGTAATATGGACCACTTTGGGCCATATTACACACACGTTTTTTAAGAGACTGATTTTCGATTGTTTTAGATTTTTTATTTTTATTTTGTTTTAATTTAAGAATTCTATTTTTGCCTACTTGATCTCATTAAAAGATTAAATTCTCTGTCTAATGAAATGATAAGTGCTGATTTTAAATAACATTATCATAGTTTTCTTACCGAAAACATGAATGTGTTCCATATATACCGACTTTACTCTACCAATATATACAATAATATACATATCATATACACCAATACCTCGCTTTGCGTCGTTTCGTTTTGCGTTTTTTTCGAAGTTGCGTCGCTGCTGAATTAGTACTAATTTTCACTGTGCGTCGTTAAATTTTCGAAGTTGCGTTGTTTTGGGTTCGAGTCTTTAATTTTTAAAGTGAAACTTTTATTACATCGTCTCAAAATTTTTCGTCTGTGTGTTGCATGTCGCTCGGCCGCGGAGTAGGGGTAAATACGTCAGAGCCATAGACATAAAGAAATGGACAGTGCATCTGACTCGAAAAAAGAGCCGTGTCAAATGAAAGAGACAGAAATTGTTTGGTTGTTATATAGAATTTATTAGAATTATTAGAACTTTTTGCTGGTGCATGTTGTTGTTTATGGATTTATTTCAATTTTTAGTGCTTGAATTTATTATTCCGAAAATTTTTAGTTAAATGTCTATAACGTGAAAAAAAGTTTCACTTTTACCGTGGTTTCATAAAACCACACAATCCTTTTTTTTTTAATTAAAACGAAAGTAACTTAAATAATTCACTTTGCGTCGTTTCAATTTGCGTCGTGTTTTTTTGGAACGTAACCACGACGCAAAGTGAGGTATGGGTGTGTGTGCGTTAGGTAATTGCTAAAATAGTTAAATAAATACAAAGTAATTATGTATATCTAGATAGTCTAACTCACAACAGGAAACTCTCGAACAAAGTGGACCCTGATATTGTGGGGTGAAGAAACCACACATGGAGAATACAGAAATAGAACAAAGAAAGTTTACTCGAGAGGTGGCTGTGATGCCCAGTTAACTGTGATCAAATTGATTAATCAGTTCCACTGATTAGAAATCAGCACTATATATGTGGTTTACTACGAATATCCATTTTCGTTTGAGTATATGTGTATGTATACCGAGTGGATAAAAAAAACATCATGTTTGGCGATGCAGTATTCTGGAATAATAAATCATACATATTAACTTTATTTTTTTATATTGATTTTTATTCATTACCTATAAAAAAACGTAAATATCTCGGATTTTACTTAAAAATTGTAAAAACTAACCCCCTGTCTACCCTCGCCATTAGGAGTTGACTATCGTATTTTTTTATTGCAGATTATTTTGCCCGACACCACCATTATAACGTAAGCAGCTATTCAGATAAACATATCAAAAACACAGACCCTGTCTACCTCCGCCATTAGGGGTTGAATGAATGAAATTTTTATTTTAATAGATCACTATTTTGCCCAAAACCTTTATAAGTAAGGCAGGTATGCAGATAAACATATCTAAATCCATCCTCGTCCCCGCCCCATGCTATTAGGGCTTGAATATCGAAATTTCATTTTTAATTGAATATTAGTTTGTCTGAATTTACTTTAATATCATGAAGAAATATCAAAAAATTTCGTAACTGATATTTGTCTTGTAGAGTACCTACTTGTGCCATGTTTCATTCGGTGAATTCAAAAAAAACTATTTTACAAATTTTTCAAAAAATCCTTTCTTAGTGGTTGCTTACATCATAAAAGGAAGACACCTACGAAATTTCACTTTTCTTAGTCCAGGAGTTTGGGCTGTATGTTGATATATGAGTGAGTGAGTGGTTAAGGACAAACTCTTTTATAGATATAGATTTATCCCTTAGTTTATTATTTTTTCTGTAAATCTGTAACTAAGTATAAGAATGAATGGAAAACATTTTTTTATAGAGTATGTCGTTAAGAAGAGCTCTTTTTTTATCCACCCAATATTTACGAATAAGTTCCGTTGAATACGGTTAAAAGTGGTTGGATAAAACTGTTAGTTAATACGTTATTGATCTTTTATTTATTGTTAAGTCAAATCACTTTCAATGCTTTTCTTAATTTTTGGTTGCTTTTCATTTATCCTCTTTCCCTCAATAAAGTCCGTAAAATGGAAGTTTTACTGTAAATATATAAAATCCCAACGTACCTGAAATTCAATTACTTATAAGTGTAAATAACGCAAGTTTTAGGGACTCCCACTCGAAATAAATAAATGAATTTATTTAGAAATTAGATACGCATGGGTTCATGTACATTTGAAATTTAAATTAATATTTGTCCACATGGTAATGATGTACAGAAATAGCCAAAGTCATTTCAGTTTTCTTTAGAAAGTTTATGTATTCAAACGTGTCGATTCAAAATCAACAAAATATTTATATATGAATATTTTTCACGTAATATCGATAAAAAACGTTTTCGAATTATTTTCTAAATAGCATTTTTTAGCTTTGATACAGATCTTCAAACGGTTATTGAAATTTTCAGTTACCTATATATGAATATTTCATGTCCTTGGTAGGTCGTTATTTTTTCAACAGAATAAATAAAAATAAAGAATGTCTATAAAGTTTTTAACCATTTTGATTAAAACGTAATTATTTCTAATTTTTTTCTAGGGATCCTAGCAATAACTACACTGAAAAAGTTTTATGTTAATTTTTAACATGAAAAACATGTTAACAGGAGAACGAAATTGATCCTAGAAATTTTTAACACCCGACATGGTAAAATTTAAAAGAACGTCTACTACAATTCAATATACTGTATAGCAGTTTCTATGACGGCGATAGGCCAGATATGAAAATTAATATAGAAATATAGTAAAATTATAGAGAATGTACGTGAAATTTTCATAATATGTAAGAAATTAAATTAAAGAATAGCGCACCTATATTACTTTTTCAGAGTAAATAAATTTTAATAGGTACTATGTTAAAATTTACCAGTATGTCATTATTGTCATTGTAATTTTTCATTTACTTTATTTTAAATTCTACCGACATTTCTGTTAATTTCTTTCAGAAATTGATTCTGTCCTCAAGTTCACAGCATTTTCTGTTAATTTTTAAAAGAATATTCTCTCCGTATATAATTGACGAATGTTGTTATAGAGCAATAGAGTAGAAAATAAGTAAAACATAACATTTTATAAAGCTAATTTAAAAATGGATAGTGTTTATCTTCTTTATTTTATTTGAATTGATATTATTAAT